>OY365780.1:1220833-2429166 GCA_959347405.1 Napeogenes sylphis | reverse complement strand
TATATTAACCTTACAGTAACTTTTCAAATACTTATTTCTATATTAATAGTCTTCCTAATTATATTTATTCTGACATATTATAAATTCCTATCTATTTACAATTTTGAAAATGTAATAAAATTATTAATTATGTCACAACCTTACCATAATTTGTCTATAATTTTGAGACTATATATATTTTGATAAGAGATAGTTTAGAAATATGCATATAGTATAGCATAGATAGCAGTGTTAAGTTTAAATATAGAAATTTTCATCTATTTACATAACTGAATGTGTTTGGCAATTGTAAAATAGGCTACTAATTTAAAATTATATTCTGGAAATGTATTATTTGTTATTCTACATTACATATCTAAAATTCATTTATTCTTAGGATGTTTCCATATAATATCTTTCTAATTCAGATTTGCAGGCAAAGAAATATATTATTCATATATGTAATACGTATAAAAATTAATAAACTAGGTACCTTTGCTGCAGACATAGCACGTGTTTGTATCTTAGCTTTCCTTGCACCATTCCTTGTCACTATAGATGAAGGAGACGTCTTTTTTACCTCACCGGCGGAACGACGGGCCTGTGGCGGTGGTGAACTTGACTAAAACATTTGAAACTTTATAAACAAGCCGACCAACTGCTCAAATATAAACACGATTTACAATAAAATAGTTACCATCGCTTTATGTAAAGCACAAGCATATGTTTTAGACGTAAAATTATGTATAATTTGGTATTTTATATGTGTAGCAAGCACATTATTTAAATGAGAGGCGTCGAACAGAAAAAAAAAACAATAATTTTGCGCTATTTTGACTAATAGCAATTATGACAAATGATTATTGATTGAATTTGAACTTGTCTACTGTCATCAGTCATCACTCATAAGGTAGCAGTGCCATAGAGATATTATACATAATTCTATGAGCAGTACTCATCAATAAAGCTAATCTTGGACCATCCATTGATACATTTCTAAATCTATTAAAGGAAGGTATTATGCTTCCTTACAGCCAGAAATCCCAACTCATCCCTGGTTTTGTTATTTCAAATATACCGATCGATTATTTCCACTATATGTCGTTTACGTCTTGGACTGTTGGACATTCTTGTAGTCCCTTTGACTTAGCAAAGATTAGGTCACGGGACCACTCACGTTATGAATGTGGAATTGATGAAGGTAACGTGTCTCATATCTTTGTTTCAAGTTCTGAACTCATTCAAACTGTATATAATATTCTTCCTTTTAAAATGCCCGCCCTATAAATGTTAAGTGTTTGCTGTCCTTTGTGTTTTCGCCATTTGGTTCATTTTGTGATGCAATAAAATTAAACTTGAATTGAATGTTTTATAAAAATATATATGTAATTACAATGTCGCCTAATAAATTTGAAACCGCCCTGATCATTTTCCATTCTTCGTGTCATTTATATCCTACGTGACGTTGGCAAAATATTATGTGCCCTGCCGGCCTAGCCATATTACATACATTGACAATCGAAGCGATTTCTATAATTGTTATCGACTTAGCGATATCAATTTTAGAAAGCGCTTCGTTTGTAGCCATATTGTCATAGTTATCGCTATCGCTAATTCTAAGTATTCAAAAGAAAAGTCTATAATTATTAGTCTATGGTGAGATATCACCAAATTGTCAAATTCTTCATACTTCAGGCGCGAGTTTGAATACAAGTTTTATAACTTATTAAAATGAGTGTAATAAAGTAAAAGTTCTTCTTTTTATTTATTAAAATTATCTTTGGGTTGTGTAGCTTTGTGTTGTGATATAAAACAGTGATAAGTGTGTGTTGTAGGTTTGCAGAACCAAAAGCAAGCAAAGCAGCATTTCAAAATAAAGAAGAAGAAAAGGTATGATAGACACTAAAGTCTATACGCTGTGATTATAAATGTATATAATACATACACAAATAGTACTACAAAAATAAAAAAATATATCAAATCAATTGGTTCTTATCTATTTAGGCAGTATTATTTCAGGTTAAATAAATTAATAATATGCTTTCAGGATTCATTTTTTTACCATGCTAGAAAAGTAGCGACAAGCGTCATCGAAATAATATAAATGTCGTTTGTTAATGTCAAAATTCAGATTGCTCTTCGCTAGGGACACGGTGTCGAATAAAAAGTATCGATACTGTACTCATGAGTAGTATCGAAAAATAAGTATCGTACTCATAAAAGTATCGCAACAAAAGTATCGATACTTCAAGGTATCGAGTACTTTCTTAGGATTTAATGCCAAAGATTTATTATAATAATTATATGTCTGTGGAATGTTCTTATTCCATCATAAGAAAAAGGGGGCAGTGGATAATAACAGAGTTACTTGATACTACATCTATATTTGCTCAAGTCTTATACATTTTGTTTACTTAATAAGTAATGTTATATCAATTGGCACTTGGCGATAATTATCTCTCCAAAGTCACTCATTTCTAGGGATGGGACATATGTAGTGATGTGACGATCGATTCATCACATGTCTATTGAGCTCATAGAGACACGGTATCGATTAATAAGTATCTGTACTGTTACTCAACAGTATTTAAAAAAAAAGGATGGTAAGTAAAGTATCTTAATAAATACTTCAAGGTATCGAGTACTTTTTTAGGGTCTAATGCCATAGAGTTATTATAATAATTCTATGTCTAATGCGCACATAGAGACACGGTATCGATTAATAAGTATTTATACTATTGCTCAAGATTAATTCGAAAAAAAAGTATTGTACTTATAAAAGTATCTAAACAAATATCTAAGTATCTTAACAATTACTACAAAGTATCAACTACTTTGAAGTTTAGAAACTATTAACTTAAGGCTTAATGCGCATACTTCAAGCCGTCAATTTTAGTCAGTAAGTATAGTTAGTTTAGATTAAATGGGACAATAGAACAGAATATGATAAAAAAATGATAAATATCAAAATTGTATTTGCAGGCCTAACGGTAGAATGTATATGAATACTTAAATTTGAATAATACTTATTTTGTATACCTACATTCAGAGCAAATAAATTATTTTTATTATTATAAACTCTTGGTATTAGTATAAAAAAATAATAGAATTATATAAAAGACAACAGCCGATCACTGGCGAAAATTTTGTTATTCTTAACTCAATGTTTTGATTTAGAAGGTTGAGTATATTGAGCTAGTTAGCGTACGTAGCCTTCGAAGATTTATTCGATACTTCGATACGATACCAGCCAAAAAGTACTCAATGAGTATAAGTATCGAATACAAAGTATCGGTATCGAAACGTAAAGTATCGATACCACAAAGTATCGATACTTTTTTCGTGTCCCTACTCTTCGCACTTCACTAATCATTATCAATCGTTATCTTTTATCAATGCAGCAAATTTATTTATTTAGGATCATGATAACAAATAATTTTTATCATTAGTAAAAGGCGGGAAGTGATAATGTATTTAAAAACCGAAATTTTCAAGGCTTTATCTTTTAAAAGAGCTGTGCGATTACCTTTGTCTTATTGGTTCCTAGTTTTGATAAGATTATTGCTGACATTGTTACCACAAACAGGATATATTCATCCTGATGAATTCTTTCAAAATGTAGAAGTTGTAGCAGGTCTGTAGTTTAAAATTTAAATTAGGTATATGAATATGTTCCTAAATAAATTAGACATCTATTATTTCTTTTCAGGAGATATATTTCCAATAGATGTGGCCAGGACTTGGGAGTTCAACCCTAAATTTCCAATTAGGAATATATTCATTCCAAAAATGATTCTGGGGCCACCATTACATCTTATTGAAGCATTCAATCCTTATACCAAATACTTTTTAAATATTGATTTAAAAAAACCATATTACTTGCTTATGATTCCACGTTTGTTTATTTGTTTCTTATCATTTGTTAATGATTATTGTCTTTACAAGATATGTGTGGCTTATGGGCAGAATTTTAGAAACAGGCTTACAATATTTGCAAGTTCCTATGTTGTACTAGTATATTGCTGTAGAAGCTTTTCTAATGCATTTGAGACCTTATTTTTCTCAATGCTTCTTTATTTAGTAGCAGAGTGTATGTTGAAATCGGATAAAGTAATATATCATGATGAATTTTTAAAAAAGAAATACCAGCAAGCTACTACAGCCGTTGAGAGAGTAAAGTTATTTAAACTTAAAACACATTTGCCAGGACACTCTTTAAACTGGGTAGCAGTGATAGCAACTATAGTTGTAGTTGGTATATTCAACCGTCCAACTTTCATCGGATTTGCATTTTCTCCTATATTCTTTTGGTTGCATAGGGGATTAGGTTCAAAAGTAGTGGGATTCAAAGACTTTCATCAAAGAATTTTTACCTTTATTTTATGTGGAATACCCATTTTTTTGTTGCTAATATTAATAGATTCTGCATACTATGGGTATATTACACTTGCTGATGTTGAATCTTTAAAAATATCTTGGGATAATTGGGTTGTGACACCTCTGAATTTCTTGAGATACAATACAGATATGAAGAACTTAAGTGACCATGGTGTTCATCCCCGTTGGCTGCACCTAGTCATCAATGTGCCTCTTCTGTTTAATGTTCTTGGAATTAGAGCTGTTATTATTTTATTAGGCCATTTATATAGGTATGTCATTTTATTACTACTGTCTTAGTTAATAATATATATACAGCATTTATATTTTAAAATTAGTAAGCTTGATAGGTGTATTCTTTAAACTGGTTATTAAAATGTCTCACAGATTTGTTCAGGTTCACTTAATTTAAATGTCGCAAAAACGCAGGTTGCGGAGCTATGTGCAGCACTGCTAAACTGGGTTACGACTTCTTAATAACAAAGAATCAATTTTAATACATATTTTGATTAAGTTCCTTCGTAACATTCAAAAATTTTTCCTTCATTGATCTAAGTGAAGTCGGGTATCGAACCCACAACTCTTTAATTTAAATGCAAGCATTGGTCATTTGTAGATAATTTAAACCTAAACTACACAAATCCATGCTCTGTATCTTTGGATTTAGTGATTATTTTTTAATGCATTTAGGGTGGTTAAGCGTAAAATATATCACTACAAATTGATATATATATATTTTTACAGATTTGTTCGTGGGCAGTACAAAAAACTACCAAGAATTCAAAGCATCACTGGTCTTATGATGTTCTCTCTGGTGATACCAGTGGCCGTACTTTCCATTTTCCCACACCAGGAGGCGCGCTTCATTACGCCCGTCTTACTACCGCTCGTTTACTTGTATGGAAACCATTTATTCCCAAATGAAACGGATGCACCGCGTACTAAAAGACTAAAGACTATACTACGTTATGTCTGGTATACCATAAATATAATATTAACTGTTTTCTACGGATTTGTTCACCAAGCTGGGATATACCATCTTGCAAGGAATCTTCACTACGAAATCAAAAGCATCTATGCACTTCATACACACGTGATCACCACACACAGCTACAGCATCCCCACATATCTCTTGCAAATTGAGAGTACCACAAAAATTTACAAGGACCGAAGAACTGGCCATAATTACCGACTGGCACCTACCACATTCCTACACAAGTACGGCTCGATGCCGATGAACGAACTATTCATAAGAATTGACGATACTTTGACTAACGCTGAAAAGTTGTTACATGATAAAAACAGACAGTATAAGTTTTATGTGGCCTCGCCCTGCTCCTTGGAAGAGAAAATAAGGAAAGAGGGCGCTGATTATCCTCATATAGATTTAGAAGAAGAATTTTCCATTTATCCGCACTATAGTTCAGAAGCCTTACCAGAATTTCCAAGTAGACGTGACCAAAATTGCTTTCATCATAATCTCAAACAGTTAAAAGTGTCACTTGCAGTAGATCTGACAATATCACAACGAATCTCTTGCTATATTAGTCGATTTTGTTTAAAGATTTATCGAGTAAGGCCAAGGAGAAAAACACATTTAAATCCTCTTTAAAAGACAAAATTATTGTAATTGTTAAACAGTTAATGCACTAATTTTGAATTGCCATGTCATGATATTATAAATTTAAGGTATGTTATTGTGTTGATTATCTTTTGTGAATTTTATTATAGGTATACGTACCCAATTTTTACAAATGGGTATTATAGTGTTAATGTGTAATCAGTAATGTTTTTTTTGGAAATCATGTTTTATTTTGTATAATATAACTTGATGACACGCTATAAGTGCTATAACGATATAAGGGCCTTACACCTTTTCTTTATCTAAGACAATTGTATAATTGAGCTGAGCGTAAGCGAAGCTTTTAACCATTTGGGAATCAATTTTTTGAGGCAACATCACAGGAAAACCACTTGGCCAATTTTAACCAAAATTGGCAAGCATGTCAAGGACGTGACTGGGCTTGTTCTCCAAAACAGAATTAAAAAAAATGTTTCCTTTTAAAGATATGGTCAAAAAACTGAATCTCCCATAGACTTAAGCTTAACTGATCTGATCTGAAGGGGGAGAGCGCTCAGCTCAACTCCCGCAACGCATTGTGGCGGATCCTAGTATAATAATAATAAACCGTAAAAAGTTTACAATATATAATTTTCTTGTAATTATAATGCTAAATGATATGCTATGTAACATTGCAATAAAATTAAACATTTTCGTCTACACAGTGGGCTCTTTTTTATTCAATTTATTTATTCATTATACACATATAAAACACAAATTCTTTAAAGTAAGTAAAGATAAGTTTCAACGCATCAATCTTATTAAACTTATAAGCACTAAGGCTGCGGCCGATTACCGTAATATCTTCAAACTGCGGCATTTAAATACCTACCTACCTATATATATATATATATATATATATATATACGAAGCTGGTTGCCAGAAGAGGAGTGCAATCCGTGCCTAGGACTTGCGAACCAGGAGTAGGTTTAAGGGGCCCCTTCATTATGCGCAAATCCTCTACACTCCTCTCCCTACCTAACCAAATACGTTCTAGAACCGGTGCTTGTTCTAGAAAGGTCAAGGTCTTTAAGTAAGTTAAAGAGAGATTTTGCTGTTATACCTCTCGCTCCCACTTCTACCGCGTACAAACTAACTATAAATTTATTCCTGGACAGCTCGTTGGTCAGTTCGTAATACTTATTAAGCTTAAATGTGTGATCCCTGGGATGATTGTTTCTCAGGAAATTGAATAAGCCTTCTTTTACGAATTCTACAGATGTTTTGGTGGTTGTTATAACTTCCGCGCTCTTGCTATTGAAAGACTAACCGCTTCCCGTATAGGTAATTTCTAATACCTTATCGTGGCGACGCGGGTATTGACCTTTATCTAGAAGTACCCTACACCCTACTAATAGGTGTTTCGCGGTTCTTACTGCCTCCCCACAGATGTTGCAAGACTTTCGGTGGCTTTGCCCCATCTTACTAAATTACTTTGTTCTGGGAGAGTCATTTTGAATGCATTAAGATAGATAGATAGATAATATTCTTTATTGCACTTCAAATAACAATTAAAATAATACAAGAATAATAACAACATTGAACTATACAGTAACTAATAATAATAAAAAAAAAGACAAGTAAATTATAAATAAGTGCAAAAGGCGGCCTTATCGCTGATAGCGATTTTTTCAAGGCAACCTTGGTAAGCCAGAGGAAAAACATATATACAAATATTTTTTTTTTTTTTTTTTATACAAAACTAGGTTAATGCTTGACTACATTCCACCTGATGGAAAGTGAAATGTAGTCTTAGGTGGTAAAGCGCATTAACCTAGAAGCCTATTCACTCTCCTCTTGAAGACACCCACATTATATTTTGCCGGAAATACCGACGCAGGCAGATTGTTCCAGTCCTTCGCTGTACGCACTAAAAAAGATGAAGCATAGCGCTTCGTTCGGACAGGTGGAGTGTCCACAACGTAGGGATGGATACCCGCCGTGCGTCGGGACGTCCGGCAAAGGAACGGGGATGGAGGAATTAGGTCGTGCAATTCCTGCGCACACTCACCAAAATGTATCCTATAGAATACTGAGAGGCTAGCAATTCTACGCCTGTGTTCAAGGCTGTGGAGTTTGGCGTCAACCAATTTAGGGTCGCCAATAAGCCTCTTTGCTCGCCTCTCAATTGAGTCCAGAACCGCAAGATGAGTCTTTGCGGCACCAGCAAATATGTGGCCACAGTACTCTACACACGACCGGATCTGTGCTTTGTATAATACAAGAAGCTGTCCCGGTGTAAAGTACTGTCGCACCTTCGCAAGTACGGCAAGCTTTCCTGCAGCTGCTCTTGCTCTGGACTCAATGTACCGACCAAAGTTGAGGTTCGAGGAGATCTCAAAGCCTAACAACTGAAGCCAGTCACTGTATTCCAAGGATACATTCTGGAAAGTAGGAGCCAGGGTGAAGGGGCTCCTTTTGGCGGTGAACAAACACGTCTGCGTTTTGGTGGCGTTGAATTTGACAAGATTGGCATTGCCCCATGCGGAGACTGCCTGAAGTTTGTCATTCAAACGTTGCACCATGGCTTCTCTTTCAGATTGTACTTCATCTCTACTAGCCCGAGAACTTGGCAGATATCTTTCTACAACTGTGCTGTCGTCTGCATACCCATAGATACCGGGCTTCAGCAGATCGTTAATGTGCAGCAGAAAAAGAGTTGCAGAAAGAACGGACCCCTGAGGTACTCCGGCATTTATTGTCAAGGGTTCCGAAGAACACCCGTCGACAACAACACGGAGAGATCTCTGGCTTAAAAAGTCCGTTATCCAGCCAATCAGACCAGGAGATATACCGTACGCTGAAAGCTTGCTTAAAAGGCTCACATGCCAGACCCTGTCAAAAGCCTTCGAGACGTCCAGAGAGACGGCGACCGCTTCTCCGTTCCTCTCGATGGCTTCGCCTAAAATGTGTGTTGCGTACGCTAGAAGGTCCCCAGTGGACCTATTTCGGCGAAATCCGTACTGTCGGTCACTGAGGAGATCGTTACCTTCTACGTAAGCTAGAAGCCGCGAGTTCAATACACGCTCCATAATCTTGCAGAGTATGGAGGTGATTGAAATGGGCCTATAATTGGCAGGATCGGCACGGCTGCCTTTTTTGGGCACGGGTTGCACGTTGGCAAGCTTCCAGGATTCCGGCACTTTTCCAGTCTTGAAAGAGAGGCGATACAGACGTGTCAATACAGGAGACAACTCACCTGCGCATGTCTTGAGCAGAATGGCTGGTATACCATCAGGACCACTGGCTTTATTCACATCTAAACGACACAATGTTCTCCATACCTCTTTGTTCGTGATGCGGATTTCAGGCATCGAAATACCGCAGTGAGGAAGATGTTCTGGAGATGCATTGCCAGTGTCTAGATGCGAATTCTCAGCAAACAGAGAAGCAAATACATTCGCTTTCTCTGTTGCTGTGTGGGCCAGGGATCCATCCGGCTTCAGCAGAGCAGGCAGTGAGGGTTGGCAGAAGTTCGACTCGATCGCTTTGGCAAGAGACCAGAAAGCTCGACTGCCAGTTGGTCTGACAGAGAGCTTTTCGCCATTCTTAACGATCCGATCAAGACGAGCCTTCCGCAATGCCTTTTTATAAGACTTGGCAGCTTGGTTAAAGGCTCTCTTCTTTGTACTTACATCCGGAGTTTTGCGGCTTCGAGCATCAGCCCAAATGAGGTATGCCGAATGTTTTTGGTCATGTGCATGACGACATTCGGCATTAAACCATGGGCGAGCTTTGCCACCGATGGGTACGTCAGCAAAAGGAATAAAATACTCCATTGCCTGATGCACCACATCGGTTATAGCATCCGCGCAACTCGACGGATCCAAAGAAGAGAAGCAGACCTGCCGCCAAGGATAAGATGCAAAGAAGTGCCGCATCTCATCCCAATCTGCTGACTTGTATTTCCATACTCGCCTAACACCATGAGGTTCGAGAGCTGGTGGGGAATATGTAAATACAGATTTCACCAGACAGTGATCGGAGGTTCCCAAGGGGGACGTGACCTCTACACGATACCTGTCCGGATCAGTTGTCAGCAGAAGGTCCAGGCAATTGGCTGTATGGCCTACCACATCTGGTACCCTTGTCGCTTGCCTCACCAGCTGAAAGAGGTCCAAGGACAACGCAAAGTTCCGCGTTTCTCTTCCAGCATGGTCGGTCTTCTGGTACGGGAACAGCCAGTCCTGATGACAGGCATTAAAGTCCCCCAGAAAGACGAGCTGCGCCGAAGGGTACTGATACAGAGCCATATCTGCAGCCTCACTGAGATACTCAAATAAACGAGTTGTCTCCTGGTCACCGCTGTGCGAACGGTAGACACAGGAATACAGGATTTTTTCGTTTCCTGTGTCCACTAAAACCCATAGGGAAGAAAAAGTGGGGTCTTCAAGGTGACGGAGACGCTGAACACAGAGGTCGTTCCGCGCGTACACACTGACTCCGGCCCGTGAGCGAAAGTTGTGCTCTAACGAGTAACCGGGATAATCCAAGTATGCAGCGCTCAAAGGACATTGTATCTGCGTCTCCGTCAAAAAGAGCAAGTGCGGCTGCTCTGTCTCCAGGTGGTGGTGGACAGCTAAAAGATTTGAGTGCAAACCCCTGACATTAGTGAGGTGCACTTTATATGAGGAGGAGTGCAACCGCTGTGTAACCTTGTTCCTTTTTCTTAACTTTTTCATAAAAAAATATATATAAAAGTGAATAGGGATGGGAAATGGCAGTTGAACGAGACGGTACGTATCGAACCCGACGTCGAAATTGGTGATGTCTTGCCACTGGGAGGCTAGTCTGGAGACTGCGGGGACGCCCGAACCCCCCCAGGGATCGCCATCGGGCCTCCTCGTCTGGTCGCCAACCAGCACGATGGAGCCACCCTGGGATTTTTCACAGCTGGCGGGGCAGCCTTTCGTGGTTGGCTATCCCACTAATTGGGCCCCCAACTATCTGCGGGCGGCCAGCGGAAAGCCGTCGCTTCGGATCCCGCTACCCTCCTCGACTAGACACCCGACAAAACAAACACCAACCCGACGTCAGACCGGTTCGCCAACGCACCGCAACTGTTCAGACCCATTTCCCATAAATAATATAAATTTATATATGTAAATAATATATATACGTGGAATTATTCAATATGTGTACATTAAATTATTAAAATGAAACGTACGCCTGTTAAATATAATAATACATACATACACCAATTACTATAAACATACACGTTACACACATTACTATACTAATTTACTAATGAACAGTATATAGATAGAAAGTAAATAAACTGAAAAGATAAAACAATAATAAAAATGTATATAAATAATAATAATGGAAACTCGATCGACTGATATCAACACTGAGATAAATACAGTTGTTTCACCTGTTTTTTAAAAATGTCCAAGGAATTAGCTCTTCTTAATGTAGCGGGCAGTGAATTCCATAGACGGACAGCTTCAACAGTAAAGGAATTACTATAAAAGGAAGAGGAATGAGAAGGAACTTTTAAGATAAGATTATCCGAAGAGCGCAGAGTCTTGAGATGAGAGTGATCCAGAAATAGAAACCGCTCCTTAAGATATTCTGGAGACTTAGGATTAAATAGGATCGAGTAAAGAAGTGAAAGTATGTGAGAATTTCTGCGAAGGCGTATAGGAAGCCACTTGAGCTTGGTGCGAAATTCGGAGACGTGATCGAATTTACGAAGCCCAAAAATAAACCGAATACATAAATTTTGAAGGCGTTCAAGCCTATTAAGCTGATCCTGGGTAATATTAACAAAAGAAACGTCGGCATAATCAAGGATTGGAAGAAGGAGAGATTCTGCTATCGCAATTTTTGTAGGAATAGGTAAAGAGTTAGAAAGTCGTCGCAGCGATCCAATTTTAAGGTAAATCTTTCTACTAACTTCGTTAATGTGAGGTATCCAGGATAATGATTTATCAAGTATCACTCCTAAGTTTTTAACTTTATCATTAAAAGGAATTGTAGCGCCATCAAACAGTACAGGTGGAACGTCTGACCAATTTATTCGCATTGTTAATTTTTGACTGCCAATGACAATGAGTTGTGTTTTAGAGGGATTAACTTTTAAGCCAAAAGATTTACACCAGTTTGATATACGTTCCAAATCAATATTTATATTATTTATACAGGAAGGAAAATCCGTTAAGTTAGTTAGTGAGTATAACTGGAGATCGTCGGCATACAAGTGGTAGAAAGACGAAATATTTTTGGTAATAGAAGTAATAAAAATTGAAAAGAGAAGAGGAGATAGAACGCCACCTTGCGGGACGCCGGTCTGAACCACGCACCAAGTGGAGTGCTGATTTTCAACGCGAATACGTTGCCGACGGCCGTGCAAGTATGATTGAAACCAGTCAACTACTTCAGGAGATATGTTAAGAGAACTCAATATGGTTAGTAATAATTCAAAATCAACCATCCCAAACGCATCACTAAAATCTAGTAAGGTCAGAATAGCGAGCTTTTGATTATCCATACCACCCCGGATGTCGTCGGTGATCTTAACCAAGGCAGTAGTCGTACTATGACCGTGACGGAAACCAGATTGAAGAGGATTAAGGAGGCAGTTCTTATAAAGGTAAGGTGACAATTGTTGGTAGACAAGACGCTCAAGGACCTTAGATAAAAAAGGAAGTATGGAAATTGGACGATAGTCGGAAAAATTACTAGGATTAGGCTTTTTAGGTATAGGTATGATTAGAGCGTCTTTCCAGGACTTCGGAAATGTTGAAGAATGAATAGAATTATTAAGGATAGAGGTGATAACTGGAATAACAATATCAATAATAGGTACGATCATTTTACGATTAATGCAGTCCGAACCCACGGCATCCGAACTGATGCGAATTATGGTCCTCTTAACATCACTTTCGGTAAATTGACTAAAGAAGAAAGGAGGATGACTAGGAGTGGATGAAGCGAGAATTTGATTTTGGGTATTAAATTTAATTGTACTATCAATTGTACTAGTAGAAGTATAATGTTGATTAAGCTGGTTTAAGTCTAAAATATTGGGATTTGTTGCTTGGCGCGCTTTCCCCACTCCAATAGTTTGAAGAAATTTCCACACTTTAGCCGAATTAACTTCTTCAATGACAGATTTGTGGATATGGCGTCGTTGACTATCTCTACACATCTTGTTGCAACGATTTCGAGCAGTTTTATATTTTTCAAGATTTATGTCATTGGGGTTTGATTTATATTTCATCTTGGCTACGTTTTTTTTATGTTGTAACTTTTTTATATCCTCAGTAAGCCAAGGGGCCGGTAGGTATTTAATACGTACACGTCGAAAAGGGGCATGTACGTCATAAAGTTCTGTTAAAAGAGAATTAAATATGTTAATTTGCTCGTCAATAGTAGCAGCGTTGAGCACTACCGACCAGTCAATCAGTGCTGCATCCACCTGTAATTGGCCTAAGTCTATACCGTTAAAATTACGAAGCAGAAGAAACTTTGATTTGGGCTTAGGAGGTCTTAATTTGTAAGAAAGATAAATTAAATCATGATAAGAGAAGGCAGTAGCAGAACATTGACCATGTTTATTCACATGATCAGTGTATGAGACAATAACAAGGTCAAGGAGTGAAGGAGTACAATTAGGAAAGCAATGAGTAGCGGAGAGTGGAAGAATATTAAGATTACAGGAATTAATTACTGAATGAAGGCGAGCTGTACGGTTATTATTTTTTAGTAAGCATGTGTTAAAATCTCCCATCAATATGGTATGCTTATACAGAGGTGTAAATTTTTCAAGCAGGTTAGCTAGAGATGTAAAGTAATTAACATTAGAAGACGGACAGTAGAAAACACAAAGGAGAATTTTAGTAAAAGAGAATGTTAATTCGATAAAAAGGTGTTCTGCTTCATGGCTCCCTGAAGGGGATATACTAATAATAGAGAAAGGTATATGACAGCGAAGGTAGATGGCTACACCTCCCCCAGGTCGATTAGTGCGGTCGTTGCGTATCAAATGAAATCCTGGGAGGGAGTAACAGTTAGAAGGGAGACATGGTTTCAGCCAAGACTCGGACACAAGAATGACATGGATATTATTATTATTATCAAACGAAGATACAAGATCAGGAAAGTGCGCTGGAATACTCTGAGCGTTTAGATGAACAAGGTTAAAATTATTAAAAGCATCTGCAAAATGAGTATTCAACGATTCATTAAGTGAAGGAATACTTTGAAAACTGTCACTACAATTACTATCCTCGGAAGTGGAAGAAAAGGAAAAATAGGATTGATCTAATAGTGTCATAATATAATAAAGATAATATAATGTGTGTGTATGTATTAAGATTGAATAAAAGTAGATAAATTTATATAGTAAATAAACAAAAATAAAATAAAAATTAATTAACAATAAATTAAAAACTAAAACGGTAACAATATAAGGAGTATGCGAAGTTTGTTTTAAACGTCATACCTGCCAGCAGTAAACTTTGTTCACTACTAACTACAAATATGTAATACAAAAAACAAAGCTTTCAAATTATTAAAAAAAAAAAACAATTCACCAAAAAATTATAACAAAAAAAAAATAATAAAAATAAATGAAAAGGACGTTATTAAACATCACTACAAAAATACAATTTCTTATGCCTGACCCAAAACCAGGAATGCAAAGCTATAAAGTAAAAACAAAAATAAATAAAGTATCAAGTAGGTAGTTTGATAAAACTCACAACTTGTAAAGTGTTAGCACTGTGCATTTGTCATGTCACATTATAATAACAAACACCATGGTATAGGTAAATTAAACAATAATATTAGTGTAAATAAAAAATAAATTAAATAACTAGTCTAGTGATTAATAAATACCCAAAGTATTACGGGAAAGCAAAATAATGTAAAAAAGAAAAAACAATTTTATAAAAACCTCAACAAGAAGGAATTATTTTTTGATAGTTGTGCGTTTGGAACGAGCAGTAGTGACCTTTGGATCAGCAATTCTATTACAAGCACTGGCAGCAGCATTCACGGGTGATTTAGCTACTGGGGTTATATTGTTTATGTCTGTGATACGTTCAATGTGATGGCGGACACCGTCAGGACCAGATACAAGGATATTTCCATTCTCGTCCAGCACTTGCTGACACCAAGATGTTGTCGTGCAAGCACAAACAGACTGTGCCGATTCTTAGTTAGAAATTCTGATTGCGTTATTCCGGAGCCTTTGAGATTTGTCTTTGCGAACCATACTTTATCTCGAGTGGCGATGTCCGTAAATTTAACTACAATTGGCCTGTTTCTATTATCTGAAGATCGACCCAAACGATAACAGTTTCTAATGCTAGCACTAGAAAAGTTTGGCATATTTAAGTGTTCTGTAAAAATATTAGTGACGCGGGCACAAACATCTTCTGAACTTTCTTCAGGCATCCCGTGCAAAAGAAGCATCTTTCGTCTCCGCTGCATCTCCAGGCGATCCAACTCCCTTCCGAGAAATTCAACTTGCCGCTGCAGGGTATTTAGAGCCGTAATTATAAAGTTTTTGAAGAGGGAAAATTCCTCTGATAGAACGGCTGTGGAAGCATTCGGCGAAGATTTTTGTAAATTGCTCTGGAACTCCGTCATCTTAACATTGAATAACTCTTGCATAGCAGAAAGCGATTCCTTGAGAGATTCCATGGTGTTGAAGTTATAATAAGAAAATCGTAGTGGTAGAATACGAGTAGTGAAGTGTTGTAAGGAATAGTTACAGGAAACTAATTGCTGGTAGGTGACGTATATTCACATGCACATAATTATGTATAATACGATTAGAAAAACTGATAAGATGTATTTAATATTAATAAATAGAACAGAGCGATTTTAATTTGATGTAACTTATTTCACTTCCACCCACTTTATATTAAGATTTTTTTTTTTTTTTTTTTTTTATATATAATCTAGGGCAATGCTTGACTACATTCCACCTGATGGTAAGTGGAATGTAGTCTAAGGTGGTAAGGCGCATTACCCTAGCAGCCTATTCACTCTTCTCTTGAATTTAACCACATTGTATTCTTTCGGAAACACCGACGCAGGCAAGCTGTTCCAATCCTTTGCTGTACGCAGTAAAAAAGACGAAGCAAAGCGCTTCGTTCGGACAGGTGGAATGTCCACAACAAAAGGATGGATTCCTGCCGTGCGTCGGAAAGTCCGATGATGGAAGGGGGCCGGGGGAATTAGATCGTGTAATTCCTGCGCACACTCACCAAAATGTATCCTATAGAATACTGAGAGGCTAGCAATTCTACGCCTGTGTTCAAGGCTTTGGAGGTCGGCTTCGACCAACTCGGGATCTCCTATGAGCCTCATTGCTCGCCTCTCAATTGAGTCCAGAACCGCAAGATGAGACTTTGCGGCACCAGCAAATATGTGGCCACAGTACTCTACACACGACCGGATCTGTGCTTTGTATAAAACAAGAAGCTGTCCCGGTGTAAAGTACTGCCGAACCTTCGCAAGAACGGCAAGCTTTGCTGCTGCTGCTCTTGCTCTGGACTCAATGAACCGACCAAGGTTGAGGTTCGAGGAAATCTCTAAGCCTAACAACTGAAGCCGGTCACTGTATTCCAAGGATACATTCTGGAAAGTAGGAGCCAAGGTGAAAGGGCTCCTTTTGGCGGTGAACAGACACGTCTGCGTTTTGGTGGCGTTGAATTTGACAAGATTGGCATTGCTCCATGCGGAGACTGCCTGAAGTTTGTCATTCAAACGCTGCACCATGGCTTCTCTTTCAGACTGTACTTGATCTCGACTAGCCCGAGTACTCGGCAGATATCTTTCTACAACTGTGCTGTCGTCTGCGTACCCATAGATACCGGGCTTCAACAGATCGTTAATGTGCAGCAGAAAAAGAGTTGCAGAAAGAACGGACCCCTGAGGCACTCCGGCATTTATTGTCAAGGATTCCGAGGAACACCCATCGACAACTACTCGGAGAGATCTCTGGCTCAGAAAGTCCGTTACCCAGCCGATCAGACCAGGAGATATACCGTACGCTGAAAGCTTGCTTATAAGGCTCGCATGCCAGACCCTGTCAAATGCCCTCGAGACGTCCAGAGAGACGGCGACCGCTTCTCCGTTCTTCTCGATGGCCTCGCCTAGAATGTGTGTAGCATACACTAGGAGGTCCCCAGTAGACCTATTACGGCGAAACCCGTACTGTCGGTCACTGAGGAGATCGTTACCTTCTAGGTATGCTAGAAGTCGCGAGTTCAATACACGCTCCATAATCTTGCAGAGTATGGAGGTGATTGAAATCGGTCTGTAGTTGACAGGATCACCACGGCTGCCTTTTTTGGGTACGGGTTGCACGTTGGCAAGCTTCCAGGATTTCGGCACTATTCCAGTCTTGAAAGAGAGGCGATACAGACGTGTCAGTACAGGAGACAACTCAGCTGCACATGTCTTGAGCAGAATGGCTGGTATACCATCAGGACCACTGGCTTTATTCACATCTAAACGACACAATGTTCTCCATACCTCTTTGTTAGTGATGCGGATTTCAGGCATCGAAATACCGCAGTGAGGAAGATGTGCTGGAGAAGCATTGCCAGTATCTAGATGCGAATTATCAGCAAACAGAGAAGCAAATACATTCGCTTTCTCTGTTGCTGTGTGGGCCAGGGATCCATCCGGCTTCAGCAGAGCAGGCAGTGAGGGTTGGCAGAAATTCGACTCGATCGCTTTCGCAAGAGACCAGAAAGCTCGACTGCCAGTTGGTTTGACAGAGAGCTTTTCGCCATTCTTAGCGATTCGATCGAGACGAGCCTTCCGCAATGCCTTTTTGTAGGATTTGGCAGCTAGGTTAAAGGCTCTCTTCTTTGTACTTACATCCGGAGTTTTGCGGCTTCGAGCATCAGCCCAAATGAGGTATGCCGAATGTTTTCGGTCTTGAGCATGACCACATTCGGCATTAAACCATGGGCGAGCTTTGCCACCGACGGGAACTTCAGCAAAAGGAATAAAATACTCCATTGCCTGATGCACCACATCGGTTATAGCATCCGCGCAACTCGACGGATCCAAAGAAGAGAAGCAGACCTGCCGCCAAGGATAAGATGCAAAGAAGTGCCGCATCTCATCCCAATCTGCTGACTTGTATTTCCATACTCGCCTAACACCATGTGGTTCGAGAGCTGGTGGGGAATATGTAAACACAGATTTCACCAGACAGTGATCGGAGGTTCCCAAGGGGGAGGTGACCTCAACACGATACCTGTCCGGATCAGTTGTCAGCAGAAGGTCCAGGCAATTGGCTGTATGGCCTACCACATCTGGTACCCTTGTCGCTTGCCTCACCAGCTGAAAGAGGTCCAAGGACAACGCAAAGTTCCGCGCTTCTCTTCCAGCATGGTCGGTTTTCTGGTACGGGAACAGCCAGTCTTGATGACAAGCATTAAAGTCCCCCAGAAAAACAAGCTGCGCTGAAGGGTACTGATGCAAAGCCATATCAGCAGCCTCACCAAGATAGTCAAATAATCTAGTTGTCTCCTGGTCACCGCTGTGCGAACGGTAGACACAGGAATACAGGATTTTTTCGTTTCCTGTGTCTACTAAAACCCATATAGAAGAAAAAGTGGGGTCTTCAAGGTGACGGAGACGCTGGATACAGAGGTCGTTCCGCGCGTACACGCAGACTCCGGCACGTGAGCGAAAATTGTGCTCTAACGTGTATCCGGGATAATGCAGGTGCGCAGCGCTCAAAGGACATTGTATCTGCGTCTCCGTCAAAAAGAAGAGGTGCGGCTGCTCTGTCTCCAGGTGGTGATGGACAGCTAGGATATTAGAGTGCAAACCCCTGATATTAGTGAGGTGCACTTTAAATGAGGAGGAGTGCAACCGCTGTAAAAACATTTTCTTCTTTTTAACTTTACTCATAAAAAAAAAAATAAATAAAAGTGAATAGGGATGGGAGATGGCAGTTGAACGAGGCGGTACGTATCGAACCCGACGTCGAAATTGGTGATGTCTTGCCACTGGGAGGCTAGTCTGGAGACTGCGGGGACGCCCGAACCCCCCCAGGGATCGCCATCGGGCCTCCTCGTCTGGTCGCCAACCAGCACGATGGAGCCACCCTGGGATTTTTCGCAGCTGGCGGGGCAGCCTTTCGTGGGTGGCTAACCCACTAATTGGGCCCCCAACTATCTGCGGGCGGCCAGCGGAAAGCCGTTGCTTCGGATCCCGCTACCCTCCTTGACTAGACACCCGACAAAACAAACACCAACTCGACGTCAAACCGGTTCGCCAACGCACCGCAGCTGTTCAGACCCATTTCCCATTAACGGCTTCATCGAGCAACGTGCCGGAACACGACTAGGTCGCTTTGCGGCACGACTTTGCCCGATGGGTGGTAACTTTGCCGGCGACCCGATGTTATGGTCTACCACCAAGAAAAATAAAATTTCAAAAATGCTGGGAACCAATCATAAAGCAAAGTGCGCCATTTCAATGCTAGTGGAATACAAAAATCTCCTATGGTCGTTTTGAATTTCTATGCTCATCACGTGCAGTCGGTAGTTATCGTTTTCGTCTTGTCGAATAAAAGATTTTGTTATGTCTATGTCTTGTACTTTCTTACTTGATCCTAACCCTACTTTATTCGTTTGAGCACCTATCATATTTTTTTATGGAATTGAAGTCGTGACTCGAGCTCGGAGGCAACTTTATCTTTTGGGAGAGAACTTACAGTATTATATTTAGATTTTCCGATGATGTATCTTTTGGTAACTCTAAGGTGTTTATAGAGCTCCGATGGTTTCTTTAATCAAATTGTGTCCGTCTCTAAATAAGGTTGAAGAGTCCGGTAAGTGCGCTAACCCGAGCCATAACTTCATGTCTTTATGACGCTTGCGTCTAACTTTGACAAAAGGGTTTTATTAATATCACTAGCTGTGCCTGCGACTTCGTAGGCGTAGACTTCGATTGCGATAAAACAGCCTTTTTATCCTTACCTACCTTGGTACATATTAATGTATAACCTTAAAAGTTTTACTAAATTCCGTCAAGTATTTTTTCGGTGAAGAAGTATTTCTAGTTTACATAAATCCCCTATTATGTTTTTTTTTAATATTTTTCATATACAGACAGCGATCGTTTAAAGTTTTATTGTATGGATATAGATACATTTCTTAAACACTTAAAATACATATTTCTTTTGATAGACTGAATAGTGTGCAGTAAAAGTGAAAAAGTAAATGTTATTCAAAGTGACGCTCAATTTCAAAAATGCTAGAAATGGGTTTTGTTAATTGCCCGTTAACATACGGACTATATATTTTTTTAATGTACAGAAATTACTCCTCTACAGACTTATGTATAGAATAGGATTTGCATGGTATCTATTACGTGATTTAAATAAAATAAACACTAAATGTTAAGTAAAGGCTACTACAATATATTACTGAAAACTGCATCCAGAGATATACAGATATACAGACATACAGATATACAGACATTCAGATTTACAGACATACAGATATACAGACATACAGATATACAGACATACAGACATACAGATATACAGATATACAGACATACAGATATACAGACATACAGATATACAGACATACAGATATACAGACATACAGATATTCAGACATACAGATATACAGACATACAGATATACAGACATACAGATGTAGTTCTTATTTTTCTGTATAATGTTTCGGTTGACTGGTAGAGAATGCTTTAGCATTAAGTCCGCCAATTGTATAATTTTGTACAATAAAGTTTAAATAAATAAATAAATAAATATACAGACATACAGATATACAGACAAATAGACAAAATGAAAAACCATTGTTTTGGGTTCTCTTGTTTATGTAAAGGCCCCCCATTATGTTTTTTTTTTAATATATTCAATTTTATTATATTATATTATATAAATATATTCAATTTTATTATATGTATGGATAAACAAGGTAAGGCCAATTTAGACGTGATGTTAAAAAAATATCGTATATCCAAGTTTTTTTGACGTTACTTATTGGTTGGTTGTCTACCTTTTTTAGACCATTTAAAAAGCTATCGACTATTACATCCAACGCTGGAGCCTTGGTAATCGATTTTTTTACCTAAAAATTTAAACGGAGCTGCTTCCGTAACCGTACTAAAAGAAAAGAAAAACTAAAAAGGCTCGCTTGACGAGAATTAAAAGCGACCACATCAAATTATCTGAATACAAGGAAAAACATACATATTTCACCTTATATACCTACTAAGTCAAAGATACTAATACTTTAATTTCTTTTGTTTGTACATGATTTATACAATGTAAATTTTAAAGTAAAAGTGCCTAAAAGTAAAATAATGTTATTAAAAATGTCAAGACTGTTATGAATGTTGTGATAGTTTATTTGTACGCGATTACATTTTTTTTAATGTTAACTTACTAAGCATTAGCATAGCATTAGTTTCTAAGAGATTTAATAAATGTTATATATTTCCTATGAATTTGTGTCTTTTATCAGTACTGTGTCACTCTAGTTCTCTGGCAGTCACATTCTGAAAAATCTAAATATCAGAAACTTCTCTAATAAGTGACTGGCCCGATTTGCAACAATATAGTATATAGATTACCTATGTTATAAACCTAAATGTGTATAATTTTAACATAAAATCTACAGTAAACAAAAATTTGCTATGCTTAGGATGTTCTTAAAATTTACAGGCAATTTATTATAGATTCTTGGTATCAAGTAGCTACGTTCGTCTACCGTGAAAAAATTTAGTTTTATATTTAGTGATCATATCATTCTGATGAGTCTTCCTAGTAACAATTTTGGCATCTAGAGACTAGAGGTATCAGAAACTGCTCCGAGTTACGGAATTCATATATCAATAGTGCAAACTCAACCTTCTCATATATTGGCATGGGCGCCGGCAGCAGGGTGCAAGGGGGTGCAGTTGCACCCCCCTGTCCAGAAAGAAAGTACATAGATTTTTTTTTTAATTTTTATTCGACTCAACCAGCGGAAGAGTAATGCGTTTCGAGTGTATGTATATATGTATATTTGTGTTCTTACGTATATATGTCTTTTGTGTGTATGTATGTATATATGACCATTTCGATGACAGTAAGCGCTACAGCACAAAAAGCATTTTACCAAACGACGTATCGTTAGATTCGTGAAGACCGTGTGAGCGACATAGGCTAAATAATTTTCATGAGAAATCAACAAAGTCATTTACTTTTATATGGCAAAAATATTAGCAATTTATTGGCGTAATAAGTTATAATTTAAATAATAACCGAAGACGTCTAGGTTGCTGTCCAAATTTTTTCAACACCTCAATAAACTCAGTATCCTCCTGAACTCTTTTCCTGTGAACACTAAGCATGCACAGTCCTCTTAACCTCGCATATCCTATCGTCGAGCGATTCCAGGTCTTCACCCGTCGTAACGTGCTAAATGTACGTTCAATGATACATGTTGTTCATGGAATAGTTAAAGCAATTTTGATTGCCTCGATTTTATATATTTTGCTATCGATAAAAATTCAGATTTTTTTAATTTTCTCATATTTTGTGGGTGAAGCTGCATAAGCGAAAATACTTTCTTATGTGTTAAAGAAAATCGACTTTTTAGTAAAGAAATAATACAATCTAAGTATGGAATAAATATAGATCTTCTGAAAAATTCTTTCACAGTTTCGGATGGGTGCTTTGATCTGTAAGACTGTTTTTCGCTTTAATCCAACGTTTAGTTTCTCACAAAGCTCAGAGCTGATACGCTTTAGTTTTTGTTTTAGAATTCGGTGCGTCTTGCGAAAGTTCATCTAAAACCATTACAATAGTCAGAAAGTTTTCAGAAAATATTCTTATACTTTTGTATTTTGCTGTCCAACGCATTTCACAAAATAGTAGTATATTTGGAATTTTACTCCGCCGCAACGTACTCTCCCGAAAGAAATTTATAATGTCCTTTGTTGTTCTAGCAGTATTTCTAACTTCATTGACAGTATTAAGGTCATTAATGATTCAATACATGGCTTGCACAGTGAAAAAGTAAGGCTAAAGGTTATTTATCATTAATAATTTTCTGAACGCCACCTATATAACCTGCCATTGCAGCACACCCGTCGTATCCTTGACCGACAAGTTTATTTAAATAGTTTTTTTTAAGCTTATTCGAAAATTCTGCACAGTTTGGAACGACAGAGTGTTAGAAAAAATGAATATATACCTAGCGGTTCATAGAGGCTTGCTACCGAACCAACTTCAATTGGAAATTCTTTATGACACTCACGGATGGAAATTCTTTATGACACTTGCCAGATGTGTGCGGCCCTATACCTTCCTCCTAAAGGGAGAACAGATTGGGATCGCTTCTCTGCCATGGCCGACGAACTCATTAAACCTAATTCACCTTTGAATACAAGAGAAGACATAGAGGAAGAAATCAAGCACTTAACGAAGTCATTAAAATAAGCAATGGCCGAATCTACTACCAGGCCACAGAAAAATGCACTTCCGCCAATACCTCAACGAATCCTGACACTCATTACCAGCAAGAGGCGGTTGCTTAAGGTCTGGCAGAGGAAACGAGACGCGGCCTCCAAAATACAGCTCAATGCACTGGCCGAGAAAATAAAAACAGAGTTGGAATCTTTTACTTCAAATAATTGGAAAAACTTTATTCACACAGCCAGCGAAGATAACCTCACTTTAAACATAAATGCCGCATTATTCAAAGGCGTCCACCGGCAATTCATCCAATTAAAAAAGCAGACGGGTTGATGCGTTTTGATTCCCAAGAAAAAGCCGAGGTCCATGCCGATTACTGGGCCGAACAATTCATTCCTCATCCTAGCCACAGAGCCGAAGCGCAAGGACTACTGGAACAGCCTGTCCAAGAATGGCTTTCGAGTCCTCTAGACCCTAACTTGCCTCCACCAATCTTCTCTCCTGGCCAAATCAGGAAGGCAATTAGAAACCTAAAACCGAGAAAAGCGCCCGGCGAAAATCAGATCTCCAATGCCATGTTAAGAAATATTCCATTCAGAACACAGATTGCAATCACGCGTCTGTTTAACTCTATTATCCGGCTGGATCACTTCCCAGAATCTTGGAAAAAGGCGTGATAATAGTGCTTCCAAAACCAGCCAAAAACCATCGCATGGTGGAAGGCTACTGGCCAATCACATTACTAATCACACTCTACAAACTTTTGGAGAAAATTCTACTGCCCTCTTTGAATACCCATTTAAAACCCAGAGAAGAGCAATTCGGGTTCAGAAGAAGCCACTCTACCACCCTGCAACTGGCCAGGGCGATCCACTATGCCTCAACAGCTGCCAATAAAAAGGAGTTCGCAGCAGCGGCCTTCCTTGACGTCGCTCACGCCTTCGATAAAGTATGGCACCCTGGCCTGATTTATAAGATCAAGAGGGCTGCCGTCCCTCTTTACCTTTACCTTGCCGTCCCTCTTTACCTTGCCGGCTTAGATTTCTCTAAGGCAGGTCCTTCAAGGTAAGGATCGAGGGCACCCTTTCAAGCAGCCGCACCTCCTTTGCAGGAGTACCACAAGGCAGTACCTGGTCCCTAGTATTGTATAACTGTTATACTAACCACATCCCGGTAGGCCAAGACGCTACATTGGCATTATATGCCGATGTAATAGCGCTCTTGGCCAAATCGATAACATCAACACATGCAGCCCTCAAATCACAAAAAGTGTTAGATCTGCTTCCAGAGTGGTTGGAAGAGTGGAGGCTCTCAACATCAACAAGACGCAACTGATTTCATTCGGCCTACACCAAAAGCTGCCGCCTCTCATCAAAATCCAAGAGACTTCCGTTACTTGGGCCAAGACAGTCTCGTACCTCGGCGTCACTCTCAACAGAAGTCTCACCATGGCACCTCATATAGATAAAGCTACCATCAAGGCCAATGCCGCATTGCATCAGTTGGGGCAAGTACTCAACGCCATGCTGCCCTTTGCCCTGCCCTACTGGTATACAAGATGTATATACGTCTGCATCTCACTTATGCCGCCTCTGCTTGGATGGCCCTAGCATGTCATACACAAAGACTGAGACTTCAAAAAATACAAAAGAGAATTCTAAGGAATTCTAAAGCCTAGTCACTCACTCAGCACGCCTTGCCGAAAATATGTTCGCCAAAGCCGATGCATCAGAATTCACTCATCTTCAGGACATCGCTCCTCATCATACCCGGCCTCCTGACACAAAAACAGGCAAATTGCTTAGAGACATCTTGTACACTTGAAAACCTTTTAATCACCAAGGTCGCTGGTCGTCTAGCTGGGCCTCCTCTAGTCCGCCAGAGGTCTCACCCGGCTGGGCTGACCGCCCAGGAATTTCACCGTCATAACTATGCATCCTAACCCAAGATAAGATCACCAGAAGGGCTTAAATGCCCAACCCAAGACCACGTTTATCTTAATAAACGTCGAAAGACACCACGGCATAGAGGCAACGCCTTGTGACCGTCTCCCCTCTCCCCATAAAGGGAGAGAGCAAAAAGTTTCTTGGTACTTACTAGACTGCTGTCACTGTCAGACAGATCGCAGAAAAAGTACTTTATACAATTCTATTATTCATATGCTATACCTGTTTATTTCTATATTTAATATTGGCAAATAGTATGTAGGTATAGATGGAGGTGCACCTCCCTGAAAATAATCCTGGCGGCGCCCATGGATATTGGCATTATTTTATAATAACCAAAAGAGGCGCGATGGTTTTCTTTAAACGCTTCTTTAACTTTGTAAAGTACTATTTGTTTTTGCGTCATTTACATGCGTTAAATGATGAAAAGGATCAATTACCGATCCTTAAGCGGTACCAATAGTAACATTTACCACCTGGCTCACGGTATTACCGATTTTAAATGTATTTTCTCTATTGAAAAGATAGTCTTTACACCCTTCCAACAAAGGTCCACGTATTCCAGTAGCGTCTAGTCTCTCAATTAACTGATTTATTACTCTTATTCGGAGGTCTATATAATAGTGCACAGACAAAAAAATATGTGACGTTGTAATTTTTCCTATTAAACATTCACTATGTAAAGTGTGGTGTGTATTCATAGAAAAGGAGTGATTTTCTCGTAAATATATAATAATACCTGCACTTTTACGTTTTTTTCGTAACCTTGTGTACATTGTATAGCCATTTATAATAAGTAAATCTACTAGGGTGTTCTGAGATATTAACTTCAGTTAGGATAATGACATCTATTTGGTTTTGATATGTACTGACATAATAAAGTAGCTGCGGGTAATTTTTAATTAGTTACCTTATGTTAATATGCATTACAGAAAAAATGTTTTTGGCCGGCATTAATGACAAATAGTGGCATAAATTAGGACAGTCAAGTATTTCTGAACCAGTAGGTATTAGGTAGGTATATTTAGCCATGGGTTACAAGAATTTGAACAAACGGGGTCATTTACTATAGGTAGGTACGTATACTTTTCCTTGGTGGTAGACCATAACATCCGGTCGCCGGCAAAGTTACCACCCATCGGGCAGAGTAGTGCCGCAAAGCGACCTAGTCGTGTTCCGGCACGTTGATCGATGAAGCCGTTTATGGGAAATGGGTCTGAACAGTTGCGGTGCGTTGGCGAACCGGTCTGACGTCGGGTTGGTGTTTGTTTTCTCGGGTGTCTAGTCGAGGAGGGTAGCGGGATCCGAAGCGATGGCTTTCCGCTGGCCGCCCGCAGATAGTTGGGGGCCGAATTAGTGGGATAGCCTACCACGAAAGGCTGCCCCGCCAGCTGTGAAAAATCCCAGGGTGGCTCCATCGTGCTGGTTGGCGACCAGACGAGGAGGCCCGATGGCGATCCCTGGGGGGGTTCGGGCGTCCCCGCAGTCTCCAGACTAGCCTCCCAGTGGGAAGACATTACCAATTTCGACGTCGGGTTCGATACGTACCGTCTCGTTCAACTGCCATTTCCCATCCCTATTCACTTTTATATTTATTTTTTTTATGAAAAAGTTAAGAAAAAGGAACAAGGTTACACAGCGGTTGCACTCCTCCTCATATAAAGTGCACCTCACTAATATCAGGGGTTTGCACTCAAATCTTTTAGCTGTCCACCACCACCTGGAGACAGAGCAACCGCACTTGCTCTTTTTGACGGAGACGCAGATACAATGTCCTTTGAGCGCTGCATACTTGGATTATCCCGGTTACTCGTTAGAGCACAACTTTCGCTCACGGGCCGGAGTCAGTGTGTACGCGCGGAACGACCTCTGTGTTCAGCGTCTCCGTCACCTTGAAGACCCCACTTTTTCTTCCCTATGGATTTTAGTGGACACAGGAAACGAAAAAATCCTGTATTCCTGTGTCTACCGTTCGCACAGCGGTGACCAGGAGACAACTCGTTTATTTGAGTATCTCAGTGAGGCTGCAGATATTGCTCTGTAGCAGTACCCTTCGGCGCAGCTCGTCTTTCTGGGGGACTTTAATAAATTATTTTATAATATTGCTATAATCAGTGACAAAGTTTATTTTTAAAATATTTTGGTGCACTAAATATTTTAGCAATCAATGTTCTAAAACAATTAGTAGTAAGTAGTTAGACCTTTTTTACTGCCAGCCACTAAATGTTATGAAAAGGTCTATAAGATATATATAGAGAGGAAGGTAACTGTGACGGCCAAACTGAGTTTACTCCAACAAAATCGAGAACTGTAGCTATTCAATTTAATCTATAACAAGTTATATTAAATCTTCTTTTAATAAAATGCTGTGTGATATGTCAGAAACAGGGTATGTTAACTTAGTACTAGCTTTCCTCCGCATTCCTGAATCGGCTTAAGTGTGGGAGTAGGATAGTTGCTAACAGTTCAGAAATTAGACGTCATAATATTACACATTATGATTTATGTGCCATGTGGAAAACGTTATACAGTAGTCAGTACTCTTGTGATAAATAGCGCCTGGAAATCAGCTGTTAGGCGCTATCTTATATTAGATTATTTGACATTTGTCTTTACGTATTGTAAAATAATCAATAACAATCCAGAAAAAAGTAAGATCTAGATTCTAGACAGCTTTTTTACACTAATTTATCGTTTTCTTATATATTATTTATCAAGTTAATCGTACAACAGAGATATGTATGTTGCACCGTCAGGAATCTTGAACAAAACATAAATAGTTGCACGGACTCCAAACAATTGTATTTAAAATATTCGAGTATGAATAAACATGAAGAAACTGTAAAAATTGCTATAAGTATGTGTTTAAAAGTTATAAAAGCATATGAATGGCTCTCAGATCTTTATGTCCTAGTAAGTAATTATTTTTATGCTGCATTATACCAAACCTTGTTGTTACATTACTGTATATTTTTTCCACAGGATTTCTTTGTGGACAATCACTGGAGTAAGCTACCCCAATGTTGGCAAGAATGTTTTAATGATATGGATCCAAGGGACTTGGGTGACATTCTTGCGGGGCACCAAACAAAACATATGTTACCTCTTTCTCTTTTGGCTCTTATAAAATCTGCTAGTACTTTAAGCATACCTCGGGTTAATAATTATAAAAGTTACACAGACACAGATTCAAATAAGAAACAGCAGTGGGGAAATAATCCCAAATTTAAAAACCTTTTTCTCAAGCATGTAAAATTAAAAAAGAGACATGAAATAAGTATGATGTCAGATTTTGTGAATGATACTGTGGCACAGACTAATTGTAATGCAGTCTTGGATTTTGGGTCTGGTTTGGGGCATTTAATAAGAATACTGAACTACAAATATAATATCAATACTGTTGGTATTGAAATGCAAACAAAGTTGACTGAGGAGGCTAGGTCTGTATTATTGGTATGTATTGTATATTCTTATAATCCTAAACAAGATTTAAAAAAATAATGTGTATAATTTTACATTTTTTTACAGAAAACTTGATTTAGAATTAGAATACACTTTCAAAAAGCAACTTACAGAAGAACAGGTATCCAACATCCCCAGACCAAACCACATGAACCTAACATTGTCTTCATTGGACCAACTGGAAGAAATACCTTTACTGTCTATTAAAAAATATGGTCTAATTGGTTTACATCCCTGTGGTGATCTCGGCCCCTTATTGATTAGGCACTTTGTCAATTCCTATAAAGTAAAGTTTATATGTGTTGTGGGTTGTTGCTTTATGAAATTATCATGCAATAAAGATCCTTGTGGGTATCCAATGAGTACTTATCTTACAACCTTAAACAATGGTCTATCATACACAAGCAGAGAAATATCTTGCCATGCACTTGAAACATATTGTAAGAGATTGTGTAAAGGAGACTATAAAGATCTAAAGGTAAGTTAATATTAAAAAGACTTATTTCTATGGTCATATGTGGTAAATGAAGGCACTTCCTTTATTTTCTTTAATAATTATTCCTTAATAATAAATGGCTATGTTATTATTTCAGGTGCATGCATACAGAGCAGCGTTGGAGAAACTTTTGCAACAAATGAATCCAAGATTTAAACACATGCCAATCAGAAGTGTCAAACACACCAATGATATGACATTTGAAAGGTGAGTTTTAAATATCTAATATCTTTATACAAGCAATTCCTGTAAATATATATATAGATATATATTTATATATATGTCATTTTAAACGTGTTTTGATTCAATAAAAATCTCCTACAATATCATTAGAATACGAAGTTAAATTTCGCCCCAAAGTCAGAATGGTTCGGTTGGGAAATCAGGTGTCTTAAAACTCAGGAAATCCGGGTTTAAATCTCGGTTTGATCGTGTCTTTTTTTCTCTTTTATTCGAGTTCCTTTTATTCGAGTTCTTTTGGTGAGAAAAACGGTTCTTGAGAGCCCTAAAGAAACAAGAAAAACATTGTGAATTTGATTGACTGAGCTTAAATAAAGGTAGTAATATAATTACATTACAACATTGTTTGGTCCTTCCTGCCATCTATTACTAAATACTATTTTCTTCTATTATGAAGCAACTGTTTTACCAACGCAGCTATACTAAAACTATTACATTACAATATTGTTTGGCTTTTCCTGCCATCTATTGGCGAGTAGTAAATACTGTTTTTTCTATTAGTTGTAAGTAAATATAATTCCAAAAAAAACATGTTTCAAAATCGGTGCCAAGCCATTTGCTATTATAGGAATTCGGTTGAATACATTTTCGTAATTATTTATTTTTTTGTTTTTTCTTGGTATCGGTTCAAGCTAGTAATAATATTAAGATTTAATTGCTTTTTTATGGCTGTGTTTATATAGAATAATTTTTGAAGTAGGCATTTCATAATTGACATATCCATTAAGCTTAAGAATTCTGTTGAATATATTTTCATAACTTTGTTTGTTTTTCACTATTCTTCGTATTCATTGAACTGCTTATAATATTAAGATTTAATTGCTTTTTGTTATGTTTATTTACGTATCTTAATCATTAAAGTAGGCATTTTATTGTATTAATTTGCTCGTATTCATTTAAGTGGTTAAATATAATTATTTTTTGTTTAATGCTTGGCACCGACTTCAAACCTATTAGTAAATAGGACATATAAATAATAGGTAGTATATAATAAATATTAAATCTTCATTATTTATTACTTTTTAGTTTCAAAGTCGGTTTTTTTTAACGTAGTTATTTTTATTTAATACTTTTTAGTTTATTGCTACATTATCAATTAGCTACCAAAGGTGCTGCGCCCCTTAAAAAATATAGATCCCAAAAAACGGGAACGGATAAAAGAAGTCTTCTCCGTAAAAAATCTCTTTGAAACCCAATTTCACGTTCTTGTGAGACTATTTAAAGGCTTCACATTTACTATTCAAAACAACAGATGTCATTACTCACAGCACGTTTCGACTTCCTTCCGGAGGAGCTAGTTCAAAACTCGGATATATATATATATATATATATATATGTACCGGCCGAATTGAGAACCTCCTCCTTTTTGAAGAAGTCGGTTAAAAAAGAAAATGTTTGTTAAATGAAAGACAGGTTGTATTCTATAATTTTTATGACTTCGGGGTGTGACATCAATAAATGTTAGAGATTTTAATGTTACAAAGATACCTTTTCCAAATTTCATGTTTGTAACTCCATAGTTTAAGCTTAGAGATTTTAAAATATAACAATATATAATTTTCAGTTACTGCACTGCAGCTCTTCATCGGCTGTCTATTGAACCACTAAATTATTCAGATGTGAAGGCAGATCTGGTTCATTGGAAGCGTGTGGTGGTGTTATACACATTACGACTGGCCCTAGCTCCTCTCGTAGAGACTCTTATATTATTTGATAGAGTACTTTACATATTAGAACACGGTAAAAGAATATGCTTTTATATTCGAATCAGAAAAAAAAACCAGTTATCAGTTTCTTGTAATAGACATTTATTAGAAGAAAATACATCAATTAACACACGCTTATGTACAGTAACAGCCCACTCAACTACAACAAAAGCTATATTTAGTAAATTTTTGGCACATTATCTACTATTTTTGCAATAAACTTAATACTTACTATGTGAGAAGGATTGGTCCGTTGGAATGTTTGGTTTATAACTAATTTTAATTATTAATATATGGTTCATGAATCAATTATCTGTTATGAACTTTGTTTCTTGAAAGCTAAAAATAAATAAATAATAAAATACTGTTTACTTTTATTGGTTGATGTAATCAGAATTCTTTTATAGTTTAATGATCCTTCTATAAACCGGCCGTTATTATATTATCAAAATTTTTAAAAATAACATTAAAGTAAGCCAAACTTGAGGCTCTTGTCGTGGTAGATCATAAATTATATGCGAGGTTACTCTTCAAAATTTTAATATGTAATCTATTTTAGCTTTTATTTCCGTTTTAAATACGATTTCGCTAAAATTAAAAATATATTATTACTTCTAAGATGATTAAAGGTATATTTATTCCAGGTATATCGTGTTCAATATATCCGGTATTTGATCCAGAAATTTCACCGCGCAATCACATCATAGTGGGGAAGAAGATGTGATGTCTAAAATATATTTTCATTATATAAATAAATGAAGATATATATAAAGGAGGAATTTTTTTTTTGTTTGGTCATCCATGTCCATAAGCATAATATTTAAATGTATTTATTATTTTTTTTTAAATGTACATATATAATGTTGCAAACAACAATATAATACATATAAGCTGCCATGATATTAAATTCTGTAAGAGTTTTTTATTATAATAAAATATACATAATACAAACAATACGAATCTTATCGCCGGTATGTAGTAACCTACTCGATTTCTTTAAAAAAATTGTCAAAATAAAAAAAAAATATTAAGAAATAGTTTCTACGTTATACTCCCCCGGTGACGCTGTAATAGCCGACGGGGCTAACAGCATAGACAGACAAAAAAAAAAATAGAAACAATCATTTCAAAGCAGATGTCGATCAATATTTATGTTAAGTGCACGGCTGTAGGATCCATTACTACCAAATGACATGATATGCGGTTAGTAACACACATTCTATTAACAACAAAAGGAGGATGAACTAGGTACTGATAGTAAAACCAGCTCATAACAGGAGCTCAAATACTTAATCTCATCAAAAGCAGGTACACCATTTACGATCTCGTTCAACAACTTGTCAAACTTGAAGTTGCAGTTACATATTACTTTCCCGCAATAAGCCCTCCATAGACTATAATTAGTTTTGATTGAGGGCCGTCAAGTTGTATTGTGTTTTGTGATGTTAATATATTTTTACGCTGTTGGTGGCAACATGGGAGCAGGCTCGTCCTCGGAGTCATCGGAATGAACGCGAGTGAAGCGTCTCCTCTCTAACAGCCGACGTAACTTGAACTGGCTGTGATCATATTCCCAGCGACGACGACCAACGGACTTGCGACCTGGGGTTCATTTTATATTGGTATTGTTTTGTGATGGTTGTCCGACATTCAATTAAAAATCATACAGTTAATACTTATTGTTATATCATGAAAGTCACTCTTATATAAAAGTATATAAGAGTAAACTTGGAAGAAGAGTTCCTTATTATTATACATACTAATACTTATGTAAATAAATAAAAGTACAAATATTGTGCAAAACTTAAACTGTACATGCCGGTGCAGGAAATAAAAACACACAAAGCCGTTAATAAATATATTTCAATGTTTCTTATATTTAAAATTACAATTCATTGCAAGCAAATCTTTTACTAAAGCAAAGTAACATTACATCACAAAATAAAAAAAATATTAAGTGTCTTGAGGAACTAAATAAAATGCAGATCATATATAATTTTAGGAATTAAATTAATTAAATTAATACTCATTATAATCTATGATTGTGACCGATTACAATGTAAGCCACTGTTTTTAATTCTTATATAACGTCAATTATGACGCATTATCCTTTTATATAGTCTAAATTCGCATCCAATATTGTTTATTTATATTTTTCTTATTTATTTTTTACTCTAAGTCCTATTTGTGTTTTTTTTTCAACTATTTTAAAATATTTTAAGACCGTACACGATTAGTTTATTACGATCGTTAGAGATTCGCGCTAAGGGTAAGATAGGGTAAACAATAACAACGTATATGTCAAGTTACCTATTATTGTATAATACTCTAATAAATATAATTTGTTTTTAGATATACACTTAAAAGGAATGTTTCTAGGAACTTTTATGTGGCAACAAAACTAAGGCCTACATAAATTTTAATGAATGATTGTAAATTTATTTTTAATTTAATTATATAATGATTATTTTCATTCTAACTAATAAAGATCTCAATAAATATGATTAGCTTAACAGATCTAATTAAATGTAACATTCTTTTCTTAAGACTAAAAATATTTAACTATCTATGTTTTTTTGTAATTTTTTGTATATCTTTAGCGGTCATAAAACTTTTTATCTTTTATACAAATACATTAATTGTAACAAAAAAAATACAAATAAAAAAGTTTTAAATTGTGCCAGATCATAATCAAGATCCTATAATGATCGTGTGTGTGTGTGTGTGTTAGGACAGCAGCTTGTCTCGTGCGCTGGTGCGTACGTGGTGCTTACCGTCGCGCGCGCGGCACAGCGCCAGCAGCAGCGCCCCGCACGCCGCCCCCAGCGCGCTGCCCGCCGCGCCCGCCCACGCGCCCCAACGCTCCCACTCGCGCCCCGCGCCCGCCCCCGCCGCCCCCGCCACCTCTGATACACCACACCGCCCTTTACCACTACACTGCACGCGGGTCATGCATTGGATAATCACATGTCACGTATTGATTGCTAATTGCGACTCGGTGTGTCTAATTGTGGAGTATGTATATGGTACGTTCAAAAATATATCCGATACAGATGTATGGACGAATACGAGAAAATATTGAAACCTATGAAATCTTAAATTAGCACTTAGTTAATAATAATTTATTTTTATTTTACTTCGTCTACGGTTAACGTGAGTCGATTGAAGTTTTAAAATACAATTAGATAATATTTTTATGGCTGTGGGTAAAAATAATCTGAACAAAATTTACAACTACTTTACAAATTTCCCCTAGTCTATTATCGTAGAGAAGTTTAGACACGAAATCCCTATAACACTACACATTCTTCTGTGCAAGTTAAATGTCAAAAAGGCAACTATCACTCACTGACTGAATAGTATATATAAATATGTATTTGTCACGTTACTAGTTAAGAAAATATGTATTTATTTAAACTTTAAAAAAATAATACAAACCTACTTACCGACAGTTGTGGGCTTGGTTCTCGTCACGTTCAGTTTGGTCTCATTCCTCAGAGCGTCGTCGACGAACTTGTAAACTCTGTGGGGATCTAATTCCGCCACGTACACGGTACCATCCTGCGATACCACTACATCGTGAGGGTTGCTGAAGCCGTCTCCGGGAGCGAAGGTCTGAATCAGTCGGCCCGAGGTGTAGTCTATAACGTACCCTCGGACCGGGAGTCGGCCTATCGTCGGTCCGTTGACCAGGTAGAGACGACCGCCTGGCGTCGCATCAGGTTTTAATTAAATTAAGTATTATATTTACAGTAAAACACGAAAACAGAGTTTCATACTAAAAATAATTTAGTATTTTTTTTTGCAATGTTAAAAAACATTTCTTAATTCAACTACATCTGTAGTGACGGAATCGTATACGCGTTGGACCATTTGATATCTTTATCGGTCATATCCCCGAGGTCAATAGAGCCCTCACCGTGCACGGGGGCGTAGGCCACACTGAACAGTCGTGGTCCGACGAGCCAGTGCCTGTAGGCGGTCTGGAAGGCCCCCGAGTCCGTCCTGAAGCACGCCACGCGGCCTCGCTCGCGGTCCGCCACGCACAGCGACGAGCGCTCTTCCGCCAGCGCCAGCGCGTGTGGGACCGACAACACGAACGGGGACTCGCCGAGACCTTTCATGTCGGTACTTAAACTTATTTGTTTCAAACATGTTATTATCTAGACACGAATCTTCAAATTCTGACGTAAGGTTTCAACAATCCGTCACAGATTCGAAGAAAGCATCCAGCTCGTGTCATTGTTCGTATGTTATTTCCAATTTATTGAAAATCATATTACAATATAAATAAACTTATTACAAAATAAGACGGTTAGCAGATATTTATTACCCTAGGGTGATATGTAATAATATTTAACTCACGTTTCCCCCACTGCAGTATCTTGGTGCCGTCGGACGCGTACTTCACTATGCGGGTGTTACAGTACCCGTCCGCCACGAAGAAGTCGCCGGTGGTCATCACTGCCACCGCACTGGGCTTGCAGAAGTGCTTGTCATCATCGCCCGGAATGAATCTAATTTAATAATATAGTGAAATTTACTAATATACATTCAGTAGTTCATGTATTATTTAATGCCATACAATTTTTTATTGTTTTCATCCAATCTGTCATGTTTTTATTTAGATATTTTTAAAGCTCCTTAAAAAAGTAATAAACTTCACAGTAGTATTTAATTAACTTAGTGTACTGACTTTTCTCCAAGAACGAGTGCTGGTGAAGTTCTATTATCGGGTGTAAACTTGAACACCTGATGTAGAGCGACGTCCGTTACCCACACATTACCCTCGCTGTCTACCGTGATGCCATGAGGCATATAAAACCTAAAATAGGTTTTTTCCGTTATCACATCTAACCTTATGTCTTAATTATTTACCTTAAACTGCATAAGTTATTTTGATTAACATAGTAATACATACATAGTAATACATAATATTCCCTAGCTGACTTTTAATTGAACAGACTGAACCAAGGTGCCTTGGTCTAGGTTTTAGGTTAGGATAGCATTAAGATTTTAACTAATATTATACAAATACGCTATTTATTATGAGTTATTTAGGTATGAGGGTAAAATTAGACCTTAATAGACAAAAAACCGATCACTAAGAAAAATAAATTTCAATGATAAAAACAATAATAGGCCATGTCATCATTACCAACCACATATTATTTAGATAAAAGTATTGAAAACCTGTGGCTTTTCTTAAATTAGTTTAATAACAAACACAACCAGAATGTTTTGTTGGACAAAAATATTTATTATTATGAAACACAAAATAACTCAGTGAAAAGTGACTTTAATATATAATAAGTATACTATGACTTATGCATTGGAAAATATCTGATTTGAAAGATATACAGCAATTATTAAATTTAGAATGTTATATTGTCAATATAATATAACATGTTATTGACACTAGTGTCTTAGGATATTCCCAGTATAGCAAGGTCATATTACATTAATGTGTTATTATAAATATTGTCAGTTTCTTTACAAAATATATTTGAAGAAAAACTACTTACAGATTCTGTCCCCAGGAATCAACCAATCCTCCTGTATCATTTAAGACCAGTATGGTAGGATGCTGGATAGCTGGCTCACCAATAGCCTGGTAGACATGCCTATCAGAAAATGTATTGGCATCCCAAGTATTTGATGACCGATGGAACACCAGTAATAACCCAGTGTTGTCAAGCGCCACCCCTGATACTTGGCCCATTTTAATATTGTCGGGCCAGTTGGGTACCCATTGTGGTGCTTAAAACAAGATAAAATTTGATAATAAACAGAATTACATATTTTAAAAAGTACAAACTAGAAGATGCAGACTTATTACTATCTATATATTAAATGTACCATGTTCCAGCTTTCCCAATGCAGTATTTATTCTAGAAGATTGTTGGTTGTCATAAAAACTATCAGAATAATATTCTTCAGGCATCTGTGAATACATTTTAATGATATAATAATTTATGATAAGAAATTACTAAGTGACGAACATTTTTAACTAACTTACCCTTCTTGCCGCAACACAAGAGGTGGACAGTAACAATATTAATATTTCTAACATATTTTTTAATAAATTAGTTCTAGCATTTAACATTTTGATAATAAATACAAGATCTATATTTTTAAGTGTTCAGCATATGTGAAATCAGTCTTTTGAAGTAATGTTTACACTTTAATTTCGAGATGCCATGAAGACTAATTCTTATTTGTTCTATTGATACAATTTAGTACTAGCACATAAAACTCTACGTTGCTCCAAGTGGAAATAGAATATAATCTTTATAATAAGCGTTCAACGCAGTAGTTTTTCAGACTTATATTGAGTTCTTAAAATTGTTTACAGCGCAGCCGCATTAACAGCTGACAAAAGAAGTGTCAAGTGTCAACTGACTTGCAACAATTGTCCAATTTTCAGAATCTGTCACGTAAGGTTTTTTTTTTGTTTAATGATTTTATAATCGATATGTTAATTGTCATATCTATGTTGAATTATTTACGAGTTCATATAATATTCTAAAAAAAATGTTCGTGTTAACAAGTAATTTAATATTACATACTATATATTTTGTAATATTTTATTGCCATGATTAATGATTCAAGTTTATTACTAGGTATATTCTAGTTTCTTTGTATCGCGTATATTTTATTGTTAAAAATGTCAGTTTAAGCCCTCAACTTTAAGTACAAAAACCGAAATCTTTAGTCATAAATTAGGAGTTTTAAAATATGACTGTCTAAGTCATATTTTAATTACTCACACTTAAAAGACTCCATTGAAATTAAAGCCCTTCCAAAAACATTTGATTTCAATAGGATTTAACAGGCAATCAAAAATATTGTCATGTAATCTTTTTAATAAAGTACAGGCATGACATAACATATAACAACATGTTTAATGTTTAATGCAGTTCGAAGTATGTTACCTATGTTTTTGAATTGTTAACATAGTAGTAAAGCAAATTTTACATAAGCGTGGGAAAGACTAAAACGCAAGCCACCAACGGTTTATTACTGATTTTCCGCTCCTTAAAATAGCTTTGCATAGAATTGAAATAAAATTGAAATCTTTTGTAAATAAAGACATACTTTTCAAACAAGAAAAAAGCACGAAAAGTACGTGGATAATAAAAAAAAAACAATGACACATTACACTAAGAAGTTTTATTCTCACAAGCACTTGTGTAGTGCATGTACACCATACGGAAAATGTCACAATTACATAAATATAATCCATCTCAACATTAGATGCAATATTTAAGCGACTTTCCCAAAAATAGGCGACTCTTATCGCCTATACATGAATGACATTTTTGCCAAACATTATATCCTTAACATAATCTAAAAGTTAGTTAAGAACAGTTGGGCCTGCTCTTGAATCTTCCTCATTTTCCTCAAAGCTCTTGAAGACATATGAGTCTTGTCGCCTAATAAGGCAATATTCCTATTTAGCTTCCTAACTAGTTCACTTCTTGTCTTCTTCAGAAATGACTCGATAGGGCGGGCACGAATCAACCGCCCTAGATAAAATGCAAGCTTATTCTTGGTCGCAGCAATTAATGGAGATGTATCGTTAATGATGATGTTGTTCTCCTTCGTATCCTCTTTACCAACATTAGCATTGCGCTGTATTTTTTGGATCGGATTTAACGTCTTTTGATTCGGCTTCGGACTAACTTTAAACGATTTTTCAATCTTCTTCTTTTTAAATGTGATGGAAGGAGGTTTATTGTAGAATTTGCTTAAAAGCTCTGCATAATCGTCCCTCGGTATAGCAGTAAAGATACAATGAAAGTGTTCACCGATTTCTACGCGCAGGGATGTCGAGATATTCTTTTGTCTGAAATTAGTAAGCTTTTCCTGTAAAGCATACAGTTCGTTGAGATGTTTTCTTCCGTCAGCAAGACCGGCTTGTCCGAGAAGAACCATATTAAGTTTCCTGAACATTACGTTCATATTGTCCTTATTATTGGACAGTTGTTTAGGGCTGATGACCTTTTGATTTACAAGTTGTTGATGTCTGTTTTGCAAGAACGTCAATTCTTTATAAAGAGTCTTGGGGTCTCCTAAATCTTTTTTCAAAGAGTCGAATGCTTTGTTGAGTTTACGCAAAACATTATTTCTATTCTTGGGAATATTATTGCTCATTGTAGATTGTCCTACCGAGTCTTGGGTGACGTCGCCTTCACTTTCAGAGACGAAGCGTTCCCTTTCCTTCCCAAACTGTTTGTTTTTGATCCACTCTTTCAATTCTGATTGAAAAGCCTCTTGGTTACCGACAGTTCCGTTTATGCTCAGATAAAAAGTCACATTTTCATTTTCTAGTATCAAGTTATTGTTTTTAATAGACGTATTTAGCCACAAGTTACCTTCTTCCGTCATTAGTTTATTTGATATTTCTTTGGTGATGTAAACTCTCGCCGAGGTTATAACCTCACTAGTATCTGATACTTCATTGTCTTGGATCATTTGTCCTTGTTTGTCGCGATTTTCTGAAGAGATTGGAATAAAATCTGGAGCTTTTTCTGAACTCTGAGCTTCAGAGACTACTTTTTTATTGGTATTTGTCTCTGAGATATTTTTAGTCGTGGTGTTGGGGGGATCCTTGCAAAGGGCTACTTTCCTTTGTTGATTACTATTTATAGGACTTTCAATTCCTGGGTTTATTTCCACTTCTATCGCTCCAACATTCCTTTTCTTATTGAGATGAGTCTCATGAAGAGATGGTGACTTTGACTGTCGTTTCAATCTGTCTTGTCTCGGTGTCATCGATTCTTCAGAATTGTTTCTGTTCTTAGCCTTCTTATTTCCACATTCATTTTGGTCGTCACTGTTGGCCAGCATCTGGTAGACCGGTCGGTATATAGAGACGTATGGAGAATTGATCGGCAGTCCTGAGAACGGTAGAGAGAGACGGCACGTGTGCACCAAATGACCGCGGCGAGTGCATCCACTGCAGTACATCTGGTAGTTCTTCTTCGTCTGACGGTTCTCTTCCAGTAGAGTATCACAATATATCTATAAGAAAACAACATTGATATTAAACTGAAATAAAACTTGTTAATGATCATATTTCTTTTTGATATCATTGCAAAAGCATGTTTGTTGAAGGAAGAGCCTTCATCAATAAGGACATTCCAGCTCTATCGTAGGTTATTATTCACATTAAAATTAAATAATATGTTGGAGATATTAAATTTTTTGGAGAGGAATCTCACCGTGTCGTGGTAGCGGCGCCAGATGTCGGGACAGTGGCTGGCCGGATGTCCGTTCTGTCCGCATTCAGCGCAATTTATTGACTTCCACGTGGAGCAATTACGACACATCGTGGAATACACATAGTTCGGCGATCCACACTGAAATAACATTTATTTTGTTTAAAATACTAATAATTAAAATAATAAGTGATCTGCTCTGCATCAATGGAGAACTACCGGGTTGCCTAAAATACACAAAACCAAACAATACCGTATTCAGTAAAGTAACTTCATCTGTCAATGTGACCTCTGGATCCAGCAATCCATCATACTGTACTCTGTAATACACCAATTAACGCTACAACTAGATTTATGTTTACAAACAGATTCTCATAGTTATTGTGAACTTCTAGTTTCTGTTAGTCCTAGTAGTATGATCTCTGTGATGTATTGTAAGCAGATGTATGTGTCGGTACTAACATTGACGCATATCTTCCGGGGGCAGCGCGGCTCGTAGTGGCCCGCGTCGCCGCACATGTAGCACACGGCCGGCTTGAAGTGACACGTGTCGTCGCGGTGACCGGGACGGTTGCAGTAGTTGCAGCTGTTCAAATAGACATCATTATTATCACATATTTACATCTATAGTAGGTAAATAGAGAAAAGTTATTAAGAAATACAATTTTGTTCTTGTATTAGGATTATTTGCCAAACTCATGTGAAATTGTCAAAAACATTGTGCATAAAATTCTAAATATGGCAATATCTGTGTGATTTTTTTCTTTTAACAAATAATGTGCCTGTGGCAATAAGTTCATACTTTTTGATTTCGTGACACATCTATTCTTTTATGTATTTCTTTGTTGTTAAATAAGCACTTAATAATATTCATAGAAGTAGTGTAGACAAAAAAATTACTGTGTGATAATATTTATAAATCAAATAAGAATTGTCAATAGTATAGAATATAAACTCTCATTATTTATTTCAATTAACTTTTTAAAATGGAAGTTGATCACTAAACCATTGCATACTATTGAATTTTAGGATAAGAAAATACAATAGAACATCTTGGAATGTTTAATATTGTTGCTATGCACATTAATAAGGGTTAAAACTACAGAATAATCAATAAATTAGAATAAGATGGTTTTAAATTTGTAACATTTTATTTTGATCAACATGTGTTACTCATTTATTTTATCTACTTACGTGACCTTCCTTCTAGATAATGACGGCATTCGGTCCTTCGGATCTATCAGCCACAAGCTTTTGTCCCCTGATATGGAAATATATAATAAGAAATCTGTCTAAAAAAAGCTTGCTCAGTATTATTTATAAAGTCAATCTTACTACAAAATTGAGTGGTAATAATGAGATTTTTTATCGAAGAAACATAATGGATATGGATATTTACTTTGTTAATTTTAGTAAATAAACAATTTGATGAATTACTTGACATATTCTTTTGTATCTCCCGATGGTTAAACTCCTCGCCTCCCCAGCTTTCATTATAGAACTTCTCCATTTCAGCTCGTAGAGTTGATAATGAGTATCTACGCCGCTTATATATTTTATTACTGCCTTTCAGATTATCAAAATCAAGATCCTCATTTAATATTGCAGGTATTTTAGTAGAGCCACATTTAGAATTTTTCTCTGTGGAAGTATTATCATCACTGTATTCCTCCATATCTGTGAAGCCTGTGACATTAGCCATCACTATGCTTTCATTAATAGTTGTGTTTACATCTGGCTCTGTGAGATCTACAACTGCTTTAATAGCATTAACAGTTTTTTTGGGTGTTTTGGTTGTTTCAGTGACAGGAGTTTCTGTGGCATTGCTATCTGAACTATCAACATCATTTGTGGCTTCTTTAGTTGGAGACTCTTTAGCTTCGGATGGGTTGGAATCTGATTCATAGACATCCGTATTTGGTAAGCTTTTGTCTGTAACTGAATATGTTTTCTGATTTTTATTACTCTCACTTATAGATTGGTTGCTGTCAGAGTCATACACATCTGGGTTGGGTATACTTTTCTCCGAAACTCGATATGTTTTTGTTCTCTGACGTTTATTCTTTGCTTTGCTCTTAGGGGTTGCGAAACATTCCTCGACTGATCCAGCTGTCGGTGTTTCGCTAACAGGAGTAGAAACAGAAATAGGATTTGAGATAAGAGTTGTTGCATCTTTGTTTCTCTTTTTCTTTTTTTTCTTAGATGGTGTTTGGTCCAAAAGATCAGAGCCATGAAGACTGAAGTCAAAGCTTTCATTGCTAGGATGTTTTGAAGATATATTTAGTGCAATGCAGTCACCTCTAATAAAGTCATCGGAAATGGATGAAACAACTGATGGTACCGGACTAGCAGTTACTTCTCTATCTCCGAGACCCTTTGTTTCTTGTATTGGTCTGATTTCTTCTTTCTTTACGCCAGTATGAGTTGTAATTTGACAAACATCATCTTCATCAGAACTTTCAATGGTGATGGTGGGTTTGGGGGGAAGAGCCACTTCTATTACTTCATCCTCATCACTTGATTCAAGTTCTACGACATATTTGTCATCCTCATTTTCCAAAATCTTTACAGTTTTCTTAACATTGGAGGATACAGGTTGTTGAAAAATTGATAAATCTGATGAATTTAAGTCTGATGGTTTGTTTTTATCATCTCTTGTTTTAGGTTGGCTGTTTTCTATTGTTTCTTTATTTGTAGTAGAGTCTTTAGCTATGTTTATTTTCTGATAAGGTGTGTTTTGGTCAGTGTTTGTACGCCAGTAGCGACGTACGGTGCTTTGAGGAACATTCTCAACAGTGTTGTTATCTTTAGGATTTGTGTTGACATTTGCCTGTGTTTCGTCTACATAGTGTATCATAGCATACATCTGTTCCTCCAGCTCATTTTCGCTAAGCTCCTACAACAAAAGATTGCAACATTACCATGCGTTTTTGCTCATTATTGTGACACAACAAAAATATGGTAACCTAAACACTCACCTCTTCCATGTTTTCGTCGGAAATTTAAATCGAAAAGAAGAAGATACGAAATAAACATAATCGAAAGTTTTATTAGGGGCAATTAATAAACTGCTGTAAGCATTACAAGTAACGAAAAAAGGATTTGTATTTATTATGGTTTACGGACACGTCTGACACTCCATTTCGAGTCCTAAAAACTGACATTTCGTATGACAGATAAAATCTACCATATTTTACCATAGAATTAATATACATACCTCTATGTATTTTACACTAATCACATTTGGTTCATTAAATTATTAACATAGAACATATAACTTAACTTAATGGAGCAACCAAATGCAACTGATAAATAAAAGTTTTATTTATTTATACCGGTTGGATATTATACATAGCTCTTTTTTTTAGGGCAACGATGTCGTATGACCTGGAAACATCGCCATATGCAGTATATTCCACACCTTGGTGATTCGTGCTAGACAGTACCTTGAAAACCACACTATTGAGGTACCCCATGCATTCAGTTTGAGTAAGAATTTTAGGCGGTGACGTGTGGGACTCAGTTAAATACTGGGACGATACTGAGAAGAGATAAGAAAAATGCTCTATGTCTGACAAGGCCTGCGCTTTAAATAGCGTGATCCTTCTGTGAAAGACAGAATCGCTATCTTGATCACTTCCAGTTTTTCGAAACTAAGTTGCTCTTGCTCTCCAGGTGTCGATGAAACTGACAATCTCTCCTCGGTATTTCCTAATCCAGTAATGCGATACTTGGCGAGGCATTGAGGGTAATGATCTCGAGGATACAACGAATACGGAAAACACGGTAATAAAGATGTGACTGGAAATAATATAGTCTCTTAGGAAGAAGTGCAAATCACTAATAAACAAATAAAAAAAATAATATGTCTGCTACTTCCGTCTTTTCGTCTATTTGTATATTCGTGCATGCCTGAATAACTAACGAACCGTTTAACATCAGTTTCTTAATATTGAAACCATTTATATGTATTACTCAATATTTAAACTCTCGAAGAGACAATGATTCTTGGCATACCATGGATTCACCTTGCGGATGCCGGGCTCATCGCGTTGCATGGAGAGGAGTACAAATAATGCCTGGGACTTGCGACCCAGGTGTAGACTTAGGTAGTCTCACCGCCACTGTCAACACTCCTCTCTCTTCCTAGCAAAAATTTGGAAAGAACCTACTTATGCCACCTTTGAAATACGTTCCAGATATGAACCGATGCTTGATCTAGAAAGACCAAGGCCTTTAAGTAAATTATAGAGAGATTTTGCTGTTATATCTCTCGCTCCTACTTCTATCGCTTACAATCTAAGTATTAATTTACTCCTGGACAGTTCGTTGGATGCCCTAGATGTTTAGAATACAGAAATATTTCCGGTCTGGAAGAGGAATCATATGTGTACATCATGATAGTTCAATCAGGAGCCGTGTCTAAAATAGAATAAGGCTACGGTTTAGATTTTGTGGAGGGGCCTTCTTTTACGAACTCTACAGATTGTTTGGTGTTTGTTATACTCTTCCACGCTCTTGCTACTGAAAGACTAACCGCTTCCCGTATGATTTCTAATATCTCATCTTGGCGAGGCGAGTATATACCTCTATCTAGAAGGACCCTACACCCTACTACTAAGTATTTTGCGTTTCCCACTGCCTCCCCACAGATGGTGCAAGATTACTTTGATCTGAGAAAGTCATTGGGAATGCATTAAGGTAAAATTTTATTAAGCTGGGGACCAAGTCACCCATTCGTTTTAAATTTCTAGGCTCATCTAGTATCTATTATGTAGTATCTAGTAGGCTGGTTATCGTTGTCGAATAAAGGATTTTGCTATCATAAATTTTTGGAGGAGTTGAAGTCGTGACACTTGCTCTGAGGCAACTTTATCTTTTGGAAGAGATGTTAATGTATCATTCTTAGAATATCGGCTGATAAGTCTTTTGGTAATTTTTAGATGTATATAGAGCTCCAGTGGTTTCGTGTCCGCTGAGTGCGCTAACCCGAGCCCTAGCCTCAATGTCTTTATGACGCTTGCATCCAACCTTGACAAAAGGGTTTTATTAATATCATAAACGAGGAAAGGCCAATTTAGACGTGGTGTTAAAAAAATATCGTATATCCAAGCTTTTTTAAGGTTACTTATTGGGTAATTGTAAAGGTAGCTTTTTAAGATCATTGAAAAAGCTATACAGGGTTATTTGAAATTAGTTGACCACCTCTTGCAGGCAGCCTCTGCGCCAACAATCATCAATCAATCAATGCCAACAACATTTCTTCTACAACTTTTTACAAATCTTGATAAACAACACAGTAAAAACGAAACAAAAAAATTTTTTGCTCCTTCTTTAACTTATTACTCTGTATTTTGTAAGAAGTGCTTAAAAGGTCAACGCCCGGGCGCCATACCTACGCTCGGAGTTAATGTCAGTTCAGAGACAACAAATAAATTTTGAATGAGAAAACTCAAATTTTAAAAAGTCGTAGAACAAATGTTGTTAGGATTGATGTAGAGAGGCTGCCTGCCAGAGGTGGTCAACTAATTAAAAATAACCCTGTATAATATTGCATCCAACGATGGAGTGTACGGCCTTTATAATTGATTTTTTTAACTAAAAATTTCATCGGAGCTGCTTGTGTAACCGTACTAACGCACTGACCACCTATTATAAGACCTAGTTTGTAAGAGGTAGAAGCATTTACCTGGTTTTGTCCTCAATCTGCCCGTCCACGTACAGAAATCCTTCACTAAAATTAAGAGTAGGTACCTGACATTGTTTTGGATTAAGTGTCAGTATCGCGAGCTCATCTGCAAAAGCTAGTATGGATTCTATGTATTTATTGTTAGACTTAAATCGATAACCACACTTTTTTTCGTATCTAAATATTTTATCTATTAAAATATTAAATATAATTGGCGAAATACAACAACCCTGAAATAAAACTAAATATTATAATTGAGTGGCTTTGAATGATGTTCATTAAAAGTTATGGAGAATTTTAATTTGGAATAGTGGGATGCAATAATGTCGCTACTACTACTACTCTGGGAAAGTTATGCAATCTTAGCGCGAATATCATTAGTTCATGTCGTATCGACCTCTAAATCTATTTAACAAACCGTAATTTGTCTCTCGCTAGTTCTAGCATATTTAAGGCTTTCCTATATAAACGTATTATGTTCCAGGCATCCAGAAATTCCGGGGAAAACACTTTCTGGTGATTAGGCCTAAAATATCTATTGTTAATCATGAATTGCGTCATTTTTGTTTGTAAAAAAAAGAAAAATACTTTGGAAATTGTAATTGTTAGAGCTATCGGTCTCATCGCGGTGAGTGCGAAAGCGATCCCGTGGTGTCCCATTATGACGGCGGCGGCAACCGTCAGGTTTAGTGAGTAGGAGTCTCACATAACCACCTTCATCATCACCTGGATGGAGGTGTGTATCATCATCATCACCTGGATGGAGGTGTGTGTGTGTATCCATGAGGATTCCTGACGTTAAAAAAAGGGCTATCAGTCTAGTATCCTTAAGACTGTCATTGTCATTTTTCGGAATGAGGAGAAAAAGGGCTTTTCCGAATGATACCGGCATTTGGTTTCTTGACCAGATTTTACCTAATATATTCAAAAGATGTTTATGGAGCGACAAACATTATTTAGAAACTATATAAGGGATAATATTCCGACCAGGTACTTAGATGGTTTCATTTTAATTATTTTATTGATTTTCTCCAAAGTTGGTGGGTTGGCATGAAAATCTTCAGTAGGAGTCTCAGGTTTGTGTTCGTTCGGATAACCATACAGTCTTAGGTTTTCTGGCACTCTGTATCTGCTTTTATAATGGTTTAATAATCGATTTTGTTTGGGTATTTAAAAGTTCGATCAAAGGTATCACAATTTTTTTTTTATGATTTGAAATGCCTTGGATTAGTTTAAGAACTGTTCTCAATGACCTAGATATTTACAGACTAAGTTGATCGCCTACGGCTTTGGTTCTACGAAGTTTTTTTTATAAGGTCTCTTAATATTAGGAATGCTAAGACGCGTCCGGATGGGCATGGACTCCTGGTAGTTTTCGTTCAATGGCTTACCATTAGATTTGTGAGGGTAAAGTCTATCCTTAGTGAATACCATTATGTGTTTTAAGAGGATTAATTCATTTTTTTTTGTGTTGTTCAACTGTATTTGTAAAAAGTTGTAGAACAAATGTTGTTGAAATCTAGTATTAACATAATGTGATGTGATTTAGCGTAGGTATTTTTTTAACACAAAGACTATTTTGTTTATTCAGCAGTTGTCTCCTTGATAATAGATCTATAGTCAAGTCGTATTTTTCATATTTATATTGAAATCTAATAAGTAGAAGCATCATTAGGTCTAGTACTCGACCTTAGTAATAATTGCCTTGTAGTGTTTCAAGATTTATGATTTTTTTTTTTTTATATTGTCGACCCTCTTTCTTTTATGAAAATAATATTTGTTGCAATTGATGTATGTAACTATTATATTCTTGTATCCTTCAAAAGAATTAAAAGAACTTTATAACTTCGATTTTTATGGTAATGCAAAAAATCTTAGTACAAGAAAATTGTTCGTTGTAATTATTAGTATATTAATAAAAATTAATCAAAAGCGAAGCATTATTCAATATTAGGCGCGGCTCCTGATTGGATTCTCATGGTGGACACGTATGAAAAGCATTACAAAATCCCTGGGGATGTTGGTGTTTCGTCATCCAGATTCCAGACCGGACTTATTCCTGTATTCGAAACATCTGAGGCGCGTGATAGGTACTTGTGGAGCTTACTGTTCCTTGGGAAACAAACATCCCAAGGGATCACACATTCAAGCTCAATAAGTATTACGAAGTAACCAACGAACTGATCAGGAATAAATTTATAGTTAGTTTGTACGCGGTAGAAGTGGGAGCGTGAGGTATAACAGCAAAATCTCTCTATAGCCTATTTAAAGACCTTGGCCTTTCTAGAACAAGCATCGGTTCATTTCTAGAACATATTTCAAAGGCGGCATTAGTAGGTTCTTTCCAAATTTGGTTAGGTAGGGAGAGGAGTGTGGAGGGTGAAGGTGAGAGTTTTTGCGCACAATAAAGGGGCCCCTTAAGCCTACTCCTGGGTCGCAAGTCCCAGGCACTGCTTGCACTCCTCTCCTTGCAACGCGTTGGGTCCGGCACCCGCACGGTGAATCCATGGATTGCTAAGAAGCTTCGTCTTATATGTACAAATTATTAATTTAATAAAAACCTCGCATACACCGAAGGCCGTTCTAAGTCAGTCATTTAGTGTCAGCCAACAATGGATATTACCTAATTGATATTTAATTACAATTTAAACCGCTCGATGTTTTATTTAGATTTCTTTGAATTCTGACGATGTTGATGTCATTCTTAGTCTATTCAAGAAGACATTAAAATGCATCGTTTAATATAACTTAGGGTTATTTTTTCACTAAGGGTCACATAAACTATAGGTACTATGACTAGAATAGGCAGTTATTATTACAAAAAAGACTATCTGTAGATTATATTTATCAATTATCTCTTCGAAATAAAACAAATTGTGTATTTACTTTTATTGTTTAATACTGCATTAAAACTTACATTAGTTATTTTTTAAAGAAGATATACCTTTTTATTATGTATTAAGATGCATCCATCCGTAAAGATATTTACTTGCTTTGTGAGCAGCGTTTCTAAAAAAAGTAAAAAAAATACTAGGTAAGCCATGCTGTCGCTAATTGAATGAGTTAGATACAAATTTGTAAAAAAAATACATTTGAGCACGGTTTTTTTCTTAGTTTCGGAATGCATTTACCCTGACTACAGAGAGCTTTGCCCCTCAGTAACTCATTTAATTAATTTCTAAGTAGGTACATAGTTACTTACATATTTTTTGTAGATTAAACTTAGGACTACTTAATATCTTAGAAATATATTTGTACTTATGTAAAAAACCATATCAATAAAAAAAAGTTATAGACTGTAGTACCTAAATGAAAATCCGTGCTGTGTGTTACAAGGAAAGAGTTCTAGAAGTATATTATCCACAGTACTTATTGTCGAACCGGAACCATCAATCCACAAAGGCTCGCAGTGACAACTAGAATAGTAAAAAATGTAATATAAACCTTAGTGTATACGGAGGTATATAAGTCCAAATATGACCATTAAAAATAGTAATTTAGTACTTACAGCTTAGCGACGTGTATCAGCGCGGCGCGTGTAAGTGCGCGGAAGGCGGCCGCAGCGCCGCAGTAGGCGCCCGACTGTCTGGGGCCGGCACCGGCCACCCAGACCAAGCTACCACCGCGATGAACGTTCAGGGACAGCGACTCTAGTAGCTTCGTGACAAATGTTTATAGTTTAAAACTTATAAAATATTATTCTATTTTACACGCACATATACAACCGTGTTATGCTAAAAACATACTAAATAACTATTGAACAAATTCATCAACACAAAACTAGAACCTGCGACCACGAAATAATTATATATATTATAATTTATTATTTAATTATATGTCATCCATATGAATTCACGAATGCTATGTTATAAGCATTGCTTAGGATTTCTAAAAAACAGAAATCCCTATGCGTAGCGAGGACCAAAAACTATAAATAGATATAGGATAAAGGTTGTTAATATAATAAAAACAAGAATCAGTTCTTAGTTTACTGAGCGTTAAGTATGGCAGCTATGAAGTCCCAGAATCGAGTTATGGCTGTAGGTACTTATGTAGGTATTTACCTAAATGTGAATGATAATATTCCTTACTAAGAAAACAAGAAGACTATTAATTAAGAAGATATCTCTCACGTGTAAGTTATTGTAAACATCCTGAGTGACAAGTTGTGATATACCATCGAGTCCATCTTTATAATCAGCTCCTATTATTATCAAGCAGTCAATCTTATCATCTCCCGGTGTTTCATCCTTCCCGCTAATACAACACCCGCGGTCTTCTAGTCTATATTTTAATTCTCGACCTAATACACTTGTTGTGTTTGTTATCTGCAAAAAATAAGGTAACGATATCAACTTGAAATTGAATTCTTTATCTCGGTAACTCTTAAATACTTACTAAAGCATGTTTGATTGGTCTAAAGTTTCGTTTGCGTCTAACAAGTTTCCGACGAGTCGTATAAACTAATAGAGCCGATGTTGCCAGGAGTAAGGTTCCTCCTTCTAAAGTAGCGAGCAATCGCAACGCAATACCAGCGCCGGCTTCAAAACCTTCTGCCATGTCCTGTCAAAAATTCTTTGTAAATTATAAAATTTAACGTTATTTTGTTGTTATATTAAATATTTAAGCTTAAGACATAATTTTGCTTGCACGGTTGATTATGATTACTACATTACGTAATATAGTTGGTGTAAAGGTGTTTACCAAAAAGATTTTTGTTAATATTTGTAAACAACATGTTAAAGCCTTTGTCATTTCTTTCGTTTATCAGACTAATACTTATTCCATTCCTATGGCAACGCTCTGTTACTTAACTAACATAACTGATACTATTATATGGGTTACACTGTTACCACAGTTTATAAGCGTCAATTACACTCCTTACGCCTTGCGGTTGGTAAACTTGTGTAAGCTTTGATACCTTTATACCTACCACCTGCTACATTACCACCTTACGAAACTTAAACGACGAACTTTTGCTATTGTTATCTAGATTTTACGAAATAAAACAATTTATTGGGTTTAATACTATGGTTCGTTTTAAATTGTACACCTGTTTACCTTTAGATAACTCGTTAACTCTACCTGAATTGAAGAGCAGCCTTTTTCTAATTACCTACTTAGTAAGAAACCAGTCTTATTTGTATCCGTTGAAGGAAGGATAAGTTGTTAAATTGAAGTCTGACAAAAAAAACTTACTCTAGACATTTGAAAAACCCCTTACATACGTTGAATCGTATCATAAGGAAATAAGCAAATAAAACTATTCCCAACAAAGACACCAATTACTTTATAATTATAGGTACCTTAAGTACCTACGATATAATAGGTTGCAATAACAAAATGAAGTAAATAAAATAAAGAAAAAACACGTCGCCATTGCATCTACGCAGTTGAGTAACGCGAAAGAGAGATCGAAATACTGTTTAAGAACATACAATATTATTAATTCTCTGTTCTAACTTCTAAAAATGTACAAATATATATTTTCTTAATAAACTGTCGTCTGTTTCCGTAACAATTATAATTTCCTTAATAATTATACAATTTTGTATATAATTATCTACACACAATAAATATCAAGCAGCAGCACGAGCAGGACTCGAACGTGCCACTTCCAGGATACGGACCCTGCGTTCTGCCGATAGCACTACAGTGATGCTGAATCCAGCATCCAAAATCCACATTAATCTGATGAAGGTGACATGTGTTTCCAACTTTGTATTACAAAATAACATTAAAGAGAAGCAACAAATATTATAATATTAGGTTAATTAGGGAATATTAGGTTCGAAATTGTATACACAACTACAAATTAGAATTTGGATTTTCGTAAGAAGCCTAATAAAAAATACGTATCTTGATACGTCTTTTTGGAATCCTGTCATTTTGACCTCAATTTCTAAATGGAGTTTACCGTTAATTTCTATATCACCAGCACCAGTCTGTTCGAAATGTCAGTTGAATGGTTTGATACCAGTTCAAATTACCTACGTAGGTATATAATTGTAAGATTAAACACGTGTTGATAAATAAAACATAAACACACGAATACAGAAAACCTTCACACGAATACTGAGTAAGTTGAAAGTATTAATACATAATTAAAGTATAAAGTTTAATTTATTCTTAGTAGGTTCTTGATCCTTTGAATATATTATGAGTCACTAAATAGCAATAGTGTCTTATGGTTTTGTATTCGATTTAGTGTTAAAGGTTAAACTTTATTCAATTATCGTGACTAAAAGTTAGCGAAAATTGTACTTCATGTACATAACATAAAAGGTATCTATCTAACTTTAGAATCAAAAACTATCGTAAAGGTTGAGTTTAATTAAAGGTAATATTGCTAAGATCTTTCTTTTAATATCTTTTATAATATTACTAGCTTTTGCCCGCGGCTTCGCAAGCCTTAAATTCGTAGTAAAACAATTTCCCTTTCCCTTTTTGTATTGTCTTAAATAAAATAAAGAAATTTCGATATCAACACACACAATAGACACCATAGTCAACGTACGTACAACGGTCCCCCGACGCAACGACTTCAATAAGTACATAATAATATTATTTTTATTCTTTTTAGAGGTCTTTTTGTATGGAGTGTTTTTTTAAATTTTAAATTAAATTTTTAAACAAAGTACTTAATAACCATTCTATCCATGTATCACACTTATTGATTTTCATAGGTAATAATTAAAATATGACCATGTTAACCTGAGAAATTCTGAGCTACACAATCGACGTTATTTTGACCATCAACTTGCGAGGTCTGATTTTATAAAAAAAAAATCTATTTTAAATGCTAAAATTTCAGTTAAATATATCGCACCTCCGCTCAAATAGTGTCACAACTCAAAAAAAATGAAAATCAAAGCTTCAAAATCTTATCTCAAATAATGTCATTTAAATAGGATGATTATTTATCCCTATATTGAGCGTGTGACAATATATCGATAAGTAAAAGTATTGTCTTATCAAACATATACAGTGTCACGTCTCTGCTTGCGCAAGGTTTTCGTCTGTCTGGATATTGTATAGAATGTTGGTTGTCGATTTATGTCGGTACATGTGTGGACAAAACTTTAAATAATCTGATTTTGTATTAAATTATAGTGAACTTTGTCGACATATGACAGTTTATTTAATTAAGGTAAGTCAAAAGTTATTATATTTTTCATATTGAAATGGGTTTGGACATTATATATGATAAGGAAAAGCTAAAAGTCCTTTTTGTTTTGGCAACAGTATTGTTTATAACATAATGTTTATAACAACGAACTGGGGAGGTAGAAACAGATGCTTCAGTTAAAGATCCATACTACAATATAGAACGTAAGAAAATGGTCCTTCCTCATCGCCGTTCACCATCATCATGTACTTCAAGTTCTTGATTATCCAGTTTTAGTTCATCTTTTTACAGAACAAGTGTATCCTTATCTAGCTTACCCATTTTGTTAAATACTGCAAACCAAGTAAGATATTCACGATTCACGAAGTCTGTCCATCAATTTTACAAGTATCAAATGCCGAAATCAACTCCGGGAACAAAATGTTTTGTTTTGCAGTTACCTCGGAATGATGTTTCAGTTTTTTACTCTAACAGCAAATTAAAGAACATGAATTTCACGATAAGCAAATTGAATTCAGAAAATACAGAACGAAAAAAGAATAACATTACTAATGTTATTTTTGTAAACCTATTGTAAATCAAAGTATTACTGAAAGCTACTTTTGGCAAGAGGGTAAAGGCTACCGAGGAGCAGATGAAATTGGTAGCAGCTTCCTTATCAAAATAAAATTGCATTGTCATACCAACCATGAACCAACTTATTTAAGTTTTTTTTCGGACAGTTGTTGCAGGCAGAACAAAAATAAATTTACAGTCGAGTTACATACGTATGCAGTCGTGAAATACATAAACTAAATTCGATTAGTTTTTTAACTCGTCTAGGGTTAAAAAGTATGTTTATATTAGGTATAATATAATGCTGAGTTCGTGACAACCACTAGTTTTATATTTACAATTGTATTTTCCAAAATTTGTAATTTTAAAACTCTTTAATAAGACAATATTTTGTAAATTATTTACTTTTATTATCTCTAAAGTGTCACAAGTCAAAAAAAAATTTTTAAAAAAAAATCTTTTAAAGCTACCTACCCGACCATTTGGTAGATCTTCATAAACCATTTAAACTTACTTAAAAACGTATAGCGTTAATTTTGTTCGTTTTTGAGTTATGACCCGAAAATTGAAATTTTTGCTTAGTATAATTTTCAAACGCTATTTACTCGAAAGTTTGATTTTTTGACTTATGACACTATTTGAGCGGAGGTGCGATATGCATTAACAACATTTTCAATACTGAACATTCACAAAAGCCATTTTTTGTGACGGTTTGCACGGTTCCATACCAGAGTGCGCCGGTCGACAGTACCGCCGCAAACGCGATGTCCCTATATTTTAAATCTGTAATATCTTCGAAAATATTCATTTAAATTATATGCTGTAAAGGGCTATATTGTTCCATATTAAATGTCAAGTGTATTCAAGGTACTTAATTAGATAGGGATTAATGCTGTATTGCTTAAAATGGCTTCGTAAATAAGGCACTATTTCTCGTAAAAAGTAAAGCATAAAAATAGGCTATTGTGGGCTATCCCTATGAGATAAACATATACCATCAGTAGTTCTCAGTAGTTCTCAAATATATTAAGCATGTTATTATACATATAAACCTTCCCCTTGCATCACTCTATCTATTAAAATAAACTGCATCAAAATCCATTGTGAAGTTTTAAAGATCTAAGCTTACATACAGACATAGGGACAGACGCGAAAAGCGACTTTGCTTTATACTATGTAATGATTTTTTAACTGTAACTACTAGATTCTACTAGAAATTAGTAACAAAATAAAAACACGTTTGCTTAATAATGTCTTTATTTATTGTGATACCTGGATGTATATGTCTTTATTTATTGTGATACCTGGATATAATATAATAAAAATTGATGCCTTCTCTAAATTATATTCGAGTAAACTAACTCAACAGAAAGCGTTGTTCTATAATAAGATGATTGCGGAAAGTATAAATACAACAAAAACAATGTGGAAAATAGTAAAGCGCGAATCAGGGAAAACTAACACACCGCGTCAGGACTTCCTAGATGTAATTAAAATTGCGGATGGAAACTGTTTTCAAAGTAATTTAGATCTCGTAAATTACTTGAACAGGCAGTTTATAAACGCAGCTTCCGAGTGCGGAGTCTTGATGCCCGATGTCGAACGTGCAAGTGCAAAATTAATTAAGCCACGTATTTATTCGGACAGGTCCTTACGGCTACGTTATACTACGATTGACTGATTTTTTACAAGAAACAAATGCGCTCTCAAATCATCAATATGCATATCGTGCAGGACACTCAGCAGTAGGACTGGTGCGTGATGTTATACAAAAAGTATTAGCAGCTCGTGATAGGAAACAAGAAGTCGCAATATTGTTTTGTGACCTCTCTAAAGCCTTCGATACTGCAAATCATAATATTTTAAAAATGAAATTCCGGTATTACGGAATAGACGGTCCTTCCTTAAACCTCTTAGTAGACTTCATGAGTGGAAGAAAACAAACAGTTGTCGGCAAAGCTGGATGTTTAAGGTCAAACAGCTTAACTCCTAGCAGCGGTGTTCCGCAAGGATCCTCTTTGTCGAACCTCGCTTTTACAATTTTGCTCAATGATCTCCCACTTAATATAGAAGATGGAGATGTTTTTATGTATGCTGATGACATTGCTATGGTCATCTCCGCTTCAACAATAGACAACTTAGAAAAAGAGCTCATTAGAACGGCTAATTTGACTTTTGAATGGCTTCAAATAAATGGCCTTTCTCTTAATATCGAAAAGACAGTTTTTATGTAAATAAATATGGCTGGTCGACAATGTCGACCGTTGTCTGTTACAATTCAAAATCAAAAAATTCAACAGGTAAGGGTAACAACGTTTCTAGGCTTACAGGTGGATGAAGGTCTCAAGTGGGAATCACATATTGATACTTTGTGTGGTAAACTCTCAACGGCGTGCTTTGCTCTAAAACGTGTTGCGTCTACCTTACCAACAGAGGCATCTCGGACGTGCTATTTTGCCTCTGTACAAAGCCTTTCACAATATGGGATTGATATTTGGGGTCGAGGTGCTGACTGGGAACGAGTCTTTAAAATTCAAAAGCGTGCAGTTCGAATATTAGCTCAGATATCACAAGATACCTCAGCCCGGCCCTACTTTAAGAAACTAGCTATACTAACCCTACCAAGCTTACTTATTTTCAATGTAGCAATTTACGTCATGCAACACAGACATAAGTTTGAGAATAGAGGTGCCGGGCAGAAACATAATCTACGGTACTCTAAACGACTGATGTCTAAATCCTATCGACTTGTTAAAGCTTCGAAGACTACCTTGGGCATGGGATCCGAAGTCTTTAACAGAATTCCTCAATCCATTAAAAACGCAGTATGTCTAAACTCATTTAAAAACAAATTGAAAAAATGGCTTGTTGAGGAGTCCTTTTATAGCTATAAGGAATTTTTAAATAAGAAATTTGACTAAATGTATTGACTAATTGACATGTATATACAATCACAATACAATTATATCTGGAATTGTGACATAATTAATAATTATAAATACTTGTATCCAAAACGGTTTGACGTATAATGTATATTTATGAATAAATGACTATTGACTATTGACTATTGACTATATGTCTTTATTTATTGTGATACCTGGATATATATGTCTTTATTTATTGTGATACCTGGATATATATGTCTTTATTTATTGTGATACTTGGATATGTATGTCTTTATTTATTGTGATACCTGGATATATATGTCTTTATTTATTGTGATACCTGAATATGTATGTCTTTATTTATTGTGATACCTGGATATATATGTCTTTATTTATTGTGATACCTGAATATGTATGTCTTTATTTATTGTGATACCTGGATGTATATACACAAAACAAACACGATCTACATTTTTTACGAGAACTGGAATCCTTTGCGTTAAAAAAACATATGAATTACGTACAATTTATACCTACATTTAAACTGGTATTGTAACTTCTTAACGGCGGTCATTGTGTCATAATGTTTTTTTTTAAGACAAATTCTACAAAATGACGGTAATTGACGAATATGAAATACACAATGATGAAATATTAAATATATGTTCTAATGCGATTTCTTTAAATGTTTAAAGTTTCATCACACCTTTATATTTATGTTACTACAAAATAAATAATGCCTACACTTAAATTTTAATGATGCGGGGCGCGGAGGGTGTCGACATGACATCTTTCTATTTCCTATTGGATGGTTCCAAACGTCAAGAATAGTAAAAAAAAAACAAAATCTTGAAAATGTATTCAACAGAATTCTTAAAATGAATGGACATGTGAATTATGATATGCCTACTTCAAAAATTAAGATACGTAATTAAAACTATAAAAGAGCAATTAAGTCTTAATATTATTACTAGCTTTAATCGATACGAAGAAAAACAAAAAAAACAATAATTACTCCTATTCTAAATGGCTTCTCCTATTCTAAATGAATTCCTATACTAAATGGCTTGGCACCGACTTCAAACCTATTAGTAAATAGGACATATAAATAATAGGTAGTATATAATAAATATTAAACCATCATTATTTTTCCTTTTTATTTTAAAGTCGGTTTTTTTAACGTAGTTATTTTTATTGAATACTTTGTAGTTTATTGCTACATTGTCAATAGGGAACATGCAAAAAAATTTAAATGGTCTCAAATATTTTTTTTTCGATTACTTTTTATCATCTTATTATAATAAAATCATTTTTTGTAAATTTATTAATCATTTAAGGTCATAAAATAATTTATGAAAAGTGTAACTTTAGGGAGCGAAATTCAAAATTCCAAAACGCGCCACCATTGGTCGAAAGGAAATGTGACGTCATTTGACACACCATTCAATATATCGGCGTTTAAGTTCATACTGTGGTATCAGTGTGACTGAGAAAAATAAATAATTTAAACCTATATTTTCGTGCTTAAAGGTTTTATTAAATGATACAATTGTTTAGGTAATATTAAAAACATTTTCTAAATACTCAAACAACTCTAACAAAACAAATACCTACAAACTCTTTTTGAATAGTAGTTACCATGCTACTACACAATACATTTTTAAAATGTTTCTGCCTCTGAATCATTTTTCACTTCACTTGACTCAGATAAATAACTTGGTTGATAATCAGCAGATATAGAAGATATAAGATGCTATAGAAGTATTATCAGCTGTGTTTTCAGTAAACAATTTTCTTTTTAAAACAGATAGTTTTACTTTTAAAACTGTTGTGTAACAATGTTGTGTGTTAAATGAGGAAATGGTGACAATGCTACATTTTGTTTTTCAGCAGGTATATTTACATTGACACCTTTACTTCCATACTTCGGTTTAATATTAACTTGCACAGCTTAGTCACTTGGTAATTTATCTTTAATATGCGAAAAGCAAGGCTCTGCCTTATGATCATCACATTCAATAGGAGAAGTACTGAGTCTTGGCTGGTTAATATCACAGACATTTGTATGGACTAGGACTTACTACCTATGTCACTTCTTCGTAAAGGTCACCAATTTTTTTAAACACTACTTTTGATAGCTAACTCTTAAAAGGCTTCATTAACCGATGTCAATCTTTGCCTTTTGACTATGCACATTCTCATTCTATCAGCTGTTGTTTTTGCCACAAAAATATATAAGGAACAACTCCTTTCTTCAAACTTAGATTACATCTTTCTTCTTGTTGTTTCGTTACACATATTATATTCAATACAATTTGCTGTATCTTCCTTAACCTGAAATAAATCGACAGACCATAAAAATTGCGTAAAACAAAAAAGGATTACGGTTTTTATAGAAAGTTATACTGAAATTTGTAAGATAGGTTAGGTTAATTTTAAACTCAAATTTTCTAATGTTTAATACTTACTATAAATTTAAACTATTAGATTAAACTTATTATAAATAAAGTATACTTACGTTAAATTGATCTTCACAACCATATAAACACGATTTAGGACATATATTATCCCTTTTAATTACCGTACACCATTGTTTTTGTATTTTCGCATCTCTTGGAATACAAAAAACACTTTGTCGGGTGTTTTTCTAATACTATTTTTGCACTCCGGTACTATACAATACTCGTAAGATGATTTTTATCTTCTTCCATGACTTGTAAAGCAATTAAAACTTAAAATATCTATGAAATTGCTAAAAAGTTCATAGTAAACATTCACTGGATGTATCATTTGACGTCACGCAAAGCGCGCGCAGAATGGCGGTGTTTAAACGGGTCAAATTTACTCAATGTTTTAATTTTCACTTTGAAAAAAAACTAGACTCTTTTCAAGCCTATTATAATTTTTTTCTACGATATAGAGAGGTAAATGATTAATTTACGTCAAAAAAAAAATACGTGAATGTTCCCTATTAGCCATGGGTAGTAGACCTACAAAAGGTGCTCCGCGCCTTGAAAAATACAGATCTTTAGAAATGGGAACGGATAAAAGTAGTCGTCTCCGTAAAAATGCTCTTCGAAACACAATTTCATGTTCATGTGAGACTATTAAAAATCGTGAAAAACGTTGGTTGGTCATGAAGGCATATATGAGATCACGATTACGTCAGGAAACTCTTGATCAGCATAATTCTAGACTCGGTAAGATCCAAGAGCGTCTTGCGAATAAGTATTTTGAGCAGAGAGCTAATAGACTTGGCCTCATTAATGAGCATCTGGCCAACGAGTTAGCTGAGCCGAGGACTCATAGACTTGGTCTTGTTAATGAGCGTTTAGAACACGAGTCAACTGAGCAGAGGGCTCATAGATTAGAAGTGAAACGAAAACGTACAGCAACCGAGTCTGATCAGCAACGTAAGAACTGGCTAGCAGCAACGCGTCAGACTTCACAAAGACTTCGTTCAATGACTGAGCGTAATTTTATAACCACCATAAATCAATATGCTGAAGTATCATGTACAGTCTGTAAGAAATTATTATATCTAAAACAACAGATGTCATTAGTCACAGCACGTTTTGATTTCCTCCCAGAGGAGCTAGTACAAAACTTGGACAAAAATGCTCATAAAATAAAAACTAATGGGCCTACCTAAATCAAATTTCTATGGGACTAATTCGAGACTATTCCGCATGAAACAAAAAAAGAATTACGTAAATCCGTTTAGAAACCTCCGTGAAATCGGTGTACATACATAAAATATATATATATATATATATATATATATATATATTTCTATGTATGCCGGCCAAAATGAGAACCTCCACCTTTTTGAAGAAGTCTGTTAAAAAATAAGAAGCAGGCTTGAGAACCAATCTGATTTTAAAAACTAAGGGCATATGAAACGAGCATTAAGGAAAATGACAATATTAGATGTATTATATCATTTAGGCTATTAAGTTTCAACGATAACTGCACACGAACAGCCTTCACGTTTCGCTGCATACAAATTTATTAAGGTAATAACATCAGTCTGATACAATGAACTATCTTGTCTTGAAATCATAAAAAATTGCTGAAGATATCCAGAGGCTGGGTTCATTCCGTTATAACAGCCATTATATATTCCGTTATAACAGCCGTTATAATAAAATTGATAAATGAGTAGCGATGACCAAAGGATTATAAAGATAATAAAAAAAAAAAACAAAAATATATCCTTGAATATACCATTAAATCATTTAGAATTTTAGAAAATTCGTTTGATTTTTAAACGATTCCCCATTATGTTGACTCGAAATTTACAAATAATATACTTCAAATAAATACTGTTAATAATTTACGACTGATATAATCTAAGGTAAATGATTGTAGTAATTACAAAGGGAGTGCCAAATAAACAAACTGAACACATCGTCGGGTCAAAGACACCTGAGAACTTCTGAGGTAGAATAATCTGCAAACTTATCGACTTTAAACACGTAAATGCTAGGTTTCGCATTATTTATTGGCTTTAAAATAACTGCAAAATTCAATAATAATCCATAATTCTATAGAATACCAAATATCGAGACCTAAAGGTCTTAAGTTGGTGAATTTGATTACTACTATGACTAATGTATTACATTTTTCAAAAATATGATAAAACTTTTTGTAATAAGTAACTTATATTACATGTATGTGTGTGTTAAATGTCCGCGAAATACCACAAAATTCTGCAGAATTCAACATCTTGAGCAAAGGGAAGTTTGTTCATCCTTTAACAAATATAAAGCGACAAAGATATCCTCGATGAGTCGGCGTTTCCTTTTGGTTTACAACATAATGACCGGAGATAATGACGGAGGAGTCATGCACGGACTGAATAGAACATAATAATATTACATATTCCATAATAATTGACGATAATGACTTTACAAAATAGGTTTTTATACGGTCTCGTTATGATTTTTATATACGATTGAATTGAAGGCTCAAAGTCAAGATAGGTATTTAACTTTGAACTTGACCTTTGGAAGTCTTTATAATCGCAACTTATGTATAATGTGATGTAGTTGAGTATTAGTAATACTATTATTCTGACTCTTATTCATTAACTTCCTGACAGATTACGTTTGAATCTATACATGTAAAGATGAATATCAATACAAAAGTACCTTTATTGAAATATGCAAAAAACATTTTTAATTAATAAACAGTTTTTTTTGTTGTTTCTGTTTGATTGTTTATCTAAATCTGTTAAAAGTTTTACAGATGACAGCTTTCAAACAATTTAGTGAGAGGTTATAGGTAGGTTAATTTCAATTTTGCCAAATAATCTTAATAATCAAAATAATATTAATTGAAAAGTAATTTTCGCCACAGTTACAATACAAAAAAGCTACTGGAGGAAGGACGGGGATTAAATTTGTTTTAGTATTTTGTTATTTGATTCAATATATTTTTTTTTTCAAAAATTGATATGCATGAAAGTAATTTTGGCATCTGTGAATTAATGAACAGTAGGTAGAGTAATGGTAATGCGGATGGCGCGCTCACAAGGCCTGCGGCTCTGTCCTCTGTCCTTGGTCCACATCAGCCTCCACTATCGATTTACGAGATGCTTATTAGATTGCCGACACTAGTAGAGTTCTTATCGTGTATTATGAACCAAGACACAACGATAACAGCATGATATTATCATAACATCTCTCGCGGTTATGCAAGTTATTTTGGACATTTGAAATTTAAACATAATGTATTTGTTAATCTATATATATATTGAAGGATGTTTGTATATATGAAATCGATGAACTCAGAAACTATTGGACCGATGATTATGAAAATTAGTATGTATATGTATTTTTCCACGGAGAAGGTTTATATGGTATGCCCATTGATGTAACTCGCCACCAGGCGGCGCTGTCAAATATAGACTTCCGCCCCTTTCAACCGATTGTCATAAAAGTTGGTATGACCATGTATGTTTCCTCGAAGAAAACGAATATGCTATGTCCATTGATGTAACTCGCCACCAGGCGGCGCTGTCAAATATCGACTTCCGCCCCGTTCAACCGATTGTCATAAAAATTGGTATGACCATGTATTTTTCTTCGAAGAAAACGAATATGCTATGCCCATTGATGTAAATCGCCACCAGGTAAAGTAAGGGTTAGCCCATCGAAGCGGGCTGGGTTCGCTAGTAAATAATATAAAAGTATCATCCACGTGAAATTATATTTATTTATATTCAAAAATACTCATTATCTAGGAATAGGTTATATACCTACATATTAGGGAGGGAAAGCTTATCTCAAGGTTATAGTTGGCCCTTCACAGGCTTATCCGGTGTTCTTGGACTAGAATTCGTTTTTCTAGGCTAGTTTACAGTATACTATTAATAATAGCCTTGATAATTAAACTCCACATGCGCAACAACAAATTAATTCATCAGAAATAACGGTAAATTAATTTCATTTCTGAGGGGCTAGACAAGTGGCATGAACTCAAGTGGAATAGAATAATAAATGTATGGATTTGACATAAGACAACGCTGTACTATCGATTATATCTTATATTATTATCTTATATTTAAAGAGAATCAACAGCGTAATTGTTCTTTAGTTTATAAACTTGTAGTAATATTATATAGTAATATTAACTTACTATGCGTTAAAGTAAACCTGTCCAATATAGCCCAAAATAAACTCCTAATATTCTATTGGTAAATTAATAGAATCCATTACCTCACAATTGAAAGGTAAAAAAACGTCCACTATTACGCTATTAGAAAACTAACTCGTTGTAACCGCTCTACTTTTAAAACTTAAAAGTTTTTTGTGAATAAACATAAAGTTAAATTTAGTTTATTTAATTTGTTTACCTGATCTGGCGAAACGTCAAAACTAAATACTATTTTTTTTTACTGAACTGAACGTGTGGTATGTGATGTGATGGTTCTACTAATACAATAATTAATAATATTAAGTTCACACTTAAAGTGGTTGGAATTTTCCCAGTTCATGTGGGTGGAGTTGTTGGTATAATGTAGTCCAATGAATTTATATACCCGTCAGTCATCAAAGTTGTAAGTTATTTGGATCATGTAATATTTTTTTGAAATATTTTTAGCTATGAAATATATAATAGTATGAAGTCGTTAAATTAAATGGAAATGGTAGCTATGAAGAATCGTTTATTATCGCGATAACTCATAAAGTCCACACAGACACAGATTTCTAGATATTAAATTTTATTAACCCCAATAGCAAAAAAAAGGGTGTTAAAAGTCCATAAGTAGTATACTGATGAGGTGTCTGTTTGTGGCATTCTAACTCCAAAGAGATGAACCGATTTTGCTTTAGTTTTATTTTGTATCAAAGGTTGGTCGAGAATATTTTTGTCTATCAGTCAAATCTAATTAGTTGTAGAATGTCAGGTCTTTTTAATAGATAATGATGATGTTTTTAATTTATTTAAGTTTTCTATATTTATATATTATATTGTATGTTAAACCTCTGCATTTATCAAAATCTCTAAATAACATATCATTGTTTGTTCTCGATAATCTATAACTTGACTTTGATTATTTATTTAGACTTTGATAGTTCGTAGGTATTTTTTTATATTTTTTCGCCATTCGATGAATTAGGTAATGAATGAAATTCTAACATTAGTTAGAATTTCATTCATTACCTATTATACAAAAAAAGTACATCACTTACATTCACTGAAATATAAACGAATAAAGATTATAATGTAGATAAAAATTTTGATATTATATTAATAGACAAATTTTTGTTTTTTTAGTGATGATAAATCTTTAAAAATACCTATAATGTGTTTGGTTCAATTACCTGATCGTCGTATTTTCTTTGACAACTGATTTTATCTTGATAAATCAACTGTTTATGGATTGTTAATTAATCTTTATTGTAAGAATCAATTATAATTATTGTCTGTATATCTTTTATGTATATCTTGTAACATCAAACAATTACCTAAGAGTCATTCTTGTATCTTTATAAGTATATAAATGGTAAATAATTTATTTGTAATAGGAATGCACTTACTAAAACAAATGTTTATGTTAGTTTAGTTATTAGGTTTTAGCTACTGGAGGTCGCAGGAAGGATTCTTGTACCTCTACTAATATTATTTTGTTATTAATTTTACTGTTATGTCTAATTTTACTCTGTCAACTGTCGTGTTTAAAATTTTCTAAAAAATGCACTGAACAAATAATTTAATAATGATCTGAGAATATACAAGAAATAATTTAAATTTTAAATAAATATAGAGTTCAAAAATATTCTACACCGGCAGGATCTGAACCTGCGATCTTTGGGTAACCGTTCCGTCGCTGTCTAAATTGAGCTACTGTACCACCACACGCCTAAATAAATTTAGCATTCTATATATTATCGTATTTATCGGGATGGAAGTGACATAGGTACACTTTTTTCAAAATATTCTTAACCAACTTCTTGCTGTCTGTATGGATAATCTTTTAACTTTGACATATTTAAAACTTAAATTAAATAATCTTAAACAGGAAATGTTTTTCTTTTGTACTCATAACATAGAATCTTTCTTGTAAGTCATCGCTGAGTTCAAATATTAAACTTGACCCTATATTACATAGTAGTTCCTTCGACAAACAAAAACAACTTATACACTTACTTATGGCTTAGAATTAATCACAATGAAGCCTTTGTATTTTATATTTTATAATACTTGTATGGAAATATTTTTATCTGGAGTACTCAGAATTAAAAAAGTAAGAATATTTTCCATTCTACATTTATTTAAAATTTAAATAAGTTAAACATATGACTTGAAAATAGTTTCAAACAAGAAATACTTAGCATTATTTTTATAATACGTACTTAGACACATCAGCTATGGTCTGTCCATGTGCGCGTCGTTACCCAAGAAAATGTATCATGAAAACTGAAATTATCTGATTTTCATATCGCTTTATCCGTCACAGTCTCATTATTATAAGCAAGTTGTGTAAACTAATACTGACAATTAAAACTATCTATAATTTAATTCATAATAATTAATAACTTTTTAATGAAATGCTTATATTATCAAAAATATACACAATAGAAATTAAATAACTGCGGTGTATGTATATATAGGTAAGGTTCGTATGATATAGGTTTTATTATTAAAATAATAAAAATACATTTACGTACCAATTGAAATATTCCTTAATATCTAATCATGTATAATATTTTGTTAAACACTAATCAATATAATTTGCACTATTTTGCTGTAAATCGTCATTTTAACACAACGTATTTATAACTATATAATAACTAAATTATTTTATATTTAGAAATATTGGCCCGTAAAACAGTTCGTTATTTCAACAGCGCAATCACTGTGCGTTCAAAAGCAGCGCCTGCGCACGAATGTTGTTTTCTTTGTCGTGATACTAATACTGTAAAATAAACCATTTTTGTCAGGCTTGTTTTTCCAGTCTATGACTATCTTAACTGAAACAATAGACCTTTTTTCTAATACTATGTGCTCTCTCAATGAATACTAATGTTATTTACAAATGGGTATTGATTATTGGTAACAAATAAGTATTGTGGGTTTGATTATTTTTTGACTCAATACTGCGTGAATTTATGAGAATTAAAATGATTCATTTTGCTTATGGAAGGAATAAAGTGTTCCTGAGCCATCAAGTTGATTTGACACATTTTCTATGGCTCTAAATTTCCAAGTGAAGAAAAAAACTTTACTTTTTACAATATTTAGCTTATAGACCGATAGCTGTCGGTCTTTGATTCGTGAAATGTAGATAATTTAATTAATAATTTAATTATATTGATAAGTTTTCTATTCTATAATAAAAAACAGAAAGTGTTTATAAAATGATTGTTATGACTACTAACTACGTGAAGAACTTTTGATCTATTGAGTTACATTAAAGTATCCAGTCTGCTGACGGCAATTACTTATATAATCGTATTTAAAGTCTGTTATTATTACTACTTAAAGAATTATTTATTAAAAGTACTTTACATATCATTATTATGTTTTGTTTTCAATCACTTATTTGCATAAAGTTATTCTGTTAGTTTCTATGGTAGTACTTAGTTTAATTAAGCATTTTATTGGTAAGAGTGTAATCGAGATCTAAGGTTGTAAGCTGCGGTAAGCAAGTATTCATTACGTTACACCAGGAATTAAAGTTACGGAGTTTTACGTAACTCTTGACTGATACAGGGCTGTCGACATATATTACAACTTTCAATGTACTTCTTAAAAATAAGGAACTAAATAAGTTCCAAGTTTTGGTATACATACTTTTATATTATTTTGGCGTTATTAGTAATAAACACATAGCCTATATATTTTTGCATGCACCTTGAATTAAAGAACATTGATATTTACGAGTGTGTATGTCAGTCAGAAACATTCTAAAATATCCTTAATTATTGTAAGTAATTAAGATATGATAAGTAACTCTATTTAATTAAATTAATTCCAGAAAATTGACATGTTTTCCGTATTTGACAATTTATTTGTCTTTTTTGTTAATTTAATCCTACTTAAACGCACAGGTTTACAACCCTAGGTCCTAAGGAACAGTGCCCCAATAATCTATATGTTATCTAACAATTACATCATTTATGTATCGTATTTATTTTTAACACTGGTAGAACAAAATAAACAAATAGGTAAGACCAATTTAAAGACAAATTTGCGTTACAATAGCAACACACACAATCAAGTTATATAATACCAATATAAAATTCAATATTATACCTACCTATAACCCCGAATCAAAAAGACTGGTGTTATAAGTTTGATCTGTCGATCTGTGTATCTGTGTGTCTGCCTGTGGCAATGTAGCAGCCAAAAGCTTTTTATCTATTTTTTATTTTATTTTATTATTATTATTATTATTTTTTTTTTTTTTTTTTGTGTCTATACTGTTAACCCTGTTGGCTATTACAGCGTCACCGGGGGAGCGTGGTTGGTTGGTTGTTGTCAAATGGTCAGGAGACCCGCCCTTAAAAAAGGGAACGACGTCACGAGGGCGTCTCGGATTGAGACACGGACCTCGGCTCGGGGCGTCTTTTGTCAGGAGGGAAGCTAAGGGAATTTGGACACTAGCATCCTCCGACATCAGAACGCCGGAGCACTTACTCAGTTGGGACCTCGTCTATACCGGTATGGACGGTGTGTGTCTGTATGTTGTGTGGTGTCACTTATGCCTACGAGTATGTTAGTCAACAGCCCAACGCGTGGACGAATGTGATTACGGTTTTTTTTTAGTCGAAAGCCGGTTCGTCGAGATGGTTCTTAGCTATGTTTGGTCGAAATAGAAACAGTAATTTCCAAGATATTGAGGTTTTATTGATTTATGGGTGAAAGGATCTAATGTAATATTGATAAACATGTGAAAATGAATGTCCGTACACATATTCTATAAATTAAGAGTAATGAAATTTTTACATTATTTACTAGATTTTTCTAACGACTGAGAGTGCTGTTAAAGAAGAATTTGTTTTCTGTGAAAGTCTTGTCTTATCAATATTGGAATACTTATATTATACAGAATACTTATACAAGTAGGTACGTGACATCGAACTTAACGAACTGAAAATAATGAACATCGCTAGATAAGGAATGGAGAACTAAAAAAGAGAAGCAAACAACTAGAGTTAAATTATGTCCACTTAATATAGAGTTTTTTGCCACTTACAGCTTCAATACGTAAGTAACGAGTGACAGCTGACAGCTATTAATATTAATTCAATTTATGACTCACTCGTTCATATTTCATAAAGAAATACTTCTTTTCTTTTAATCAACGTGTCAATCAAAAAAACGTGTTTAAAATAAATACATCCCTAATATAAGTTTGATATTAAGGCGAAAAACAATATGTAATTAGAATAACAAGGAATTATATGACTACAGTGAGTGATTACATGATCTTTAGGAGTGATCAGACATAGCTGTCAGTAGCCATTTAAACAGTCTTTTAATATTGTATTATATTCATGTTTTTTTTTTAGTATTAACAATAATTTTAACGGATACGTGCAGTTGCATCGCATGATGTACAACTTGGTTACACAGAATGAAAGGAAACTGCCAAATTACGCAGTTACCTATACCGTCAGTATTGTAATTTGTTGTCCGATTAATATAGATTTCATTTAGCTTTCGAGTTATTATGATATCCATATATGACTGGTGTTATTATTTTTTTTTCTGTAAGTTAACTTAAGTGTAAAACATCTGAAGTTTTTGACAAAATATTTTATATTGTATACACATATTATATGCATGAATCCCAACATTTGTTCTACGACTTTTTAAAAATCTTGATTACAACACAAAAAACACGGCACAAAAGAAATTGTTCCCTCTTTTATTTATTACTCTGTATTTTGTAAAAAGTGCTTAAATAGTCAACGCCCGGGCGCCATGCCTACGCTCAGAGTTAATGTCAGTTCAGAGGAAACAAATAAATTTTGTATAGGAAAATTTAAATTTTAAAAACTATTAATTTTAAAAGTCGTAGAACAAATGTTGTTAGGATTGATGTAAAGAGGCTGCCTGCCAGAGGCGTTCAACTAATTACAAATAACCCTTTATATAACATAACATAATATGTAACAAGATAAAAAAGGGTTTTTTTAAATAAAAGAATAGTATTTTCAATTACAATGTAGGTTTTAACTTTTAAGGGAAAACAACCAAAACCCTTCGACTTCGTATTTTTATAATGCTTTTGGCCGTGTGTAGTTTGTTTTACATGCTAACTTCTTTTTTTTCTTACCATACATACTAGTACAGTACACAATTCAATACAAACATCATTAGTACTTGAAAATGTTATTTAAATTACTTATTGCGAGGCTTGTTAATGCCGTCGGGCAATAATTACTAATTAAAAGGCAGTAACACACTCAGGTTTGTAGTTTGAGTATATTTAAAAACGACATATTGTATCTAGAATTCTGAGGTAGAGGTTTCATTTTAAGCAGTCTTTCATAACGAATATTTTGACATTTTTAGAACAGCACGACTGCGTCTGCTTTATTTTATTTATTTAGTTCATTGAGGTCAGTTAACATATGCCAAATTATCATCATATTTGCTTTGTTTTGCAAAGATTTCAAAACGTAAGAGACAAATATTATTTAAATATTATGGTTTAGCAAGAGGTCGAACACAAGCTTATTTTATTTGTGATCTAGAGCATAAAAAGTCAATATTAATAATAATAATATAAATAATTTAATTACTTTTAATCTTTCTTCCCCTTACCAACTGTATGCCGACGATCTACAAATATATGCTCATGCCAGAACTAATGAAATCAATTCTGCCATTGATAGGATAAATGGCGATCTGATTCAGATCCACGACTTGTGTATTAATTTTGGAATTGATGTCAACCCACAAAAATGCCAAGCCATTATTATCGGCATCTTGTATGGTTTACACAAAATTGAAACATGTACTCTGTCACGTCGTCAGTAAGAAATCTAGGTCTTCGTATGGACAACACTCTCATCTTTAATGCCCATATAATTGAGTTATGTCAAAGAGTCACATACTCGTTGCGGTCACTTTATCGTCACAAAAACTTTCAACCCACTAAGACCAAAACTCTGTTAGTGCAGTCTGTTATTCTTCCTCTTATAGACTATGCTGATGTCTGCTACTCTAATATTATCTCTGAAGCCAATCTAAACAAATTGGATCGCCCAGGCAATAGTTGCATTCGCTTCATTAAAGTCCAAAATTCAACTTCTGCGGTCGACTCACGACTTTCATCTCCGTTCTTCAACCAACTTAAATTTATTTATCTCTCCGCACCATTCTGGTTTTATGTCTAATTCTTCACAGAATGGTTTTATGTTTAAAACTGTGGAATAGCCTCCCTGATGCACTTCGACGTGCTCCCAATAGACAAATTTTGTTCTATCCTGTTATTACATAAGATATTTGTCTGTACCTATAATTATTGCTTAAGGTGTATTATTAAATTATGTACTTGTTTATCTAATTTTTTTGTGTGTAATATTTATATATTTATTATTAATTTATGTAAGTTTATACTATTGTTATGTATGTATGCATTTAATATATATAATATTTAAGATTATAGCATTATTGATATGCCTAGTTTAATGTTTGTTTTCCGGTTTATTAATTTGTTACCCTCATTGTTTTATTTTTCTGTTTGCTGTTTTGGTTGACGGGTAGAAAATTCTTTATCATTAAGTCCGCCCATTGTACTTTATCTTGTAAAATGTAAAGTGAAGTATTAAATAAATAAATATTTAAAAAAGTATATTATTACGCGCATAAAATATCTTAAGTTATGCATTATGCATATTTAAGCACTACCTACAGGGGAAGCAATTAAAACATCTGTTTCTCAGAATAGTTGGTTTTATATATGACTATAGTTTTTTAAAACCAGAATGTAAGCAATAACAGTTTATAAGATGCTTTAATAGTTCGGTAACCAATGTCAAGCCTCCAAAATGCTGCAAAAACTTTTGATAAGGTCGAAGAGGATAGGGTTTTTCCGCGTTGAAAACTAATGACTCTGATAGATGATCTAATATCGGTATTGTTATTAGGTATTCTAATACCTAATAAAATCATCTATCAATATATATATATATATATAGATATTATACAATAATATAGATATTATACATTTTGTTTGTTTGCGTCATCAATAAATTTGGGTATAGGTACTTATTATAAGTGTGTTAATTTTAAATAAAAATGTTTTTTTATATTCATGTATCCGGAACTGTCATTATGTTCAAAATACTATATTATCTATTAGTAACGTTCTAAATATTATAGCAACTGTGACCTTGATCATAATGATTAGCTATGCTGTTAAGCCATAACAAATAAAAAATAACTTATAACTATTGAAATAAAACTATTTGTACGGTGTTCGTATAATTACATTTTAAATTTAACATGTTTCGAATGCTTTGCAGCAATCGTGCTCGCGGTAACATGAGATACCTATAAGGATGTATTTAGTTATCCGCGAGTTAAAACCGTAAAATAGTTTTATTTCAAAGTGTAGTACTTGTGAAAATCTTAGAAATAGGTACTACTTCAAATAACTAACTTATAATTTTGAAGAAACTATGCAGAGGAAGTGTAAAATAAAATAAAATCTACATTATTTGAAATCAACATATCCGTAATGGAAGTAATGGAATTTTGAAACAGATTACAATAAATTTATATTGTTTTATTCACAATGTAGTTAATAGGTATACAAAATAAATAATATAAAAAATAAGTTTTACATTGTTTTAAGAATCCTTCTGAATAAATTATTTTCTGTACAATGTCAGACTGACCCCACATCTGTGGTTAACAAACAAAAACACGCGGTAAGTGTTACCGTCGACCTTATGGGTTATTATTTCAATTTACTTTAAACATAAGCAGACATTAGTGTCATTGCTGTCGTGAGATAGTAGGTATATTATTATAACTCAGGCTGACTTACGAGTAGCTTCTAGTAAGATTCATTCTTACAATCTTGCTCTAACAAACGTCAGGCGTTTTTAAAAGGACTCTTTATTTGAACTATAAATCAAGGTTCCGATAATGAAATTTACAAACTGTCAACGAAAAAAAATGTTTTCGTTTTATGAGTGTTATAATAATCTACCTGTTGAATAAACTTTCACAAGGTTTATATTTCCTTCGTAGCTGGTAAGCCGCTCTTATAATATATTGTTGGCATGGTATGATAGGTAAAAATTAATATGATTAATTCTTATAATTCATATTATTTATCAAATCTTGCTATACTTCATTCCACAGTACGTTGGTAGGTATTATTAAAGTTCTAAACAGCTTTTAGTTAAGAAATAAGACGATGTTACTCGATGTTTGCCGCACTACGTGTTAGCGCCAATAAGATTTGATAATTCTAATTTAACTGTCAATATGATATGTTTACGAACGAAGCTGACGAAGTTTGTATAACGTGTGTAAACAAATAAATTTAGGTCAAGTTTGGTGAGAATTTGCGGTCTGATTGGTTAGTAGGTATATAGTGTTTGAACTTGTGAGTACACTAACCATGAACTAGTATAATCAGTCTATTTTATATTCAAAATATTTATTATCAGTGCCTACCGGAGTATACTATGTATACTCAAATATAAAATTATTATAAAACACAACTCCTAATTAAGAATAAGTACAGGACTCAATCAAAACCATAACTTCGTTGATAAAAGCAACTGTTGTTCAACAGTTAGGCTGATCTATTAAAATATTTAATTACTTTACCGAATTTAGCAGCCAATAGTGGTATTACATAAACATCATACATTTTTATCAACGTACTCGGCTTAAAATCTCACCTTTATTATGCATAATTCAATATCTATACGTATGCGGTATGCCTGTATAACTGGCGATAAATTTGCAAATTATTTAAATATATTTTTTTGAACTACATGCTAAGACATACACTAAGTTATAGTTTATTTTTTGTCAGTCTAACTCGTAAAAATTACTGAACCCTATATGACATATACCTAGTATGCTATTTACTATTGTTTTTTTTTCCTTAACACAAATTAAAAGAATTTGACAAAATTATACACATTATATACTAGGTCTTGCCGGCGACTCCGTCTACGTTTTTATTGACAAATAATGTTTTTATCTTTCTAATTTTTTTTCAACTTCCCGCTAAGAATATATATAACTATATATTTTTATAAAAAGTATCCTATGTTACTTCTAAAATCTCCAAAAGTATGTGTATGTTCCATAATGATCGGTTAAGTAATTTTCGTATGAAAGCGTAACAAACAAACTTACATTCGCATTAATAATTTTAGTAAGATATACTCATTGCATACACAATGCTAAAGACACCGCGCAATATTTTATAAGTCTACCGTAGTGACATCTACATTCTGTAATACACACTACTGCTATTATGAAGCAGTCAAGTAAAAGAGTACAGTTATAAATTAAAAGATGGCGCTTAAATTAAACTGTTACTTCGATAATTAATTTTAGTATTCTTCATGTAAATTGTTTTTTAACATTAAGTTAACGAACAATTTGTTTTCATGCCGTACATAACATATTCATCAAACCAAAATTAGTCATTAATTATATCAAAAAGGAATAAGAAATTTTAGTTAACACAATGTTTTTAAATAAGAGCAGTAAACTTTTACTTTGTTGGAATGAAATCATTTTTTACAGATATAATTGGATTTATATTTTAAATTATAATTTAACCCGATGTGAGAAATGCTTTGCAGCAATTATGTTCACTGGAAGACTGAAAGTTATGTAGTTATCCGTCAGTATGTCAACCAACTATCTGAAAGAAGAACATAAATCCAATTATATGCAAGTTTGATTCATAAAATATATATATTTTTTATGTGTTTCATAAAAAAAATATAAAATATTTGTAGTTTATATTTTTATTGTTTTATTCAAATTACAACACATAAAATATATTACATAAACACTGGTACAGATGTCAGATCACTTAAATTCTTAATATATATCTAGCCATTATTGGACTCTTCATTGCTGTTGCTACTTGAACTCTCATCACTACTCTCCTCTTCACTGGATTCTTCACTTGTATCATCAGAATTATTCCCTTTTGAAGCTTTCTTTGCCATTATCTCCTTAAACTCTCGAACAGTTATCTTTCGTGGCATGATCTCTCTCAAGAAATCCAAAGTATCATCTTGTTGAACAACTTCGGCGATGTGTTTGTATTCTAGGAAATTCTTTTCGCTGTTCTTATAAGCTCTTTTTGCTAAGTCTGTTACAAATATTTCCTGAAAATAGCAGTTAAATTTATTTGTGTGTGTTAACAAATGTTAAACTATCTTTAAAGTTATTATCTACTTACTGTTACTTTTGTAACTAGGTAAAGAGGTTCTGGTCCCACTGCATCTACTTCAGGAGAACTTTTCATAATTGTTTTTACTCTAGATAAAGGCAAATGTAAGTCTTTCTCTGCTTTAGGTGTCGCCATATCGCCAATGGATTATTTCAAATATTGTCGTTTAAAGGTTTCTTACTTTTTTAACTTAAATATATATATCTTTTAGGTTGAAAGTTTAATAGTTTCCAGTTTCAACCCTCAACAACTTTAAGTAACGTCAAACCACTTTTAAATTATGACATTTGAGATATTTGTATATTGTTATATAAGTACCACAGATTACACTCTAGGTATTGTTAAAGAGCTTGTAAAAACCGATGCGTTAATAATAAAATACCTTTTAACTTTTTTTTTAGTAATATTTTTTTTCAATTTATTACAGGAATTGACATTCCTAACTACCCAGAAAGTGCAATCTATATTCGTAAAATTCTCACCGATTTTTTTTTTTTTTTCTGTCTATGCTGTTAGCCCTGTTGGCTATTACAGCGTCACTTGGGGAGCGGGTGGGTCAGGAGACCCACCCTTACAAGGGGGGGCCAGATGGGCCCCCATGGGGAACGACGTCCCGAGGGCGTCTCAGATTGAGACACGGACCTCGGCTCGGGGCGTCGTTAGTCAGGAGGGAAGCTAAGGAAATTTGGACACTAGCGTCCTCCGACGGCAGAACGCCGGAGCAACGGAGCACTTACTCAGTTGGGACCTCGTCTATACCGGTATAGACGATGTGTGTCTGTATGTTGTGTGGTGTCGCTTATGCCTACGCGTACACGTTATTACCTACTGTGAACGCGTCGTCGGGGTCAACGAGTACCGACTTGGGTCTTCTTTTTCTGACTAAAGTAGTCTTACGTGGTCTATACTCTGCGGCGTCAGCCCCCAGTGGGTTGGGTGTCGCTCAGCACGTTCAAAGTACTTTTGGGAAAGCCCCTTGAAGTACTGAGCGATGGTCGGAAGGTCTAAGTCTCTATGGAGATCGATGTTGCGTACGAACCACGGCGCCCCGGTTGCAATCCGTGTAAACCTGTTCTGAATCACCTGAAGAGGTTTCAGATTAGCGTGCGCAAAAGCGGGACTCGCATAGGACATGACGGAACGTATGCAAGCTTTGTAAAGTGTCAGCTTATTGCGAAGGGACATTTTACTCCGCTTGCCTAACAGCGGATATAAACGACCTAATATGTAGGCCGCTCTGCTACGAACGGTCCTAATATGCGCAGTGAAAACTAACTTTCTATCTAACGTTACTCCTAGGTATTTTGCCTCGTCTTTCTAAGGTATCGGTCTATTGTTCTCACTGATTTGTCTGAAGTTTGGATGTCTTTCCGACGTTAATGTAAATCTTGAACTAGGTATAATGTTTCTTGGGGTCAAACCGGATTCCTCCTCGAGTGGCCAACCGTGGATGTGTGCGTACGGATTCGTCCTATGGGTATGTGTAAGGTAAGGTAAGTACTACTACTAAGGTTGGTCCGGTGTCCTTGGGAGCCCACCGATAACTTTCGTTGGGCAGGCTCTTTTTGGCGGGCTGCTGGTTGTCCACCACAGGTTCTTACCCGGGCCATAGCTGACAGGGGGGGAAAAGAGGAGGTCACGTTTTCTCGGGGAGAAAGCTACCGCTGGGGGAATTTGGGGTTTGTGTTTTATGTTTTTGTTCTGTCTTGTCTTGTTTGGTCCTCGTTGTTTTTGTTTTGGTTGGTTTATTGTGTGTGTGTTTTATGTCAAGTTTTTATGTTTCGGTGCCTGCCTAGGGGTTGTGTAAGGACGAGGGCACCAGTCACTGGGACATCGCCCTTAAAATTAACCATGGAAAGAGCTGTTTTTATAATATGTCCCAGGGAGGAAGGGTCCTATGCGAAGCGTTGGGGAATGCCACGAAGGCAACCGAGGTACGAGGTTCTGCCCCTCGAATACCGGGGGGGGACGAAAACCGCTCTGGAGCAGGAGTCCCTGCCCAGGTCGACATCACACCGACCTGTCTAAACAAAGAGAGTGAAAGGCGTGGAGGAGAGGAAACGGTTGTGGAGCTGACAGATTCTGAAGATATGCCAGACCCACAACCGTCCCCTAGCAGGAAGAGGACGTACAGGGTGATTCGTTGGTCGCCAAAGCTGTATCGGATTCCGATCCCGAGTCACGTTTTGCAGTGGAGGATGGAGGTGAAGGAGGCCGATTTCGAGAGTGCTCTGAGCGCTCGAGCCTTCCCCAAAAAGAGGACGGCTAAGGCTGGGTGTGCGCTAGATTCGGCGGATTATCTATCCTTGAAGGTGCTACCTATACCGGAGCCACCTTCCGTTTTAAATGAGTAGAAGCTGCGTGTATTTGCCATGAAGCGTGCAGCCTCAATCCAAGAAGTCTGCAAGAAGAACCTTAACTTGAAGGGCACCATTGTTAAGGTTCGTAAGGAGGCGTCCAACAGCCTTTTGGAGGTGGTAGAGGTCCTGGCAATAAGAAACAAACCTGAGGAGTCACGGTGAATTCGGGCAGATAACGCCCGTCTTTGACGCAAGGTGTTCTTTCTCAGAGAGGAAATAGGAAAGGTACGGAAGGGGTTCGAGGAGCTCAAGGCCTCTGTGGGTGGATCTGCGGTCTCCTCGGGGTTGCCCCGGGTGGATGCGAACGCAGTGGAGGAGCTGGGGCGCCCCGTTTAATGCTCAGAGGGAGCTTTGATTAACTCCTCTTGTAAAGCAGAAGTTAAAATAATGAAGAGCTCCTCCTATCAAAATCTCTGACCGCCTGTTGCGGCGGATAGGAGAAGAAAACAGTCCGTCGTAACCGTGGTTCCTGAATGGAACGTGCGTTTGCAAGGGTGTTCATCGCCAATCTTTCAGACGAGGTCCTCAACAGCGATTGTTTCGGTTGAGGCGTGGTCCAGGGTTCTGCGAAGGAAAGACAAGGGGAGAAAGAAGCGCCACCCCCAGAAGCCGGTTTCGTCAGTGGCTGGATCGAAAGACAGCGGAAAGTCGTGAAAGTTGTGTTATGAAGCTTCGCGGTCGTCAGCTGCGGCTCTGGTGGTGGAGAAGGCAGTGGCAGCCTCCCACGCACGAAGAAAAAAAATTTTTTTTAATCATTTCCTCCCATTCTAAAATTTCTTGAATAATAGTTTATCTAATATCTTGAAGGGAAAATAAAGTCAGCTGACCATAACATGGTGGATTATACGTCAGCTGGCCGCCCGAATATGAAAAAAAATAAAAAAAAATCAATGATTTCCTCTCAACTAAAAATTTATCTGGTGATAGTGTATATGTTACTGTGAATGAAAATTAACATCAGCTGGCTGTATCTCAGTGGAAAGTTCGTCAGCTGGTTACTTGAAATGTGTAATGTAGCTGCATTTATCACCTACTGAATCTTATCAGCTGACGACTTTTCCCTTTACTTAGAGCTAGCTGATTTGTTTTATTATTTACAAGAGTACCTATTTTAACTATTTTCTTAAAAATTTTCATCCAGGAGGAAATCAGTTTTCTCAGGTTGTTTGGCAGTAGGTATATTTGATTTGATAATAAATATGCAGTTTAATAATGAAGGAAATATAGTTATAACTAAAGTTTAATTAATAAATAATTTATTCAAGCATAATTTTATAAATTAATGAAATTTTATTTTAATATAATGAATAAAAATACTAACAACGGTTATTCATTTTCGCTCTCGCTTTGGCTTGAGTCGCATCGACGCAGTTTTAGAATCATATAGAATGTAATTTAATTATAAAATACATTAATTTTAAGTATGTCTTATTTCCTTTTGCACCCTCTGCTGCGACCATATATAATTAATAATTAATTAATTAATTAATTAATAATTAATTATTTGTAATTTATATTATTATTACTTTTGATAACAGCGCACATATACACTTAATGCTTAAGTAAAAATTATATTTGGGTGTTTCTCTACTAACGGGAAAGTTTTGCATGAAATTTGTCCGGCTCACTTTTTGTTTTAAAATAGGGTTTTAAATATATAGAATGAAAGCTAATAACAAGCGATTTTCAAGTCTATAAAAGGTTGGAAGATTACTCTGCTGTTTTTAATTTTAGAAGACTTCACACTGTCAGCGATTCATTCAACACAAAATTGAGTCGTTATCATAGACTATATAATTTTGTTTTATTTTTTCAAATTAACCAGAGGATTGTGTTCAAATATTTAGGACAACATTCAGGCGGTAATTTCGAATAATTATTATTACATTTATGTAGTGTTTGTTCAACATATATGATTTTCAGTATATTTAGTTTTAAAATATACTTTAAATTTATTACACGCACTTAAATATTATTTTAAAATTGGATTTAAAGCGAAGATTCTGGGATGGTTGGGATTAAAAGAAAAAAAGATATAAAACATTTACATGATCAACAGGTAGCCTCAAAGATACTGAAATGTACTATAGTTTTAGATATTTTCTTAAATAAAAAATATCCAAAAAAATGTGCAAATTGCTTGGGACATCAATTTTCCCGTTAGTAGAGAAACACCCATATATATAATGTATATGCTTACTGTAGAAGTTCTCAATAGTGTAATTCCCTAGTTGGAATACATTACACTAAATTATACTTTTGCTTACAATGAATTGTTAAAAAAATATAATCGAAGTAGTAGAAAGAAATAACATTCTACCCATATATTTACGTTAATGTTGAAGGTGTCTCTTCTGATGTCGTTCTTATTTTCCGATATTTTTGCGGCAAAGCAGTATAACGTCGATAACACTCACTATGATACAATTGAAAATGGTTAAGTTGTGTAGGAAGCACATTATTTTGACCGGTTAGATTATTAACTTTTCGTATTGTTAATATAGATCTATGATCTACACTTATTTAAATTATCTTCACTAAATAATTTTGAATGAACATTAGTTTTTTTACAAAAGACGCAATTAGGTACCACGTTAGACATTTTTATTTTTAATTATCCGTTACTATAATAACACTATGTTCGACTGATCCACTTAAACATGGAATCTTTCACTTTCTATTCGAATCACATAATAATTTCAACTTACCCCTCTCGTTAGTGTGTTCTACGCTCTGCTATAGCATAAAATCTGGAGAGGGTAATTTGAATCTACAATCTAGCTACAATGTAAAAAGGGCTCATTTATTACTTTAATTTATATAAGAAAAAGAGATAAATAGAGAAAAGTGATTTCCTCCTAGATGAAAATTTATAAGAGAATAGTTAATATACTCTTATAAATAATAAAACAAATCAGCTAGCTCTAAGTAAAGGGAAAAGTCGTCAGCTGATAAGATTCAGTAGGTGATAAATGCAGCTACATTACACATTTCAAGTAACCAGCTGACGAACTTTCCACTGAGATACAGCCAGCTGATGTTAATTTTCATTCACAGTAACATATAAACTATCACCAGATAAATTTTTAGTTGAGAGGAAATCATTGATTTTTTTTTTTTTTTTCATATTCGGGCGGCCAGCTGACGTATAATCCACCATGTTATGGTCAGCTGACTTTATTTTCCCTTCAAGATATTAGATAAACTATTATTCAAGAAATTATAGAATGGGAGGAAATGATTAAAAAAAATTTTTTTTCTTCGTGCGTGGGAGGCTGCCACTGCCTTCTCCACCACCGGAGTCGCAGCTGACGATCGCGAAGCTTCATAACACAACTTCCTATTGCATTTTACAAATTTTCACTTGGGAGGAAATTGGTCATGAAAATCTGTTACTGGCTCCCGGACTAATTGTAAAAGAAAAAAAAATTATTACAAACACCTAAAACCTAGTTTCTTGTCAGAGATCGATATATTTTAGAACATACCTGACTGTTTTCACGTCCTTTGTGCCCTTGACGAAGCGGTAGCGGTAAAGCACACCACCTGTAGTGTTTTGATGAAACGGAAGGGTGACCTAACTTCTTTCAGCTTACCTACATTAAGTTAGGTTTAATAGTAAAGTATTATGGATGTCCTAAGTTTCCCAGGCACTTCTATGGAGGTGGCGTGTTCGTCTCGGCGTTACAATTTACGGTGAAAGCTATCCCATGACATCCCAGTAACGCAATGGGGGAACTTTTGGATTTGCGTGGGTATCCGGACGTGCTTTCTGCATGAGAATCTGACATAATGGCCCTTGCCCTTCCCACAACTGGGTGGTATTCTAATTTAAGTATATAGCAAGGAAAAAAGACTAATCCGTAACCTCTTAAGGCTTTTAAAAATGAGCTATCGAATGAGCTTTCGAATTTATAAACTGTATGTATAATCATCCTTATTGGCACGTGGCGACATGTATTAGGTTTCTTTCCAAAATTCTTAAACAATGTTTTAAGTTTTACTGTATTTGTATTCGAAAAAAGATTGTCTATTACAAATTTATAGGTAGACAAGTTTACGGGAACGCGAGTGGATTTTTTAAAAGAAATAAAGAAATTAAAATTACATTAAAATTTACTTTAATTACGATCTTAAGAAATGACTGTGCAGAAGCGCATGCAACAATCAATTGAAATTAAAATTATAATATTTGTTCACATTAAATATGTTCCCAGGGTATAAGACGATTCGTATTACATTCTTATAATGCTGATCAAGCGTTTACTTCTACCGTTCTCATACCTTGAGCTAACATAACTAGGTACAGGTTATATTAGAATATTTGTTATGCTATATAATATTATTAATGGTAAGCATAGGCAAGGGAAACATAGATTACAAAAGTATTGTTGTAAGCAGGAAATCGTTGCCTGCGCCTACTATAAGTTTTAGAAAGCTACAATATTTTATCAACAGCTTACTGGAGTGCTACGAATGTGGCACAAGGCCACGCGTTAGGTATTGCGAGTCGCTGCTTGAAACAAGCTAAAGCAACTTGTATACAAGCCCAATCTAAATATTGATACTTTTTATTACAGACGAAAAAAGCAAGAAGCAACCAGCTTTGTCCGGCAATCACTTCTACGTTCTAGAGACACTCGGTGTTATTAAAGCGGTAATACACTTCAGACCATATTTGCATGGTCGATGAAAGTTCATAGTTATAACAGTATGTTAAACTATGTAGTTCGGTTTTTAATGCGGTGGTCTGTCATCAAAAACTACCACGAGTCTATTTATCTCGTATGGAAAAATACCTAGAAGAGCTGTACAACCATATTGGTGTGAAGATATGAGATTCTTCTGGGATGATACAAGCGTAGCTTCATTTTATACCTAAAACGGCAATTGGCACACAGTGCATATTGATAATACCGGGAAGTTGAATGGAAAAATGATAGAAAGGAATATATTTTGTACTAGCTGTGCCTGCGACTTCGTACGCGTAGATTTCGTATTTGAAAAAAGTACCTTTTGTATTTACCAATGAATGTAAAAACTTTAAACTTTAAAAATAAGACAATAACAAATTATTAACTTCCTTATTTGTTCGTTAAAAATAAAACTAAATGTAAAGTGAATCCCATGACAATATATTCCCGAAAACTGCATCAAAATGGATTAACCCGTTTCTGAGATTAGCGTGCACAAACATACAGACATACAGACGAACGGACAAAATGAAAAAAATATTGTTTTGGGTTCTCTTGCTTATATTATGGTCTCGAATTTTTTTTTCGTGTTTTGTGCACAACTAAAAGACAAACAGATAAACAGACACAGATTTAAAAAATGCTGAAAATGGATTTTGTTAATTATCACTTCACATCCTGGTTTATTTTTTTTATATATTCAATGTACAAAGACTACTCCTCTGCAGATTTCTTACATGTATAGATTAAGATTTGCTTGGTACCTATTACATGATTGACATAAATGGTCATAACTTTTTTATTTCTTAACCGATTTAGATGAAATAAATAAATGTTAAGTGAAGACTATCATAATATATTCCTGAAAACCGCATTCAAAATGGTTACGCCGTTTCTGAGATTAGCGTGCACAAACATACAGACATACAGACATACAGACAAACAGACAAACTGAAAAACCATTGTTTTGGGTTCTCTTGCTCTTACAAAGCCTCCCTATGATGTTTTTATTTTTTTTTATTCCATGTACATGAATGGATCAGTGACAATTTTATTATATGTGTAGATTAGTTGACGCTCTTACAAAATACCTACGTATTTTTAAAACATTTCTTAAAAGAGGCAAGGGCTTCTAACCAAGCTTTGAGCTTTCTGAGCTTTGTTAGAAACCCTTGCGAGTATAATCTCATAAAAGGTCGCTGATTTGCAAGATGAAATTCTATAAAGATAAGTTTCTGTGAAGGTAAGAACATTAATCGTATACAGGATTAATTGGCCACCTCTAGCAGGCAGCATCTCTACATCAATTCCAACAACATTTATTCTACGACTTTTTACAAATCTTGATAACAACACAAAAAAAAGAAACAAAAAAATGTTTGCTCCCTCTTTTATGTCTTACTCTGTATTTTGTAAGAAGTACTTAAAAGGCCAACACCCATTACTATATGGCGCCTGCCATACCTAAGCTCAAAGTTAATGCCAGTTCAGAGGCAACAAATCATTTTTTTATGGGCAATTTTCTATAAACCAATGGCTTCATTAGATTTAATGGCTAATTGACTAAACCATGTCTCTCAAAGTTAGACAAATTACACCTGTTTGCATGCTGAAATGAGCGTAATATGATAAATAGCTTTTTGGTAGTGCTAAGGCTAAATGTAGGAACACATTTTCAGGAGATAAATTTGTATTCATTAAAAAAGAAGAACGCAAATTTGGAAAGAACCTACTAATGCCCCCTTTGAAATACGTTCTAGAAATAAACATTGTGTGAAGTGACATTTTGCTAGGTACCTGCATTGCCTTAGATTGAGTGAATTGTTAAGATACTGAAATTAATATTACGCCGAATATATTGAATATTACGCCGTTTCTGAGATTAGCGTGCACAAACATACAGACATACAGACATACAGACAAACAGACAAACTGAAAAACCATTGTTTTGGGTTTTCTTGCTCTTACAAAGCCTCCCTATGATGTTTTTATTTTTTTTTATTCCATGTACATGAATGGATCAGGGATAATTTTATTATATGTGTAGATTAGTTGACGCTCTTACAAAATACCTACGTATTTTTAAAACATTTCCTAAAAGAGGCAAGGGCTTCTAACCAAGCTTTGAGCTTTCTGAGCTTTGTTAGAAACCCTTGCGAGTATAATCTCATAAAAGGTCGCTGATTTGCAAAATGAAATTCTATAAAGATATTCTATATTTCAGGCATCGAAATACTCGGTATTTCGATGCCTGAAATCCGCATCACTAACAAAGAGGTATGGAGAACATTGTGTCGTTTAGATGTGAATAAAGCCAGTGGTCCTGATGGTATACCAGCCATTCTGCTCAAGACATGTGCAGCTGAGTTGTCTCCTGTACTGACACGTCTGTATCGCCTCTCTTTCAAGACTGGAATAGTGCCGAAATCCTGGAAGCTTGCCAACGTGCAACCCGTGCCCAAAAAAGGCAGCCGTGCTGATCCTGTCAACTACAGACCGATTTCAATCACCTCCATACTCTGCAAGATTATGAAGCGTGTATTGAACTCGCGCCTTCTAGCATACCTAGAAGGTAACGATCTCTTCAGTGACCGACAGTACGGGTTTCGCCGTAATAGGTCTACTGGGGACCTCCTAGTGTATGCTACACACATTCTAGGCGAGGCCATCGAGAAGAACGGAGAAGCGGTCGCCGTCTCTCTGGACGTCTCGAGGGCATTTGACAGGGTCTGGCATGCGAGCCTTATAAGCAAGCTTTCAGCGTACGGTATATCTCCTGGTCTGATCGGCTGGGTAACGGACTTTCTGAGCCTGAGATCTCTCCGAGTAGTTGTCGATGGGTGTTCCTCGGAATCCTTGACAATAAATGCCGGAGTGCCTCAGGGGTCCGTTCTTTCTGCAACTCTTTTTCTGCTGCACATTAACGATCTGTTGAAGCCCGGTATCTAGGGGTACGCAGACGACAGCACAGTTGTAGAAAGATATCTGCCGAGTACTCGGGCTAGTCGAGATCAAGTACAGTCTGAAAGAGAAGCCATGGTGCAGCGTTTGAATGACAAACTTCAGGCAGTCTCCGCATGGAGCAATGCCAATCTTGTCAAATTCAACGCCACCAAAACGCAGACGTGTCTGTTCACCGCTAAAAGGAGCCCTTTCACCTTGGCTCCTACTTTCCAGAATGTATCCTTGGAATACAGTGACCGGCTTCAGTTGTTAGGCCTAGAGATTTCCTCGAACCTCAACTTTGGTCGGTTCATTGAGTCCAGAGCAAGAGCAGCAGCAGCAAAGCTTGCCGTTCTTGCGAAGGTTCGGCAGTACTTTACACCGGGACAGCTTCTTGTTTTATACAAAGCACAGATCCGGTCGTGTGTAGAGTACTGTGGCCACATATTTGCTGGTGCCGCAAAGTCTCATCTTGCGGTTCTGGACTCAATTGAGAGGCGAGCAAAGAGGCTCATAGGCGATCCCGAATTGGTCGAAGCCGACCTCCAAAGCCTTGAACACAGGCGTAGAATTGCTGGCCTCTCAGTATTCTATAGGATACATTTTGGTGAGTGTGCGCAGGAATTACACGATCTAATTCCCCCGGCCCCCTTCCATCATCGGACTTTCCGACACACGGCAGGTATTCATCCTCTTGTTGTGGACATTCCACCTGTCCGAACGAAGCGCTTTGCTTCGTCTTTTTTACTGGGTACAGCAAAGGATTGGAACAGCTTGCCTGCGTCGGTATTTCCGAAAGAATACAATGTGGATACATTCAAGAGAAGAGTGAATAGGCTGCTAGAGTAATGCGCCTTACCACCTTAGACTACATTCCACTTACCATCAGGTGGAATGTAGTCAAGCATTGCCCTAGATAATATAAAAAAAAAAATAAATAAATAAAAAAAAAATACTGTATAACATTTTCGACTCGTAACGTCATAAGCTTGCTGGCGTCGTCGTGTAAGACGCGGTCTTTAATAGCGAAGCATTCTAACGAACCGAGTTCGATCCTCAACCAGCACAACCGATACTATAGATTTTTTAAATTTTGTTTGTATTAATAATACAGCTTTCAACATGGTCTTTCTATGTATTATTTGCACTAATAACATTGCAATAACTCAAAAAAGAATTAAACGCCCTATGTGTTCACAGTATTGTCATATTGACTGTATAAAACCTGTCAAGGATTTAACATCAACCAGAGCACTATGGAGATGCGCAACGCGTCAAGAGTCACAGAATAACAAAAATACTGATAAAGTTATTGATAACACAGGTCTAGTTAAGAAGCCATCTAAAAAGCAACAACAAATGGGTTCTGCAGTTACTATTCAGTCAAAATCTTTATCCCGGTCGCCTTCTTACTCATCTCCAGCATGTGAAACGGGTCATCATACTCTGGTTACTCCTGAAAGGTTTGCTTCCCCAGAATTCTTATTACAGTGTGAATCTATTATAGACAAACACTTAAAATCTTCAATGGAGAAGATAGTTAATGAACTTAAAGAGTCATTAATGGTTGAGATTAAAAAGGAACTATTTTCTGAAATTAAAAATCTAAAGGAATCGCATAGCAAACTGCAAATGGAATACACTGATTTGAAAGAAAGATACATCGAACTGGAATCATTGGTACTAAAATCTGAGACTGAAATTTCAGATTTAAAAGCCCAGACGAACAAACAACAACAGTGGTCTCGAATGGCAAATCTTGAAATAATGGGCCTACCAGAAACCAAAGGCGAATCACTTCGTCACAATGTCATAAATATCGCTAAGTATGCAGGAGTGAACTTAAAATCGGAAGAAATTGAATTTGCTACCCGAGTACAACCAATGCAGAACAACAAAGGTAGACCTAAATCGCTTGTCGTCAAGCTAAGAAGCCGCGACTTAAAGGACTCCATACTATCAGGCTTAAGAAAATGCAGAGGCATCAACACTAAAAATATTGAAATTAGTGGCGATCCACGAAAATTCTTTGTTAATGAACACCTGACCCCTATGAATAAAGAGTTGTTTAGAAGAGCAAAAACACTTGCAACAGAAAAAGCATATCGATTTGTTTGGATTCGGAATTGCAACATTTTTTTAAGGAAAAACGAGGAATGCCTATAAACTCAGAAAAGGACTTGAGAAAAATCAAATAGACTGGACATATTATCAGTCATTGCAGATACTTTTTTACTACGTCTTAATTAACGTCATTCATTCCCAGGATTGTGAACTTAAAGTACATTTTATTAATAACAATTTTAAATGTGAATCTCAACATAAACTATACATAATTACACTCACCGACACCAACATCACATACACGATACTCACTTGCATCATAGCTTATACTTTACTGTTGTACAACGTAATATTTCAATTACAGAAACAAAATATACTCGGAACCGTATGTACTGGTAAACAAATTTTAAGAGTATTTTATTGTAACTTGAAACTAATGATTGCCGTTAACACTAACTTCAATCCTTATTATAAATTATTAATATACTTTAGAATTATTATTATTATTATTATTATTATTATATATATATATTTTTTAATTAACTACCTTAATGAATAAATCTTTACAGTTATTTTATTAAAATGTTCGTGGATTGCGAACAAAAACTGAACAATTTCGCTTAAATATTCTTCAGAATGACTACGAAGTAATACTTGTAACCGAAACTTGGCTTAAGGATGGTTTCTATGTGCGAGAATTGTGTGACAGTAGATACGATGCTTTTCGCGTCGATAGGAGTAAAAGAACATCATACAAACTTGATGTAGGTGGTGTAATGGTATGTACTAAATCCATACTACGAGCACGGGAGAGATCGGATTGGTGTTGCGCTGGAGTTGAATCCGTTTGGATTACCATCCCTAAAGACGTTATTGGACATAACCAAAATCTTAATATAGGCGTGTTTTACATACCGCCAGATAATTATCAAATAAAAAGGTTGGAAACAGTGACTATTTTTTTGGCATCAATTCTAACGTCAAAATCTGAAGAGTACTTTATAATTACAGGTGACTTTAATCTCCCTAACATTGATTGGAATGAGGGACCATTGCATCTTAATCACGGATCTACAGTATTGCGGACTGCATCCATTAATTTTATCGAAACATGTAGCTCCTTTAACTTAACACAATTTAATAAATTACCAAATTACAGAAATAATACGATCGACTTAATTTTTAGTAATATCTACTTAAATGTTCAAAAATCTAATAAAACCTTAGTTATTGAAGACAAATATCATCCTTGCTTAGAAATAGATGCTTCTGATTTGCTTTTGAAAGAACTGTTAATACCACCTTTACGTACAAGGAATTTCAAGAAGGCTGACTATAGTGTTATAAATGAAACTCTGAGTAAATTGAATTGGCAAAATATATTGAGAGGTAATTCAATGGACATAATAGTTACTAAATTTAATAAAACTATCAACCAAATATTAGATGAACATGTACCGGTTGTTACAAAAAGCTTTTCTTGTCGCTATCCTATTTGGTATAACAAATCATTAATTCATGTAATTAAAGAAAAACTTAAAGCTCATGCTCGTTGGAAATCATTTAAGAATCCTAGAGATTACGATGAATTTTCCCTATTACGACAAAGACAAAAGAAATTGCAAGGCAAATGCTACACGATATTTAAAACAAAAATGCAGAATGACTTTAAAAAAGATCCAAAACTCTTTTGGCGATATCAAAAATATCTAAGAAACAATAATAGTGGTTACCCAAGCTCCCTTTCTTTAGGCAATCGCCAGTTTAACAATCCTACAGAAATATGTGCTGGATTCAGTGAATTTTTTGAAAGCGTTTTTGAAAAGCATAACAATATTAATTGTAAAAATCATGTCCCAATATCTCTCGCGGGAGATACTATTTGTAATGTTTATCTAAATAAAGGTCTTATACTTAAAGTACTCAAAGGCTTAAATAAAAATAAAGGTGCAGGAACTGACGGAATACCAGCCATTTTCTATTTAAAATGTGCCAATAACCTAGCAGAACCACTATCAATAATATTTGACAAATCTCTTAACGAATTTGCCGCTTTCCCAACTCAATGGAAAGAAGCTCTAGTGATACCGATACATAAAACAGGGGCAAGAAACAAAATAGAACATTATAGGCCTATCTCTATTCTGAATGCTATAGGCAAAATCTTTGAACGATTGATTCACAATGCGATTGCGCCAACCGTTCAGAAATCAATACCATTGGAACAGCATGGTTTTATGATTAAGCGATCAACACAAACAAATCTATCAATCTTTACCAATTTTGTTTATATGGCAATGGATAAAAAACAGCAAGTAGATGTAATATACACGGACTTTCAGAAAGCGTTTGATCGGGTAGATCATGTTATCCTGTTACAGAAGCTTCAAGCTCTCGGAATCAAAGGTGATTTGCATAGATGGTGTTGCTCGTACATATCGAAAAGACAACAAGCTGTTGTTATAGGCAGTGCTCGCAGTGATTTAGTACTTGCCACTTCAGGTGTGCCGCAGGGTTCCCTTCTGGGTCCATTATTATACAACGCTTATTTATATGACATACATAGATGTTTCAAATTTTCTCGTTTTCTACTATTTGCAGATGATAATAAAATCTACAAAGCTATAAACACAATTTCGGACTGTATGGAATTACAGCTTGACTTGATTAACCTTACCAATTACTACAAAGAAAATAAAATTTGCATCAACACGAAAAAAACAGTAAAAATAACATTTTCTAGAAAAATAAAAAATATTGAGTTTATGTACAACATTGATAATAATTCTGTCCAAGAAGTTAATTCAGTGAGGGATCTTGGTATTCAATTGGATCATAAACTATTTATGATAGAACATATAGAACATATAACTGACAAAGCTTATAAACAACTAGGATATGTAAAACGTGTATGCAAAACATTTAACGATACTGATTCCATAAAAATATTATATTTTTCATACGTTCGAAGTATTTTGGAGTACTGCTGTAGCATTTGGTCACCAAATTATTAAACTAGAAAAGATACAAAAAAACTTTTTGAAATTCTTGTGCTTTATTGATTTTAGAGAGTATAAAGACTACAAAGTAGCTTGTAGATTCTATAAAATTTACACTTTAGAAATCAGACGTTGCCAATATGATATATATATGTTACACGATATATTGGCTGGACACATTGATTGTAACGATTTGGTCAGCGCTTTATACTTCAGAGTACCCAACCGCCGAACCCGTCACACAGATCTGTTTTATGTTCCTGAAGTAAAAACTAACTATGCACGTAATTCTGTCCTAAGCCGTATAGTCAACACATATAATGTGTTTTACTCAGGAATAGACTTGTTCAATACGTCAAAGACAACTTTAAAAAAAACACTCAAAGGTAATGATGCAGCTCATTGAAACACCCATACACACGCACGCACACACAGACACACACACACACACTTATTATATATTTTATTTTGCTATTATATATATATATATATATATATATATATATATATATATATTTATATATATATATATATATATATATATATATATATATATATATATATATATATATATATTTTGAGAACACTTAATGGATATGACTTCTAGTTTGTAAAATAATATTTGTGCCCAAACTGTGTAATCCTATTTTGATTTTTTGTTTTTGTTATATAATATTTTATGTAAAAAGTTATGTATGTAAACTGTTGGATTATCAAATAAATAAATAAATAAATAAACTGATGCTTGTTCTAGAAAGGCCAAGGTCTTTATGTAGGCTATAGAGAGATTTTGCTGTTATACCTCTCGCTCCCACTTCTACCGCGTTCAAACCAATTATAAATTTATTCCTGATCAGTTCGTTGGTCAGTTCGTAATACTTATTGAGCTTGAATGCGTGATTCCTTGGGATGTTTGTTTCCCAAGGAACATTAAGCTCCACAAGTATCACGCGCCCCAGATGTTTAGAATACAGGAATAAGTCTGGTCTGGATGACGAAACCCCAACATCCCCAGGAATTTTGTAATGCTATTCATAAGTGTCCATCATGAGAGTCCAATCAGATGTATGTATGTATGTATGTATCTAATAAATATTACAGTAAATAAGATGAACTTATGTTTTAAAATATCGAACTAATAATTCTAACAAAAAGTTAGAAACATTTACATTGCAAAAGCTAGAATCATTCGAATTTCAGAGCACAACTCAAGTGGCTCCCTATTCGTCTTCGCATAAATACTCACATTTTATCCCTCCTTTATAACATCCTGTATAATCCATTCGCTCCTATATATCTGCGTGAGCGTTTTGTTTTTTTGCATCCTAGTGAATCTCCTTGTCGGCTTGACCGTAAGTTTGTACTTCGTGTCCCAGTATCTCACACCCATTGTTACTCTCGGTCTTTTACCTGTCTTTCCGTGAAATTGTGGAATTCTCTCCCACTTAAAGTGCGCAATAGTACTTCTCTTCCTGTTTTTAAAAAACGATTGAAGGAGCATTATTTATCATTCACATAATATTATTATATGCCTTCGGATTTGTAAGTTGTAGTGGATATTGATATATAATCTTATATGTAATCTATATTGTATATATATATATTTATACTATTTTTGTTTTTTGTAGGTATTAGATATATAATTTTTTTTCTTTAACATCTTTTCTTTTTTTTTTATTGTTTTCTTTTTTTTTATATATATAAACTGTACACGATGCCTTCCAATATTCTATCACCAAATCATATTTTTTGGGTTGGCTGGAAGAAATCTCTGCACCTAGAGATAAGCTCACCTTTTGTGCATTTTTATCTGTTTCTTTTTCATGTATTTATGTTTTGTGTGCAATAAAGTATTAAATAAATAAATAAAACATTGGTAAGGACTTTTGAAAGAAGCCTAATAAATGTCATCACTAATAAATAAAGATCATAATATATAGAATAATAGCTACAGCAAATAAGACGGTAAAACGACAGGACGGTTTCTAAGACGTGAGTTCGAGTCCCGGCCCGTGTCAGTTTATTTTTCATTTTATATTTATTAATAATTTAAGTAAATCGCTTGAATTGAATTGAATTTAAGTAACATGGCTTGAACATGGCAAAAGATATATTTATCTTTAGTTATTTAAGATAATTCTTTAAATCAAATAATCTAAATCTAAATAAATAAATCAAATAATCTAAATCTAAATAAATCTCTAATCTAAATAAATAAATCATATAATCTAAATCTAATTATGTCAATAGATTTTGGTTCATAGAGGGTATTATAATTCTATGTTTTGATTTTACGGTTTGGTCAACTATCATTGTTCTCGAAACGTGCGAAGTATCTCGTGCAAAGGGTACAGATAAGACTGTGTGTTAATTCCGAATGTTCGTAGAGTATCCAAACACTTTAAAAGACGGAATACGCTACTACGTTCATTTCGTAGCACCCAGACTGTCATGACGTAAATCTCTCGAGCAAGCGTAGCCAGGCAAGCGTAGCTCGTAAACTCGAAGAGTCTATTTTCTTTCATAATATGATAGTGCTTCCTTTTTTTTAAATATAATTTTAAATTTATTTAAACTACTTATTGTACTTATATTAAAGTATGAAATAAGTACGAGTATTGATGAAGCTTATTTTCTTCTCTGCACTATATGTGTGTATATGTATGTATATTATATATATAGTATGCTCTGAATATGTCTGATTGAAATGGAGGCTAAGATCCTGATATTCCGATATATACATAATTCTTCTGTATATGTGTTTGTCATTAAACTCTAAATGACATGATTGAATGATTTACATTTTTTTTGGTGTGTTTAAGTGGGCTTATCGAAAGTAGTTGCTAAGTTTGTAGAGCCTATGTTAAATTAAATGACTCGTTTCTTTGTTTCGTTTTTTAACGAAAACTATGCGTTCTCTTTGCTATCTGTAGCGCATTCTCTATTAATCGTTATGATTACCGCAATCGAAAAATAGTAAATTAGTATGTAAAATATACGTAGCACTACTTAACACCAGATAGTGATGCAGCATTTTATCTTAATGTCCCGGTCAAATCTTATCTTTACCGTTTCAATACATGTATATCAGCACATATATTGCAACAAATGCATAATATATTATATTGGCGATATTTAATTTTCTATAAAGCAATCTTTACAGGTAAATTTTTGCCAGTTTTTCCTTGACTAATTTGATGCTTTTTAAAGTTAAACTTTTATTACATCGTCTCAAAATTTTTCGTCTGTGTGTTGCATGTCGCGTGACGGTCGGCCGCGGAGTATTGATAAAGTGAAAGGCGCTCGTATCGATGCGGTTTTTACTAGATACATTGAAAAAATCGAATGTAAGTCACTGTTCACGTATTTTAGTTACCATAAAATATTGGTTACATTTATAAACTGTGAAATTCATGATGAAGATGGAATTGATAATAGAATGATTGAAAATAATTGAAAAACGGATCAAAATGACTCAACGATTATAAAATATTGTTTTCAGTGTTTTAATATGTGTATATCATCTAAATAATTGTTAAGTATTATGTATGTCGTACGCTAAGACACATAGTTCAATAAAAATATTAGTTGGAGACCTAGTCTACTTTTATCATTTCCCATTATCATTCCCATTTTCTAAGTATAAAATTAAGATTGATGAAGCAATTTTTATACCCTTAATGGAATATTATTCCGAAAATTTTTAGTTAAATGTCTATAATGTGAAAAAAAGTTTCACTTTTACGGTGGTTTCATAAAACCACACAAGTTTTTTTATCTGTGTGTGAGATGGCAGACGCAGGTAGAATCAGTAAGAGACAGTAGGTGACGCTGTGATCAGATTTAATTACCTTTTTTGAAAAATATATTTTGAGCTCAGGACATGGGCTTGCCGGATCCGTTTGTATTAAAATTAAACTGTGTCAAATACTAAACCTGTCCTGCATATATATATATATATATATATATATATATCATATTAAATAATATATATATAATCCTCCTTTAGTCATGAGGGCAAATATACTTTTTGCCTTGCTGATAGAAGCGTTAATAGATACAATCAAGTCGTTCTACCTAATCACCTTAAACTACAACTTCAAGAGGTTTCAAAGAAACAGTCAGTCTAGTCGTATTGTCTTGGTGTAGCTAGGTAAGGGCGAAGGCGATGTAGCTTATGTACTAGAATAACACACAGGCTATAGAAATCCTAACTTTTGCCGCATGATTTTGTCTGTGAAATAACATAAGTTGTATCGCGATTATGTAATTGCCACGAGAGCTGAGGTTTTTAATCATCCAAATCACTGAATTTTATAAAAATAAAAAATAAAGCACTTTGAATTTTATATTTATAGATAGACAAACTTCTTTTTGCTATATTTTTTTTCTAGTTGACATTTTAAGTTCTGTTTTTTAGGAATCATCTTTAATAAAAGTTCTAACTCCCTGGTGAAAATCATGAATATCTGTTCAGAGGTTTCGAAGCTAGCGCGGTCTGAAAACAGCAAAAAGATCTACGCTTACGCTCAGCACAGTAATATACATACTATAATAATATGCCGCCATAATATTTTCCCCTTTTTTTCTTCACCTCTACACATCTCTACACATTTAATTTTGTTTCGGACTTTTGCCATAGGCAACATCACTCACATTTTGATCAATACGCAGTTTTTATTCAAACACTTTAAAATGTAACTTAGCTTAACTTAACTTAACGTAACTTAACGTAAAGTGTTATTAAAACTTTAAAAGAAGTCATCAATCACAGGTAGGTATAAAAGCCATATAAATATTATTTTTACAGTCCACCAAATAATTATACAAAAAAAATAATAAAAATAAAAATTACGAAGAAGAAGTGAGGGTAGTCGTCAAACACACGCCTCACGAAAACGGTGCTGAACTGACAACAGTCATCCCGTGACCACGACTGGTGTATATCGGCTGAAACGTCACGAATAAAAAGGTATTTAACCTTTAATTATTACGAACCCGTGATTTATCGTAGTTTAAAAATCGCGAGAAAACTAATAAACTAATTTAGGCTAATATTACTATGCTATCATAATAAAACTACTCAAAAGATATGAAATATTATGGGGGCTTTACATTTTGTGGGAATCTACCACTTGTATAAAAACTTAAAGATGGTTTGGTAAAAATGAGAAAAGATTGAAAGTGACGATAAATGGTTGATTATTTCAGTCGGAGGGGAAAAACAGACGAAGTGACTGAAACGGCTAGTTCCTATCAAATAAATGCAGGTCAGTATTCTTACTAATATTAAGGGAGGTTACTCGTGTTTTATACAGTAGGCGTATAACACATAAGCCCAAAACAGTACTGTTCAATACCAAGTTGTAAAACGGTTCTGGGGTTGACTACTAAGTATTAATATACTAATATAATACTAAGTATCATTTATCCTTTAGTTAACTGTTTAATTTCAATAGTTACTTTAACAAAACCCTACGCATTACCATTTAGAAATTCTTATTATTGTGAACAAAGCTAAATTAAAGTAAAAAACAAAATTGACAAATTTCATTTTTCGGTACAAAATATTTTTAATCTCGGGATTCAATTTACAATTTTTTACAATTTCGGATTTATCTTTTTTTCTTAATAGGTACACAATATTGTCCGTTGTCTTAAAAAGGGTCTATGAATTGCAGGTCAATAAACCCATGTGAAACATTTGTTAAATTTAAAATAAGCTGATTCTTTATTCAACATATTTACTATTTGAAGGTACTTAATATTTATTTTCTAATGTATAAATAAAAAAATATATATAAAAATATATATATATATTATATATAAAAAAAACTATGTGAAAGACACGTACCAATTTTTATATATTATCTATCAAAGTCAAAGTCTTTATAATGCTTTTCCATCTGAAGAGAGAAACCGATGCTTTACAGACTATCGAAGTCGCCAAAACTCGCGAAAACAACTACCAAGTCTCATATACACTCGGCGTCACAAAAATCGCACCTTTTAAAAAAGCAACTTCAAAATAATTTTACTCAAACTTTGTGAATTGTAAGGATATGATTGTAGGATATCATTGGAAAGGTAATTCAATTGTCTATTAGAAAATAAAAAAACATGTGTATGAATTTTAATTCTTTAATAACAAAAAACTTAAAACATGACAAAGTGACAAAAAATAAAATTAATAACATCATAAAAAATTACAAATACGGCCTTAAAATCTAGTGTTTCCACCCCTTGCTGTGATGGTAGCTTCCAGCCGATCCTTCATGGAGCTCACGAGGGTCACCACTCTTGCTTGGGGTATGTTGTCCCATTCGTCTTTCACGGCATCCTGGAGCTCTTGTAGAGTGGTGGGAGCAGGATCTCGTGCTCGTACGTGCCTCTTTACATCGTCCCAGAGATGCTCGATCGGGTTCAGGTCTGGACTTCGTGCTGGCCACTGCATAACAGGGATCTCAACCTCTTCCAAATAGTCCCGCACAGCAAACGCAGTGTGGCAATGGGCGTTATCATGCATTAACATGAACCCATCGCCAACAAAACCAGCATACGGAACCACATGGTCTTGTAAGATCTCCGTTATGTACCGCCGAGCATTCAGCGACCCTTGCCCGCGACCACCACCAGTCCGAGAGACGCACACAAGCTCCGTTTTCCCTTCGACGGATATGCCACCCCAGAACATACAGGAACCACCTCGGTATTCGACGGATTCCTCTATGCAAGCCTGGGCAAATCGCTCTCCTCGTCTTCGGTATACTCTTCTGCGTCTGTAGTTGCAGAAAAGACATACTCGTATCTCATCGGTGAAGAGAACGGCTTTCACTGTTCACTCGTCCAGTTGACATGCTCCTGGGCAAATCGTAACCGCTCTCTTCGATGCTGCACGGTCAATTTTGGGCCCCTAGCAGGTCTGTGAGCTCTCAATTCCTTTTCTTTCAGTCTTCTTCTAATCGTAGAAACACTCACAGACGTTCTGCAAGCTGATCGGAGCTCTTGTTGCAACTCAACAGCATTGCTGAAGCGGTGCCGCAAGGATGTGGAAACAACGAAGCGGTCGTCTCTTTCTGACGTGCAGCGTTTTCTTCCGGATCCACGTCTTCAAGTATAGCCACCAGTCTCAAGGAACCGTTGGTATATTCGTCGAACTGAGAATCGGCTAAGGTTCAACTGTCGAGCAACGTCAACCTGTCGCAGTCCTGATTGCAATAGCGCAATGATTTGAGCGGCTTTATCAGGGGTTGTATCCATCTTCAGGTACTGTTCTCTTGCGTATGTTGTTCCGGTGTGTTCACTCTGAAGTCTGAGTAGCGACTGACCCATTTTTTACCTTTACATGAGCTTTAATACCCTTATAAGGTAGCACAAGTAGTGCTCCTTAAGTGAGCATTTTTTTAAACATTTTTTGATTGGTCCCTGGTTTGAAATGGTAATTGTTTTTTTAATGATACAGGTAATTAATATAAAGGTATTGAAGTGCACTTTAGAATGATATATTTTTTTCATACGTAGTACTTATGTGCTAGATTCTAGGAGCGATTTACTGAAAAAAACATAGAGGTGCGATTTTTGTGACGACGAGTTTATTATAATTTAAACATATTAAATATATCATTGTTAGGTAATAAGAAGTAGATTTTCTGATTAAGAATATATTATTTAACCTAATAATGAGAATATTATTTAATTAAATAAATGAAGTCAAGTGAAGTGAAGTTTGGAAGATGCTGCAATTATTTTTAACCCCCGACTAAAAAGAGGGGTGTTATAAGTTTGACCTGTCGATCTGTGTATCTGTATATCTGTCTGTGGCAAATTTGCTGCCAAACGGGTGGACGGATTTGAAAGTTTTTTTATTTGTTTAATCGAAAGCTATGTTCGTCGAAATGGTTCTTATCCATGTTTTGGTCGAAATAGAAATAGTCGTCTCCAAGATATTGACGTTTTATTCGAGCGGGGGAGAGGTTCTTATACAATAATTAGCTGTTCCCAGCGGCTTCGCCTGCGCTATATAGGAACAAAAGCCTTGTTACGAAGGCCAAAAGGTTTTTACACTTCAGGTTAAGTACTTTATTAGGGATAACTGTTGCCCGTGACTGCGTCCACGTCGACTGTAGTCTGTAAAAAATATAATTGTATAGCTTATGATCGTAGTCATAAAGAATCACGGGCAACAGCTAGTGATAATATTTAAAATCCCTTCATCATAGTTGTATTAGTGATTGTAAATCATTTTAACTCTAAATGTTTATATTTATTAATATTCGTATATATGAAACCTACCTATCTACCTACCCTTATGAAAAAGTCTTGAATCATGTTACTTAATACATTTATAATTTATTACATTGTCGAAACTTTCACGTGGGTCCTTATTTATCCTCGTCGTCCTATATATTTCTCGTGTTAAATATAACCTTTGTACATCAGAGGGATAATGTAGGATTCTAAAGGTAAAATATGTTATTAAATCGGTCCTTCAGTTTCCAAACCTATTTAATTAAAACAAACAAACAAACTTTTTCTCTTTATATTATTAGGATAGATTAATAGAAATCAGAGGCGTAGTGAGCTTAACTCGCGCCCGGGGCACAATACCGTTTCAGCGCCCCCATTTTGAAAACAATAAGATGTTGAATATACTAACAACTTAATAAATAAATAAAAAAAGTTGTAAGCTTAAGCAATGCGTATTTGCCTTTTTCTAAACGCTGTATTTGTTGTGTGCAGTATCTCTGTTAAAATAGAATTTTTGCACTTGTTATTTTCCGGATATATTACTTGCTAACGGATTTTTTACTTGCTTTTTCTGTAACTGTATATATATATTGTATAAGAACGAGATGGACTTCATCATGATGGATAAGAAGCACATATTTAGGCATGTCTTAGTGATGAATAATCGGTTTACCATATAATATTGAAAGCGATCACCGACTTGTAAGGGCACCCAAAATATCAATTTTAAGCTCGAGCAGAACCGCATGATAAGGTCTATTCTTCGTACAACTGTACCCCAAGCCGGACATGATGCGTTCCAGCTGGAACTGCAAAACAGATTCCCTGCACTCGAATCTGAGGCAAATGTTTATGAGGACTTAAACGTCATAATGGGGATTATACGCGAAGAAGGAATGGTGCACTTTCGGAAAAGTAAACTAGATAAGACCAAACTTTCATGCTAAACCCTGGAACTGATGCGACCTCGACGAGAAACACAAGAGGTTCTTTTGTCAGATACCCAGTAGCTCCACAAAAAGATTCGGAGCTTGGTATGGTGTGACCACCGAAGCTGGAACACTCGCCGCACACAGAAGGCAATTGAGTGATATCGGGAATTCAAAATCTTTAAAAATCCACTGGGAAAAGTCATCTGACAAAACTGACTGATCTCGAATGGTGAAAACGTCACATCATTTCCGGAGACACTTGCTGAAATTGAGGATTTTTACGCATATCCATATGCCTCACACGCACCGATGCCTCTTCCAAACGCGAGCGACTCTAGAGCCCCACTTACCCGCTACTTTACGGACGATCTACCAGACGTAGGTTTCGACGAAATCGAGGCGGCTCTTAAACAACTTAAAAACGATAAGACTCCCAGGGAAGACAGAGTAGACTATGAGCTCGTTAGGGCTGAAGAGAAACCAATCCTTGAAGAGCTTAATTAGCTCGGTGATAACCAATGGGACTACCCCGAAGGCGTGGAGTAGAGATGGCGCTCCTCAAAAACTATACGATAATTGAGTAATTGTGCTGAAGTGCAACTATATGAAATACAGCTTATAATTGTGGCTCCTAAACACTTCTGTGCCACAATTATAAGCTGACTATATAAAATAATTATAATCGTCTAGCATCAAGATTTGACACCTTCCACACACCGGAGCAAGCTGCGTTTTGTAAATGTCTGGCTATGGTGTACCAGGAAAAAACTTTCGACTTCGTTTCAACCTTTACTATTCTGGAGTCTTTGCAGCGCTGCTCTACATACTACTCTACATACTAGAAATCTCTACAAAATGGCAACGAGGTCCAAGTAAGTAACCACCAAACAACTCCTATCCAGTGGTCTTGAGGTGTAGGACAGGGTGACGTTAGATTCCCGAAACTTTTAACACGGCGCTGGAGGATGTTTTCAAGACATTGTAGTCGGATTATTGGGGCATCAATGTCCATGGTTAATAACTCAAATATCTTTGATTTGCCGATGGCATAGCCATAATGACAGAATCCCTGCAAATCTAGTAGGAAATACTGTCTAGCCTAAATGCTGCCTCAAGACGTGTTAGGTTCCGGATGAACTTGGACAAGACCAAAGTAATGTTCAATAAACACACCATCCCCGAACCGAAAATTGCGTTAAATATTTGAATATCTTTGCCACAATGCCTTAAGACCAAGCCGAAAAGTGGAACCTGACGATGAAGCTGACCTACTGTCTGCATGTCAACCAGAGAATTATGGAAAGGTATATCCTTAGGATCTCACTAAGGGACACACTCCTAAACGACGTTATCTGGCGGTGGCAGTGGACTGATCATATTTGTCGCAGAACCGATGGTCGGTTAAGTAAACGGGTTCTCTAACGGGTTTGCCATTCAAGGCTTCAAGGAATGAAAAAATAGTGTTGGACACCCACCGGCTAGATGGACCGATGACTTGAAGAGGGTAGCTGGAAGTGACGAGGACTAGAGGTCGGGTCCAATAGCGTACCCTGAGGGAGGCCTAAGTCCAGCAGCACATAGTCTTACTGCTGGTCTGCGCGATCAACGGCCTTCTACGCCTACAACTGTACTTTTTATTTTGTACTGTGTCTTGCCGAGGAGTTGCCAAGCAAAGTGAAAAGAAGTCGGAGTATGGGAAAAGTGTGGCAGTAGAATCCTCCTTCATCACTACAACGCCTCGTCGCACAATGCTGGGCGAATAATCGACTATTTGATGAAGTCAGGCGCAGAATTAATGGGTCATCCGTTTAATATAACCCTGATCTCCCACCTTGCTATTTTGATTTATTTCCGAAAATAAAAGAAAAACTTCGAGGACAACGTTTTAAGGACTTTTAAGAAGCAATGGCTGCACTTCAAAATTCTGTCGAAAAGCCCTAAGGACGGGAGGGCAAGTGTTTTTTTTTATTTTCTAGGATCTTATTGTGACACTCGTTATATCAAATATGTACTAGAAACAAAATAAAATAAATACTTGTACGGGGTTCCCATACAACATACTTCATTTTTTTGCTCAATTTTAATAAGGGCAATAGACGCTTGAAATATTCACAGAATATTTATTAATATATTCACTTAAAAAACTTAAAAAGAAATAATTACTATTGGGCGCTCTCATACAAAAAACGTGATTTTTGCGCCCTTTTAAAATAACGACAACAGGTAGGCGCATGAAATATTCCCAGAATATTCAGTTATATATTCCCTTGTAAATAAAAATAAATTTTGAAAGGGGCTCCCATACAACAAATATGTTGTCTTTTTGATATTTTTTATATATGATGGTACGGAACCTTCGTGTGTGAGTCCAACTACAAGCACTTGGTCTGATCTTTTCCCTTTTTATTTACGAATTAACTGTATTGTATTTCACTCACATTAAATTTCAAATATATTATCAACAAAATACCCAAAATTTTTTTGTTTTGCGAACTTTTTGGCGCCCCTATGTGAGTAGCGCCTGGGGCATGATGACACCCTTTGCCTTCCCCTCACTACGCCTCTGATAGAAATACTTAAACAATAGAATATTTTGTGTGTATGTGGGTTCTTTTAGTACAATTTAAAAACCAGTAACATAACTTTAAAAAGCAGAAAAAAAATTAAATAAAAATTTTAGAAACCCCCGATACAAAACAAAATCTATAATTTCAATTTCAATTTTTTTTATTAATATTGTTATACTCAATGGCAGTTGAGTGTTAAATAAAAAATAATTCATACATATTTCAGGATGTTTGGAAATTTTATTACGAGAAAAAATCACCTGAAAATCATCTGAAAATTCACCTGAAACATATCGGAACGAGCTTAGGTAGGGTTGCCAACCATACTTTATAATAATAACTAATTGTTTGTTTATTTAAAATTTAAATGTTGATTGTCAAACAAGCTTGGCAACATTTAAAAATAGTACAAATTTTTATCTTATGCTAAAAGCACACAAAAATACGTTTTTTATGGCAATATAAGCATACAATTTAAAAAATATTTTATTTCTTCCTAATACTTTTTTTGCTATTCAAACAGTTTTATACGTCTTAAATCTTAATCTTATAAGCACTTTTCAACTTACTTTTAAAAGAATTATCCTATAATCATTATTTTTAATGTTAATAAATTTTAAATTTTTCTTTGATTTCATGTCAAATAATACTACTTTAATGTTTCAATGCATGATATTAATTATTATCACGTAAAGCGGAGGGATAAAATCATAAAAAACATACGCGAAGTGTTCAAAATGACCTTGGCCTGTCTTTATAGTCCGTGGTGATCATTGATACTTTCAGTAAGTCCTTTATTTTTCCATTCAAAATTTTATTGAGTGCGAGAAAAAGTGAATAAATCAGATAATAAAAAAATATATTTTATTACTTCACAAGAAAACCAAAATGTATTAAACTGAAAGCAAATATATTCAGATTACTGTTTATTCAAAAACAGTAAGACAAGATATTTCAGTATGTATAATACTGCATAAAATTTAAATTAATTTTGGATAAATTCAAATTCAAAATATCTTTATTCAAGTAGGCATTTACACGCACTTATGAATCGTCAATTATATTAAATTGGTCAGTATAGTCAGTCTGTGAGTAAGCTACCACCAGCTCGGAATGTTGTTCTGTTGAGAAGTGATGGCCAGAAACTCAACAGTTGCTCTTTTTAAATGTTATTTAACCATGTTTCACTTATACATTATAACATAAACCCTGCAAATGAGTCAATGACCCAAGTTCCATACATTTCGATCATCCAAAAAAAGTATTTTATAATAAGATTTATTTAATAATATGCTTTTAATTTTAGATATAAAACTAAGAAAAGGAAGATCCAAGATATCTTGTGGAACCTTCTTATATATGCGTACACTGAAGCCCATGAAGGATTTGTTAACTTTTTGAAGTCGAATCCACACATGAAGTGTACATTTTATGTAACTTGCGTCAGGCGAACATTTATTTACTTTAATAATATTTATTTTGTTTTACCTACTATGAAAAAATGTAAATGTAAAATTGATCACTAATAATGAAGGACTGTAGGAAGTAAGGATTCAAGAGAAATAAATAATAAACAGTCGTGGTCTTAAAGTCTAGCTGTCTTTATTTTTCATTTCCTTATAGAAAATACTTTTACGAAAAACAGTATATAGGGCCGCCCGCGCGCCCCGAAGCCCGAAGCGGGCTCCGTCGGCCAGTAGCGCCGGCAGCCCGGCCGACGTCCAATACTTACGTGAAAACGATAAATAATACAAAAACAATACTGATAGCGCGAGATCGAAGCTTACAGGGACTTCTCTATTTTGATAAGTTCCGCGATGCCGTCGTACATCTCCTTGACGGCGTCGTACTCGGTGAGTCCCATGCGCCTCTTGTTGGAGATGTCGTAGACACCGCCCTCGGCCTCCGTGTGCTCCCCGCGGGTGCCGCGCACCTGCAGGTGGTACTTGGACGCCACCTCCTCCAGCTTGGCCTTGTCGGCGGCCAGCTTGGGCAGCTTGATGTGCACGGAGGCGCGTACGGTGGTGCCCAGGTTGGTGGGGCAGAAGGTCAGGAAGCCGAGGCGATCGTGGTGGGAGAACGGGATCCTCTTCTCGATGTCGTTGACGGCGTTCACGAGCCTCTTGTACACCTGCTTCAGGTCACCGCCCATCTGCATGGAGATGATGCGGAGGTGGTCCTCCTCGTTGCACCATACCAGGAAAGTCTTGTTCTCATTGTGGTAGATGCCGCGACCGGACGGCCAGAATCTGCAGGCGTTGGCGGACTGGAGGAAACGATCTCCTTCCTTGAATAGGAAGTGGTCGTCGATGAGCTGCTGTTGAGTTTCCTTGGACATGCCGGTGAGCGGGAAGAAGGTACCCTTGAGTTCGCCTTCTAGACCCGAGAGGGTGGAGGACACCTTCTCTTCCATTTCCTTATATTGGACCTCGGTTAGGCAAGGGTTGAAGGGATAGCCTTCCAGGGAACGGCCACAACGAACACGGGTGGAAACAATGAATTCACTGTTGGGGTCCAGGTCTCCCAGGGTTTCTACATCACCCCAGTTCTTGGCTGGGTGCTGGTCGGTTTTCTTGAAGCCATTGTGATAGTCTTCAATGACGGGGTCAAACAGCTCAGCGAAGACTGAGTATGCTTCGGCATCTGGAGCATAGATTCCAACACCAGAGTCCAAGTTTTCAACACCTGTAAACAAGAAACAAAACCATATTATTTTAGATGAATTATTTATTCTTGAGTTTATTAAAATAATGATAAGATGAATATTTTTTATCTAACTAAATTGGCATAAGTAGGTATATGAAAAACTATATGTAGGTAAGAATTATATAACACAAATAACATCACTATGCCCTGTGTTATCATGCTGTATCATACTGATATTATGGATATACTACTAATCCATTAATAGATATCATTATCAATAATGATATAATTATTTTCTAACAATAGTGAATAATTCAAATATAATAAAGAAAGAGCTTTTAGTTTAATTTGTATACATTGCTTTAAAGAAAACTATATATTTAACTTGATTAAGATAATAACTATTATCTACATAGATACAAATACTAAGTTTAGACCAAAGTTGTTCTTAAAAGAAAAAGCTTAGATGATAACATTAGATTTTAAAACATACATTGTACCTATGTGATTGTAAGTTACTTGACAATTTCATGATAATTTCTGGTTACATAATACATTATGTAACCAGAAATCATCAAGAAAAAACCATTTCTTTATGCTAACAAGACACAGTCTAGGTAAAATATGAAATAAATATTAAGATACCTTTAAGATAGCTTTAAGACTTCATAACACTATTACTGAAATTAAATAAGTGATACATGTATGATATATATAAATCCTTATAAGATTGTTTTATAACTGAAATATAATCCTTATAAGATTTTACAATTTGAAGAATTAGACAGAAAAAAAACTTACCAGACTGGATGCAATCTAGAAGGGTAGAGCCGAATGAGGTCTTCTTGTTCTTCAGAGCCTCGAATACCTCCTTGGTAAGGTATTTCTTTAACAGTGACTTGGAGTCAGAGGCCTGGAGCTTGCTGAAACCAGCCTCCAATTTCTCGATAGTTGCGGCGTCCACCATTGCTGCGGCTTTTCTGTAAGAAAATCATGAAATATGTGAAAATTCTATTCAAATTATTTCAAAAATAAAATAATGATTTGAAAATTATTCTAACGCCTTTAATGCCGCACATGTCGCTCGTGTACACATATTTATAGCTTAATTTATTTTTATTACACTAGATCCCCAATTTTAAAAAAGAAATTCAATTTTCAAACGTCGCGCTGTAGACATTCAAAAATAATCGGTATGGTCGAGAGTGAATTTCACATTTTTTTAAGAAGGCAACGTTTAAAAACACTAGGGATGTAGCTATTCATTTAAGTTACGGCATTCGATAAAAGTACTGAAAATTTCAGTAAATATTTAAATGTCACTTTTCATTAAAAAAATGAAGAAACTGTTTATAGAATCAAAACTCGTTAAAATCATTCTTATTCACTCCGCAAAAAAAATACGAACCGTCTGATGAGGTAATATGCAAGAACAGCACCACCGCAAACAACAACAGGAATCGTAACCTTTAGCTTATAATTCATGACGATGAATGTAACTAAGAGGAAAATGAGAGGTTCTAGCAACTAGGTGTTAGGGGAACGTCGAAATTGGAATTGTTGTTCGAACACACCCAATAGTCCCTTGAATTTAGTTGAATTACGTAATTTGCTGGGATGCGCGCAAGTCATGTAGATTCGTCAGCTTACTGCGCACCGGTGCTTCTTAGCTGCGCGCAGCCGGTACCTCCCACTCGTAGACTGCTTACGACCGTGTTATCGCGAGTTTCTTATTACAAAATGCATTCGTTTCTGTACAATAACGTTATAAATAACAAAGGGTCGTCAAATTACTAACTCACAGGTTGATCGGTTTATAGAATGAAATGATATTTTTTCAGATATGCCATTTAAACATTATATTAAATAAAAATACAAAGTTATATTCAAGCACACATCAAGAATTGTTTAAATTAATTGTAAAGACAAACAGGGTCACAAATGAATATAAAATATTAGGATCAAATTCAATAATAATATATAGTATTTTCTTAAAAACTCCTCAAGATGAACACTATAGTATGAAAATAATAGTTTTCGAAATTAGAAAATATAATTATGAAAGGAGACAAATTGACTGCATAAAATTTTAATTAATGATGTGGCCGATATAAATTATTTGAAAATATAATACAAAGCGCTTAAGTACTCAATTTAGGGATAAATGCCGCCCGAATATACGCACCCGTCGGCTTCATCAGCCGGTTTATTTTCCTTATTCTCTTTTGTCGCACAGCCACCCATTTTCACTAATATGATATACAACTAACAACTAAAACATGCACTATATCACAGAAAAACTATGGAAACTAAATAAAATGAACGGAGAATACTAAATGCAATGATAGAATGATATTTTGACCAAATGGATAATGCCTGTGCAGGGAGCGGCTAGAGCGAGGGGTGTCCCGATCGATTCCCGGTACGCACGCACGCGGCTCACGCTTCCCGCCCTTCGGATATGGCTTCAAAACTTTTCGGAGGGAAATTTACCCCCGGCCAGCGCCACCGTTTACCTTCGCGGGTAATATTTGAATGTTGAACCGAACTCTTATCGTAAAGTAAAGTCTTTTCAGGGAAAGCACACTTAAAGTTATCTTTGCACATCTTGAAACGTTTCAAATGGTCACTAGATAAAGAAATGATTTTATCTAAATCTTTGAAGTGGTGCCGTATAATAATCGCAGTTGGAGAGGCTGGTTGGGGCGGTAGAAATAATCTGAAGTGTCCACCGCTTACCTTACTCAAGAACAACCGTTAGAGTCGACTGCGAGGTGTAGAATGGTTGGAGCGGGAGCGCGCGGAACATTTAGCCCGCTACGCCCCGCGCCCGCACCGCAGCCCTAACGCTTCAACCTTGGCCTTGCTGGGATGCTCTGCGACTGGCTAGGGCCACCGCAGACCTAACGTTAAACGTTTTGCAAATATCAATTAATGCAATAGTTGAGATGTTAGTAGCTGAAAATCATACTTTCAGGAAATATTCCTCAGTTCTGTTGTTTTTTATATTGACTTCAATTTGTAGTTTTAGTACTATTATTTTTTAGCACCCGATATATTATTTTTTATAAGTATGTTCCGTATGATAAGATAAAACAAGATTATATGAAGTTCGACAATAATTCAACGCACAAAGTATTACAAAATTAGGATGTTGCCAACTCTTTTTCTAAGCTGGATGAGCTCCAAGATCATTACGACATGACTTGTTCAATACTGGCATTGTCAATGTCAAGTTTATTTTTCACTTTCTGTAAGATCAATAAATTACCGAATAATACGGATCCCCGCAATAACGGGATTGATTGATTTTCGAATACTCTATTCTAATAATACATTTAATTTGTTTTAGTCTATGGCTATTGGATATATTTAATATGAGTATATACTTATTTAAACCTCTAAAATGATAATATAAATAATAAATAAAATATATTAATAGAAACTCAACTGTACTAAAGCTTACGTTTTGGAATCCTTGACAAACACGATGAACGTTCCCTGGCTTTCATAAAAAATCACTATAGATTTACGAGGAAGCCATAACGTTACCGCACAACAGCTGTTTCATAATCGAAATGACCTTCAAGGGAAGTTATCGATCTAAGCAACAACGATAGGAATTAATGCTCCATTTTCCGAATAACTTTTCCCAGGTGATTAATTCTCTAATATATACATTTTTAAAGATTACTTTATACTTCAAGCTTTCAAGTAAATTCTTTTAGTAGATGTTGTACCTACTTACTTAAATATTCTTGCTTTTGAATGGTCTCGTATTTCAAAATGCCTACACGCAAATGCTACTATACTAGGTAAATAATATTAATAAGTTTAATTTTGTACAAATTATCCGCTCCTTTTAATAATTGTAAAATACTTTATTATGCGCTCTCAATGATTAATCTTCCTATTAAAGACAATAAAATAAGTTTGAACTCTCAATTAATGTTTGCTCAATTATGCTGACAATAATGCAAGTACTTGTAATGAGGACATTTTTAGTTTAGATTAGGTCAGAAACAAAAATGCTCGTTGTACGAACGTACTTACATTCGTATCAATGAGTCTTGTCTTGTCTTTGTTTTGATAAGCATTGAAGTTATACCGTTTCAAGGCTAGCGACCCTTTCATCAATAGCTTATACAAAAAATTAAATTCCATGAACGGAAATTATTTGTTCCTGACGACAGTCTGCACAGTACTTGTTAGGTAACCCTCATCCCAAGCACATTATTGATCAACATCTGAAGTTCATGCTATGTTGAGGGGTATGTATAAAATTTGTAAAAGGGATTAAAACCAGGCTTAACTTTCAAATGGAAATTCACATTAAAAATGCGCCTTAATAAACTGGAAACAGACGCTTTGTGATCAAAAATAAATAATTCATTCATAAATTCATAATTCACATCTGTCAAAAATCATGAAAATAAAAAAAAGAGAAGCTTCTGGAAGCCTTGGCAGTGACACCGGACTGTGGCCTTGTGGTAACGATATTGTTTCTGAAAATAAATTCGTTTCGTTGTCGGATGTTAAAATGCAGAATACCTATGTCTTCACGGTTATCTACAAGATATTTTAATGGATAATAAGGTGTAGATTTAAGTGGGTACCTATATAATGGTTGATTTCGGCAATTGTATATTTTTTTCTTTTTTAATAGTAAGCAATAATTACAAACTACTGAAATTATATTGCGCTTTATAATAAGAATGCAAACCCATTTACGTTCTATCAGCATTAATAAAACTAGCATGACTCAATTTCTCAAAGGAATTGCAAAAATTCCTACAAACAATTAGGTAAGTATATGTCGCACTCAGGCGTATTCCTTCCGTTCATAATGGCGATCATGTTTCATTCACAATTCGAAGAATACCAATAGCAGAAATGATGCTTTTTAAACTTGTTCATTATTATCAGATTTACGAAATTTTTTTGCTAAATATTGACGACATTGTAAATTTAGTTTTGACTTTTCATTTTAGGTCTATTTTTCGATAATTTTTAATTTCTTTTATGTTATGAGGGATGTTCTGTATAATCCATTTATATAATTGTTCTTTATTTTTAACCCTCGACCCAAAAAGAGGGGTGTTATAAGTGACCTAAAGATCTGTGTATCTGTGTCTGTCTGTGGCAATGTAGCAGCCAAACGCGTAGACGGATTTGATTACGGTTTTTTTTATCGAAAGCCGGAAGACCGCTTTATAAAGGCAGAAATTAAAATGCAAGTAAGTTATCAAGGCAAATAAAGAAATTACGATATCGAATCGTATAATCTAACTTCGTAAAACAGACACCATCGTTAACGTACGTACAACGGTCCCCCGACGCAAAGATTTCAATAAGTACATAATAATATTATTTATTTATTTTTAAGGTCTTTTTGTATAGGGTGTTTTTTAAATTTTTAATTAAATTTTTTGATTGTTAAACATGTTACCGGTGTATGAGGTGATTCACTAAAGTGTTCTGATTTATTATTAAACCACCTAATTATTATTATATATGCAAAGAAAACACTAAATATGTTTTTCTCTTCTATTATAGGTATTTATTCTATTTCTCTTCTATTATAGGGTTTATTTCATGCTTTCATCTTTTATTATTGTAAAAGGTATATCGTGTTAACGACCAATTTCCCTATTGAAGCCCGCCTCAACCAGATGGCTTAGCGTGTGACCTTGCCCTTCCTCTCTTCGGGCCAATGTCATTGCCCAAATCGACGTTAGACTTACGTCACAGGTTATTCTGAATACAGTGCTGCCAACTGCCGGTTACGTAACAATTTTTTTTTCTAACTTTTGTTATTTGCATTGAAGGCCGGGGTTATAAAACCTGTTATTTTATTTTGTCACGGGTTCATTCGCATTTATATATACCTACATATTTTTTTTTTAATGTATTCTTTTAAATAAATGTGTCAGATTTCATAAAATTGGATGAAAAGGGAACAATAAATGATAAATGTGATCAAATCAAGAACTAAGGAAAATATTTAGGATGGGAACGAAAGTCGGGGTCTATATTTATTATTATTATGTTATAATATTATGTAGAGGGGGTATACTCTATATTCAAATATAAAATAAGGCAAATATCACACTGTTGATTTTTATATTAAGACTTTACGAAATTTATAATAATATAATAACTGTTGCCCTTTGACTTCGTCCATACAGACTGTAAAATATTTTTTTATGACTAGAAACATAAGCCATAAAAATATTATTTTCGATTATTTTTGACGCATCTACCGATACCTCATACGTCAAAATCTTTAATCCATTTAGACTGTAGCAGTGAAAATAAAAATAGCATAATTGGCTATATGTCTATTAACATACGTATATTTGAATAACATAACACACATATGTGATATTTTGGTAAATAAGCTACAATATTGCCCAGTTTCATCAAAATCCGTCTAGTATTTTTGGCGTGATTGAGTAACAAACATCCATCCAAACAATCGCACTTATATATTAGTCAGATTAGAATAACTAATTGGTCATCATTTCGAGGTATCATTTGAACCTCACTGAACCTCAACGATTTTGATGAGTCTGTCGAAATATCATTTTCGTAAACTGAATCCCAGAGACATGAGACGTACCTACCTACGTGAAACCTAAGATGTCTTTCTATTACTGGTACATTGTACCAGGCGACCATTAGTATCAGCCATCAGGCAACTATTTTCATTATTTAAAATTAAATAAATGTCTTTATTATTAAGTAAAAATATTTCTTGCATTGATAGTAATAAAGCTAATGATTGTTTAATATTTAATTAAATTACAAAAATATAATTATATCGGTTGTTTCGTTTGGAGTGGCTCAAGCTTATTTAATTAATAAAAGGCCGATAAGTATAAAATTATAACCAGACCGACAGACTAAATGCCAAAGACCTGTAACTTTAACTGAAGTACAAAATTAACTGCTGAAGTGTTTAAGGTAATGTTATTATAAAAAAAATCCAATTCCCATGACAGATAGCTGCAGACTACAACCTAAACCAACAGATCTGGCAACTTCTGCGCTTTTGCAATGATACTAATTGTTTTAATAATATATAATGTATATATAAACTTTAATGTTCAAAGCAATTCTGGTCCGATGCCAGCTGACGGATTTATATAATTCTTGGGCTGGTAAAACTATTTGTCTATAACTTTCAATTTATTTTCCAATTAACTGATAGCCGTGGTTTAATCTGTCTGACCTGAAAAATAGTTTGTTTTCTGTTTTAGGTAAAAAGTGTATGTTGAGTATTACGTAGGTATGTTGTTAGTAGGTAGTATATGTTGACTCAGACTTAGGTTAGGTAGACAGTAGTTTTAATCACTTAACAAAACTATTGTTTGATTCGAGTAAATCATTTTGATTCGCTTATGAACTAGTCACCAAAAGGAATATTTGAATGTCTAGATTCTTAGAAACATCTCTTTTGTCCTTTTTTTATCATTTTTAATTAAAGATATAAAATATACATTTAAAGGATAACACAGAAAATATGCATGAAAACCTCTTTAGAATTTATCTGGATTATTTGTCATATAATTAATATAGGTACCTACAACTCTATGTTATTTGTCGTTCACAAAATCTTGATGCAGATTAACAAATAAACAGTGACACATTAAAACCTTATTTAATTCCTAGGTTTAAAAATCCTTGTACAATAAATAATAATTGCAACCGGTCCATAGTGTACATACACTCACACATACATAAACTTGTGAAATTTTGCACATTTGCTTAGAAGTCAAGAATACTAAAATATAAGTAGGTATATTTTATAATTGGCATTGTTTAGTTTCTAAGACTCAGTTTTATAAAATATACTCAGGTAACTTATAACATTACTGTATAATAATAATATATTTTGTATTATTAATAACCTATTCCAACGTTCTTAAAATGTGATCGAAAATGTAAAAATTAAAAAAGTTTTGTCGCCCTCTATGTAACATCAATGGATAATGTTGCTATTTTTGTAGATTTATGGTCACGTTATGATACAAATAAGATAATCTAATCGGAAATGATTGATCGTACGTATGGATTACCTCTCAATATATTTTACTTTGATGCAGTCACTACCTACATGCAATGACATTGCAAATTGTAAAGGTCATTAAATTATTTGACTAACTAATAATACAGTTCTCGGTAAATTGTAGTTTGACGAATCAATTTAGCCTGGCAACTAGATATAAAAAAGTAAATGTCAGAGAATGATTTTGACGAAATATTTAAAAAAAGGAAATTTGAAAATACATATTTTGTTAGAGTCCTATTAGTACCTAATTAAAAAATAAATAAATAGCTGATGACATTTTGATTACAATAATCAATGGATCAATAAAATATGATCAAATAATAACGTCCACGTATTGATTAGTTCATTAAAAGTAATTAAATTGTACAAACCTGTAACTGTAAAGTGCTGACGTCATTAACATGATGTACAGGATCCCAAGCGCAATATAAATACGAAACAAGTACTTGGAAAGTTTTCTTAGTGATAACGCCATTTTGGAAATTTCTAGACGGACGTGACACTTGTGCGCTCGTCCGATAATCTTTATCTTTGATAACTTCAATCGCATTGCGATCAAGTTATCATGTTGACGCAAGAACTTACAGATGTTGTAAGTAGCTGATTTATTTCAGTTATCGGTGTTTTTATTGATACATTCTAAATACTATCGTATTGAAAAAAAATGTTTGTATGAAAATTAAAAAAATAACCTAAACTTTACTTCAACCTCACATTTTAGCCATTTACCTATGTATAAGTGTTTGTGATTTATATTTAAAAGCAACTCGAATTCATCTACCAACATAAAAATTGTAAAATCAAATTGTAACGAGATAGGAATACAATAAGAGAATACATTGCAAATTCACGAGAGGACATAGGAGGGGCCATGCAATTTGTTACACGAGCAATTTCCGGTCCCGCCTGCGTCCGAGCGTCATACCGCCAACCCACGTATTAGTTATCATTCTAGAAATACAGATTTAAAGAGAAGGAAGACAAATGTTAAACATTCTATATTTTAAAGTGTCTTGAATAACAGCTTCTTTAATTGTAAAAAAAATAAAATATCTTAAAAAAAAATATATTTATTCTTAAAAAATAATCATAATTAATTCTTAAAAAGTTTACTATTTAAATATTTTAAACTGTCTTCAATAACAGCTTCCTTAATTGTAAAAAAATAAAATATCTTAAAAAAAATATTATATATTCTTAAAAAATAATCATAATTAATTCTTAAAAAGTTTACTATTTAAATATTATTAAAAACTGTTAGATAAATAAATATTAACTTATAGATTGAATAAATCTGCATGATATTCTTTATTTGATTGTAATATACAACCAGATATAAACAATTTTGTTTAATTCGAAGCAGTCTAGCGATGTATTCAATGTGCGTCATGAATAGGAGTTCCATATTTATTATTATTATTTCAGGACAAGAAAGAAATAACCAAAATATATTAAATCGATCACAAAAGAAGATTTTTTAAGTATTGTAATTAACAGCCGTATGAGTATTTGTTTACAATAAGAAGTAACGATATCATATTCTTCTAAGTACCTATGCTACGTCGTTGCACGTAGCACATGTGGCGTGGTGTAGCAGCCTGTAGCAAGGTACGGCTACAGACCTCAGAACAATAAAACCGCTATTTTATGTTTATTTGATCATACACAAAACACTCCTATTCGAATTTTCGTGATATTTTATATAAAAATATATTCCATTACTATGTTTTCTAAATAAAATATATATATTTTTTAGTATATTTAGAATTCACTAAAATAAAGAACCATATTATGAAAATATATTATGACAAAATTCGATTACTTATAATTTATGGTAAACCTAGTCCAATATAAGCATCTAAAACGCTCCGGAGATTACCTTACGCTTAAAACTATTTAGAAATAAAATAGTACAGGAGAATCAGAATACTTTTCTAACATCGTTTTTTATTATAGCTTTAATTTTTATTATCGAATAGTTATATAACTTCTATAAAGGTTTAAACTAGTCAGCAATTACCACTTATTTACTTAAAACACCCGATTTTTAAATAATAATAATCCCATCTCACTGTAGTTTTGAATATTATAATAATATTATTATAATATATTTAATATTATAATATATTATTTCTTATATTATAATAAATAATATAAGAAATATTAATTGATACATTGTAATAAGTAGTAATAATTAATTAATTACATACATAGTATTTTAGTACCATAATTGTTTAAAAACATTCAATGTTATCATCTGACCTGAATGATCTATCAGACATGTCTCTCTGCTTAGAAACTGTTGCTTCATCTATATTGTTATTTCAATGGTATGAAAACACGCTGTAAAGAAATGCTGTGACTGACTGTGTGGTTCAACCTTCGAAACTACTAAACAAATTTCGGTGAAAAAAACTAAATATGATAGTAAGTAAAAAATAATCTGGGGAATATGTATTAATTGTGTATATTTAATTTTAAATATAAACAATATATAATGCCAAGTAAATATAAACGCGTAAGTATTGACTTTCAACAGTGCATCTACCCAGGGCTATTCACGGTTTAGTACTGTATTTTGTTTTTTTTATTTGTAAAGGGATACTAAAATCCCAGCCATGTATAGTGGTGGAGGGAGTGAGTCAGTCGGCAGCCCAGGGGTCATTAACCGTAATTACTACTAGCTGCACTTGGCAACCATCAGTTGTCATCAAATGCCACGACTACAATAATACAAACATGACCGGTGATGGCTGAGGAATGACAGTGTACAGCCGTAAAGACAGATTATATAAGTGATTTGTCAATAATGTGTGAAATAAATTAAAAATTATTAGTACTTATTTACGGTTTAAATGCAGCGCGAAGCCGGCTGGGAGATGCAGTTTTTAAAATAGTGCATAATTATAATCTATTTTGTTCAGTTTAATTTTAATTCAGCTCCCATGTACATGCGCTCTCCTGCTGAGATGCAACATGATGCAGCCAGGTGTAGCCAGTGCATCTATTTAGCTAATATTAGTTATAAAAAAAAATAGTTGCATAAAGATAATAGTTAATAATATGTACAAAGTTATGTAGTATAATATCGTAAGGGATTCATTCATTTGTAGAAGTTACGAGTATTTTATATTTTCTCTTATTTCAAGGTATAATTTAATTCAAACTAAACTATCAATAACTGGTTCGTATATTTTTATAATTCGTTATTTGTTTATTAAGCAAAAATCATGATTTTAATTTTTTCTATATATAATAGTTATTGTTATCGTATATTATTTTCTTCGTTTTCATCAAGTAGTATCTAATCATTGGAACACAACACTTATAATAACAAATGTTCCCCAAGCTTGTCTAATTTCTATTGAATTATTGTTAGCGGGGTGTTTAAAATATTTGTATTTATACAACTGTACAGAGTGAAAGTCCACTCTTTCACGCTTTTGTCGTTGGACATATTTAGTTATAAGTCATACCACTCGAGCAGTTTCTTATTTTAAAAATCAATTAGCTACGGATAAAAATCAATTTGCTTCAGAAATTGGTTATCTGTCTAGAAATAGAATTGATGAAATGTGAAACGAGCCAAACAGTTTAGGATTCAATACGTATTGTTGACTGTTACCTAGCATTTTATTATTTTAAACAACTAATTGTATTAAAATTCTTAAACTCTGAAAGGAATAAGTATGCTTAAAATCTGTATAAAAAGTAGTGAGTACATATTTAAATATTATTTATTTTTATTGTTAATTATTACTAGTATATTTTTAACATTAATTTACTTTGAACGTTTAGTGAATAAAATAAGTAAAACATGCTTATTATGATCTAATGATCATAATAAGCTAAATAAATGTTTTACTTATTTTAAGAAGCTTCTTATACGAGAGGTTTATTTAAACAGATCAGGTTTAAAAAAAAATGTTTTAGCTAGGTTCATTAAGGAGTTAATAAAATACATTTTTGTATTGAATATGCTATTATTTTTTAACTCAGTAATTACTTTAACTAATTATAATTTCTAATAGTTCACGGTTAGTTTAACTAAATGTTTGAATTGTTATTTTAAATAACGCTACTTATAAACGCTGAATGATTTTGGATAATATTTATCTTTTATTTATTATACACCTAAATCTCCTCCCTATTATAAGTTTCATATTTGTTAAGTTTCTCAAGAAAAAAAAAAGACTTAAATATAAAAATAATTTTATTAAAATTTTTTATTTTGTAGGATTATTGTTAATAACAATATTAGAAAATCGTAATTAGGAAAAAGGAAAATAAAAATCGATTTCTTACACTGTTTTTAAAATGACAAACTAAAACTACACCTAAAAATGAATGAAATCTTTAGACTACATTTATAATTGTCTAAGTCTAATTAATCACTGTTTTAGATATATATAGTTACCCAAAATAGAAAAAATGTAAATGTTTTTGATAAACATAAACATAAAGTCTGATATACAACTATTATATATATTATAACAAATTTCTCTGCGTTCTAAAAGATTGTTTATCGTTCCGAAACAGAAATCAGAGTTTCATTGGAATGCATAAAAATACTACATTTTGTTAGTAGCTTCGCTTGCATGGTTATACTTATCATTTGACATAAATAGTAGTAGTTTAATTAATATGTAGCCTGTATTCTATAATCTAACATAAACGAAGAAATATCTTAGTCATTCAAAATTCAAGAAATGTATTCCTAAAATAAAACGTCTTTTCGCAAATAAAATGTATGAAAAAATGTGTTTTAAAATAACTTTAAGTAGGTATTTACCTACTTTATAAGTGTTGTAGTGTAATAAAATGAAGATATCGATTATATATTTTTTTACATGTACAGTTATGATTTTATTGAATTGAAAGAATTGAATATTGTTTATTAGAACGTGGCAATAAACTTTAATTTTTATTGTTTAAGAGAATTAAAGACAGGGACTTTTTCTAGTATAATTAAAATAATCCCATTTCTTTTATCGACCTACGACATAGAATTTGATTTATTGATCCTCTATTTTAAAACTACTCACCTGCTATTTACCTCTCGTGCGTCAGTAGGTATGCGCTGAAATATATTGGTAATAAATACGTTATTGAAAATAATAATCTTTCAATCTCTGGTATATTTCAGTTTTACTTAAGGTATAGCAATTATAGTCGATTGTTAAACATAGCAATGCTGGTCTATGAACTATTTAGTCCTGAGTTTGATTCTCGGTGGTGACAACTTATATTTTTGGCTCTGTTCGTTTTCGCAAAACACCATAATTTTCTCTTACATATCTTATAAAAATCCTGTAAACTGACAACCTGTAGTGGACATCTTATTTAAGCACTACCACTTTTTATCGCATAGAAAGAAAGCATGTGGTAGTAGAGATCATGGCTAGCATGAAATCCAAATTCCAGATGGTAGGAATAGTATTTATTGTAAGAACTCTAGTGATTTGCCCGGTCTAGTGACTGTAAAAACGGTCCGCCTCATATTGTACGTTGGATCCACCAGCGGCAGCTGCGGCACAGACTCACGTTCCACCTTGTGCAGGATCATGGAAGTCTGTGGGAGGAATCAGATGAGAAAGCTTTTCTTAGCTTATACTAATGTATCTTCTAATGAAGACGCAAAATCGTGGGGTTTTCTATTGTACACGCTCAACTGGTATCAAATACAGCTAGCCTTATTCAGAGAAGAGAACAGTGCTGCAAATTTAGTCGGATCTAAGCCTTATACAGCGTGTGTCTCTGGTGAGGCGTGAAGTACTGTCACGCTCTGTTGATCAATAACAGTCTGCAAAACCAGAAAAAAAAAACCGACATTGACCTATAACTACGTAGGCTACAGAATGGTGGTAGGTGTTCGTTTATGAGTCACGTAACAGAACTACTTGAGGTATTTTGATAAGATAATAGCTCAGAGACATCATGTGACCTGGCAGTGACCTTGCAGTCTAAATCGGTGATCAAAGTTTGTAGAAACACATATCTAAAGTGCTAAAAATATGAAGTTTGATTCAAGTACTTAACAGTTTTGTAGGATAGCAATTAGGAGTTTCTTAAAAATAATATAACGTGATTCAATTAAATTTGACAAAATGTTCAGAAAATCGTCATGCTATTTGACTTTACTTTACTTCACGATTTTTAGATTAAGAAAAATTTTGCATAATAATTAGAGTTATTCATAACTTGTTTTAACAGAGATCTTAACTTATATGTTACAATTTTAAATTACAAACGGAACACCACTCTGCAGTCAATGATTTGTCACTTCGAGACTTTGGAGTTGGCGCCGTTCTTTCAAAAGATACTTAGTAGTGCGGCCTGAACATATTATAAGTATACCTACATATTTTACAAATTATCAAAGGTAATTCGTCGCCTGAGAAAATTTTAAAATATGAGAGGTTACAGACGCTTTATGTTATGAGAAATAAAGAAAAAACAAGGAGACTAGATAACACGGCAGGTACCTACCCATCCTTACGTTGTGGACACTCCACCTGTCCGAACTTCGTCTCTTTTAGTACATACAGAGAAGGACTGGAACAGCTTGCCTGCGTCGGTATTTCCGAATACAATGTGGGTGTAATTCAAGAGAAGAGTAAATAGGTTTCTTACCATCTATGACTACATTTCTACTTTACATCATTTGGAATGTAAAAAAAAAATGGAAAAGGTTCAGCCTTTTTTAATCATCGTGATTTTACACACCTTCATCTTCGGAGAGAAGGGTAGTGCTAACTATCCTGTCAAACCAGCCCGTGTAGCAGGTACAATTGACAACTTGTATCACATGTCTTCAGCTAGAATCTACAAACATATTGAAATTTCTAAGATATTGCTACTCTGGATCCATTATTAAGGCTCTTGAAAATATAACATTTAAAACATAATCTTTTGCGACTTTAAATAAAAAACATTTTTTAATTGGATTTAACTATATAAAAACAAGTGCTAACTACCAGACCAGACCAGACCAGACCAGACCCACTGAGTAATGCTAATGTTATAATTCATGAATATCATTTAGAATACTACTACTAATATAACAATTATAGGTATTCCGATATAAATTCAAAAGAAATATTTAGTACACTGATACTTAATAAATATGTAGTTAGGAGGAAATAATAACAACTTGTCTTATTCTTTCAATACAACAAATAATATATAACTCTCATTATCAATGTATTATACAGTTTTTATATTAAAACAATGTTGATTAAGATGTTAGAAGACAATAAAAACAATATCCTAAATATCCACTTAAAAATATCATTTCCCTTAAAAAAAGACATGAACGAAGAGTTTTATTATTTAAAAATAAATATGAATCTTATAAAATTACAATATTGAATGGGGTGTTATAGGAAACAGGATTGCAAGATTCACTTGCACCAACTCGGTATAGAGACCGACGCGACGGTCTCCATACCGAGTCTTCAATTCGCTCGAGAATCTTGAAGACCTTTCAAAAGCTTGGTATAAACCTTATATTCGTAAATCGTACATGTGTATATCCGATATACGAGGCCCAAAGTTTATCATTTCGCGTCATGGCTTAGTGGCGGTTATATAAACAAACAGTCACAAAATTTCATTGTAATTAATTAGAAAAGTAGAGAATATTCCGAAGAAAATGTATGATGTCGTCGTTTTGAATTGTATTCTGAAATCTACAGACACACATACAATTTTTTTAGAGTACTCCCTAGACTTCCCAACAAGACTCTGCAGACTCTGAAGACATTTTAGTGGATATATCATACCCGTGGATAAAGTTTAGTGTATAAACCCGCCTCGTCACAGAAAAAACTAAAAAATACTGATTTTTAATATAGTATATGTCCCATGTGCTCATAACAGTTTGAAGGAGTTTTATGACACAAAAATATATTAAACTGGCCGGGTCACTCTCGTAAGCCATGATTCATTACAGTTCTTGATTAGCATTACGTTGGCGACCAACACTGTTGAGATAATAAGATCTTAGGTGGAGATGGGATCGGTGCTATAAATTAAACTCCGGCAACCATACTTCTGACGGAATAAATGGTGATGTTAGTATGAGACTCTTTAATACCACAATTTGGAGCAAATTGTTTAATCTACAATATTGTCACAAAAATCTTTGTGACACTAAAACTCTGCAAAATTTTTTTGCTACACCTATTTATCTCTGTACCTATCAAGATAAATGGTTGCTCAACTTCAAATATATAAATTGATGATATAAAATTAGGTAATTTAAGTTTGAAACAAAATATGTAACTGATTACTGATTCAATGTTATATAACTTACACCGTGTTCCTAATTTAATCTGAAGAAAAACCCTTAGAGTAATAAAAAACTAATTTTTGAAATATGTATTTGTCTAAAAACCTTTTTTTTTCAGTTCCTCTACGTGAAACAATATTCCTAACGAACATGTAACGACTTATAACAAAAAATAAGTCTGTAGTTTTGTGTTTCTGTTATTTCAATTGGAATATCATAAAAAAAAAGTTCTATTTTAATATAAAACCTTTTTCCTCCGTAACTGTATGTTACATAAATATGTTTTATTAGAATATAAATATTATATTATTTAAAAAAACTTTTCATTCCAATTAGAGTAAATTAATGAAACACGATTAATGTCATTATAATTATATCTTGTGGTGATACCATCGAGGAGTAGAGACGAATTATGAGCGACCCAAGTGTAGCACTTAATAGGATAAAATAATATTATAATTCATTATAACATCTACAGAACGCAATCGTTTTATATAAAACTATGTTCGATTGATTAATAAAATATATTTAACACACACTTGAAACAATCTCATTTTCGTTATATGAGATCATACAACATTATTTTTCTAATAGGACGATATATCAAAAGTTAACCTTAACTGGTGGTAAAAATATTTGTATACAGGCCATTAAAAACTGACGGATAAAATATAGAAATAAAAATATAATTACTAATATTATACAATTTTACTCACTTAAAAATAAAACATTCAAAATTGTTGAGTTTCATGAGATCGCTCTTTGGAAATTTCTTACATGAACTATGAAAGGAATATCTTCCTTATTATTAAAATTATCTCATTTCGTACCGATGTCATTTTCTGACCATACTATCATTACGTAGGTGTTGTCTGAAAAGAAAAAACATATTTTAAACATAACATTAATCACATCTGCAGATAGTTAAGTACGTGCTTCTCTGACAGTCCTTGATAACGATATTTATAACTACTTTTAAACTAGATAGTTCGTCAAAAGGCTTGGTGTAGATGGTGCTCTGAAAAATGCATCCGTCGTCATTACCTTTTCTAATCAGCTAATCTACGTTTTATTATTACATAATAGGTACATGTTGAGATTGAAGAGAGATTGTGGAGATCTATTTTCAAAATAGATCTCCACAATCTCTCTTTTTTTATAAAGAATTTCGATATTCATATCGAATATATTATCGAAATATCGAGAATTTCGATATTTCATAGGTGTTCAAAACCTCGTTTGATATTTTATAGGTGTTCAAAACCTCGTTCTAATTCATTATCAAAATTCTTGTCTTAATTCAATATAAAAAAAAAATATTACACTACAATTGTTAAAGACAGCGAGTTGTTTACTCGAGGAACGGATATTTTATCGCTGCCAAGTAGCCGTGGAATTGGCATTAGCACATACAATAATATTTGATAAACTGAAGCAAAATAGCACCTAACCACTCGATAGCTGTGCTCAAAGCCAGAATTGTTGGATTTGGCCCAAAATCACTATCTGTTACTTCGATTCAATATAATTATGAACTTACGTATTAAATATATAATGTGGTAAGAGTCTTTAAGTATTGAGTAAATGCTTGTAACGCTTTAAGTATTGAGGAAATGCTTAAAAAAAAATCAGGAGTACAAAAAAAAAAAAAAGCCGTTATGTTGACCCTGGCAAAGACCTAATCCAAAAATATTGATGCGTGATTTAAATTATTGACACATATGTATTTATAAATTGTTTTAAATAAGAATCTAGAAATCAAACAGTAACTGAATTATCACTTCCGAGACCTTGACAATGTGTCGGTCTGAAGTGCAGACGTGTTAATGTGAGATAAACACCTTACCATCTTAACGAAAACCGATTAGTTCAGTCTACTGTAGGGGCGAATGTAAATAATTTATTAATTTGGACCCTGCTTGCTGTAAAATTTATTTAAGTATGTATCTGTATAATAAAACAATACGAACTTAACTATAAAAAACTCATCCTGCTTTGTTTTATAAATTAATAATAGAATATGTCCTCTCTTTAATATATTAATAAGGAGTCTGAAGACTATAGAGTCACAAATAATTTTATTCTTGCATGTTTTTGCTAGTATCAGTTCCCCTTCAAGTATTGAAAAATTAAAAGGATATGTAGTTCAGTAGGTATTTAAATAAGTATTCTATATAGGAAGGTTCTACCTGAATGCACTCAAAGTGTAAGTTATGTCTAATATAATACTTTTCTAATACCGCCTTAGTTAGATCAAATGTTTATATACACCGTTGGTACTCATGTATTGTATTTATTCCAAGAACATGTATTCTATCTTTGTTAATGTACCTAGTGATGTGATTAAATATCTGTTCTTGAAGCGCATCGTTCCTGGCCAAAATTATTACATTGTCTTTAACAAACCATAGATAAAGTGTTGTAATGTGAAACTGGACAAGTGCAGGAAGGGTTAGGAATATTAAATACTAGCGGCCAACCAGTTCGCCTTTCCGCATTCTAGTGTCCCTTCCCTTAAGACTAGAATCAAAACAGATAAACTTTTAATTTTATTGCCGGATTAGCCAGATTTTTTTTTTAATTTTTGCTAAATTGAAAGCACCACATACTCTGATTAAGATTGACAGATAATGAAACCATGACAGATACTGAGATTTCATCCAAATCCTTTCGTTGTATTGTAATCATTGTATTTCTGTTTCTGTTTGGTGTTTTTTAATTAAAAAAAAAATCGGTGGGTAGGTATTTAAGTAGTTTATATAAAAGAGGTTCTCCTGAAAGTAGGTACCTACAAGAAGTAATTGGATTTTTTTCAAACAGAATCTTAATAAAGTTCACTTGATAAAAATTATTAGTGTCTTTGTGTTTTGCGCTATCGTCGCTCTGTCGCTCGCGGACATCGATACCCCAGGAGCTGTATCCGCGGTGTACAAGAGTCATCTGGAATTAGAGCTAGGGCACACAGCTTCCTGACACACTCATTTCTTATCCTACCCTTTCTTGTTTCTTTCATCGCTTGCCGCCATTTCATCCTGTGTCCCGGTCAATATTGCTTATAACTTTGTATACGAGGACGAACGCTAAGAAAGTCGCACCCGACGTGTAAACGTACTCCATCCAACGAAATAGGAACAAAAGAGAAGACGACGAAGAGTTTGTTTAAAACACTACGGAGTTCGTTTCTTCGATATATACAAAATATGCATATGCATATCAATAAAAACTATTAAATAGATATTCCGGATAATCGGCTTTCAACTGTATTTAATATTATAAGTTATATATATATATATAAATACACACCTTATATTTGATAATGAAAATAAGATAATCGTTAGGTGAAGAGCATTGCGCCGACAAAAAGGATTCATTATAGTACCTACATAATATGTAACAGATAATGTCGGTCGTTTTTATCGTTTTAAGAATCTAACAATGTTTCGATATCTAAGTATCTAAGCACTATCTTTACAACCAACTCGACAAGATATAGATAATTTTGACGTACGTGCGATATACTGCAGTATTTTAGGTGTATCATCAATACATAGTATAAAGCAAAGTCGCTTTTCGCGTCTGTCCCTATGTCTGTATGTATGTATGTATGTGCTTAGACCTTTAAAACTATACAACGAATTTTGATGCAGTTAGTGTAATTGGTAGAGTGATGCAAGAGGAAGGTTTATATATACATATGAATTATATTATACAATATATTATTATTATTATTATTATCATTTATTTCATATTAATCTTATTATTTACATTTATACATATAACATTAAAAAAAACAACATTATAAATATAAATATAAAAAACAGTATCCCGCCGACGTGGGCCTTACGACCAGTCCGTCGGTGGTTAGGGCGACAGCGAAAGAAACTTCCTCACAATGCGTGCCGTACCTAAAACTGCTGCTCGTTGCATCCTACCCTTGATCCAGTTTTTTAGTGAGAGCCTCTTGAGATGATGATCGAGACTCTTCGCTATAAGACCATTGACGGAAACTACCATCGGGACAATTATTGTTGAGTCAACATCCCACATGTCGGTAATCTCGTGAGCTAAGTCCAAGTATTTTGACAGTTTGTCCTTCTCAGCTTTCACAAGATTAGCGTCACACGGGACACAGATATCAACAAGAAATGCCCGGCACTCTAACCGATCTACCAGCACGATATCAGGCTTATTGGCTACAATAGTCCTGTCCGTTATGATAGATCGGTCCCAATAGAGCTTAGCATGACCATTTTCCAAAACTGGCTCCGGTGAGTACTTATAATACGGCACTTCAAAAGGTACAAGACCGTATTGAAGAGCAAGTTCTTGGTGGATAATCTTGGCTACTTGGTTGTGCCTGTGCAAATACTCTCCATTGGCAAGATGACAACAACCGGAAATAACATGTCTGATGGATTCTCCAGGTTGGTGGCACGCACGACATATATCAACAGTGCCATCCTTTATTATGTATTTCCGATAGTTGTTCGTCTTGACAACTTCGTCAGCAATTGCACAAGCAAAACCTTCGGTTTCTCCAAAGAGATCACCAAATCGTAGCCAAGCCACGGACGCCAGAAGGTCTACATCAGGCCCATAGAGTGCCTGGTGGAACCGTCCATGGAGCTCCTTACTCTTCCATATATTTATACGGTCGTCAGTGCTAAGTACTACCGGTTTATGCCAGTTATCTTTGGCTAAGGAGAGCGGTGTGAGGCCTTTATCTACTGAAACAAAGTCCCGATGCATTCCACACTCAGCATGAAGGAAATATTCTCTAAGATTGCATACCTCACGGCTGTGTAAGTTTTTGGCATTAAGGAAGCCGCGACCCCCACACTTCCGTGGAATATACAATCTCATCACTGATGAGCGCGGATGATGCATGCGATACATTGTCAATAGTTTTCGGGCCTTTCGGTCCAGGGCATCTAATTCAGTCTGAGTCCACCTTAATATGCCGAAAGTATACATCAGCAGGGGCATTACCCAACTGTTGAATGCACGCACTTTGTTACCTCCTGACAAAAGACTTTTTAGGACTTTTGTCAAGCGGTTAAAGAAGCGTTCTTTCACTAGCTGTTTAATGTCCCCACTTAGTATGCCTAAGCATTCCGACTTTATTATCATTATTTGTAGGACATTATTTGTAGGATTCGGTTTCAGAGAGGGATCTGAGGGACATTGTCTCCGAGAGTTGTAAATATTCGCTATTTACAACTCGGCCATTCTGCACATGTGCAACCGCGCATTTATCAACACCAAACTCTTATTATTATTATTATTATTATATATACACATATATATATATATATATATATATATATATATATATATATATATTATACAATAACATGCTTAATATATTAGAGAACCACCGATCATTTCAAGATTTCTAGATTTCTAACACATTGAATTACGCTTACATTGTATATGAAGAAAGGCCGCGATGGTATATGTTTATCTCTTAGGGATAACCCACAGTAGCCAATTTTTATCCTTTACTTTTTACGAGAAATAATGTCATATTTACGAAGCAATTCTGAGAAATACAGCTTTAATCCTTATCTTATTAGGTAACTTAAATACATTTTACACTTAATATTAAAGCACGACCACCACTCGACCACGAAGTGTTCCGTAACTTAAAAAATATTAAGTATTGGTTGTTGCTAACCAGCCAATGAGCTATTTAAAGCATTGTATGTACCAATATTTTTTGTACTAATTTACTCAATATATAAAAATATCAGAAGCTGGAAGCTAAATTAATTATCACTTGGGCATCTTGACGCTCTAGCATCTGAGGTGCAGACGTGCTAATTTGGTAAAAACATATTTTTACCTATCTTAAGACATTGCCAGTTGCATGCCTTACAATTATTATAAAATTTAAAAGTTTAATTTACTTTATGGACAATAACAAAATAATACCTTAACTCTAACTGTGTAACCTTTATTTATTATATTAATACGTAACAATACAAAACAAACTAAACTCTAAATAAAACGATATGTTCTCATTATTGGAAAGGAAAAAATTAAGGACGTTATTAGCTCCTGCTTAAATATACTCAATAGAAGTGTTAATCGAGTCACAAAGGAATTTTCTTACTTGCTTTACTGTCTATTACACCTTAGAAACCTGAAGAATATAAAGAGAAATATATTCAGGAAGAAGTAATCTTTATAGAATATATACCTACCACCTGAACATACTGGCACTGTTGATTATATTTTGTATTGTTATATATATATATTGTATTGTTACAACCGAAATTACTACTACTACTAGAAACTTGAAATTTGGTACAAGGGTTCCTTCAGTGATGTTAGTGAGCACTAAGAAAAATAAACTAAAGTGCAAAGTTTATATGGATTTTTCTCATTAGTAGCATTATGGTCATGGACGATTCTTCTCTTAAGGTCTAAAAGGGAGGGGTATTGTCTGTATGGATTTTTCTCTTTTTTTTTTTATTTTTTTATTTTTTTTTTCTTTTTTCTATAGCGAAGTACTGTAAACTGTCACCTCTCCGGGGATAATTAAAACCTCCTGATAATTAAAGTACCCCTGGCTACCATCGGTATAATTAGTTTGAAGATTATTTTGGACCCTTGGACACATTGGTATCTACTAATTTTTATGCACAACTTAATACAAGATGTTCTTTAGTCCATTTGAACACTTAACTAACGTAATAACGAAAAGAGGGTATTTAAGCTATGAAAAACATAAAAATCACAGAAATTATAAAAAAATATAATTATATATATATTTTTATTATTAAAATTTAATATGAAAAATATTCATTCTTCTCCTTCATTATCCAAATTATCTTCCATCGCGGCAACATGTTCCTGCACTTCCGAAATTACATCATCTTGTTCTGTTGGAGAGGAATCTTCAGGTTTCATAGAATCTTTCTTCTCGTCATATGAAATAGGATCTACATTTAAATCGGATTCTTTAGATGGTGTTAGTTCTGGAAGGAAATCCGATTTTAGTTTTATTGGCTCTTCTTTTTCGTCCTCGTTATTGCTACAGAAGTTTTCTCTGAAATTTAAAAACAGATTTTTCCTTAAAAGATTTAGCTAGTCTGCAACGTGGTCATGAGGGTTATGAACTTGCTTTTTTATTTATTTGAAACAAAATACAAGTGTTACTTTGACAAGAAACATGATATTGTTAACAATACCCTATTGTCAAAAATGAATTAGATAGTTAATTTTATTAGATAGACGTTCGGCAGACAGACGCATGGGAAGAAAATCTGGAAAGGTCACCCTCATCATTACCATCATCAGCCAAGCTACCTCGTCTTTCACTAACATACATAGATAGCTCTAATTCGTGTCCGACGTCAATCGATTAATCGTCTTAGAATTCAAGTTTAAGTAGTAAATCCAAGAAGACGTGTGTTAAATCCATTAAAAATAGTTTCATTAAGAATCTAGTTTTATTTCATTCTCCAAATTCTTGTATCAACATCTAAATATTATAAAATGGCAAAAACTATTGATAATATGTAAATATCTAAAGACAGCGAGTTGTATAATCGAGCAACGGATATTTTATCGCCGCCAAGTAGCCGTGGAATTGGCATTAGAAAATACAATAATATTTGATAAACTGAAGCAAAATAGCACCTAATTACCAAACAACTGGATTCAATAGCGAGAGTTATTGATTTTTTTGTAATTACCTACTATAACATACATACCCGGGTTAACCCAGGATATATCTACCTACCTCTAGGAGTCAATATTGTACATGTACCACGTTACATGAGTATTTAATATGTAACGTGGTAGAAATATATAATAATATAAATATTATACCTACTTGATTGTATAACAAACCATAACTAAACTTTAACCGTAAATCAACATGTTTTTCGTTTACAAGAGCCACATTACACATAAAATATAAACGGTATTACCTACATGATAATACTTATTTCAGGTGAGATCAAATGTATATACACACATATATATATAGTAGGTTTTTCAAAATATCAAAAGCTAAAAAAAATGACACTAATATTTTATATAGTACTATGTATTATAAGACTGCAATTTTACATGACCTATAAGATATTAAATAAAACCTATAATAGGGTACAGTATCAATATAAAAAGACTGGTTTTATATAAATATAGAGGTACTTTTTTTAATATATATGTATTATAATTTGGTCACAATTTAAAAACTAAATTGTAAGTATTTAATTTTGGAATTTGGCTACAGAATTATCAAGATATTGCAATCGATAGTTTATCTCACTATTAAAATTCTAAGTACCTGAACATTGTCGTAATTGTAGTAATATTATAAAAGGTAAATTAGCTGTTAGGTAATAATAAAAAGTACACAAATACATTCTAGGAACTTAAATAGCCTTGAGTAGCGATGCATTGTAAATGTCACTGTAAATATGTTGACTGACGGCTGACCAGCAACATCGATTTTAGTCAATTCCGTGGAAACAATGATGTATTCAAAATAAAAGGTCAACATTATCTTTATGTTACTATGCTTTTCTTTATTTTTTGTATTTAATAAACTTTTAAATGTTATAAAAAGTACAACGTTATTAGTTGATTTTTAAGTTCGAAAACAATTGTCAAAAAATAGCGCGTTTGAATAAGTTAGCGCGTTTCCAAAAAGAACAAAATATATGCAGTACATTATATAACTTAAAGATTTCTGGGAAATATTGCATTTACATAAAATATTTGCAAGTTGCAAATTATTTAACAAGTCAGGGTCGTGCTAGTTGTTAGTTGTCAGCAAACTAACCTCTGCGCGTCATCGAACTGCAACCACAATGCTCACAATGAGATCATTACAATCATAATTCATATGTTCGTATCGGTTTTATATGTTTTACGGGGATTATTGGTACACTGGACAATTAAATAAGATTTAAGAAACATATAGGTTATGAGACCTATAACTCTATATAAACTATCAAATAAAATATCGAAACATTATCAAACATGTCAAAGTAATATTTTTGCTAGTATTCTTTTGTTACTTTAATTCAAACCAATAATTCCTCGTTAATAGTCGTTAGAGAGTTCTTTTAATCTTTTCTGTATAATTCTATTTAAATTATGTAATCCATTATAATGTATTCGTTTATTTCTTCGAGTTTCACCGTATCGTCTATCGACCTTAGGATATTGGCGCTCCGCCAGCAATTCCCTTGAAGTTTCATTTCAAATGGCTGGCCAATTCTATTTTTAATGTATTTTTTGTATAGTGTAACGTATAGTACTTAGATAAGATATTTGGACAAATTGTAAAAATGATTATTAAGTATCTTAAATACATTCATAGCATGCTTATCACAATAATGTTTAAACTTATATTGTAACGTTTGTCAGAGTACTAATTTTTTTCTTTATCGCAACGAATTTCGAATTAAAAATATATATTTTACTTGTAATTTCAAGTTAGTTTATCTGTATTTTAGTTATCAAAATTCCGCAGCGACTATTAATTAAATAATTGCGTTATAAAGTGTCTGACTACATGCTAGTGTTATTTCTTTACTTTATCCAACTATATCCGTCCTCTAATGCGACGTCGCTTAAATCCATTAGATTTGAGTTATTTTATTTGCACTAGACGGGTAATGCGCGGGCGCATACAACGCTATTTCAAGTGTCGGCCGACAACCCCGCAGACGATGTTCCCCTAAATTTAAAATTAACAAACATGCTTTTTATTTTTACTTTAATTATTATACGTAAAATGTTTTATTTAAAGCAACCTGGAAACTCTAACAAGATCTGACCTACTCTGAGATATATTACAATGAACCGTAATTATCTTTTTCAAGAGGTGGCCAAATAATTATAAATAACCCTATATATATTTGATCCTTATTATAAAACTTTTTTTATCTATTATACGTGTAATAAAAATCTCAAGTTGAACAATTGTCAATTTGCGAACCAACAATAAAGACATTAATTTTTCGCGGGTTCTAGATTAAGGCCGGTAGTTTTAGATCATTTTGAATATCTAGTCAGGAGACTAGACTAGACCATAGGATGGTACTTTTTAATCCACATTATTAACTCATTTTCGCGGAAATATAGTTATAATAAAATTATGAATCTATGGATATGCATAAATGTTAATATTTAATGTGACATTTTTTTTATATTTTAATGTCCTTCTTTTACAGATTTTTTTTATTACTTCTTGCAGACATATTTTTTATTTTGAGTGTATCTATAAATGTTGTTAGTAAAGTATGAGTTTTATTCAAAAACATTATGTCTTTTTGAATTTGTCCTGAAATATTACTAAATTTTTTACTTATCTTTTATTTTTTTACGTCACCTACCTACAGCTGGTGTGGTAAGTATGCACTTTATTGCTTTGTGTGTTTTTTACTATTACTATTTATGTTTTTTATCGGAAGAGGGAAGGGGAAGACGAAGTAACTAGCTATTAATGAACAAATCATTGTTAGGCCTAAACTAATTTATATGTTTGTTAGTTATTAAATTGTATTTTTTTTTATTTATATTCTTCACGTCCTCATTTTTCCGCTGGTTTATTCGATATCATTAATGCTATTTATTTATCTCCCACAAGGATTGATTAAATTTAAATCAGGTCCCTGGAGTTCATAAGCAGGGACTTCAGTGAGTTATATGAAGGCACGTCCGACAACTTATTATGCACAATGAAATATAAAGGGGAAGTGGAGTAAACTGGACAAAACAAACTAATTTATTATTCATACATTTCTATTAAATTACTAAAAGTGCGATGGATTGATTTGTCACTGGATGCAAAGAATATATATTCAATCACATCTTCCGTAACCTACTACATTTTTTATTCTTCAGTAAGTTAGAGGTTAGCTGTACTCCCGTGACTACTGTTTATAACCTGGCTGGCTCGAACTGGTTAAAGAGACAAAGTATAGCATAAAGCAGTTATTATAACATTTCTGTATTTCGTAGAATAATATAAAGAATTGAAAGCTGAAATCCCCACTCTCTAACCCCTAAACCAGCTGTCTTAAAGGAAGGAGAAAGAAAACTTTTTCTTGTCTTAGCCATTTACGTTAATAGGGAACATGCAAAAAAATTTAAATGGTCTCAATTTTTTTTTTTCGATTACTTTTTATCATCTTATTATAATAAAATCATTTTTTTTTAATTTACTAATCATTTAAGGCCATAAAATAATTTATGAAAAGTGTAAATTTAGGGAGCGAAATTCAAAATTCCAAAACGCGCCACCATTGGTCGAATGGAAATGTGACGTCATTTGACACGCCACTCAATATATCGGCGTTTAAGTTCATACTGTGGTATCAGTGTGACTGAGAAAAATAAATAATTTAAACCTATATTTTCGTGCTTAAAGGTTTTATTAAATGATACAATTGTTTAGGTAAACTTAAAAACATTTTCTAAATACTCAACAACTTTAATAAAACAAATACCTACAAACTCTTTTTGAATAGCAGTTAGCATGCTACACAATACATTTTTAAAATGTTTCTGCCTCTGAATCATTTTTCACTTCACTTGACTCAGATAAATAACTTGGTTGATAATCAGCAGATATAGAAGATATAAGATGCTATAGAAGTATTATCAGCTGTGTTTTCAGTAAACAATTTTCTTTTTAAAACAGATAGTTTTACTTTTAAAACTGTTGTGTAACAATGTTGTGTGTTAAATGAAGAAATGGTGACAATGCTACATTTTGTTTTTCATCAGGTATATTTACATTGACACCTTTACTTCCATACTTCGGTTTAATATTAATTTGCACAGCTTAGTCACTTGGTAATTTATCTTTAATATGCGAAAAGCAAGGCTCTGCCTTATGATCATCACATTCAATAGGAGAAGTACTGAGTCTTGGCTGATTAATATCACAGTCATTTGTATGGGCAGTACTAGGACTTACTACGTATATCACTTCTTCGTAAAGGTCACCAATTTTTTTAAACACTTCTTTTGATAGCTAACTCTTAAAAGGCTTCATTAACCGATGTCAATCTTTGCCTTTTGACTATGCATATTCTCATGCTATAAGCTGGTGTTTTTGCCACAAAAATATATAAGGAACAACTCCTTTCTTCAAACTTAGATTACATCTTTCTCCTTGTTGTTTCGTTACACATATTATATTCAATACAATTTGCTGTATCTTCCTTAACCTGAAATAAATCGACAGACCATAAAAATTTCGTAAAACAAAAAAAGATTACGGTTTTTATAGAAAGTTTTTGTAAGATAGGTTAGGTTAATTTTAAAATCAAATTTTCTAATGTTCAATACTTACTATAAATTTAAACTATTAGATTAAACTTATTAAAAATAAAGTATACTTACATTAAATTGATCTTCGCAACCATATAAACACGATTTAGGACACATATTATCCCTTTTAATTACCATACACCATTGTTTTTGTATTTTCGCATCTCTTGGAATACAAAAAACACTTTGTCGGGTGTTTTTCTAATACTATTTTTGCACTCCGGTACTATACAATACTCGTAAGATGATTTTTATCTTCTTCCATGACTTGTAAAACAATTAAAACTTAAAATATCTATGAAATAACCAAAAAGTTCATAGTAAACATTCACTGGACGTATCATTTGACGTCACGCAAAACGCGCGCAAAATGTCGGTGTTTAAACGGGTCAAATTCACTCAATGTTTTAATTTTCACTTTGAAAAAAAACTAGAATCTTTTCAAGCCTATTTATATTTATTTCTACGATATAGAGAGGTAAATGATTAATTTACGTAAAAAAAAGATACGTGAATGTTCCCTATTGTCTAACTATACTACTAAAAAGTATAAAAAAAGTAACAAGGTTACACAGCGGTTGCACTCCTCCTCTCACAAAGTACACCTAACTAATATCCAGGGCCTTGCACTCTAATCTTTTACCTGTCACCACCACCTGGAGACAGAGCAGCCGCACTTGCTCTTTTTGACAGAGACGCAAATACAATGTCCTTTGAGCGCTGCATACTTGAATTATTCCGGTTACTCGTTAAAGCATAATTTTCGCTCACGGGCCGGAGACTGTGTGTACGCGCGGAACGACCTTTGTATCCAGCGTCTCCGTCACCTTGAAGACCCTACTTATTTCCCTATGGGTTATAGTGAACACAGTAAACGAAAAAATCCTGTATTCCTGTGTCTACAATTTGCACAGACGTGACCAGGACTAGACAACTCGATTATTTGAGTATCTCAGTGAGGCTGTAGATATTTCTCTGTATCAGTGCCCTTCTGCGCAGCTCGTTTTTCTGGCGGTCTTCAATGCCTGTCTGCCTGCCTGCCAGGACTGGTTGTTCTCGTATCAGAAGACTGACCATGATAGAAGAGAAGCGCGGAACTTTGTCCTTGGACCTCTTTCAGCTGGTGAGGCAAGCGACGAGGGTACTAGATATAGTAGGTCATACAGCCAATTGCCTGGACCTTCGGCTGACAACTGATCCGGACTGGTATCGCGTAGAGGTCACCTCTCCCTTGGGAACCTCCGATCACTGTCTGGTGAAAACTGTATTTACATATTCCCCACCAGCTCTCGAACAACATCGTGTTAGGCGAGTATGAAAATACAACTCAGCAGATTGGGATGAGATGCGGCACTTTTTTGCGTCTAGCAGCAGGTCTGCTTCTCTTCTTTGGAGCCTTCTAGTCGAATGCTTTGACCGATGTGGCGAAAAGCTCTCTGTTAGACCAACTGGCAGTCGAGGTTTCTAGTCTCTTTCCAAAGCGATCGAGTTGAACTTCTGCCAACCCTCACTGTCTGCTCTGCTGAAACCAGATGGATCCCTGGCCCATACAGCAATAGAGAAAGCGAACGTATTTGTTTCTCTGTTTGCTGATAATTCGCATTTAGACACTGGCAATGCTTCTCCAGCACATCTTACTCACTTCGGTATTTCGATGCCTGAAATCCGCATCACGATCATAGAGGTATGGAGAGCATTGTGACGTTTAGATATGAATAAAGTCCTGATAGTGTCCACTGTCCTGATAGTGTACCACTCATTCGGCTCAAGACATGCTCGGCTGAGTTGTCTTGTCAAATTCAACGCCACCAAAGCGCAGACGTGTTTGTTCACCGCTAAAAGGAGACCTTTCACCTTGGCTCCTACTTTCCTACATTACAGTGACCGGCTTAAATTTTTAGGCTTAGAGATTTCCGCGAACCTCAATTTTGGTCGGTACATTGAGTCCAGAGCAAGAGGAGCTGTAGGAAAGCTTGCCATTCTTGCGAAAATCTGACAGTACTTTACACCGGGACAGCTACTTGTACTATGCAAAAAACAGATCCGGTCGTGTGTGGAGTACTGTGGTTACTGTGGTTGAGAGGCGAGAGAAAAGGCTTATTGGCGGCCCTGAATTGGTTGACGCCAACCTCCACAGCCTTGAACACAGGCGTAGAATTGTTAGCCTCTATGTATTCTATAGGATAGAAGCGCTATGCTTCGTCTTTTTTAGTGCTTACAACGAAGGACTTAAACAACTTCTCTGCGTCGGTATTTCTGGCCAAATGTGGGTGTCTTCAAGAGAAGAGTGAACAGGTCGCTAGGTTAATGCGCCTTACCACCTATGACTACATCTCTACTTTCCATCAGGTGGAAGGCAGTCCAGCATTAACCTAGTTTTGTATAAAAAATATATACAAAAATAAATAGTTAAATAAAACAGATGAGACTGAAACAAAAACAGAAAATTAAATATTCTTAAATGTATTTGTTTGGTTTTCTATAGACAAAAAAATAGTAACGACGACAAACCTGTACTTAAAATATATTTTTGTAAAAATTAAGAACACATTGTGTTCTTATATAAAGATTTTTTCGTTTGATTCGTATCAATCTTTATTTACAAATAAGCAGTAGCAATTATTAGGTTCGCATGTTCGCATATTAAATTATTATTACCTATCAATTTTGTTAAATTAGTACCATTTATAAAATATAACGTATTTTTTTAAAAAATATATATTGAAACTTTTAAATATGTTGAAATAGTGTATATGTGAGAGAGCCTACATTTTTTTTTATATGCGTAAAATTTGTCTGTGCCTAATTTCATGTCTGCAAAATTAGTGAATCGACTTTATCTGTTTGTCAAAATATTGAAAAATGATTATTATTTTCAGTAATCTGAAAATGTATAAGTAAATTATTTCTTAGCTAATTCAATCAGGTTCATGACTACGTGGAGTGTTTATTGAATAGATTTATTAGTTATTGTTACTGAGCGAATTCAAGGACAAATCCGTTTAAATCGATATTGAACAGAGAACATTAACATCAGCTGGTGACTGTCTCATAAAACAAACCATCTGTTTGTAGTAAGACGTTAGCACATTTTGCTTACAGCACTGGTAATAAAGACGAAATCAATAGTCACAAATAACACATAAAATATTTTGAATCTTTTTTAATATTATAAGTTTCCTTTTGTTGAACTTTTACATATGTCTAAAAATTAGTTGATAGTTTATATTCAAACTGCTTATACCTGCTTAGCTCCCTAAAACATTATCACAACTAAGAATCCTAATTGTCAGCCGTATTAAAAAAAACATCAAAATAACACTAATGTAATTTTATTGTACTCATAGCCCAAATAACTTGTTTTCGTGTTTTACTACGGAAATGTAGTAAAGAATTTAGTATTCAAAATTCACAATAAGTTGAATCATACAATAAGCTATAAAAAAGACAAATTACATCAAAATATAAACAAGCATTTTGCTCGAAACGCAAACAAAACACGAACGACTCAACAATTTCAAACAATTTTTATCGGTGTACTATGTATAAAACCGTGTCTTAATTACTTTAAATAACAATACAATTTTAACGTACATATTTCGACGCTATTTTGTTAATTTAGTATTCATGAAATACAAATAGTAAGCTAAGGTTTAGTTTAAATTCGTAAAATATTTCCAGGACATAGTTTTTATAATAAAGAAGCGTAATAAGTGAGAATATATATATATATATATATTTTAACTGCAATATGTATTTACATTTAACGAGAAAATAAAATTTAGCCGAAATTTACCGGAACCCAAAGCTGAATTACGGGGCAAAGAAGTATAAATAACAGTGACAGTAACACAATTTCAATTGAAGTTTCTTAATTCTTTTGCTTATGACACAATAAACAAAAACAATCAAATTGCACAACCTTTCGCAAAAATATATTTTCCTCATAAGGTAGAAAGAAACTTGTTGTTGAATATGGGATATGCAGAACATATCCTTACCATTTTACACTTAAGAATTTAGTATATGTTAAGACTTGTTTCAAAGACATTATTAAAAGTTTCAGTAACTATTTGTAAAGTTTTGCTTTTTATGATATTGAAACTGCCACGTCTTATTATTATTGTTAAGATTAAGATTTTTGTAATTTCTTACAATTTGCTTGTAATAATAGAATCAAATGCAAAGTTAAAATTTCTATAAGAAATAACACATTGAATACCTTATTATATATTTTAAATATCATTCATTAAAATGTTATATATTTTAGGGAAGATACTGATTGTATAAATATTTAATATAAAAATTGGTTGAAAATATAATTTGTAACATGTCAGATACAAAGAAGAAAGTCCTATTTGTGTGTTTGGGTAAGTTTTTTTATCTACTTTGAGTCCTTTTTCAATTTGGTTTATAGGTTGATTGTTGTTTATAATATTAAATTTGTCATATTATCATATTAAGTAGTTAATCATAAAATTAATAAACTTGTGGAAAACAACTTTACTTTCAAAATATTCATTGAACCTTAAAGTTTAATATTTTAAGGAAAGTAAATGAAACTAAAAAGAATGTAAATTAGTCTAGATTTATTTTAAAAAATTAAATAAACATAAAATAAAAAAAATCCTTGGGTAGGAAATAGCTGTCGTTCTCCAATATCTGAAGGAGTATTTCAAAATATCGTGGACAAAATGGGTGCTAGAGATCAATGGGAGATAGACAGTGCTGGCTTAGCTGACTGGAATGTGGGTCGTTCTCCTACAACTAGGGCATTAAATACCATGAAGAAACATGACATCAGATACCATAATGTTGGCCGACAGGTGAGGAAGAGTTTTGTTTCTACAGGAAATTCTTTTGTAAAAAAAATTTAGCTTTTAACAATTTGTATTTGTTTCAAGAATTTGTAAAAAAAAATAGAATAAAAATTTGTCAATTATAGATAACAAATGATGATTTTAAGAAATTTGATTATATTTTTGGAATGGATGATCACAATATGAGTGACCTCCGCGAACTTGTTCCTCCTGGGAGTAAGGCTAAGGTTCTGTTGTTAGGGGATTTTGACCCGGAAGGGGATAGAATTATCCGAGACCCATATTTTGTAAGTATATTAAATCTGTTTAAAATAATTATTTGATTATATTGTGTATTCAGACAATTTTTATATTTATTTTTTTGTATTTTTGGTAGGATGGCAATGATTTGGGTTTTGAAAAATGTTACCAGCAGGCTGTAAGGTCAACACAAGGATTCTTAGAACAATTGTCAAAAGGTTTAATATAATAAATAAATATATATATATATATGTCTTTGAAATGTAATTAATAATTATTTATTACAGTTATGATTTTTTAAGTAAAAGGATAATCATTATATATTTAATATTTATATTAATCACTGTGTGTTTATCAAGATTTTTAATAAGTCGTAAATCTATTTTTGCTAGGATTGATGTAGATGCCTGTGTATAAATTATTAAAAAATATATTAAAATTATGTGTTTCGTCCTCCGTATAATCAACAGCTATGCCTTGAGCGTCTCCATTAGTGCTCGTAGATTTATTGCGCATCCGGCGGAGACGTGACTCAGACGCTTCGCATAACTTCCGTTAGGGGTCACTTGAGTCTCGAGTCGAATCACTACGAATTTTGAATTTAACTGGTTTAATTTAGATCGGTTGAAGATATTTCAGGTCATTGACATTAATAACCTATTATTTTAATAGAACTGCCGCTCTAGTATACTAAACATTTATTTCACTTTAGGGAACCGCGTTTCTTAAATATTTTTCACACCTCCGATTTCATGATATAAGGCTGAAGCTGTTCAAGCCAGATAAGGATTTCATATTAATATTTGTAGGAAACCTAAATGTGGTCCAATATTGCATCTGTGTTACATAACATTTTAATCACACAACTCCACGATACGTTTCTTAAAGAAGATGAGATTATTATTTATTTTTTTATTTTAATGAACGTGTGGCATCTATTGACAATGTTCGTAAAAGTTTATTATCATACCTATTATGTTAAATGAAAGAGGCATCGGCGGCATTATATTATATACCTAAGTATTATTTGGCAAAGAACACGTTTGGAGAAGCTACTAGACACTAAATCTATAGTTGGAGATACCCCGAGTATTCTCTGTCGTTAAAAACGAAAGCTGTTCGATTGATTGCCAAGATCGACAATACTCGTGAAACATCCGAAGATGATTTTCTTGTAAATGTTAATATAGGTACTCGCGCAGAATTAATAGTATTATTATATTAAAATAGTATCATAGGTTCATTACCCAGTAGGTACCTAGACAGAAAATATCTTCTGCTTCTCTGTTTGTTGACGCCTCACGAAACATGTAGGTAATGGGTTTTACTGAAACATTAGATGTTATTTATTTCAAAATAATATATTATTTTCATCTAAAGGCATTAATAACGTAACGCCTAAATTTCGACTTCAAAAAGTTAACAAATCCTTCATGGGCTTGAGTGTACGCATTTATAATAAAGTTCCACAAGATGTCTTAGATCTTCCTTTTCTTATTTTTAAATCTAAAATTAAACGCATAGTATTAAATAAATATTACTATAACATTCAAGAGTTTTTGGTTGATCGAAATGTATGGAACTTGGGTCATTGACTCATTTGCAGGGTTGATGTTATAATGTATAAGTCAAACATTGTTAAATTACATTTAAAAAGAGCAACTGTTGACTTTCCGGCCAACTTCTTCTCAGCAGAACAGCATTCCGAGCTGGTGGTAGCTTACTCACAGACTGACTATACTGACCAATTTAATGTAATTGACGATTCAAAAGTGCGTGTAAATGCCTACTTGAATAAGGATAATTTGAATTTAATAGGATTGACCGGCGGCTTTGGTCTTGATGAGGGCCAATTTTAATAAAATTTTAAAGGATTATGGAGTTCTTCATATTATGTATGTGATATTAAATATACAACGGCTATTGTGTTTATTAATCATACTTATTTTCAGCGATACGAATACCTAAAGTTTTTTTTTTCATTAAATACATAAGTATGTAAGTATAAATAATTGTCGAAGTTAAATGCTATCTAATAAGTTTACTCCTGTCGTAAAGAAATGCAATCCGATCGATTTTTTTCTAATATGTATAACGAATGATCACTGATTAAACATTTTAATTTTTGTGTCTCCAATGATGTTAAAAACGTATTGAATATTTTTACTTCACAAAACCTCTCAGATTTCTTTTTTTTAAAAAAAGTTAATTTCACATTAAAAAAACGAGTGAAGTGCATAGTTGCAGATACGTACAGATGCATAGATTCAACAAATCATATTAAAACTTTAGGCTCTTGTCGTGTTTCAATTACAGTTGTCTTATCTTATTTTTAAAGTTATTATTAGGTAATAAATGATTATTTTTAAATCTCGAGGATATCTCGCTACCTCACAATGATATAAAATATCCCTACACATTTATACGTTATATTTACTTAAAACATCAGCATGGAATTTGTCTAACAGTTAAATATAATTTCTTTCCTGTTTGAAACCAATTAAATTTAATAAGAGCGTATAATCAATCATGCGGGTACATTCACAACTATTTAGTTACTTTAGGGATCTTTACTGATTGATACAAGTAAGTTGAGGTCGCTATCATCTGAATTATTTATTTTCCAATGATATATTTATGTTACAACTAATAACGGTGCAAGATTGGTAATTAAATATATGTATATTTTAATTTTTAAACTGCTTTGTGTTTATGAAACTACAATCGGTTTTATAAAGACATGCCTAGCTACTCTAAGAAATAGTTTTTCTTTTATTAAGAAGGAATTTTGGTTTTTGAAGTCAGATGTAACTATCAGCTGTAACCTCCTAAATCTAAAAGATAAAATTGACTTACAACACCAACGAAAATATAAATTTTGTAGTTTTTTTTACTTTTAGATTTTTTTAAGGAGTAGGTAGCTTTCTCTAAATACTAGTGATTTAAGAGTTAAAACATAAACAAAAGTTTTATGTAATAGTTAGGTATATTTTTAAGGTTAATTCTCAAGACTTGTGAAAATAGAACAAGCAATACCATTAAAAAGATAAAATAAAATAAATTGTAAGCACATAATAAAACTATTGTAAGCAAGTTTTTAAAACGAGATACATTGTATTAATATGTATAGACAAGAATACATCCACGCGATTTCAATGCATGAGAGACAGTACCTAATAGTGATAGCTTAAATGATGTAGGTAGTAAATAAAAACTATTTAGATGTTTTTTATATTACATTTGTTGCGTGTGATATTATATTTTTCAGTACCAATAAAGGTTTTCATACACAATTATATATTATGTATGTTTTAACGCTTAAAAATGATATTCTTTCTACACTTAATATATATTTCTACACTTTATACGTAACTTTCTTTTATATATAGGTAACTTGGACCACATCTCAATTCAAAGTTTTAAACTAGCGTTGGCCCAGCCATTCCTCTGGCTATTCGCCAAACTCATAGTTTATGTTACGTTTGCATTCGTTCGTATCGTTTGTTTTTTTATTACAGTCCAAAGTAATCTATAAACATAACCAGATAATAACAATAAATAACATGAACTAATTATCATTTACTCAGTAAGTAATACTACCAAAGTTATTTATTTTCTATACAAAATGCAAATAATAACAAAAAAACAAATGCATTTAAGCCGGTATGTTAGAATTCATAAGCATGATTGATATTAAAATAACCGTTAAAAAAAAATAATTTGAAGAATATATAATATGATTGTTAAAAATAACTCTTTTGACTGGAGATTTTATATATTTAATTAGTGGGGCGGGCAAAAGTGCCATCGTATAAAATAACATAAATAAAACCAAAATTGCCGCATTATCTACCAGCTCTATTTATAAATCTAAGGAGTTCAGGATCCAACTCAACAGTCACAACATTTAAATCGATTCAGCCGTTTACAAATTCAGTGAATAACACGTACATTATTTAAGTACGTGCGCATCATATATCGTTACTTATTATAAAGCAAAGTCGCATCCCGCGTCTGTCCCTATGTCTGTATGTATGCTTAGATCTTCAAAACAACTGATTTTGATGCATTTTTTTTAATAAATAGTAATTCGAAAGGAAGATTTATAACTAACATGTTTTATATTTTAGAAAATAAAATTTTAATATATAAGAGAACCACTGATAATTTCAAGATTTCTAATGCGAAGTCGTAAACAAACACTTTGTTTTGCGCTAACATTGCAAACGCTGGCTGAACTCTACGAGATTTTTTTTTTTTTATGTCTATACTGTTAGTCCTGTTGGCTATTACAGCGTCACCGGGGAAGCGGGTGGGTCAGGAGACCTACCCTTAAAAAGGGGGGGCCAGATGGGTCCCCATGGGGAACGACGTCCCGAGGGCGTTTTAGATAGGCACACCGACCTCGGCTCGGGGCGTCGTTAGTCAGGAGGGAAGCTAAGGAAATTTGGACACTAGCGTCCTCCGATGGCAGAACGCCGGAGCAACGGAGCACTTACTTAGTTGGGACCTCGTCTATACCGGTATAGACGGTGTGTGTCTGTATGTTGTGTGGTGTCACTTATGCCTACGCGTACGTGAACCTACTGTGAACGCTTCGTCGGGGTCAACGAGTACCGAGTATGGTCTTCTTTTTCTGACTAAAGTAGTCTTACGTAGTCTATACTCTGCGGCGTCAGCCACCAGTGGGTTCGGGTGTCGCTCAGCACATTCAAAGTACTTTTGAGAAAGCCCCTTGAAGTACTGAGCGATGGTCGGAAGGCTACGAGATAGATGAAATTAATGTACTAAGTGTTGTACATTAAAAAGTTCTACAAGAAAGTCCGCGATGGTATATTTTTATCTTTTGGGGATAACCTACAATAACCAATTTCCAGACCAATCCCAGAAACACAGACATCTATGCTCATCACATACATGCCTGTCCCTGTCGGGAATCGTTTGTTTGTCGAATGTTTCTGGGTTTGGTCGCTTATTAAATATATTCTCAGTATTTATATGTGTATTTCTATGTATTAGTATCGTTGTCTAACACCCTTAACACAAGCAAATAATTTGCTTACTTAGGGGTTAGATCAATGTGTGTAATTTGTGCCGATATTATTATTATTATTATTACACCTTCCCGTGAAGTGGCCCTTTTTTAAAATGTCCTGCTTTGGCTTGAAATAAAATATGGTAACAATCTTATATTATAACGACAATTCGTCCTATTACATACAAAGAAAGGACTTATCCTGACCAATTCTTAGAAATAATGTAAAATTAAAATTTCACCAACACTGTCCATGTTAAGTGGCGACATCTAGGATACCGTTTCTGTCGTTTCGATCTACCGTGGCTTTTACTAAAATAATGGAATTCCTCTAAGATTTTTGAAAGAAAACTAATAGTTGTTACCTCCATCTCAATACAGATAATTATATGTATTTATTATTACTTTACCCTGATTTTTTTTATCTACTAACGCATAAAACATGTAAAAATTAGTGCGTTAATTTTTGGCTAAAATAAAAGAAGCAATATTTTTACTGTAAGAAAAAAATATTGGACAATGAAAATTTTAAGAAAGTTCTTCACTTTTTACAGAAAGCCAGGGTTTTTTTTCATACCTTAAAACTAGGGAGCAGATGTGTGTGGGAAATTAATGTCTTATTTTTAATTTATTTTAAGTAACAATCTAATATATTGAATTTGTAAACTTTTTAGCTTAAAATACTTTTTCTAGCTCGGTTTGAATTTATTACAGGAAAATCCAAGAGTCTAATTGCATAAAAAAAGGGGAAAGTTATTGTAATGACATTGACATGAGAAGAAATATTTTAAAAAAGCAAAAACTTGAAGTTAAAATTCATAACTTACAAATCTAAATTGTACACACAATGTCAGAAACAAAAAAGAAAGCGTTATTTATATGTTTGGGTAAATTGCTCTTAATTAATATTATTAAGAATACTCGAAGAATGTTACTTTAATAAATAAACATTTAAAGTTCCTTATTAAATTGTTCAATCTATTTAGATCTAGACATTGTGTTAATTCAGATAAAGGGATGTACATATATATTTTTATTAGGAAATATTTGCCGATCGCCGATAGCTGAGGGGGTGTTTCGTAAAATAGCCGATAACCAGTGGGAGATAGACAGCGCGGCTATAGGTGGCTGGCACGCCGGTAACCCGCCGGACTGGAGAGCGCTAGATACTATGAAAAAACATGATGTCCCATACGATAATTGTGCGAGGCAGGTAAGATATAATTATTGATTGAGATATTATTGTAACATAGAATTATGATAATGTTCAAAGAATTTAATTTAGTATGAGATACTTCTATCATTTCTCTAGCAATTGTCGGGCTTTTAAAAAAGAAAAATTAGGGACTAAGAAACTGCTTTTTTGTTAGATAACAGCAAAAGATTTTAACTACTATGACTTCGTATTTGGTATGGATGAAGAAAACATGAGAGACCTCAATAGGAAGGCACCAAAAGGATCCAAGGCAAAACTTTTACTGTTTGGAGATTTTGATCCTCAAGGAGACAGGATTATAAGAGACCCTTATTATGTATGTATCTACTAATTGGATTAAGTTTATCTTAATGAATTATCAATATTTAATAATTTCTTCAAGAAATGCTTGTCATATAATGTACTACTTGTAATTAAATATTATTGAATATGAGTTAAAATTATAATTATCAGTAAAATATTTAACAATACATATTTATATATTTTTTTGTTTTTTCAGGACAATGATTCTAAAGGATTTGAGAAGTGTTACGAGCAGTCTGTCCGTTGTTCACATGGGTTTTTAGAGCAGCTAGCTCAAGGAAAAGTGAAATAAATTAATCTAATTGGAATATCTAAACAAATATTTTTTGAATTAAAAATTCTATTTAAAATACATTTGTTTAGCAATAAATAATATTTCTTAGAATCAAAATAGCTCCAAGCAGTCTATATTGTATTCTCTATTAATTAACTCTCTTTATTACAGTACTGATGATGTAACAATCATCTGGTAATATATACCTATTGTTGGATACATATTCCAAAAATGGTTTTATTTATCTACCATGATTTGACAAGGTTTACACATGTCTGATAGAGCCAGATGGCAAAGTACTTTAAGTCAATGAAGTGAAACTGATAGTTGGCACTAAGTACCTCATTATAACATACTGCTATAATATAATAGTGAAATTGAAATCTATCAGTTGGTATAGTACTGAAATAATTTTCGGTATTGGCACTGATCTTTCTATGTGCCTTAATATCTAGCATATTATATGTATATATATATATATATTACGACATATGTAGAGAGCAAATGAACATAACCTGAAATAGTTACTGTTTATACATATAATAGTCCAGGTTACCTGCTTTATAAAAATGTTTTACTTTTTTTTATACCACACTAAACAGTTTGTTTAAGTGTATTTTCGTAAATGCATATTTTCTTAATATACCTCGTTAAACTTTCAAACATACTCACTTGCAGTAATGATAAGCAAGAGCCATATACCAGAGAGCAAAGATAATTATTCCTTCCGCCATTTCAATGAAATTCTAAAAATAATTATTACATTATTTTATTGCATTTCATAGCATAATTGAAAGATATCACATGAGGAAACAACTCATAAGGATTTGATAATACTTATTAGAATATTAGGTAACAATTGAATTGACATTCCTTGGGTTCATTACCTGTTTGTTAATAATTATATTGTTTCTCCCTGTCCCATTAGGAAAAACAATGTAAAGAAAACTGTCATATTGCATTATATCAGGTAATGTGGCATTTCTAACATTATAAAGCCACTGAAAATTCCTATCTTACTTTTAATTTTCAATTGTAACTTTTAATTAAAATAAGAAACAAACTTACTCAACCTCTAGTAGCAACTTGTAATTTTTCGATATTATAAAAGAGTTATAGAAAATGGTTTCCGGATTTTCAGTTATTTCATATTAACTTGTTAAATAAGTCAAAAAAAGATAATTTATCTTGAAGGAAGTCTTTATAAATTTATTTAGAATTCAAGAGGGCCTTGACTCACTAAAAAACAAATGAAAAATAAAACACTTTGTTGATTATCTCTTATTGTTTATAGATAACATTTCATTGTACATAAAATTTCTTAGTTTCCATTTCTAACATTTTTTTATATCTAAGTAAATATAGTTATCACAACAATTTTGAAGCTCATTCTTAATTACATATTTAATGTTCAATTTATTTGTTAAGAATATGTAGCTCTAGTCATAGTTAGATATTTAGATGATGCAATCTTTAACTTCTACTGTAATAACGTATTCATGATGAATGCAAAAATAAGAGCCCAAACAATAAATTTAATATAATCTTAATAATATATGCTGTGTTTATTTAATTGATCCGATCCCTAAACATTAATTTTTGTACTTTGGCAGTTTCTCTCTATTTGTTATTTCATTTTTAGAAATGAATAGTAAACACATTGCTCTAATATTAGAGTTATTATCTTTTCATTATGTAAAAATGACTCCAAGAAGCAATATTATCTACTTTAAAAATTGCAAGTGAAATTAAATAGAAAGCCAATAACAGATTTTTGGAATATACTTGGTCCCTTATACAATATTGCATATTAATAATAATTATTGGCAATTATCATTTAATTCTATATACTTATATAAAAACAACAATATATTTTAGATATGACCTAAAGGTCTTATCAATATACACCAACAAAGCCCTTTTGCAGCTTATGAAGATACTCCTCCCTGCAAGGGAGATCATCAGCGGGGCGGTTGTACGGCAGCCACACTGGCTCCCCAATGAAGAAACGCTTAGCGCGAATGAAGTTCTGCAATTATATGTAGTATTTTAAAATAATCATTATCTAATAACAACAATTGTAACATGTACAATAATAGATATTTTCTGCACATTTATGCCTTATAATAAAACTTTTTTTATAATAATAAATATCTAATTTACTAAAAATAATAAGCAAGGATCTTGGGGCGGAAAGAATTTATGTTTAAAAACATTTCTTAGTTTTCTGTTCTATAATGTCAAGACCTGTGACGAGAGGTGCTCAATAGAAGCATTGTTTAATTATGGTAGTTACATTAGTGTCAAGAGTGAATCGGTGGTATATGCCACTTGGGATAACAATCATGTCACCAGTAGACACAGCAATACGGATCCACTGATCAGTTCCGTCTCTGACGTCAAAGTAGCCCGAGCCATCCAGAACCAGCCTGAAAAACATATTAAAAATATGTATGTGAAATTGAATAATGTCACAGTATTGTTTACTGTTTATTCAAGAGAACCATGTTTAAAATATATAAAAAAAAATGCAATGAAAATCTTTAAATGTAGGATTTATTCAAATTTAAACATTGTCACAAACACTTACCTGATTTCTTCGTCAGTATGGAGATGTTCCTCATAAAAAGATTTTAACTTTTCTTCATAATTTGGGAGGCATTCTTTTGAGCAAACTATTTCATCTTCATAGGTGTAACCTCTGTCTTTCTTGATTTTATCCAAAACACCATCTGTTTTAAAAGTGTTCACATTTATCTGAAAAAAATTTTTTTTAATATTTACTATTTAATATAAAATATACAGTTTCATAGTATTAAATGAAGCACTATTTAGATACGATTACATAGAAAGAGAAATCAATATATTTATTTTTTACTTTATCAAGGGAAATTACTTAATAAGATTGTACAATGACTGTATTATAGTAAAACATACCTATTATTTCTTTGAATATTCTTCAAACTTGTTTTTAATTACTAAAACGTAATAGTTATCTTGTAAGAATGATATATATTATAATAATATGACCTTCGCATACAAGGGTGACTTATATAGACATACAATTAAAATAAAACGATAATAAGTTATCATAATAAATTATAGTATCCGGACTTACATTAAAATATTCAACACCTGTTTTCTTGTGTAAATTATCAAGAGATAGATATTCAGGTGGATTTCGGTGATGTTCCAACCGTTGATCGCTGAAATCGTTGTCCATATACCATGCTTTGACCATATTGTTACTTAAATAATTTTCTTCAATAACAATACCAACTATACTAACTATACGTTTTAACTACGAAATACGAAATTGGTATTTCACAATTTGTTTTCACTTCTCTAGTCTCAACTGTCACTTGTCATATGTGTAATATGAATTGTCAATATTTTTAAGTCTAGTAGATATGTTGGTTCAACAAGGAGTGTTAATTTATTGGAAGATAAATTATAAGAGCAAATATAGATAACAGTACAATAAGCTTCCGCAGTAGCGCTACTGTCCTACTATGTTAAGATTTAAAATTATAATTTGTTGTCAAAGATACTTCACTTTGTCTACAATTCAAAATTCTGAGCTGTAAAGAATAGTAATTGAAACCGAAGTTGTTCTAAATCTAGATATCTGCTTTCATATAAGTCTTAATAATGTTAATGTAGTTTAGGATATGAGATTTATCAATCGAATAAAGTCCTATTGTTTATAGAAAAAGGTGTTATAAGCAGTTCGCTGTAAAGATTTCCCTACTTACTAATAGTAAGTATTAATATACCTTATTATGGCAGAACCCAGCTGTATTCGTTTAAAAGTATCATCCTTGTTTTTGCATTTATAACGGATATTTGCATTTTCAAAGGCACTCATCAGGTGCAACTTTACTTGTTTGCAATCCTGTCCAATAAAAAGTATATAAATAAATATGTTCATAGTTTTGTAATTATCGTTCATTATAACAAACTACATTATGTAATTATTATATTCAAGCTATTATTATATACTTTTTGAGATTTCAAAAGAAAAAACAAAGAACATAAAGAAACACATCCGATTACAAGACAAATTTATATATATGTATGTAAGACTGTTCCACCAACTACTAACTCATCACAATATCTCTAGAACTATGAGATCTAAGGGTTTGAAATATGGAAAGAATACTTTTTCTTCCAGTTAAAAAAAACAAGTTTTCAAACTATGGTTCTTATAAAACTTGATCAGAATAATCTTTTCGACGTGTAGAAAAGGATAGCGAGGATAAGACTAAGCTTCTCAGCATTCCATGGATTCAAAGAGCGGTTGCCGGACCCATCTCGTTGGAAGGAGAGGAGTGCAAGCAGTGCCTGGGACTTGCAACCCAGGAGTAGGTTTAAGGGGCCCCTTTATTATGCGCAAAAACGCTCGCCTTCATCCTCCATACTCCTCTCCCTACCTAACCAAATTTGGAAAGAACCTACTAATACCGCCTTTGAAATACGTTCTAGAAATGAACCGGTGCTTGTTCTAGAAAGACCAAGGTCTTATAATAAAAAGTAAAATACGAATTATTGTTGGGACCGTTATGAGTAACAGCGGGGATGGGTAATTCGTAATAAATCTTAATAAATTAAAAAAAACTAAACCAATTTTAATTAAAATATACAATTGGCAGTAACTACGAGTATTTAATTCAAAAAGAAGACGCAGAGAAGTTAGGGGATGTTCATTAATGTTGGCTAATAATCGTTGACTTATATCTTACAAAATATTAAATGTTATATAAGCTACTTTTTTATATTTTTTCAGGTAGAAGTAATAAAATAAAAGTAGAATTAAAAATAGATTTAATTACATTGAATGTCATAAAATCTAGTTTCACAACTAAATTACAAAACACGTTTTACATTTGGGGTTATTAAGTCTATCAAAAATAATCTATGCTATGTTATTATAATTATTAAAAAATGTACAAACTCATTTTTTTAGGTGCCAGAACAGTTGGTAATGAAATCATTCTAAAATCTCATAAAATAAATTAGGAATATTAGAAAACATTATTTATTCTTAAAATAAAGATTTTAAGTTTGACATGTTATAAAGTAAATTACATAGTACATTGATTTTGTAATTCTTTTATTTAGATTAGTGACCATATAGTATTTATTGTTAAATGTTACTTTAAAATTAAATATTATCCTGTTTAGTAACATTAATTTTATTTTAAAATGTTTGGTGGTATTACAATATTTCTTCAAGAGGTAAACTTTTTTTATACACGATTGTGCTTGTAATGAAAAAAATATTATAAATAATTAAGTGCCATAAAATAAAATATAACAAATTAAAGGCAATAAAAAGTAAATTGGACGGAAATGGAAATCACAAATAAATACAAATTGTCTGAGGTCTTAATCAAAATAATCCAGGGATATAAATAACATTATTTTTAATATATGTCTTTTGGTTCGAAAAACGCATCGGAATAGGATGGATCCAATATTGAATAATGATACTTAGCTTTTGGAATATATCTTTTAAAAATAGTTTATTAACTGATTAACGTTAGTTGTACATTTTCAAATTTTATTAATACATATGTAACTGATAAGAGATAAACTCTACTTAAATGAATTTCACATTGAGATCATAATCTTATTTCTACTCAGATTTTATATATAGTGAAATAATTTTATAATATTTAACATTGGAGAAAAAAAAATCAATAATTGTATACTCTATGTTGACAAAATCCAAATAAATTCAATTTTAGTAACAAATTATTATATCACAATCATATTATCTTAATTATTTACAAAAAATATAATTAATTCATATAACTAATATAAATTATCTTACTAAAACACATTTAGATGACACTATTCACCCATGAAGTTAGTTTATAATTTTTGTTTGAACAAAAAAAGTCTTTTAAAATTTAAAATCATGTGTTCAGTGTTTCCATATCTATTAATAAGTCTGGTCGCCATAATAGTAATATCTATTAAGGTTACAGCAACACTAAAAATAATATGGATAAAGGTCTAAAAATGGTCACATTGTTAGACACTTTATCTTTTAAAATTTGCTATTTCATTTACTAAAACAAGTAACAAATTCACGGGCAGTCTATCAGCGTGACTTTTTAAATATATAAAGTAATACTAAATTGGGTATCGTCAGATGACTACAATAAATACACTGGGTATATAAAATACACAAAACACTCATATTCTAATTAAAACTTCACTTTTTTACGCAACGTCATTAGTCTGTCATTGGCAGCTAACTGTCCTATTACAGTCATATTGCAGTCATTTTGATGTCATGGCGGCAAATGTAATTGTCACATTATAGCTTGGTGTGTTTCACCGTGTCAGTCCAGTAGTTCTGGATAGTCATGGCTTCCAGGGAATTTAGGAATGAATCATTGTCCAAACTATACATCTCTTCTGAGTTGTCCTGTAAATGAAAAAAATTATTCAATAAAAAAAAAATTAGTATTAGTAAACAATAGAGTATAATTTTCATGTATAGTAATGATCAATAAGAATGCTGAGTACGTACCCTGATAGTGCTATCATCTAAATATCCACTGGAGTCAGGATTGGAGCATTTGTCATTCAGGGTCTGCGGTTTGTTTAAATACCTTCTTCGGTAAAGTACGAAGGCCGTGCTTCCGGCCAGAGCTGCAAGCACCAAGGCCGCGAATGATATACCAGCTATCGCACCCGTGTCCATACCACTACCATCACCAGAATCGATTATCCGTCTAGAAGATTCTATATTGGGTGGAATTCTGGTCTGTAGGAATATCGTCTCCAAAGACAACGGTTTCTCCGTTACGATCCGACTTTCCGATGCTCCCTCTAAAGTGAACTCCTCCTTCACAAAATCCGGCCGAGTCAGGTTACGTTTTTTCGACGCAAACGTAGAATTCTGCGTTTCTGTAATGTTGGTATAGTCTGTTAAAATTGCCTGAGTAGTGTTGTCCGGTAGTGGTATAATAGTGACGTTCCCATCGGTCGTATTAACCGGAGTCCATTGTATCTCTTGTGTTCCGTTCGCAACCGTTCCGTTGTCTTCAGCTTTTGTTTTAGAGAAGGTGTTCTCGGTTTCATTTGTGGGAGTTGTTTTAGTTGTCATGACTGGTGCAGTCTTCGTGAAGTACATGGCCCTTGGTTGTCTCTCTTGTAATTGGCGATCAATTTGAAAGTCTGTAACGTGACGAAATTCTGACTGAGGCGCTGCCAGGTTCCTTCCGGTGCTCGCTGGAATTAGATAATCATAATTAGTGAATTTGCAATAATTATTCAGTGAAGCGGTTTTTGGAAAGCAATTCATTATGTTAGAATGTGGGTTGCTCATTTGAATAATGCGTCTAACTTCGTGTTATATAAACATTACCACATACATATTTAATACATTGTCAACGGATGGAGGTCATCTGCTTTTTATAGTGATTTTAGTAATGTTGTATTCATTCATTTGATAACATTTGGAGCCAATTACAGGTCTCTTTTAATGTAAATGTAATTTAATATTGATACATATATTAAACTATACTTTCCTTGTAAATTTAATGAGTTACAAATTCAAGGGAAGCTGCTTAACGTTTTCCATGTTTGTAGTCGATCATATAAACAAATTTATTTAGAAACATTATCATTCATTTGATATAATATATGTTCAAGTGTGACTTTTGTTTTATTTTAAAGTAAGACTGATGTAGAAATAGACTTGATAGAAGAATACTGGCGAGGAGTCTGTACATTTCTTCGTGGGCCAGGGTTAATAATGATATAAGACTATGTTTAAAAAAAAATAAAGAAAAGATTGTATTTTGACATAATTCCAGTAGTGAAAGTCGATGTTGAAAAAGCTGTAGCCGTAAAAATATACTTTTTAGAGAAGAAAAAGCGATTACAGCGACCGTTAAAAGTGTAATTTAATATTGTAGTAAATGTAATTTAATATTGATACATATATTAAACTATACTTTCCTTGTAAATTTAATGAGTTACAAATTCAAGGGAAGCTGCTTAACGTTTTCCATGTTTGTAGTCGATCATATAAACAAATTTATTTAGAAACATTATCATTCATTTGATATAATATATGTTCAAGTGTGACTTTTGTTTTATTTTAAAGTAAGACTGATGTAGAAATAGACTTGATAGAAGAATACTGGCGAGGAGTCTGTACATTTCTTCGTGGGCCAGGGTTAATAATGATATAAGACTATGTTTAAAAAAAAATAAAGAAAAGATTGTATTTTGACATAATTCCAGTAGTGAAAGTCGATGTTGAAAAAGCTGTAGCCGTAAAAATATACTTTTTAGAGAAGAAAAAGCGATTACAGCGACCGTTAAAAGTGGATTACGGATTTAATTTATCACAGCATTAGAGTCGAGTATCAACAAAAACGAACAAAAAGGAAGCCTACACTATACATCATTGGCATACCACATTGGGACAGTGGGGTAAGTGGATCAACTGTACGAAACAAAATATTATTATATGTAAATATATGTTTTAATGCACTACCTCACTCCCGTTCTAATATCCCTATTTTGGATTCTACTAACAAAACCTCACAATCCATTTCCTTCTTTATGAAGGAAGGCAAATAAACTTGACTTTTATAATGTTTAATTAAAAACATAATACAATATATACTATACTGGAGCTTGTTTGAGCTCTGAGCCTGGAACAGGATTTTACCGGTAGGTAGGTAGTAGGGCGGGGCTAGTAGAGCGTAGAGGTAAGTTGGGCAATCAAAATATCTCGAAAACTATCCACCGCACGCGAACGCAACATATAGCGAAAAGAAGGGGTTGCGGGAAAGGAACTCATCCCTAGACCAAAAGTAGCAACTGGGCGATCGAGAAAAGTACCCAAGCGCATTGTTTATTTTGTTATTAAAAATTAAAATCATCTTAAGCCGGGATATTCCGTCTCCTGTTTTTTTTCTCTTAACAGTGATTTCGAAAACCCCTAAACTTCAAAGTTAACAAACAAAATATGTAGATTTTTTACTATCATTTAAATTTTAATATAAACCTTAACTTGTAACATTCGTTTTGAGATAAACGTGATGTTTTTGAAAATTTAATTTTAATTTAATGATACCAGTCAAAATGTAATAACCAAAATACGGATCGACGTTATAAGCTTGTTTGAAAAATTATACCGATAATACGGTTTTTTTTCAAATATTTAACGAAATTTAAAAATTTCTAAACATTTTGTACCCCTAAAAAACCCCGGAGCGCTTAATTTCCCCCTAATTTATGGGGGAAAGCCCCTAAGTTGGCTACACTGTTTATCATTCATATTACTTATAGACATAGACCATTGTCCAAAAGTTTTTTAATTAAGGAATACCTGTATTAACTACATACCAAATGCTTAAACACAAAAATACATTTTAGATAAGTAGGTATATTAACAAATAAATATAATATGTATTTTAATTCCCATAACCTGAATGATGTTTTAAATTGTATTTAAACATGTTTCGCCGTGTTAAAGTAATTGATATTTTAACTAAAAAATAATGAAAACATGTTGCCAGCCTGTATTTGTTGCAACAAAACAAAATATTGTAGGTCATCAACATAATATTAAAATGTATTGTTCAGTGAGTTGTAATTATTAGGCACACGTTAATACGGCGCTATAGTTAATATACCTATATATGTATGTATATAGCGTGAGTGTGTGTGTGTATGTACAGCCAACACAATCAACACGAGAGAACCACACCCAAGGTCGTGCAAGTTTACGTGAAGATAATTAAGTTTCATCCAGACAATGAGCGGAACCGACAAACTCAAATAACTAAGTTAATAAGTTACATTGTAACAATAGGAATTTGCCGATGTTATTTACTTCAAACTTGTTCCAAGTAATGCTGTTACATTTAGAAAGGTCTCTTTGGCAGGGTTAAAATGTATTCTCATTTACTAAATTCAACTATTCTTGATAAGTTTTAGTTATTAATAAAATTAAATAATAATATACCTTAAAGCTTACTAAAAACTAGATAGTGTTCTTCCTAATGTAACAAAACGTATTTTTTTTAATTAAAATGTTTTTTGAGGCAGTTTTATTTTGGATAGATTATTACAAAACTTAATTATATTAATTTAATTTATTAAGTTACTTATTAAGTTTTACTTTCATAGTAACATAATAGTAAAAGTGGTCTTTAAATATTAATTCTTAAAAAATATCGTTAAAGTAGAAAATTTAGGCAAAACAATAATAAAACTTTTATTAGCCATTTTTGTTAAAGAGCCCGTTTAAAATTAAATGAGCCATAAATAGATAAAAAGGAAATGTAATATTCATCAAGACCCCAGGGACAGGTCCCTTCACGCTGAAGAAAACGAAAGAATTCAGGAAATACTGTTCACTTCGTGGACGAAAATATTAATAATAACAGGAAAAGGATATTTATAAACAAACGTTATTTTGGGGTTTGTTTTAGAGAAAAATGTTGATCTTGTAATTAAATACATTTAGTATTGGAGAACGCTTTTGTTTAATGATACAGGTATAATTCATTAATACAATGACTAACATTATAATAAAGATGTTACACGTGTTCACAAAAACATGTAATGACGTAGGTAGTTAATCTAATTATAAACTACCCGCACTAACAACATTAACCCTGACTTATCTGTTGACCCTGGCGTGGGAGTAAACCTCTTACGAAAGGCTTCCGGCTCTGGTTAAGAATTATATGTAAGTAGATTAATGTACATTGAAAATGATATAGCATTTATTAAAGCCGGTGAAAGCATAAAAATGTTGGCTCATAAAACGTGTTACCATGTTAGTTCAAATACTATATGGGAATAAGATAATATAAAAAATATATCCATTCTCAATGTAATAGTGCATTAAATTTTCTTAAAACCGAATCTATAGTTCACAGGGTTACGTGCTCAAAATTCATGTTTGACCTTTACTTGAAATGCCAAATTGTGGGAACAATAGGTTTTATGCGATGGATGCAACATGAATTATGTATACGATGTGCCCTTTGAGGATATCGTCATTTTCAGATACCTTTCACTAAATAAAACGGACTTTGGTAAATTTAATTTCCATTATCGTTGAAGCTGTATTATGTAAATATAATATTTATAACAGAAAGACAAATCTCAACAGTACCTAACTATCTAACGGTAAGTTAGTGTCGTGTTGACAAATCTTTAGCGAGAATAATGAGGTTCGCAGACCATAGTCGGCAAGAGAACATGATGAAACTATTGACGCAACTATGATAATGGGTACTTAGAAGACGGATATGTTAGTCAGTATGTACGTAAAGATAACTACGAAGATTAGCATTGTGTAAGAAATTGGATATTCAAATAACATTCAATGAAAATTTTACCAAAAATAATACAATGAAATAGAAGATATTTTATGATCTGAAGGAAATTTAGCATTGTAATTTAATAATATCTACTTTGAAGCAATGGAAACCATTGTTCAGGTTTGGTTAGATAATCTTATATCTTTAATACCATACCTAATATTGTAAGCAGCATCGTCACCCAGAACCAGTGCATCCACCAGTGCAACGTCATGATGGCAGCGTGATGAAGGAGTGATGAAGGAGTCACGAAATGCCGACCTGAAAGTATTGACGATATTTATTAATAATTATATGTACATGGATGATATAATTGTTACATTACAATATAATTAGAACTATAATGTTTTAATGGGATTTCCAGTAAGTATTTAAACCGGCTTTAAAATGTTATGTTATCAATAAGAACAATTAACTTGTCTACCTTGTCTATATTGTTCTTTATCTTAATTATTTGATATAAGTACGTTACGTACGTATGCAACACCTCATTAAAGATAATCTTTTTTATCAATTTAAATATTAAATCCCTCAAGGATCTAAAAATGTAATTAAAAGTGATAAACTCATCTGTGTATACGTATTTTATTATTATATACAGGGTTATTTGTAATTAGTTGACCACCTCTTGCAGGCAGCCTCTATATCAATCCGAACAACATTTGTTCTACGACTTTTAAAAAATCTTGATAATTTACACAATAAACACGAAACAAAAAATTTTTTGCTTATTACTCTGTATTTTGTAAGAAGTGCTTAAAAGACCGACTCTAGGGCGCCATACCTACGCTCAGAGTTAATGTCAGTTCAGAGGCAACAAATAAATTTTGTATGAAAAAAACTAAAATTTTGCAGAGAGGCTGCCTGCAAGAGGTGGTCAACTAATAAAAAATAACCCTGTATATAAATATTTTTAGTACCCAACTGTGACACACTCATGTAATAAATATAAATAAATAATATTTTTTTTCTAGGTATATGAACGTTGAGCAATCGAAATACTTTTATGTTAAAGATTGTCATTATCTTGTTTGTCTGATGATTAATAATATAGTTAACACGCTCTGAGATCAGCAAGTCACAGGGTGCTTCTAATATATGTACTAATTAAATAAGTCTGTTACTAATGAGAGTCCTGTGTGATGTATAAGTATAAGTATAAGTATAAGTTATATATGATGATACAAGGAGATGAATGTAAACATATATCTCTAGTATTAGCGCATTATATATAAGCACTAGGTAAATAAAGAATATATTTATTACTTTATTATGTAACTTTATCGAAAAAAATGTCTATGAGGTTGAATATTTAAGGGACTTTGGAATTATATTTCGGAGAACTGGATATAATTGGAAAGACAATAATAAAAACATCACCGTTATAACATCATAAGAGATACAAAGTACTGTAATTGTATTTATTATGATAATAAGTTTCTCCTCAAACGTTCAAACTGCGACGAGTTCAAATTAAGTTAAGTTTTAAGAAAAATGTTTTGTCGTATCCGTAAGAAAAAACAGTTTTCATTCATTAATAAGACTAGAAATATAACCTTACTTTATTATTGTACTAGTTTTTACTTACATACTATTTTCGGTAACAGTTACAACCTAAATATTAAATACACGGAAAATCAGAATAGAAAAATAAACGACTGAAATATGACTCGGTTGAGTTTAGTACGGTTACCTGTTAGAATAGGATTTTGATTTTTTTATCTAATCTGAGGTTTACATGCTTAGGCTTAATAAATGATCGTTTCGCACTTTTTTAACAATTCTTACTCTAGCAGAATACCAGATAGAATGTTAGCCAATTAGTAAAAACACTGATGTAACTATTACCATTGTGCACTATTGTACACTATTTTTGAATGGAATACAGTGAAGCATAGACAAAGAAAAATATGAATAATTCTTTCTAGCAAGACATTTGCTCATTAGGCTGAATGGGGTTGGTTAAATTAAAATACTGCAAGACTATTTAACTGGAACTCAAAACCAAATAGTTTTATCTGTCGATTATAGCTCGCATATAGGCTAGCTCGACTGGATTAGTATTCTCCTTTAAGAGCAGATCGCGAAAGATATTATAGACATACAAGGGTATTATATCTTTTCCGTCCCTCCTAGTCTCCCATAACTTTTCCATTCCTTGTATTAAGGGCTTTGCAACTTTTCATATTTTGCAGACAACAACAAACAACAACTTACCATCAAAGTTCATTTGCTCATTGGGCACCCAATTCCAGAAAAAAAAACGCGTTTACTATAAAAAATAAACTACTGGCGTACATAAGAGCGTGTGAGAGAACCGGCAATAATATCGACAATACACGAGAGATTTCGATTTCAGATGTTCGTTCTGGTACATGCAGCCTCTTTGTAACATTTTAACATGCCAAGGAAATGTTTGAAAAGTACGAGGCGGTTTTAATAAAATGAGACCTAAAATTGGAATTGCGTTTTGCAATATTCAACTTTTAAATGTTCTCCATATTAAATGTCAACATAAAAGCTTAGGTGCAGGAATTGATATTTATTTAAAAAGGACTACGATAATGAACTGTTTTTCTAGATGAAAAAAATTGTGTGTGTGTATTAGTGCACACATGTAAGAAGTGAAACTTCTTTATGACATGTAAATATAATTCACATTTTCTTTCAAATGTGACTTAGAAATAAAGATGGCGCGTAACAGAAAAACATAATTTTTATTAATATTAATTAATTAAAACGTAAGAAGTGAATCGACTGTTTCTGACGTATAATATTCTCATAGAAGAAACACATAAGTACCATAAAAACAGACAAATGTACACAATCCGATTTAAAAATAATAACTTTAGGCTTCTTAACATATTGGATCGTCACTATATCACAAATAAAATTATTCTTCATCATGGTTTCTGCTGTTTCGAGTTGTTGTTCGTTCTAGGTATAGCAAAACAGACCTTGTAAAGATCAGGACCCCAATGCTCCATTTCTCAGCCAAAACTCGTATTTCTTTTCATTCTTACTTCTTCTATTTCAGACAATCAATGTATTTTAAAAATATTATAAATTATATTTCATAATTTCTTCTTCATGTTATAATCTTGAATTTATTTATTAGTTTTAATAGCAAGTCCATAAAATCGTATTGTCTGTAATCGTATAAAACTCTAATCCGATAATTTTATTTTTGGTTAATGTAAATTGTGTTTTGTAATCCACATACTTGTCATTTTGATTATTTAGTATTTCCATAGCAACATGGTGTAAAAGAGATGAAGCTATACGAAAAAAGGCTGGCGCGTAACGGAAAAATGTCACGCGTAACGAAAAAATGTTACACTAAATTTTTTTCCAACCCCGATAAAGAAGTTTCACTTCAATAATATATAAGAAGAAAGAAATGGAGTTTGGATTTGATGATACAAAATATTTTTTGTTCTTAACCGTCTTAAAACCAGCTTCGTTATTTGTGAGAAGGATCTTATAAGTTAAACTAAGGAGGGCGGAATATTGCTCTTACATCGTGGCAATGTCGTTAAACGCACATTCCGCAGCCGGCTTCTTGAGAATTCTAGCCTCTGTGCTGTTAATTTGGGGGTAAATAGCGTAAAATTGACGATTTACGGATCCACGCCTCAAGACTCAGACAACAATCTCACATGTGACGGCTGAGACGATAATGATGTCTGGGGCTATGACTTTGACATTGCTTTTGATGTGTTTGGAAGTCAGTGTTGCATAACTAGCTTTATAGCTACTGTAGGAATATTAATAAACCTTATACTTATTACGAGAAAAACGAACTTATAAATATTGATGTTCATTTATTAAGACCTAATAATACCATGAATAGTATACAGTTATTCGAGTTTGTTTAGAGAAGAATTTGTGAATAGGCATCGTACTCACTCTATATACTGATTCGTAATTTGAATCTCGTACTATATTATTATACGTACTGTATTATAAAGCAAGGTACACAAGAACATACATGACATAATAAGTAATGAACTGAATTAGAACTACCTGCGTGACAGACAGACTTATTCCTATAGATCCGTTTTTTGTCTCATTCTTTTTTTTTCTATAAGTTTTTAAAAGCTTTCAAAGGCAAAGCATCTTCAATATTTTTAGTTTGTTATGATTGGTATAATCGAAAGTTAGTTCGCATATTTTTAATACATTTCTTATATAGTTTTTCATTGGTTACAATCAATTATCAACTCTATGAACTGGTCGTAGAGTTGTTTTTTGCGTATGTGACCGTATGGTGGAACCGTAACGCTATTACTTTTTGGGTGCGCGTGATTCGCTTCGATCCACATGAGGTGGATCATTACCGTTACAATAGGGTTGTCAAAAGAAACAATTACCCTGTTTAAATAATTACATTTTACAGATAAGACTAATAAATTACAAATGTCTTAAGTTATTCAAAATTCATTGTAAATATTTATAAAGTTATATTATAATAGGTATAAATTATTAAGAAATTGTGCGTTAAATACATATTGCATAGATTTTGAGTTTTTAGTATTATTGATCATGATTAATGCATTAAGCAATACGGGATACCTGCCAACCCTGTGGTGTATGTGTGTTCGTTCCAGCTCGTTTGTATTTAACCTTACGGTTTTCTAAAAGATAACGTTAAGAGGGAAAGTGTGCCTTTTATTGTATTTACTATTTCCACGTTGCTTTCACTAATCTATGTAAAAACAAAAGATTTACTAAAACCGACATTATTTCAGCGGCTTCATAACAAAAAATATGTGACAAGAACAGAATCAATTTTAAAGAAAAAATTAAGACTAGATAAAATAGTTGTTCCCAAAACTAGTTACATCTCGTATTTATTGTATTTATCGATTATCCTTAAAAATGAAACATAAAAGAGTTATTCGAAAAAGAAAATGTATGAAGTAACTTTAAATCGTCTTCTTAAATAAGTTGCTTGAAGATTTATTTCTTTATTACACTGTACACATGTGATAGAATAATAAATGTCTAAACCCCAGAGACATCACCTGCCGTTGTTATTACCTCTTGGTTTTGTTCAACATCTCTAAATAACTATGTGATATAATAATTAATACAAAATACCAAAAGGACTTTACTTTCAAAGATAATCAATTTCAAAGTTACCAAGTTCATGATGATTTTGTTTTTTTTTTTTTTATTTCGAAATTTCGTAATTAAAGTTAGTGGCAGATTAAAAGATTTAGTTTAATTGTTCATTTTATTTTAAAACATCCTCATCATTATTATATAATTATTTGTTTATAAACATTAACAAGGTAATTTAAAAATAAATTGTCAAAAATAATTCAAACGATTTAATTATTTGTTCTGCCAGTTTCTTAGTAATATTTTTAAATAATCTTACTTATTATTAATTACAACAGATCTCATAAGCCTCGAGACTAAATTAATAAGTTGGGAATTAAATACTTTATACAACTAATCAAAATACAATAAATAAATAAATAAATAAATAATAGTAAGACAGTTCTTTAATCCCGAAACATACGCTTTTATAAATGACATATTTTAATCATTGTGGTTTTCATATATGTTCATATAATATTTTAATATTGACAACCAAATTAAACCGACATATCATTGAATTGTTTTGTAAGAGGCAGATTTGTCTGATATATGTAAAGGTCATCAACTAAGAAGTACGCATATCGTGTCTAAAATTGGTATTTTTAGACAATAGTCTATTGTTGTTAGCTGTGACAGTATCCTTGACAAACTACAAGCAGAGTCGACGGTGACATATAATATATATAATTATGATATGCAGACATCAAATAGATAGGTAAACAGTTAATGTTTTAACATAAACACCAGTCACATAGGTCGGTCAAAGACCAATAGTGGGGTGAAGTAACAATTTATCAAATACATATAAAGTAACTGTAGGAGAGCTCAAAGACTATAAAAGCAATCATTGCACCAAACCTAACCTACCTGCTGAGACATCAACTAACAGGTACTCTGAATATATATATATATATTAGTTTCAATATAGATGATCCCTTACAGTAGCTACCTAAGCCTCAACTGCTAAAATAGTTTTAACCGTTTGGAAGATTATATTATATTATTTACATTTCTTATATAAATACATATATTGTAATGACCGTATAATGTTTAATATTATTAGCTCTATATTATTAGCTCTACGAAAGTCTTTTATTTTACGAAGAACAGCAGCAGAAGTGGGAAAAGGTCAAAGGACACAATCAGTGTTTCGATCTCCGGTTCACTATTAACAGTACAGAATCTTTGTAAGATTCATCTCAAGAAATTCAACGTTCATTTCTAGGGAATTAAAAATAGTGTAACACTTATAATATATAAACTATACATAACCTATGTACATTTTATACTGGTAGTTTAAATCTCACTTCCTTCCTTCCTTATTCCGGATGAAAATACCTTAAAAAAATAAACCAAAGAAATCACTTAACTAATGTAACAATATTGTGAAATATCGTTATTTTTTTAGTTCTGACACATATTTAAACCTCCGGTAAGGTAAACTAACACAACTGTACAAGGATACAAAAAATTACAAACAGATTACGTCGGCGGTGATTCAGTGAGTCATACGATGACGCCGAGTGACGGACAAACACACCTTACTAATAAAATATATTATAAGCTTTTAGGAAAGAGAAAATATTATATGTACAAGATGCGAGTATCTATGTACTTGTATACATGTCAAAATAACGAGTTGTGAAAAAAAATGTAGCATTCAAGTAAAAAAACTAAATTCTCAAAAACGTAGATAATAAGGACCTTGAAAACGTAAACAGTTTCCTTAATAGTCTCATTATCTAAGTGAGGTTGTACGTGCTTAGATAATGAGATGATTTCTTTTAATCACATCATTTGCATAGTTATATATATAAAAGTATATATCTATTGGTATGTTTTTGTCTGTTGTACAACAGATTATATCACATCTTTATTGACATAATTATCCTCCCTGTTTGCTGAATCTTGTTAAATCGTGAAAGAATAGCGAATGTTTCTGAAAAAGTTCACGTTACCAGCTTTCAGATTTCAATTAATTACAAAATAAAGCTCTTTTGAAAAACGTAGCTAAGCAATATCCTTATTTGTTATATTTTCTTTTCTTTCATTATTGTTTCTTGTTTGTAGCGCTGTATTTAATTTTATCTCAATACTTTGTTTGTTTCTCCCTTCATTAGGTATCGAGGGCGATCTCGTAACGAGAAAGGCTAATATAATAACATAGCAAAAAGCATAATAAAATTAAATATCTTAGTTGAGATTACGAAATTAGTTTTTTTTTTATATCAAAATAATACTAATTAAAAATACCACGTTCCACTTTAAGCATCGAAATAAAATAGAAGTTTATTAGATAAGCAAGAACAAACAAGCGAAGTGAACACGACAATATTGGTACAAGTGGCGTTACTAACTCAAACACATTCTAACTTTTAATGCATTGTATCTTTGAATGGAGGTCGATTTCGCAACTTGGTACCTTCCTAATATAATGTTGTTGAAGTAACTCGCACCACTTCATTAAAACTGAATCAACAACTGCCGCTAGTAGTGGCTGTTAGTTCTTGGTAAATCTTTTACATTTGATCTATATATTAATTTTGCACATCGAAATCATTCTTGGGTTTTACAAAGCTTCTCTGAACAAATTATAAAGAGGAAAATAATATTGTAGGCACTTTTTTGTATAAAATTAAAGTGACTCACAAAAAACTGACGAACATACATACACCAACTGGAAACAAGGTAACTGTGGCTGTTTAGTGGAAAAGATGATTCAGCAATGTTTCTTTATCGGAAAAATTAATAGCAACTTCCCCAAACGTTAAATCTAGTTAAGTGTGTATTAGATGTTCATTAAAGCTCTCTGTGATCATCTCTTAGTACTGTCATAAAGACTAGAGACGTAGAGTAGGGTAGAGAGTTTTTGATCAGTTGCCAATTTATAATGAACTGATGATATAAATCAATTTTTTTATTTTATCTTTATTAGTTCGTAGTACTTCTACATTTATTTAGTCGACACCTCAAGGGTCGAATTCCAAAACTCGTAACAAGTTTTATTATAAAACCTCATGCAATTTAGGGACATCAAATTTACATGATTTCTATACAAATTTTCATTCTTAGTTTAAATTTAGTAAGGATGGAATTTATTAAAACAATCTCTCGGAGTGCCTTCGTCTAAACTCACAAATTTCAATTTCCTTTTCCACCGGTTCAAACATATTTCTTTACATGTAACTATGAAATCGGACAAACATTATTTTAAATGATTTTAAGAAAACTTTGTATGTATGTAGCATGCTATAATTAGATTATGAAAGCAGGAATCTAGACAGTGTTAGTTTAGTAATTGTACACGCTTCTATTGAGGTCTTGTGAGGTCGTTTAATCGGAGTGTAACTGATATGTAGCACAATGTCGTAGCCGGCACTGTTGCTCCACACTATGACGGCATCACAATACTGAGCATAACAATACCGAGCATAACAATACTCCCAATTTATCTTTACACTCACTGAACAAAAAAATAATTAATTTCAACCTTATACAGCATTGATAAAGATGCTGGAATTAATACCGCGTGATGGATTAGGTTTGTATAACTCCTGTCATTAGGGAGCGGCGGCGTGACAGATTAAACCTGAAGCGGATGTGAACATTGGATGGCCATTTTATAAGCGGCTTCAGACTTGTAAATATATTTTAAATTGCAACCTGTTACTAATAGTACTTCATACAATGTTTTTTAATACATATGTTTGTTTTTTTAGATGCGAAATTTAATAATAATAGTTGTCGATAACTATTTATTTAGAAGGTATGTTTTTTTAAATAAAATATATAATTAAAAACTTATCAACAGGTACAGGACTCGAATTTGCAAACCCTGGGATTTCATTTCCAGCGCCGCGTAAAATAAGCTATAATGTTCGTGTACTTGACTTGACGAATTTTGCACTTCATACATAATATTCATCATCGAGACTTCCAAATAAAGGGAAACCTTTTACCTTTTCCTTCATTTATTTAAATGAGTTATTATAAGTGCAACAGACAGAGAGCGCACGTGAAAACTGAACGTATAACGAAGGCTTTATCCTAAGGCGTAAACCTCAAGAACCATTAGAGTTGACTGAAACTCGAAACACAGAAGTGACTTATTAAAACTATGACTGATTTAATATTTTTAATAACAATGTAGTGTCACGATAACAGAATACAATATGCCGATGTATTTTAGATATCTGAGCAGGTATCTTAGTTGAAAACCAATATAATACAAGCCTTGCCTATATAAGAGGCATTTATTTTTTATAATATTTTGTGCCACACTTTCTGAACTTTATATTATAAATATATTAATTAACTAAACCTCTGATGACAATTACGTAATTGGGTAGTAGGTTAGGTATAGGGACGTACCTACATTAGTTATTTTATGTAAAACGTAAAAAATCAGAGCTAGGTTTCGGTTAATGTTATAATTATTAATTTATAATATAGTTGTTTACTTTCCCTTACATATGGTTTTTCATAATAAAATATCAAATCTTCTTCTCCTTGTCATTAAAGTCTACATTGTAGTCTTGCATATCATATTATTTACATGATACATCCATATGATTTAATTTAGAATATAAAAGTAAAATAAGTAATATTACACACGTGTGTGTGTGTATGTCTGTGTAAATTTTAAAAATAAGTTTCACTGAAACTCTTATACGAATTTTTATCTGAATCACATTTATCGTCTCTTGTTTCAATAACAACCGACAATCAAAGTAGGTACTATAAAAAATATTTATAAAGCTATATGTTAATATTCAATACTTAATGTATTAATTATATTACTAATACAATAAAAATATTATCGTATATTCCAAAATACTTTTAATACTTAGTTTCAAAATAAATGAGAAGTATCTTGATCTCTTAAAATACCTTAAATAAGGATCTTTTGTGAAAAATAAGCTATTCTTAAAAGAATACAACAATAAACATAAAAATAACAGTTTCTATGATTTCCTTATTTTCTGCACTTTACTCTCCTTCCTTCGGCATTACCTTATCTTTTGAAACATTTGTCCAAGTAGTATTCTGAGACCTCAACCACAAGTCCATTAATGAAGGAACTTTGGAGGAACAGGAATTATTAAACACTTATTCTATCTTTAATAATATATATATATATATATATATATATATATATATATATATATATATATATATATATATATATATATATATATATATGTTCCAATGAAAACGTATTCCAAAATATTCAATTTCATTGTTATTATATATATTAAAAATATTATATTTATTTGTAAATATAGAAAAAGGTCTTATAAGTGAATAGAATCACACCGCTCTCTTGTGTTATCAATCTTAGGATAAACATTAAGTACTTGGTACGTGATTGTGGAATTTCACTTGAAGTCTCCACTGATAGTACCTACATCTACATAGATACCTACATCCCACACTAACATACTCACTGGTAATAAACATACAAGTTAGGTTACCTAGTTAACAGAACAGTTCATGTGATTGAAGAATTCACTTAGCTGTACCTTCAAAGTATATATATGTTTGTAATATTATATCTCTTAAACAAACATGAATTAATTTCCAAACTACCATTATTTTTTTGATATTCTGTACCTAACCACGAATAAAAACACGAATCTTAACGAAACAAACGACTTCGGTTAACGTCGATAATCAAGTATTTTTTTTCTTATTTGAAATGAGATTATTTTATCATAAAAATCAAGGAATAAAGAAAAATGTTACAAATAAATAATTTGCTAGATTACAAAGATTCGTTAAAGTAATACTTAAAGGCATTAAGTAAGTGGAGGCAAGTTGAGGTAAAAGACAAAATAAGCGAAACGATGTTAATTTCAAGTGAAGGCTACTTAACTTTCGAAGTGTACAATGGGTGACATTGACCAGCCAAGAGACGGGAGACTCCCAATGTGAATCAGAGCGTTTGCCCTTCAACTGTTTGACAATTTAGTATCAATTGAAGGAAGCGACCTTAAATTATAAGTAAAACTATTTAAATTATACAATACCATGAGAAAAATGTCATTGTGTTTTAAGCAAGCATCTCAAAATAGACGATTAATTACTTTACAGTCCTAAATAAATATAAAAAAATAATAAATAACACACAAGACTCAGTTTGCGTAATGATGAGACAGTATGGCAAAACGTGCTGGTTCGAATATTGCTAATAAGAATATTAGTCCACATTTTGTTAATTTTGTTATGATGTTTGTTAAACAATAAAGATTGCAAATAAATAAATGCGGTAAATGAGATTATAATAAGTATATAAAATATTAATTTAAGTTCCTTAACTAATATTATTTATTATCTTAATATTGTAATGGTTACGAAAACAAGTACCGGATTAAATATTTGTTATACGAATACTAACTAATACTAACTAATACTAACTAATACGAACAAACCGACCTTGGTAAAGATTTAGTCTCCCGCTCACCGACAAAAAGATTGATCATAAAGCAATCTTTAGTGTTGTTATTTTGCTATAAAATGGCGTTAAACTTTATTTTTGAAACTACTGATGACTTATTAAATGTACATTAAAACTGAATTGAGTAAAATACGTCACAAGTCACAACCCGTCATTTATAATTCTAAAAGCAGCTTCTAAAGTTGAGTTTGACTACGTGATCAGTATGTCATATTGTTCTGAATAGCTAGTTGAGGCCGTATCTCACATTATTAATAATTGGTAGTTAAAATAACAAGGTATTATTAGATGTTTGGCCGATTTTATGATCGTAAAAAACTCAAAGATGATCCGAAGTTCTGCAGCAGATCTTTCAGGATGCTGTTAAACTGCATCTGTAAATAAATCATTAGGACTTCAACAGTTTAAAAATGAACAGACGTCATCTCCAGTTGCAGTAATACAATTGTGTTTTGGATAAAATTGGTAATTAAATTACATCTAATTTGAATGCTTCTAATAAAAACTGGAAAATGATAAAGAATTACGTTCTCGTGTTGGCAATACTTTCCATTTTTTGACAGATAATTGAACATTAAGTACTTTGTATTATGACACTAATAAGATACATAACGTATAATCTTCCAACAATTACTGAGTTGCAAAGAGTTACTTTTAACGACGTGCGTGTCGATTTTTTAATATCAAAATGTTGTTTTTACGTGAAAACTAAAATATTTGTGCACGGCCACTAGCACGGCCACTAGCACGGCCACTAGCACGGCCACTAGCACGGCCACTAGCACGGCCACTAGCACGGCCACTAGCACGGCCACTAGCACGGCCACTAGCACGGCCACTAGCACGGCCACTAGCACGGCCACTAGCACGGCCACTAGCACGGCCACTAGCACGGCTTGTCGTCGGTTCAAAGCACTCACTTCACGATGTCACTGACTTTAACCTGTGCTATTAATTAATACTAGTGCCGCCTCTCATCCAATTTCAAATTAAAAACTAGTTGGTTCCTTATTATTTCCATAAATTTATTATGTATTTTATTATATAAATATTAAATTGGGCATTATATTACGATTGAATATATTTTCTTACATAACATTTCTTTTTTCCGTATCTAATATATTATTATATATAGTCGTTCTGTCTAGTTTGTTCGTTGATTGTTTGATGATGGCTGTCAAAAGTATCTTGGTCAAGACACTGCTATTATACGTATGTGAAATGTAGGCCATGATTCGTTCCAAATATCTCAAGCCAAAGCAAAAATTGGAACTAAAATCAGAGCACTTATATTAGTGAGTGAGTATTGTAAGTGTTCTATAATATCTTCTTGAGCACTGTCACTGTCTGTCTGTCTATCACTAACTATTACAGCATCTGGATATACAGTCCTCTTGTATGTCAAATTTCCTTTAATTGTATCTTGGTCTTATTCCTTTACTATTATTGGCTGTTATATCTATAACTGTATTTTACCTAATGTATATACCTATAAATTGGGACTTCCAAAATTTTCAATTATTATTGATAAGATATATATATGTTAAAGAGAAATAAAATATGTCAGTAGGTCACATGTAACATGTTAAGGAATTTGTTAATTTATGAACGTCTCGCTTATGCTACAAAATTAGAGCAACAATTTTTTTTTAATCTATTTATATTGTATTACAATATAATTATAAAAAAAAAAATTATTCGTATTTACTTGTATATTTATAATCTACGATAACTCTTGATAATTTAATTATAACTTATTTATTTATGTACCAGGATAAATATAAATGACAATGTATTTATGATATTATTTACACTTAGGAAAACTTATCTCTTAAAAGAAATTTCGTCCAGAAACATTTCATAACAGTAGACATTCTATTATTGATGGTATAAGGATTGCTTAAACAACTTAAACAATTAAAATTAAATCATGCTAACACACTTAAATATATAAATTATAATTAATCTCTATGTACCTAATATAATTATGATTCTGTTCCCTCATGATCCTAAACAGTAATCGGTTCGCAAATAGCCAGCCTCCGGTTTGTGTTTCCTCTGGGAGGAAGGATCCATGATATTCAAATCATTATACCATGTATGGAGAAATTAACAAAAATACATAATCAAACAAATTGTGCTTACTTATAATTTAATATTTTAATGAACGATGTTAAGTCAAAAGTTGTCTTGAAATTTTAAACAGATAGCATGACATCTGTAAATAAAATAAGACAAAGCCGCGTGCAAAGATATAATCATAAGTTGTAACAATGAAAATGTTAATATAGTAAGTAATTTTACTAATGTTAACTTAGTAGATATTTTAACTAATGCCAACTGGGTAGATATAATTTGTAATAATTCTAATTGATAAACTTTTCTTTTCCATTTAATTTTATCTTACCAAGTTCGTTCTCGAGATATCGTTAAAGAAGTTTCACCAGTTATGGACATTTAATAACCGTAATATTAAAGTCTTTAAGAACACGATCGATTCGCAATTTATCGATTTTTCTTATTTTACTTAGTGACTGGTGATTACAAATACATTACTCTGTTTCAGTATCCGCAATGCTGACATTTAATAAGTACGTATTTAACGACATTTAATTATGTTTTCCTACAGTCTATTATTTTGCAAATAATATACAACAAGTTCGCTATTTACTTTATTGTCTACAATATACATTATTTACAACATTCATCATATTTATAAAAATAGTTAGTAAATAATTTGGTTTCATAATTATGATGACAATTACAAGCAAATATAAAACTTATATTTTAATAATTAAACTGAAATGTAAAAATATTCGACCTTTTTTTAAGACGCCAGAAATAACAAAAGGGCTGTAAAACGATACAAATAGATCTCAAGGGCAAAATATTTTAAAACGCCATTTATAAGATATTGTATATGTGGTGCGTGAGGTTTCGTAGTTTGTGGTTTCCGGTAACCTGATGATCAATAATAAACAATGTATACACTACAATATACAAATCACTGGCATCATCAGAAGTACTTGACATTGTTTTTTTTTGCTAAGAAACATTTGTCTGCTTAACCTATTACATGAGTGAATCTATGAGTGTGTGAAATATGTATCATCAAGTCAGAACGACTGCACCGATTATATTTTTTTGGTTGTTACATAATTGTTAGATAAGGTTTTTGTTTATTTTTTTGTTTGGCTGATATAACTGGAAAATGTATGGTATTTTAAGATGTATATGTCAATATTGTTTGCATGTACCCAGTCAAGAGACAATGGATAGCCTTTTAACTGGAGTTAAACATGTTATAAAACAAATAAAATGTATATTTTTGAACATCTGTACGTCTGTTCAATAAATTGCATTCGTATGAAGCCGGCTTCAATAGTCGCCGGTTTTTTATCTGATCTGGATTGGTCTTTAAAGGCAATTAGATAAACCAACATTATGAACGATTCAATAATGTTTCCAATTATTAACAAAAATAACAATGATTTTAGTATAAATAAAAGGATTCTCATTAAATGTTATTTATTTCATTATAAGAGATAATAAAAGATAACCAGCCAGTTAAAGGTAAAATATTTTACAAGAGATATAGAAAAAGACTGCCTCAGTTTCTAAATGTGTTTCGTAAACAAGTAGGTACTCGAAGGGTTCCTTTATTTGTATTGTGATGGACCCAAGGTCTGTTTGAGCCTTTCATTTTCACTATGGGGTCTGTCGGTGATCGGTCTTACTACCTGAATATATATTATTACTTATAGACTTATATGTACACTTGCTTAAACCTGCTCCGTAACTGAACTAATTATTAAAATTTATTTAATCGTAAAATCATTATACATGTAAATTTCTAGTACATTATTTGTAATCAGATAGGACGTTACACGTTAAGCCTTCCAATATCCGCCCACAGACTTCCTGAAATGGCATGTTTGCTGAAAACACGACAGACTAAAATTAAAATTCCAATGTGAAATAAATGTAAAGATGCATCATCACATCACATCCACGAGGACACACATAGATCAGAATTTATATTAAAACTATTTTATTATGCGTGTGTTTATAACAAAAGGTCCTACCTGGAAAATAATTAAGTATCCAATAAATTCTTGCGTGACATACACAATACGTCAAGCCGACGAACAAACACAGTTTATATATTACAGTTTATATATTAGAACAAATCATCAGTGAGAAAAGTCGATTTAATCCACCACACGAGCAGGCTGTCAGCGCGCCACACCGCTACTGAGTGGAGTGCTGACTGTACTGAGGTCGGAGATGCGAACATGCGGTGGAAGAAACACGCGCTTCGCTTTCATCAATGAACTGTACCAGCTACCAAGCTACCAACATGGACACATTCACACTTTTATTGCACCACCAATTAAAATAAGACCGGAAGAGATGTCGGGAAAGAAAGTACCAAGTAATTTATTGGATTGATTTTATTGTTTTTTTTTTTATCTTTATCTCTGTATTGTTACACTGATAACATGACATTCAATTATCAGTGGCATTGATCTCTTATCTTTGTTAACAGGTTGCGTATAATTAAGTATGTGAACAGTCATTCATAATATTTGAACTTTCAAAAAAGGGAATGATGCTTGCGGAGGTTGGAAGGAAGTCTTTTAATTTGGAAGAAGCCACAAATAGTCAAGGGACGAATAGCCGTTAATTACTTAACTCACAAACTTCAACAGTATTATATATATCCCAACGCCGTATACTAAATATATAAAATATATTCCTAGTTCTATAGTCTCCGTGCTAATGATAGACTAGATGGAGTCTATTGAGAAATCAGTACACGAAAAATACAAAAATTGCAATATTTAATTTGAACCATGAAACCATCTTCAGCTAACGACTTTCTCTGCATGTGAATAGAGTTTAAGAACTTATTTATTATGCGGATAAAGACGTTGGGAAACTAACAATTCCTGGCCTTGACCTTACACGAGGCCTACAATTAAGTAGGTCTGGCTTTGCGCACTAAAATCAGATTAACATTATATTTGTTTAGTGATATAATTATTAAGGCTAGCCTACACTGCCTCCGTTAAGACGCAATTACAATGCATATATCGATCTATGCCGTGACCTTGAAGCCTGTAATGTGTAACTTGTTTTAAGCTAATGTGTTCTTTAAGTAAATAATGCGGTAAATGTATGTCACTATTGTGTAATATCTTAAGACGAAGATGTCAAATCTTGGAGTATGATGCCAGTTAATCATCATGCTAGTTTCTTGGAGGTTTGGTTGTAGACACTTGGAGTGATCATTTAATATGTTTAGTCGTTTGATATAAATTATTAATGCTCTGGTTATTGACACTTGTACAGTGTACTCGTACTTGTCTATTATTTTACCTCAACACTTTCGCTAAATCATTTAATTTTATAACATGCTTGAAGTGTTTTTCTTTTGCGAGGACATAGCAGATGTCAATAATGATGAGGTGATTGAACTATTGATAGAAACTTTGTAAACGAAGTAAAATGTATCGTTTGTAAAGAGTGGAACACACTTATTGAATTAAAACTAGCGTGTTTATAACATTGTGTTGTAAATAGGAAATTACGAATGCGGTCCATATAGAGCATTACATAAAGGAGTACAATATTGGAACAAACTATTAACATGACATATTATGAGAGTGTCAATTACAATGTGCTATTAGTGTGTGTATTAAATTATTTGAAACACAACAATGTATTACACTCAAAATAATTCGAACGGTGTTACGAGATTTATTGATACAAAACAACTTATATACTTTCTCTGTCGAACAACAATTAATTTATAAAAGTGAAAGACTCCGGTAAATAAAACAACCAGATCACGAAGACATTAACTTCCTGAGAACAACATTATCTAAGTACATCGTGTGAACTGCTGTGATGACATAGTCCTGTTAAGAGTTCTTATATATGATCTTGAAGTTTCGAGAGAGGTCCTAAAGCTTCTGAAGTTGTTTAAGTATTTCAATATTTATCAAAAGTTGGAATTATAATGTGGAAATAAGAGGTCGCTTCAAGAATACTTTTTCTAAGAACAAACTTTTAATCATAAATTTTGTTTGGTTTATTGAGAAGTTATTTTATTATTAAAATATGAAAAATAACTATGAGGGGTATCTACATATTATTTGATTTATAGGATAAATATAAATATGTTGAACTGGAACCTATATTGTAAAAAATATATGTATTGTCATTATAACCGGCACTTAGTTTTATATATTAACAAGTATTTACATACCGTGAAGTAAACACGCTAACTGCAGCTAAATAATATGGCGTTGTACATAATGCTTGTACTAATTCAAAAACCTTGGCAGCCGTGAGAACATAACCTGACTATAGTTTAGGAACGTAGCTTATGGGACAGACAAACTAACATTTAATGTTTGAAAATATCTATAGACATGTATAGCCATGTTAAGCTTATTTAAATTTATATAAATATAGAATGAAAAATAAACCGATACGGGCAGGGATTCGAACCCGCGATTATTTTTCATTCTATATTTATATAAATTTAAACTAACATTTAGTTTTATATACAACAAATAACAACATGACATTATTTCCTTTTGTTTAATACTACTGTAATAATGTTTCGACGTCGTGAAGTTGCATTTATTAATTACTTGCTGTATAGAACCTCTGCAATAATATACAATACTCAAAATTTTGTATAGTCAGATACATAACCCATTAATTAGTTAAAATAATAAAATTATTGTTTATTATTTAGCAATAGACGGCAGTTTTGAAATTGATTTTATTTGTTGGTATATTAATCGAATTATAAAAAATACAAGCCACAATTTTGTTGATTGTGTTTTAAATAGAAAGCGTCGTGGGAACCATTGTGTGGCGAGTGGCGTTTCGTCAGTTTGGAGTTGGACGGAGTTTCGCCACAAAACGAGCGCTCTGCATGGATGTTGGCATTATTCCGAATTTAAGGGGAATTGCCATCACGAATAGTTTACATTCCGAGCCTTAGAAACAATCATCGAAATACTATGTCAACGATCGCCTTGCAAGTCTTACGTTATGTTATTAATACACAACAAGGATATTTTCAAAAACTAAAATATTTTACAGTTAAATAGAGAATAGAGAGAACACATAAAATGAATCAATATTTCAGTCCAACAATATAATTATAAATATGACCTGTTAAATTAATATTTTTTTTCAATCTCTGTCCCTTACCTGTCTCAGGCTCCACTACCAAAAATGCGCGTCCGAGTTTTCCACATTAGGGATAATCACAGAGATCAACCCTTCAACCCAATCTAGAGGTTGGCGATTCAAATAGTATATAGTTATTAAAACTATATATCGTACCTGTATAGAAAATTTAATCTAGGTTTGCGGTGAAACTATATGTTTTCTTAAACACTATACTTATATATTTTTGTATCTGTCAAATATCGTATACAATTCACGAATCAGTATCACCAAAGCGTTTCGTATCAAATGGTTATTATTATTTATATACTGAGACTTATTGAGAATTATTTGTTGTTATTTATTTCTATTTTTTTCTTATTTAACGATGCTTGTATTTTTTTGTATTGTTTATATAGAATAATTATATTAATTAAGACAATAATAAAGATTATTTAAAAAAATAATACAATATAATAACAATAAAATATAATTTTAATTCATTTTACTTTTCTTCCCATTCCTTATTATTTGAAAGAAAATACATCTATACAACTGATGTATGATTATCATATAATATATGATCTGACAGTCCCTACGTCAGTCTAACGACATCTAGCAATGATATACGAAAACTATCGTCAACTTTGTGTTTGGCTGCGTATTTTGTGACAAACAAATAAAATCATTTTTTTTTGCCTATAAAATGTTTCGAATAACGAATTATCAAAATAAAACGAGCTGAGCAAAATGATCACGGAGTCACGACTTATCCTCACGAGTGGTCACGAGTTCACGATCATATTGAAAATTGATATTTCATACTACTCAATATTCGACAGCGAGTGGTCTTGCAGATTAAATCCCCATTATGAGGAATATACCTAATACAATATTATTGAGAATTAAATATATTATTATTGAACTTTAAGCAATGTTGTCACGAGAGTATCTGTGTAACTGATATGTGTGTACGTCTGCGTATGGTGTAGTTATTGTTTGTTTTATACCTTAAATTATTTACAATATATTATTTATTCAAACTTACTATAATAATACTATGAAGCTTTTTGAATGGTTGGACGTATGTCAATGTTTGTAAGATAAGCCGTTATGAAGAAGGTATGTAATAATAATTATACTAATAATAATATGTCAATATAAAGAGCCATAAAAACATAATAAGTCAAAAATTCGATGAGGGATTCTTGGTTCGGAAACTCTATGGCATATTATTTAATAATAAATTAGCATAGATTTAAATTTAATAATATTACTTATTTCTATACAAAAAATGACAAATAAAAAAATGAGATCTTTTAAAAAAATGTGTATGAAACATAAGTTCTTATTAATTTGTAATATTAAAATTGCAACATTATTACAAAACGTCAATCTTGAACGCCACGCTCATCAAAATACTGTTCCCTCCAACCTAATTACATCCACTGCTGTTAGCAATACTAATAGAGGCAACAGAGCATAGATAATTGTACTCTATTACATTGTCTGTACCGCATTCAACAAATCAATTATTTTCCTGTTCGAATCTATTTAGGGTGTTCGGACATCATTTTCATTAAACTTTTTAACTAATAATGGATTAATTAAAAAAAGAGCAAATGTTTTCATCAAAAAAATAAATTTAAAATTTAAAAAACCCCCGATACAAAAAGACCTCTAAAAATAATATAAAAAACATTATTACGTACCTATTTATTGAAGTCGTTGCGTCTCGTCGGGGGACCGTTGTACGTACGTTGACGATGGTGTCTATTTTACGAACTTACGTGGGCTTAGACTATACGATTCGATATCGTAACTTCTTTATATGCCTTGGTAACTTACTTGCATTTTTATTTCTTCCTTTATTGAGCGGTCCCCCCGACGCTATATATATTATTTTTATTCTTTTTAGAGGTCTTTTGTATCGGGGGATTTTTAATTTTTATTTTTTTTTCTGCTTTTTAAAGTGATGTGACTGGTTTCATTATTGTACTAAATGAACCTACGGACACACAAATCTTCACTTGCTTAAGTATTTCTATCAATATTGCATAAGAACCTTTCATCCGCACCAATAAAATCTCAATACCTTGGAGACGACTGTTTCTATTTCGACATAACATAGCTAAAAACCATCTCGACGAACCAGGCTTTCAATTAAAAAATACCGCAATCAATTCCGTCAACGCGTTTGGCTGCTACATTTTCACAGACAGACACACAGATACACAGATCGATAGGTCAAACTTATAGCATCCCTCTTTTTAATTGGGGGTTAAAAAAGGAACAGGGATGGAAGGGATCTTCAAACATAATTTCGTTTATAGTAAAGGGAAGCGAACTAATCACGAACTACCCTTAATTAACTAGAACTCGAAAAGGAAAACTTTAACATTGTTAAGTTAAGGGTTCATTTACACGGGGGTGTAACACGCTCAGAGATTTCCGAACTTACATTTTACACACACACACACAGACACACAGTAAGAAGATTATGTACCTATAAGTAATTCATACATTTTACAAACTCACGAGTCAAATGAGTTTAGTCATTAGTGCAATGATTTTGTTCATTTATTCTTTTTATTGAATACAAATTACATAAAAGCGAAATTATTAAAATGTTGTTATTAATAGTAATTGCTAAATACTCTAGACAGAACTTCAATATTAATTCAGAGAAACAAATCTTATTCAGTTTAATCGTTTTATAACCTCAAATTAAAATATTTTTGCTTTCGATAATTTTGAAATTTTGGATGAATATTAAAATTTTTTGAATGTAGCAGAATTCTTTTCTAAAATAAGAAACATCCAAGTGTTATAAGATTTGAAAACTTTTCTTTATACATCGTCTACAATCTATTTAATATAGTTGACATACCTTTATTTATTTTTTTTATAAAAAATATTTTTAAATGGTTGTTTAAGAAATAAAGCATCAGTGTCACACATATCAAACCCCAAATATTAATATTCTTCATCTATCAAATAATAATCATAATGGCAATAAAAGGTTCAAATAATTGTAATTCCTCAATTTTTTGTCTAAATTGTGGAAAACCGAAGCAAATCTCTTATAATTATCGAACGCAATCCTTCCTTATACGCTTCACTGGCGAGTCAAGGACAGGCTACAGTTTTCTATTAGAGTTAATGTTGCTTAGATAATGTGACAGAGATACAATTACTTCGATGGTTCATATTCTATATAATACTAGCGGACCCGACAGACGTTGTCTTGTACACGCGTCTTTAATTTAAAAAATCAAACTTTAAAAAAAATATATTAAAAAGTTATCACAATGTCTAACGTCATAAAATGTACATTTATTATAATTCGACCAATCGATACCGTAATATGTAAATAAAGATTTTTTTGTTTGAATAAATGAATTTGTTCATTTATTTTTGTACTAAAATATTTTTCTTATTTCTATCGCAACGCCAGCTGTCAGGGCAGACTATAATTAAAATATAATATTATTTAATATTTGACATTGCCATGGTAACGCAGTCCGTCGGAAGCAATGTAAAACATTCCAAAATCACCATCTACTTACACATTAAAAATTAATCAAAAAACCATTTTCCAGTGGACCAAATTGTGAATCTAAACAATACTCAAGTCCCCTTGAACAAACACAAAGAATTTCATAAAAATCGGTCCAGTCGTTTAGGAGGATTTCAGTGACATACACACGCACACAAGAAATATATATATATATAAAGATATAATACATATATATTTTTATAATTATGCTTTATAATATAAAAAATGTTTTTATTGTTTCTAGTTAGTTCTGCTACCATCTAGAATTTGTAGTGTCAATTGTGTCGTTACATTATTTGTGTAGTATTCTAAAAGCTAAAATGATCACATGAAAAGTTTTAAAAGTCTAGATGGATATAGGAATATTTTATTATTTAGTAAGAAATAAAAAAGTAGACTGGTATATTTGAGGTCGCAGGTTTGAGTCCAGCCCGTGTTGGATTCTGGATGATTTTTTAACAATTATAATTAAGCTATAACATGGCTAGACATTGTTTAGTCAATTTATGATGATTGAAATGGTTTTGTGAAAAAAAATTATTTAAAGTCTATCTACTATCTACCAATATATAATATCTACTATCTACCAATATATAATATTTAATAACCTTAATAATAGCAGTAAGGTTATATGATATAATATCATATTAATTGATACTCCCTGTCAAATCTAATCTCTTTAACGTAATTGTATTTAGTGTATGTTAGACTCCGCGGGGGGTCCTCGGCTGGTTTATCTTTCCGTCGAGTTATAATTTCAACATCCCTTATAATTTTGCTTTGTTAGCTTAAGAACTTTGTTTTAAACTGTTTTACTTAGACAGGTATTATTATTTTTTTATCTTATTTTTAACGAACATTTGTATTTGTGTTTGTTTGAACACAAAATATGTATTTATATTAATGTGTTATTTATAAAGTGTTAGCAGATATATTATTATGTTAACACAATACACATCAATTAGTACTTAATTTCTCCACAACAGATGAATGAACTGGTTCATTGGCACATACACACACATACACACACATACAAAACGTGAGAATTAGTGTTTGCATTGCTATTTATATGACGAGATGCTGTTAGTACTAGTTAGTACAGGTCACGACACACACCGTGTGTCCTATATGTACCTACAAGAACAATTATTAGCCATCTTATATACAGTTAGTGTAACAAATACATATGTCAACTTTCCTTTTAACTACAGGTAAATTAGTTAAATACAAGACGATATATTATTTTATTATATAAGGAATTTAGGCTATATTATTACCGAGCTCTAACATATATTAAATATTTAATCGAAAATGCATTTTACTTCCTATAGAAGTGATAGTCAAAGATTAAATACAAAATTAAGGAGCAGCTTTTAAAATGTTTGCTTTGGCTTCTATTAGTAGGAAGCCATGGTAAGGAGTGACAACTTATCACTTATATAGTACTCATATTTCTCGGACAGACTTATTTAAAAATAGGGAGTAAATATAAGTAGACTTAAAATCAACCACTATTCTCAATTACTTTAATACTTCTTTCAAAGAATCCCCCCAACCCCTCCTCCCCCCCTTCCTCTTCGAACACAAAAGAAGCTTCTACATGATGAGTACATGCTTTGGTTACGAACCATCAAAGACTGAGACCGAGAGAGGGTTTGTCTTTACTAGAGACAACCACATGACGTATGTGACATATAAATACTTGTGCTGTGAAAGTTCAATACTACTGAACATTGATAGTTCTATATGGACTATTGAAACATTTATTACTCAAGTAAAATATAATTTCAAAGTTCCCAGGTTTGTAGACATGTTAGGCAATTTTTATTTCCTCCGACACAACTCCAGCAGCCTCCCGCTGATTAAATGATACGCTCTGAGAATAGTACTTTTGTTTTACAAGGTTCCTTTGAAACAAAGAAAAACAATGCTGTTATAAAGATACCATTTTAATACTTCATGACATTGAAGAGTACTTATTATACAGAATCCCTGGCGATCAAATTTAAGATGAAATTTATATCCTACCCTATAGAATATATGCCTATTACGGAATTAGTAAGGGTGGTGAATTACTTAGCTATACGATAAAAAATATAAAAGCTGGGGTATGTATCAAAACTACAGTTAACAAGTGAATTTAAGATTAAAATAACGAATTAAACTAGAGTTTAACATTGGGATGCTTATTAATTATTTCGATAATTTAAATAATACGTCACACCTTACATGGACAACAGCTGTAATTAAATTTAGTTACAGAAATTAATAATAAATATAAAGGATAGAGAAAAAGTAAAACGCGGCGAAAGGTAAAATTAAAACAGATGATTTCATGACGAAGAATAAATTGAAGAGGGTCGGTGGCAGGTAAGGAATACAGAAATGAGATTAAAAGGGATTGTGACCTTTATATATCTAGATATATATTATATACTGATGGTAAGTAAGCATGTCATCATCATAATATTAATACGTTAAAAACTTTGTAGGCACCGATTTTATAAACACGGACCGAAGAGTATGAAATTTGGCACAGTTTAAATAAAGATGGACATAAAGTACAGAAAGCCTTTTTTAAATTTACTTTGTATTAAAACACGTTAAATTAATAAGGAATACCTTACACACGCTTCATTGTTAATGTTGACAGTGTGAATGTCAAGTCCCAAAACGTTGTTTGTTCATAAAATAAACAATCTTTATTTAATATTAATCGAAGGGAGGCCAATGGGAGACCACAAGTAGGTATAATTAATTACTTATATACATTATGGAAACATTGAAAATAGTTAATTACCTTTACATATTACGCACACAATTCCTATAATTCGGAAACTAGTTCTTATTTTATAGTATAAATGTTATCCTGTCATGTTCTAGTCGATTTTAATATTTTGACCTCAGTAAAGGTCAGTCCGATGCCGATAAATTATTAAAATCAAAAGTTGCTTTCATATTTTTTAAATAAAACAAACCCCATTCTGCTAGGAACATACGAGCGTTAAAACAAAAGGGCAATGGAGGTTAAGGTCGATTTTTTTAAAGTGGAGACTAATTGCGCAAAGAATTGATTTAGTTCTAAATAGAGAGCTTATGTTTGTATTATTAGTTTATATAACCGGTGGCCTTAATGTGTGAGAAAGTCTAAATAAGATAAGATACAAATTTGAATTGAATAACCTAAAAGTTAGTTTATGTAATCGCAAAATGTTTAAGATACACCAAAAGAGGGAAGAGAAGTTATAGTAATACAGAAGTAACAAATAACTTTGGTAATCATAAAGTTGTACCTATTAAGTACATACCTTACGGTTCATATAAACTGTGTTAATATTTGTTCTTTGTTTCAGATGTTGATTTAAACTTTGCCTGTACATAAGTCAGTGTCGTACTAGCTAGAGTATTACTGGCGTATTAAAAACTCATTTAAAAGCAACAATCGAACATTCAATAAAAACACAGTTAACTTTAGTTAGTTTAGTTCAGTTCTAGAAATAGTTTTTTGGTGATCCAGTAAGAGACCGTTGCTTGGTTCGCCTGTATTTGTATTTTATTCAGTTTATTTCAACATCACCCAGATTTCTAAGAACTAAGTATGAAAATTTACTTTATATTTAAAATGCCAAGTTTTAGCGGCTGCAAGTCTTAATGGAAGCCTCATTACCAAGTTGTTCTCTATCAAATTCAGTGACCAGAAAAATATGGAAAATGTAGTCTTTTCAAGAAACGGCTTTGAAATATTACCTACCTTTAGCAATTTATTTGAATTAAGTCTTGAATTAATTTCTTTTAGAAAAAGCAAAAGCAATTATATCATGAAATTTACTTAGCAACTTAAATGATTTAAACGGTAGTTATGTACAAGACTATATAACTTAAAGTTTTTATTAAACTTAAATTTCTCCTTGGCATTAAATACAAACAATTTTATAAATTATATAGATGTATTTATAAAAGTTTTTTTTTGGACTACTTGTATCTACTATAAATGTTTTGTATGATTAATATTCATAACTGTGGTAAAAAATATATATATTTTTCGTCAACAGGTTTTATTAGCTTTTTTTCAGAAAAACTATTTTTTCCTCCGAACTACGTTATAAAATCTCACACAAATGAAAAATTTATTCACACCATAATATGACGTATCCAGATAAGATCTTATTTTCTACCTAATTTGTTCTCTAACATAAAATATAACTCGTGATGAGTAAAAAAAATAATAAATAACAGCATGCCACCACAATAGTGTTTTAACAAGAAAGCGTTAATGAGAAGATATAAGAAATTTATGCATGCTAACTTTTAGTAATATTTCTTTATTATATATCAAATACTTAAATACTTCATATCATAACATTGTAAAAATAAAAAATAAGAAAATAATTTAAAAAAAACTGGATATATATTTTTTTAAGATACCTGTACCTACTAATAGACTCCTTTTTGTGTATGTTATCTCAAAATTCAACGATTAATCTGACAAATACAAACTAAATGCGAAAAGTGCACGGGCGACGTGTCCGTGGATATAAGTAAAAATTAATATTAAAAAAACATAAAAATATTATATATGTATTGACAACGATGTAAGACAGGCCGTCGGCCCTGCGGCCACCCTCCTTGGGGATGTGTGTTGAGACTGATCAGTGGTGTAGGATTATATGTACTTTTTGATTGTTAAGAGGTGGTCCAGATTGTAAACTGCGACGCCATATTCAATTTAATACAATAAATTAATGTAAGGTAACTATGTACATAAACTGGCGAGGGATATTAAGATACAAACACATGCAACCCAAATGTAGTCACTAGTGCCTAGCGAGAAAACATTATTTATATCGTAAGCTAGTCGGTAATTTAAAAATCAACTTCATATAACAAGAGTATATAAAATGATATACTAGAATCAGTCCTAGTAAATGTGAGAACGTGATAGTTTAGAACGCTGTAATTATAATATAACCTTTATTAAGAGGAATTATTATTATTACGTGGCACGAATCCCAACAAGAACTTTGTGTTTTGACTATTAGTAACTTAACAAATATTATGCTTTAAAATTGATATAACCTTATTTGCTAACAACCTGAGCGCTAGAAGGTGAATGACCGCCTCATTTCTTGGTAACCTTGGATATCTTAATTGACAGATTTTGTATATTGTAGAGAAAATATTGTCAAGTAAATAAGCATCTTAAGGGATTTCAGCTCGTAAAGAATACTTTGACAACAAACAATAGAAACTGAGCTCATTATTTTAGAAAAATAGCTGAGTGCTGACTCAAACTATTCCAGCGTCGGATGCTTATCTTCTAGCCTCTCAAATTTAATAGGTTTCTTTGTTCCGAAACACCGACGAAAAGCCATATACGAAAAAAAATATATGGCTGACGCTATACAGTGCAGGTATCTTGCTAATAATATGTACAAAAGTAATAATAGGTGTTAAAGACGATAAATAATAATTTAATTATAAATAAATAATTATTTAATAATTGCACAACAGCTACTAGCAATTAGTCATAATTACTTAAATTAATATCTAGATATTATAACAATTTATATAAAATAATAATGATGTATATATTATTTACCAAATAGATGCGAATACAATCAACTTGTCAAAATGTTAAATATAAAATATTTGAATAGTCTGCAATATTAGTCAATGTGATTTATATAATCTGTAAGGTTCAGTGAAGATTACATATTAATTAGTTTAATGCTTTGATTATTTTTCTGATTCTTCAAATTGAAACTAGTACAAGCACTAGGTATTATTAATGTAAAATTTCAACTATACCTGCACCACCCCAATAGCCCATCTTTTAACAGTGCATCTTATTTTGGAAAGAACACTTAACTTGTTTTTGTTGTTTTTTTTTTGGATTTATAAACACACACTTCACTATGGTGAACATCACTGAACTGGAGTCATGCTGGAATCAACGTATGGCAGATTTTGATAAGCGTCTTGAAGCAGCCTCAACTCCATTTAATCCAACGCTGCAGCATTTAGCTGAAGAATTTAAGGCCTTCAGAGATATTGTTCGCAATATGCTCAATTTGTTGCACCAGCAAACCCGCGATTGCACCATAGTAATTGATGCCATGGATATGCGACAGCGGCAAAAGATGCTTTTATTCAATGGAATTCCTGAGAATGTAGATAAAGATCTCGAGCCGGAGGTCCTCACTATAATTCAGAAGAAGCTAGGTATTACACAAATCTCAAGTGATGCAATTAAGCGATGCCATCGCATTGGAGTCCTTAATGGTGATCACATCAGACCTGTACTGGTACACTTCAGGCATCATTATACCAAAGCCGAGATATGGAAATCAAAAGGAAAACTTAAAGGTTCTGGATACACAGTTTCAGAGTTCCTTACTAAAATCCGGCAGGCTATTCACAGAAAATCAAGAAAGCATTTTGGAATTAAGAATGTCTGGACTTTCGATGGGGTAATACACATCAAATTACCCGATGGTGGCCATAAGAAAGTGATATCAGATGAGGAACTCGAAGGATTGATCATTAAGTACCCAGAGAGTTTATGCTCTTCAGAACCTTTAACTACTTCAAGTACTATTCTGCAGCAGGGCGACCGACATCTGGAGACTCATCGTAAGCCGACGGTTGCTACAATTCACAGTGAAGACCCTAAAAGGTCCCGGCGGGTGATTTCCAAGAAATAAATCGTTTAAGTATGTAAGCATCCTTTTGGTCTGTTCTTCAATATTATACATACTATAGCATACTATTAACTAGACAAACTTATTTTTCTTATCTATTTTATGTTTTTGGAAAAGTATATTTTCCTTTGTTTCGATTGATAACTAATTAAACATTAATAACATGTATGTTTAGTTTATCGTTATGACAACTATACCCTCTAAGTCTTAGTGACATTTGTTTTTTTTTTTTTTTTTTTTTTTAATTTATTTCATGACCATGAGTACAAGCCCTTCAGTCGCAATAATAGAATAAAATTATATAATTTATAAATAAGTTGACATGGAATTACATTAACATTAAATCTTTTTTAGCTATATAACAGTATTCATGTCTATTTTTAAAGTATGATATTTAAGTCAAATCATGAAACTAATATAACATTAAACAATATAATATAAATGCATTTATAAAAAAATAATTAACATTGAATTGCAATGACAGTAAAAATAGCTTCATTACACTTCTCTTTTTTCTTTAAAAATTATAATAATCAAATTAAATATTTAATTTGTTACAAGTTACACTAATATTTAAATATTTTCAACAGTATTATGTTTATTTGAAAGTAATTCCTGAACACGGCGGGGAACACTTATACAACTCTGTTGCGATATTTCGCTAATGTCACTGACAAGAATCAGCCGTTGTACGTTAAATGACGAACATTCAAAAATTAAATGCTTAATATCCGCATTTTCTTGTGAACAATGTGCACACTTATTATTTTTTATGATTTTAAGTCTAAAAAGATGGGCAGGAACTACGCAATGTCCGAAGCGTAGACGATTAATTGTTGTAATGAATTTTCTCCCAGAATACTTTAGGTCATAGTACCAGGGTTTAATAGGTAAGTTTTTTTGGACCTCTGCGTACCATTTTCCTTTTGTTTGAATGATGTGATTTCTATATTCTCTCCATATTTGTATGAAATTATTGTTTAGGGTGGAATAAAAATCAGTATATGGGATTTTCATAAAATCCGAATGGTCTTCGTCGCATTTTCGACGAGTTGCAGCATCTACAACCTCATTTCCATATATGCCACTGTGTGATGGCACCCACACAAACTCGATAAATTTATTACTTTTAATCAGCTGGTCCAACATATGTTTGATTTCATATATAATGTAATTTTGTTTAAAACTTAAGTTATTATTACATAAGGTTGCTAGAACACTTTTGGAGTCACTTACTATTAATATATTCTTAATATCTACATTTCTATTTATTAATTTTAAGGCAGTCAATATGGCATAGCTTTCTGCTGTATAGACACTACAATTTTTGTCTAATTGAATACATTTTGAAACCATCATTTGAGGATCATAAAATGCAGAAGTGACAACATCAATATTTTTGGAACCATCTGTGTATATTGTATAGAAATGAGTTTTCTTACTAATAAAGTCTAGAAAATCATGTTTATTTTGGATTGAATCTAGATTACAGCTAATATGTAAATGGTTTATTAAAGAATTATAATTACATCTATACATTGGCCATATGTCATCCCTATAAATATTGTTTGTATTATCCTTAATATGATTAATAATTATTGGTATTTCAGGTATTGCAAAAATACAATCTTTAGAGTTTTTGTAAATAAAATTATATGATGTAAAAGAAGGTATATTGCTAGTATCTTTTAACCAGGTTTCATTCAATAAACATAGATCAACTTTTTGTTCTAAAAGGAATTTGTTTAATAATGCTTTTTTACTATTTAAACTTTGTATATTCAATTGAATAATATGTAAATAAGTATCCATTAAGTTATTAAGTTATGTAATAATATTTCTTTTATCTTTTTATTTGTTAAAGGTATACCATCCCTATTATTACCAAGGGCAACTAAAGACTTGACTAATGCACTGATAATTATATCATTATTTATAATTTGTTCAGCATCAATACAATTTGATGCTGTTTTTACATTTTTTACTGTAGAAAGATGTTGTGATACTGACTTACTAGGTTCATTTAATGTGGGGAATGTTTTAGATGTTATATTGGGTGGTGGGGTACTCACAACAGTGGCATAGGAACGATGACGGTGCTTTTCTTTCTTCTCTGCCGTTTTCTTCTGCTTTACAGGACAATCTCTAGAGATAGCCAAGTGACTACCTCCACAATTTATACAAGTGATGCCTTCTACATCACATTCTTTGTAGGAATGGCGACCTGCACACGAGGAACACATTTGATCTCCTCTACAGACTTTCGCGGAGTGGTTGAATTTTAAACATTTATAACATTGGATGAGTGGTGGCACATAGGTGTGTACCGAGTACCTAAATAGGCTAATAAAGGTAAACTGTGGTAAAACAGTGTCGGCAAAAGTTACTGCAACTGTGCCCAGGGGTATTAAGTTTCCGTTTTCTCTTTTCATAAATCGCTTGACTGATACAACCTCTGCATCAGCAACAATATTTTTATAAATATCTTCATTAGACATATCTTTGGGAACAAATCGAATTATTCCAATAGTTTCAGTCATATAGGCTGGTATGAATGCTTTGAGCTTGTATTTAATAAAAAAACTATCCATATTTAAGAAATTATTGGCAGGCGCGGGTTTTTTAAACGTAACGCCCACTTTGTAGGCATTTATTCGGTGTACTCCTACTATTCCTTTAACGTTTTCCGTAAAGGTTTTCGTAAGGACGATAGGGTTTTTATTGCCGACTTTTTCATTTTCAGTAGATTCCACATACACCACACAATCGCCACTGTGGTTTTCTAGAAACAATCTTTTATACAATGGCTTTTTAAATATATTATAGTTTACGACGCCTTCTGGACAACCGCCAACAATTTTTCGTTTTTTTGCTCTTTCGACGGGGTCTCCCCCGTCGCTATTTACACTCATAACTAGTATTATTTATAACAGCCCTTAAAAGTAACTATTTACTTGAAAATATACAATATAAACACGAAAGCTGAAATTTTATATTTTTGGGCCTTTTTTAAAATGCGCGCTTTTTGATTTCCCGCTAAAGATCTCCACTCAGTGACATTTGTCACCTGTCAGTGTTGCAAGTTGCAACCCTTCAATGCATATTCATTTTTTAATTAATGTGCATAGATTAATGTTATTGTTAGTATTTTGTTGAAAATGTTATTTTTAGTGATTAATGTAAAGCTTATTTACTTTGTAGTCTTTTTAAAAGCTATCTTTTGTAAATCCATGATTGGTATAATTTCAGTGTACTGTTTAACAAATTTTTACTTTAATGTAAACAGTAAACGGCTGGGTTGGTGTTGAATAAGGTATATTCTTATTTGTTACTTTTGCAGCATTCGTTTTTTGTTTATAATTATTTTTATTTATTATATTATATATTTTACTATATTTTTTAATTTATTTATATATTACACATTATGTTTGATGATGATAATAGTGATTCTATACATTCAGGTAATGACACATTCCATTCACTGCACGACACAAGCGGATCTTTTGATACTTGTGATGACTCCTCTTTTGAGAATCTAACTACATTACATGATCGGCTGGTAAAAATTTTTTCTAATGAGAATAATTTTTTCAACGTTTGCCACCTAAACTCTCAAAGCATACCTAGCCACTATTCAGAGCTTGAGACCACATTTTCTCAACTGAGTTCTGTTCATGCGGTGCTTGTTTCTGAAAGCTGGTTGAAACCATCTCTGCACTCTGCACTTTATCCTTTACCTGGATTTGTGCTAATTAGAAACGATCGCACAGAGAAAAGAGGAGGTGGTGTAGCCATTTACTTGAAAGCTTGTTTTGCATACAAAATAGTTTTAGCATCTCCTTCTCAATATTCTGCCTCCTGTGAATATCTGTTTCTGGAGCTTGATTTCAAGGGTACTAAGGTATTACTAGGTGTTATTTATTGTCCCCCCTTAACCGATTATTTCGCGGATTTAGAAGCAGCCTTGGATAATTTTTCGACAAATTATACACATTTTGTTATAATGGGTGACCTTAACACTGACCTACTCAAATCTTCTGCGCGCTCTCTTAGACTTCAATCTATCTTCGAGTCGGTAAACCTCTCAATTCTGCCTTTACAGGCGACTCATCACAATATCGACTGTGAGGACTCGTGGATAGACCTTATAATAACAGCTTCGCCTGATTTTTCCAAGATCTACGGACAGCTTGAAGCTCCCGGTTTTTCACGACATGACCTCATTTACCTGTCCTACAAATTAAAGCCACCCAAGCATAAGGCCACAGTACTAAAAATTCGCAGTTACTCACGTATTGACTTGGACCGTTTAACGATAGACGCTCTTAACTCTAACTTTTCTATGGTCAACGCAGTAGCAACAGTCGACGAGAAAGTTTGTATTTTGAATAACAGTGTTCTCACTTTGTATGACGTTCATGCCCCCTTAAAAACAGTAAAGCTGAAACGACCCCCTGCTCCGTGGATGACTCAGACTATCCGCGCTGCTATGGCAAAGCGGGATCTATTATTTAGAAATTTTAAAAAAGGACGAATATCTCAAAACTGGTCAGCTTACAAGGTCATGAGAAATCGGTGTAACCAAATGATACGAACAGCTAAACGCCGCTTTATCCATTTCAATATAACTAATTCTTCTTCTTCTGACATGTTTAAATTTCTCAATTCTATTGGTATATGCAAAACTACCACTTCTGATTATAGCTCTTCTGTACCCATAGATGACATTAACAATTATTTTATCTCTACTTCAAAGTTGGACCGCAAAATTCTTTCTGAAACACTTTCCTTTATTGCATCAATGCAAAGTCCCTTGGTCCCATTTTTTTATTTCTCAACTATTCATGAGGATGAAGTAAAGAAAACCATTTCTTCAATTAAATCTAAAGCCGTAGGCTGCGACGACATAAGCAGTTGTATGATATTCAATATCTTAGATTGCCTATTATCACCAATCACTCATATCATAAACTTTTCTCTGAGTTCTGGGGACTACCCTCAAATTTGGAAAAAAGCTTTTGTGCATCCTTTACCTAAAATTCCTCAACCTACTCTCCCTAATCATTATAGGCCCATCTCTATTTTGCCATTTCTCTCTAAAATATTGGAAGCCTGTGTATATAAGCAAATCTCCTCTCACATTTCAAAACATAACCTGCTTAGTACTTTTCAGTCTGGGTTTCGCTCTGGCCACAGCACCAACACTGCTCTCATTAAAGTAACTGATGACATTCGGTTTGGCATGGAGGATAAAAAATTGACAGTGTTGGTGCTTGTAGACTTTTCAAATGCTTTTAACACAGTCGACCATGAAATCCTTATTGCGATCCTATCTGTTCTTAAATTCAGCCCATCGGTTATTAAATGGTTTTCATCGTATCTTCGGGGGCGCCAGCAGTCAGTTCGCATGGGGAATGCCTCTTCCAAGTGGACTGTTATGGAAACTGGTGTTCCACAGGGCGGTATACTTTCTCCCATGTTGTTTTCTTTATTCATAAATACACTTGTTTCTAATTTCAGCTGTTCGTATCATTTGTATGCTGATGACCTCCAGATTTATGCACAATCCAAGGTCGATGACCTTGCTAATGCCATAGGCACTATCAATAATAACTTAAATAAATTAAGTCAATGGTCACACAGATTTGGCGTATCAGTAAATCCTGATAAGTGTCAGGCTATAGTCATCGGAAGCTCTAGACTCTTAGCCAAAACGGATTTTACAAATCTGCCATCCGTACAGTATAATGGCAACACAATACCTTTTACCACGACTGTGAAGAATCTGGGATTGTGCATGGATAATAGACTGAGTTGGCACCAGCAGGTAAACGAGTTATCTCGTAAAGTTACCTGTACTCTACGGTCGCTATATCGGACCAAAAATTTTTTGCCCTTTAAAACCAAAATTATTTTAGTTAACGCCCTCATCTTACCTATCATCGATTACGCAGATGTTTGCTATCCAAACCTGAGTAACGAACTCCTTGATAAATTAGACCGCCTCCTCAACAGTTGCATTCGCTACGTCTTTGGCTTGCGTAAATACGATCACGTCTCTGAATATCGGCGTAAGCTTAAATGGCTCACTATTGGTCAGAGGCGTAGTTGTAGGATTCTTCATCTCCTCTTCTCAATATTAAACGATCCAACCTCTCCTCCTTACCTCAAAGAAAAATTCCAACTCCTCCATGATACACACGACAGAATACTTCGTTCCTCTGCCTATCTCACAACCACCATTCCTTCTCATACCAGCGACTTCTTCCACAAATCTTTCACTATCCAAGCCTCACTTCTTTGGAACCAACTTCCTGAAAAGATAAGAAGAGCACCATCCAAAAGTACCTTTAAGAAACTTGTCAAAAAGCACTTTTTAAAGTCCCCATAATCCGTGTGTTAATTTGAAATGTGTATCTCATAATATAAAACTTCAACATTCATGATGTTATAATAATAATATGTATAATGTGTATGTATTTAGATATGTGTATACGTTTATTCAATTTATATATATGTATGTATCAGTGTGTAAGTGTATATAGATAGATATATAGTATATATTTAATATTTATCATGTCCTTTTTTTTTCTAATTTATTTTTATTTGTTAAATTTAAATTTATTAAATTTATTAAACGCCTACCACAATTTTTCACCATCACAGAGGTTAACTGGGAGAGAATGCCGTTAGGCATTAAGTTCGCCTTTTGTTAATTCAATAAAGCGTAAATAAATAAATAAATAAATAAGATACTTCAATGTTCTTAGCGTGAGACACAACTCTGGTTCCAGCTAATGGACGGAGCATTGAATGCGAGCTCGATAAATCTACCGAAAGGGAAATAGTAATAATAGCAGGAATCCGGGATCAAAGACCGTTAGCCCTTACCTGTTCCGCGGGTACGTGTCAGCTCGCTCAGTATTAAAACCAGTCACGAGTAACGTAAATGGGACCTAAATTCTAGATGCAGTTTGTATGCTAGGTGCGTTTAGGTCTTAGAAATTCTGTATTTAATGCTATTTTATTTATCTTTTTGGTTAGTACATAACGTATTATGTTAGGACTAGGAGCTACTGGAATTCTGAAGACAACACATTTATTAGTTTAAGTAATGTAATAAAAGTATATTACTTATAATAAATAAAATATATCATCAAATACAAATGTCGCAGAGTATCCTAATCCTAATAGTGTCATCCTACGAGTTACCTACAGTCTACCGGGTCAGGGGTGACCATAACATTACATGTAGAGAGGGATAATATTATTTTATAAAAAATATGTTCACTTGTAAAATAAATCCTAACACTGAAGTAAGAAAACTAGAATATAATTGTTTGAAATTGTCTACAAGCCAGTTTAAGTCTATTTAAATTTAAAATATATATTTAAAATGTTAATTTCGCACGGTTAACATAGCACGGTAGATACCGTCCTGCGTAGTCACACGCCTTGCATCTAGTTTTTTATAAATAATCGTCTATATCGGGGGGGTAGTGAAGTCAATTCGGCTTCTTAAGTTCATCCTATGTTTCTTACTTTGCAGTATAGTATCGTCAATATGACTCAGCTGAAATTAATATTTGAAATGGTCATTACTACATGTTCTGTCCTGCGCTCTACTAATTGCGGTCGCTCTACTAATTGAGCTACCGTGTCGCTAACAGTCTAGATGAATCTAGCATTCTACAGCTAATCGTCTTTATTGAGCTGGATCAGACATCCACTATGATGAAATGAAGTTTTTTTAAATGCTGAAAATGGATTCTGTTAGTTATCACTTCACATCCTGGTATATTTTTTTAAATATTTTCAATGTACAAAGACTACTCCTCTACAGATTTATTACATGTATAGAAAAAGATTTGCATAGTACCTGTTACATGATTGACATAAATTGACGTAACTTTTTTATTTCTTAACCGATTTAATCAAAAGTTAAGTGAAGACTGTGACAATATATTCCTAAAAACCGCATTCAAATTGGTTAAGCCGTTTCTGAGATTAGCGTGCACAAACTTACAGACATACAGACAAACGGAAAAACCTTTGTTCTGGGTTCTCTTGCTCTTATAAAGGCCCCCTATGTTATTTATTTTTTAATATTTTCCATGTACAATTTTAGATCAGTGGCGATTTTATTATATGTATAGATATAGTTCAGTTATTTAGAATTAAATATGGATTCTCAAATTTTTTGAGTCTGATATTCATATTCTATTTCTATATATATATATACACATTATTATAACTTGTTCAATAATTTTGTTTATTTTCTTGAAAAAATACTTTATTTCTATGGAAGATATTACATTAGCAATAAAAATGTCTGAAAACAAATCACAGCCTGTTAATTTTATGTTAGTATAATTAAACTGAAGTCTGTGGTATAAAGAAACACAATTGATATTACTATTGTTTACATCCCTGTTAAAACTCTATACATTACTGAAAAATTATACAAAAACAACAAATTTTGCATATATCAAAGATATGTTTAATGCTTATATATTCAAATACAACACAGTTCAATAAAAATAATTTCATTTAGCTAGCGGGTAAGAAAGGTATAAATATTTATGGAGGGATAAAAAATTTATACAAGATGAATAACTTGCAGAGTAAATTAATTGAATGTACATCTTGACACAACGGCAATACAAAGATAAAATAGTTGTAAAGGATGAAGTAAAATAAAGATGAGGCAGCATGGTTGTAAACCCTAGCCTGTCCGAAAGGACAATTAAAAAGAAATGTGGAGGAAAAAACACATATAGCTAAGGTATAAGAATAAGCCGAAGTACATGTCAGCCAGATAGACACCCAAAAAATTTTATTAACGTATCAGATTGAAAACTGTAAAATTGTTATTTAAATTTCACAAACTAGTAAGATTAAAAATATTGTAACAAATGTTTTGTTATATATTTTTTTTGTTATTTAAGTAATATAAGCTGTCCAATATACAGGGTTCAAGATATCGTATTTTCCGACATTTATAAATACCTATTAACAAGTTATCAAATTGAGTTGAAGTTGAGTGCACAGTAATAAACTTATCATATCAAGGAATCTATGGATTGTGCATCAATTAGTTTATTAACGCCATTAACGTTTTAATTTATAAGAACTTGAAGTATTATAATTTTCTTTGGATTATTTAATTAGACAAATTGTGTTGTAAGTAATGTTCTTTTGCCTTTTTTATGTTTTGGAAGTTTTAATTCCATATAATATAAAACAGGCAAAAAAAACATTAAGCTAAGATTGTATAAGTATCTGAAGTACTATTTATTAATTAAATAAATGTACGTAAATTCAAGATATTTAAAATAAATAAAACAAATCACGTACCTTTTATTTCCGTTACAATATCACCATACGGCACCGAATTCTAGAAAGTCCTTTCCACAAAACAATGTGGGATCACTTACAATAGCTCAATACCTTATTGATGAAATATCTTAGTACATATTATTTTACAATAAACACTAAAACACTTAACATCAACAGTTCACGACACTCCATTGTTTCTTTATCACTAGACTAGACATTGACAAATGACATTACAAATATGACACTTTCTGATGACATTTCTCATTTGTTTGTATTCTCTGTTTTTAATATTTTTCATTTCATTTCCATCATATGTAATATATTTTATTATATAATATAATTCATAACATAGAAAAATCTACAATTCATAAAATATCACAAGTAGCGCCATCTATGCAACTATATAGATACTTTTATACTTAAGTATTTAAGCTACCACATTGATGGCGCTTAAGTAAAATGTAAATGCTTTATTTTTAAATCTTTAAGATGATTTTTCTATATGTATATGAAATCAAACAGAATTATATATATTTTTTTTTCTTGCACTTATTTATTTTAATATTTTATTAAATAATATTGTCCGCTAGTACCTAAGCTATTTTAATAAAATCCTAAATCGACTACAATCCTTAAAATCAATGGAATCCTTGAAATAACCTCTGGTAACTCATCAATACCTACTAAAAAAAACTGTAACTTAGCAACAATCAGTATTGCGTAGTTGTGTACCGATAACGCGTTAACTCTACATCATATTTGTATGTATATGGTGTAAATAGTAAATAGGGGAGATAGGAACACGGACATACACTGTAAGTAATAGCTATAGTGGAGATCGATCTAACTTCGGCGTGTTGTCGTGTATGTTCATTAATAAACGAGGACAGGAGTATCTTCCCTTTGCACTTTTGACAAATAGGTTCGAATACAGTTTAGGTATTCACTGTTTAGTAGTTAAATAGTTTGTTTTTTTTTTACTTTAAAAACAAGTTTAAACAAGTTGAGCAACTCGCTGCGATGAGATGATGGCGCGCTTTTTAAGTCAACAGTCAACTTACGTTCTTGGCGACATTACTAAAGTGCTTATGTCAATTATTTCTATACTTGTCTGTAAGCTTTTAGTGTAGGAGCTCCTGACACACGTAACCTTATGTAATGAAGTCTTATTCCTTTGTATTCTTATTCTATTTTTCCTTGGTGGGCTAAAAGGTCTACTGTACTAAAATTACTCAACTCAACCTGCTCAAATCTAGTCTGCTATGAAGCTGCTTTGGCTTTTTAATATTATAATACCTATCTTCTTTTTTAGTTTAAAAAATGAATTACTTTTTTTCTAGTTTATTTTAAGTAGAATTGTAAATGAACAGCCACCCATATGAAAGATTTTTTAATCCAAGTCTGGCCATAAATATTGTTATAGGTAATTAGAAACTTTTGCAACACGATACTAAAAAAAATAAGAAAATAGTTAGTCTTTAATAAAATGTCCCAACAATAGACTATTTAAAAATGTACCGTGGAGTTTCTAATACACATTGTCACAAGAAGCCAATAAGCCAGACTTTGTTAATAGTGAAGACTGACCTCCGCTTATTAAATTATACATAGTTGGTTTTAGAGTACATGGGCTGCTCCATACACTGTGTCATGTCAACAAAGAGTCTGTTAAGAAATTCTCTGGGACAAACAGTAGATCAATTTCCAAATAAAACAGTGCGTATTCATAATTTCGAGACCAGATAGATGAAGGTCTGTATAATAATTATAGGTTTTCGTTTTTCGTATACCTAATATTATTTATCTTTTTGGAGACATATCTATAATAAATAGTATCTATTTAATAATAATAACAAATAAATAATAGTAACAAAACTTTAATGATGATTAAAGTTAAAAAAACGTAAAAGAAAAAAAAAGGAAAAGTGGGTAATACTAAAATTCTACTGTACCTAAACAGTAAATTTTTCTTAAATATTAAGTCTATATTATGACAAAAATAACATTAAGATTGCAGTTCAAATGTTTATTAATATACCTAGTAATGGACTGCATGTGAATGCTTTTATTCTCGTAATGCATAATAGATTCATTATATCTTTAAATACGTAAATTATCTACGCTTAATAATACATTTATACAAAACATTTTTTCATGTCAAAGCTACCTAGAAAGATCAGCTGAGAAGAGCTAAGGAGAGAAACTTATTTTTAAAGCAATACTTAAATCATGTATTGTGTGTTTCGAAAGAAACTTGTGTCTTCTATAGAGACTTCCTTGGGGCTGATCTCTGAGTGGGGTGTATTGAACCACGTACAGTTCAATCCCCTGAAGACACAAGTTTGCGCGTTTACCACTAAGAAAACCCCATTTGTCGTATCACTGCTCTTCGAGAACACTCCCCTCATTGCCTCGCCAAGTATCAGAATACTGGGTCTCAAATCAGAAGTTGGCCTCGAAGAAATTGGGAGTGATTAATAGAGCGAGGCAGTATTTCAAACCTAGCCAAAGACTTGCGCTCTATAAGGCGCAGGTCCAGCCACACATGGAGTACTGTTCTCATCTCTGGTCCGGATCACCCCAATATCAGCTTCTACCATTTGACCGCGTACAATGGAGAGCCGTTCGGATTGTCGTGGACCCGGTGCTCTGCGAACGGCTGGACTCTTTGGCATTGCGTAGAGACGTGGCTTCTTTGTGCGTTTTCTACCGCATTTACAACGGGGAATGTTCCGAAGAACTATTCGATCTGATGCCTGCCGCCGAATTTCATCACCGCACAGCGCGCCATCGCCTCCAATATCACCCTTACCACCTGGATGCGTGGCGATCCTCTACTGTGCGGTTTTCAAGGACATTTTTCCCACCTTCCACTCGCCTGTGGAACGAACTCCCTTCGGTGGTATTTCCAGATCGGCACGACATGGGTACCTTCAAAAAAGGCGTTTACTCCTACCTACATGGCCGGCAACACTCTTGTAAATCCTCGGGTGTTGCAAGAGTTTATGGGCGGCGGTGATCACAAGTCATCTGTGACCCGCCAGCTCGTTTGCCCTCCTCTTACATAAAAAAAAAATACATAAATACATAATAATATTATATTTATTAATTTAGTTATACTTTTTAACTTTGAATAACAGTGATCACTTGTGTTTTATTGTGAACAAGATCAATATTTAGCGAGCAATTTAAGACCAACAAGAACCATCGCAAATAATTCAAAGAAAAGGGGTAATGATTTTAGTAAATTATTATTACCAAATAAACCACTTCCAAATGAATGCCAAAGAAAACTGATACTCGCTGTACTATAAATAGGCTACATATCGTAGAGTTTGTTCTGATATTTGAGTGCCTCTACGAGTTTTTCTTTACGAAACTATAACCGGGCCGAATAAGTAACTACACAAAAATATATTTTTCTCTGGAATCAAACAAGGACTTTTGTTTTTCATTAAGGTATTTTTTTGCCAGATAATATTATAAACAATAATGTGAACTACAACTGTATTCCAGATATTTAATATAACGAAAAATGAAACGATCGTAAGTTCCGTTGTTTAGTCGGATTGTAGTCTTCATAAATATTAAATAATGTTGTAGATTATGATCTATAACGTACGTACTGCCGACTGTCGTACTTCCGTATTCTATATTGAAGATTATTTATTATTTTGTTAAGTTAGGGAAACTAGATAAGACAGGAAAATAAGGTTTCTTCATGTTAAGTACCTTGTGGTGAATCAAATTGAAAGATTGTGGAAAATCGGTTAATATAAAGATTATATTGAACATTATCTGTAATTATATAAATTAAGTATTACAGTTAAGCACAAATTTCACTTGAAATATGATACCATAAATAATATTATGAAAAAAGGCTTATGTAATTATGATTGTAATGTATTTCAATTGTAATTTGCACAAGGCTTAGAACACCCATATGTCCCGCATGAATTCTTATGTGACTTATATAGTATGAGTAGAACTGATTGTCTTTTAGTAGGCAGTAGTTGGTACCTCGCACCAGCCGTCACTGGCAATAGGAACTGCTAATTGCAGTATAACTTTAGCTCAGATTAGACTGGGTTTGAATTACCTCAGCTATGTAACAGCCAATAAAGTAGAAGCCATGAAAGACTATTGTTTTGTCATGAAACTGAACTTGTTCTTGATTATTAAAACTTGCTGTAGATATGAAGTAATACAACAAGTTCTTATAAATGTTATATTTGATGCCTTCTTTGTTCAAGTTGCTGGCATTAACATTCCTAATTAATAAAAATATGTACCCATGTCTAATTAATAATAATTTAACCTATCCAATATGACGATTATTTGAATATTATTTTTAACCCAAAAAACTCTTAATAATTTTTTTCGTGACAATTGGTAAAGGCCCTTTCCGAAAACCAAATACATATTTAGTGCCATTTGGTTTACTGTCTGTTCAATATTTACTATTTACTAAGAAAGTTTTCTTTTAGCTATACCAGTTTTTGCCCTGCATATCTTGTTGATTGTATATGTTTACTATACAACAGTAGATAATACTTTTATACAGACATAATATTTATTTATTTTAAAATGAACAACTCATTAATCCATCTCCTATTTCATCTAGGCAATGTCAGACAAGAAGCCCCCTCATCAGATCAGTATGGCAGCGAGCGCCATCGCCTTACGAGGAGTGCATATATTCTTGAACGCCAGCAGAGCCGCCGCTGACAAAAGATCACAGCCGCGGCCGAAGACCAAGCGCCCGCTACCAGGGTACAAGATGCAGACCGGAGTGCTGGAAGTGCTGCTAAGAGCTACCAAGTTTGATAAGTAATTTAAACTTGCTTAGAAATGTTTTTAGTCTATAAGAATATTTCTGCACTGATATAAACATCATAAAAGCGTTACGAGGAAAAATCTGAATTTGAGTCTTAGGAAGGAGTGAATGTGGGCGAAAGCTCGTTTAATTTAACCCTATTGCTTTATAAAAGTCAGGTTCAACCCCATGTGGAGTACTGTACGCACCTTTGGGCAGGTGCCCCGCAAAACCAACTCCACCCGTCGTATTGTCAACGATCCCAAACTCTAACCAAACTAGAACCTTTAAGTATAAGTATAAGACGTTGGTTCCCTGTGTATTTTCTACCGACTGTATAATGGTGAATGTTCTGAAGAGCTCTTCGATATAGTGCCACCGTCACATTACTACCATGGCACTCTTCGCCGAAGGACTAAATATCATTCGCACCACTTGGATGCTTGGTTTGCAAGCAATATGCGAGCTTCACGTTTATTACTTCCGTGCACATGCAAGACGCTTAAAAAAGCGTCGAGTATAGACATATTTTCCCTAAAGGCCGGCAAAGCACCCACAACTCTCCTTGCGTTGCAGTTGTCCATGAGCAACGGTAGTCATTAAACATCTGATGGTTTCGTTCGTTCGTTCCGCTCGTTTACCCGCCTAATTAAATAATAATAATAGAAGCTAAGACGAATTAATTTTGTAATAAATATTTAATTACAACAATATCAACACTAACATGTTTGAAATCTAGAACCTCTAAAGTACTTCTACCGATACTAGGTAAAATGATGTAAGTAGTCGGGATATATATATAGGTGTAATATTGTTCAATGTTGATATCCCACTACGTAACAATTAAATATTTCGTTACAAAGGTATTTCTCACGCATTTATGCAGAACGTGAAAAATAATTGTGAAAATAAGACAACAACATGGTTCAGGAGAAATCAGATCAGCTAACCTAATTAAATGTAATTTTGAATTAATTTATTGTCCTAGTAAAACATTGACAGTCAATGTTATATTAGTTTTAATCGTATTTCCTTCATGATAAATACACGAATTCAAACACGCTACAAACGAATTAGGATGATTCAGTAATTTTGGAATTCAATTAAAGGTTAATTATAAATACACGAAATTTTTGACCTGATATACCTAAGCATTGCATCACAAGAAACACATTTTAGTCATCAAAGTTTTATATAAAAATTGTTTTGTTGTGTAGATTCTTTTAATTAACTATTAATTATATATCAAGGAATTAGAAACGTACAGATTACTAAATATATACAGGGTTATTTTTATTTAATTGGTCACCTCCTGCAGGCAGCCTCTCTATATCTAACACAACAACATATTTTGTTTAACGACTTTTAACAAATCTTGATAAACAACACACAAAAAACGAAACAAAAAAAAATTGCTGCCTCTTTTACTTATTACTCTCTATTTTGTAAGAAGTATTTATAAGGTCAACGCCCGGGCGCTATACCTAAGCTCAGATTTAATACCAGTTCAGAGACAACAAATAAATTTTGTATGGGTAAACTTAAATTTTAAAAACTATTAGCCTTAAAATTTAGTTGAACAAATGTTGTTGGGATTGATGTACAGAGGCTGCCTGCAAGAGGTAGCCAACTAATTACAAATAACCCTGTATATACAAACGTTTGTATTCAACTATTTGGTTAAATATATATATATATATATTCAATTAGTTTAGAGATGCTTGTAAACATCGACCTTCCATATTTAGCCGTTTCTAAAATACTTGGGGTCAAATTGCAGAATCTCTTTTGAAAAGGTAAAGAAAGAAAGCAGATGTAAAAAGCTACTTATCTAGTGATTTTAGACCGAAACTACTTAAATAACATGATATTGTTCAGTAGATATTATCTATATTTCGTGATCTAGGCCAGATTTTAAAAAGTATATTCGTAGAATGCCAGGCAACGATTTATAAAAGGAAAATATAGACAAAAAAAGATATTTAAGAGTAACATACTACTTTTGCGTATAACTGTGAACCTTTAGGAAAGAATAATATATCAATTATATTTATTGTAAATGTAAAGCATTATTTTCTCATAATAGATTACAAGATGTAGATATTTTACAAATAAAACACATTATTGAAACCAAAAATACTTGCTCAGAAACTCTTATATGTGTCTCATAAATATCTTAGATCTTGTTGTAATTGTGATGAAGGTGATGATTGTAGGTGGTAGGTGGTAGGTGGTAGTATACAGTATGGTATATACATATTACACCCTCGCCACTCGCCAGTCGAACTCATGTGCTTCGTGAAGACTGACGTGTCACGTACGCAAGCCTGTACGAACTTAACTTGAAATGCCCTATAGACAACTTAAAGAAAAGACGCTAGATATATTATATAGAAACACGCATTTTAGCAAGTGAGTTTGATACAAGTTTCTGAAATATGTTATATAAGTTGGATTTTGTTTTAATATCATTTAAATCGTGTTTTAGTGCCTTTTCGGGTGCCTACCAGGACTTAACAGGTTCTATTGAGTGTTTGAGTTTCTTAGAGTTTAACGATTCAGAAAGTTTTAGAAAGTATCAATCAAAGTAATACAAAAATATATTAAATTAATTAATTTTAATTTAGAAGCTTGATAATATGTTTAATATATCTTATACTTAATAAATAAAATTGATGTAAATTTAAAAAATATAACTTATATATACCTAGATAACTATGTTTGCATTATTTGTTATAGAAATGAGCTGGAGGCACTTTTTACAATGTACAGGAAGTTGGTAACAGCAGCTCAGAACGCAGCGCCGGCCAGCGTGATCGGACAGCCGGTGGCTAAAGTTGATGTATGTATGCTTTTTCTATTTGTTCATATTAAAATGTAACTAATTAAACTTTCAACTAAATAACTAGTTAGTTATGTTATTACCTCGCAAGTTAGTTATTAACGATTTCCTTAGAAGAAACACATATAAATGCAAAACGTTGAGTAAAAACAAATGCTTAGTACAAAATTGGGTAGTATTAATTACGATTATTTATTTAATTTCATAGTACCTAATATATTCACTAATAGTAGTTCCAGGTCGTTTTTTGTTTGTGAAAGTAGACTATAGCTAGTATAATAAGCAATTTTGTATCTATGATGTCTACAAAAAGTTTGACGATCGTAAATATCGAAAGTATGTAGCAGACATGATATAGACGCACGCAATTCAAAATAAAGCCTTGTTATTTTGTATTTGGAACCTAACTATTGGGTAAACTAACAAAATGTAATCACTCATTACCTACAACCTGCACTTAAAAACATATTTAATGAGAATTACGAGAAAATTGTACACTTTGGGAAGCTTTAATGTGGCCTATAAATGACGTATAAAGATAAACATACCGGCGGCGTCGCTCACCTAGATAGGGGTTAATAAAAAATATAATACCTACTAAATAATGAATCTTCGTTTTACTTCTTTTATGAAAACGAAAATGTAAATGGTATAACACTTAAACACGAAAAATATATTATAGTATATTTTTCGTGTTTAAGTTTTCATGAGACAAAAGTGTTGTTGAAATCGAAGTATATTTTGTTATTTACAAATAAGGATAAAGTAAATTATATGTTGATGCTTGTTACTCAATCTCGCCAAAACTACTGTCCGGAATTTGATGAATTTTTAGGAATATTGTAGCTTATGTATCAGAATAACATATGGGCTATAGAAATACTAACGTTTGCACATGGTTTTGTCTGTGATGTTTGTTATTCTTTCACGCCTAAATTACTGTACAACTTTGATGAAACTTAGCAATATTGCAGCATATGTATCAGAATAACGCATAGGCTATAGAAATACTAACTTTTGTCTGTGACATTACATAGATTATAGCGCGATAACTAATTGCCACGGGAGATCCTGTTTTTAATCGTTTGGTTCACTTAATTTTACAGAATTATGTAATTAGTAAACTAATTACTGCTAGTCTCAACGGATTAAAGGATTTAATGATTTTGACGTATAAGGTCGGTACGATACGTCAAAAATAATCGAAAATAATATTTTTATGAATTATGTTCCTAGCCATAAAATTATTATTATTACAGTTTACGTGGACGAAGTCACGGGCAACAGCTAGTATAGAATATATTATATACAAGTAACTATTTTATTACACATTTTGATGAGTAATGAGAAGTAATCCTTACTTAATAAACATTAACATTTTTAGAAACCTCTTCTTATTTATTTATATATATTTTAAAATATTTGATGATACTGAATACTGTAGCATTCTTGTAGTATTAATCCATATTATTAATGATTTTTTTTTTTACTATATTATACCTAAGTTAAAGTGAAATCAGTTTGTGCATGTGTATTATAATAGGTACTAAAAGAATAGCGTGAGCTAGAAGCTATAAAATAAAATTATTTCATTCTATCGTCGTATCGTAAAATATGTAAAATATAAAGGTATATCCGGGACACATGAGCATATTTTATTATTTTATTGTTTTATTGTTTTATGTGCAGACTGCAGACAATACTTAGCAACCTTTTATGAAAAGGTAATATTTTGATTCGTTGAATCCTACTAATATTATAAATGCGAATGTAAGTTTGTTTGTTACGCTTTCACGCGAAAAATACTCAATCGATCATTGTCAAATTTTGTACACATACTTTTGGAGGTATTAGAAGTAACATAGGATACTTTTTATAAAATATATATGTATATATTTTAGCGGATAGTTAAAAGATGTAGAAAGATAAAAATATTGTTTGTCAATAGACACGTGGACGGAGTCGCGGTTAACAGCTAGTATATTATAAAGGAAAATATTACAGATTAAATCTCTAGCAACTAATATTTTTTTGAATTATCCCCCCACCTAAAAACGAGGGATGTTATAAGTTTAACGTGTGTATCTGTGTGTTTGTCTGTGTATCGTAGGGTAGAGTAGTGTAGCATCGTAGCAGCCAAACGAATAAACGGATTGCTGTTTTTTTAGTCGAAAGCCTTGTCCGTCAAGAAAAACTAAAAAATAATAAAAGTTTTCACAAATAGACCTCTAAAAAGGATAAAAATAATATTATTATGTACTTATTAAAGAAGTATTTTGAAGCATTATGTACCAAAAAGTTGATAATTTTGGGCATAACCGTAAATGCGTTCTTAATCAAACCTAACTTGATACTTTACTAGCCATTTTTTTTTGTCAATTTATCAAAGTTTTTTTTGTATTTATTTTGCTTCTAGTGCCTATGGATTGTTACCGATTTGTCTTGACTTGATGGAGTTACCAGAAAGTGTCCTGATTGACGGATACTGGTGGATCTCCTAGACGATTGGAGCTGGGTGCACAGAGTATGGGCTTGTTTTGTTGCTTTTGATGAGATCTTACCGTCAGACTTAATGGAGTAATCTGAAGGTACCCTGAGGGGTGAATGATATTGGATCTCCTAGAGTTAGACGAATAGAACTTAGAAATATAATACTAATAGAAACGAAAAAATCGATGAGAAAAAATATACATCAAAACTATCAAAATTGTTTCATTTACATATTATTCTCGCATTATGTGTATGTACATGCGTATGTGTGCGTAGACAAAATTTGTCTATGTAGTGATGCTATTTGCTACCTAATACCTATCAGTTTTGTAAACGCGTCCTTAGCCTTACCGAACTGAATATTCAGGCGAACTATTCGGTTTACCATTTCATTGTTTGTTTGCCAAAAACAGGTTCTAACAGATACGTTATGTGTGGCTGCTGGCTAGATTAATAAATATGTTAATTTGTGGTTTCAAAATATTAAAAAAAAAATATGATTTAAGTTTCAAAATAAGTGTTGACTACACTAAGAACTAGTTGTAGGTTAGGAATAATAAAATAAATGTTGACTTGATGTCTGTATTTCGAAATAAATGTTGTTTTAATCAACATTTATTTCGAAATACATTTAAATGGATTTATATTAGGTATTAAGCTAAAAATAAATATATTTTTTTAACAGATTTTTTTAAATATGTCAATGTATTTTGATAATAGAGTGTCTAATTATTAACTATTAAATGTTTTGATTTTACGATCTGGTAAGCTGTTATAATTTTTGGAACGTCAAAAATCACACTAGGGTTAGGTACCTATCGAACGAAGGCAGGGACAGAAATTTAGCTAGCTTCTGTTTTTATTTAGTTAATCGTTTTTCTATTTGTTTAATATTCAGGGCATTGACCTTAACACTTTTCGAGACGTCATGCACAACACCTTCGACTTAGTCACAGAAGATGTGGTAATGGATCGAGTCTGGTTAACCTGGGAGCGGGGGGCCCATGGTGGGGAGGGGGCCTTGAAGTTCGAAGCCTGGGTGAGAGGCCTTAGCGTGCTTTTGAGAGGCTCCGATGAAGAAAGGCGTACTCATTGTTTTGCTGTGTACGATTTGAACAGTGACGGATTTATAACTAGAGACGAAATGTTTACTCTTTTAAAGTAAGATATATTTTTAAATCAATTATATTTAGACAGTACAATTCATTCTCACCTTCTAAAGAACCGTTCTATTGATATTTCGATGCTGGTCTAAGACCATCTTATCGTGTATGATCCATGATGTGAAACTTGGCATATCATACATTTTTTAAAAATAAATTCTCACAATTATTCTTCTCTATCGACATGACGCAGAAAAATAAATATTTAGGTCATGCCCGGGTTTTGTCAAATTTAGGGCAACTATTATAGATAGACTGATGTTATTATTATTGAACACGAGGTCTTCGAACTTTAGCCTAAGCCTTCGTGAGCCTTCAAAAGGATTTCAATTTAAGATAAATTATCTTTTTATCATTTAACATTAATTTCGAACATTTCAATTATGTCTTATATTTTGCTGCAACTTAGCCTTGTTTTTACAAAGATTAGATTGAGAAAGATTGTGATAATATGGACATTTGATAAATTAATGCTATATACAGGGTTATTCGTAATTAGTTAGCCACCTCTTGCAGGCAGCCTCTCTACATCAATCACAACAACATTTGTTCTACAACTTTTTAAAATAAATAGTTTTTAAAATTTAAGTCTACCCATATAAAGTTTATTTGTTGACTCTGTACTGGTATTAACTCTGAGTTTAGGTATGGCGCCCGGGCGTATAGGTATTTCTTACAAAATATAAGTAAAAGAGAAATCAAAAATTTGTTTACTTCGTTTTTTTGTGTTGTTTATCAAGATTTGTAAAAAGTCGTAGAACAAATGTTGTTGGGATTGATGTAGAGAGGCTGCCTGAAAGAGGTGGCTAACTAATTACAAATAACCCTGTATATCAAATTCATTAAAATATATAGGTAATTTTAGTAACTTCTAAAAATGTATTTTTTTATAACACAATCTGAAGAAAAAATGGTATTACCTATACCATTTTTTCTACTACAAACCTTCTACAATTAAATATTCATTCAAAAAGAATTGTTCACTGAAAAGATATAATCAAATGATCCGATTCAAACCAATCGGATCGAAATCTAGATTTGACGACAGGAATCATATTCGATCTAATCAGTTGCACGTTGCATCTTTCGGTATTTGTTAACAATTCGAACGCTACAAATAATTAAAACCTTGAAAGACCAAAGAATATTAATAAATCATTACATAAATGCATAATAAATACAGTGATTATTGTGTTTCTTAGGAACTGCCTCCTGAAGCAGCCTGGTGACGAGGATCCCGACGAGGGTGTGCGCGAGCTGGTGGAATTGGTGCTGAGGAAGATGGACCTCGACAATGACGGCAAGCTCTCCGTGAATGATTATAGGTGACTTATCATTATTTACAATTATAAGAATATAGAATTAGTTATTAAGAATAGAAATAGAAATGTTATGTTGCAGGCGACTTCAATTCCTATATCTTAATAATAAACCAACTATCATCCAATTACATTTATATTCGTAGACCAATTTAATTATAGCCAAGATTAGTTTTTGTATTTTACCTCATTAGGCATAAATAATAAAAGTTTTTGGTTTAAGTACGAAGACATAAAACGAAAAAAAAATAATAAATATTCTTTTTCATATAGTAATGTTATGAAACATATACCGCCATGTTTTTTACAGTAAAGCTGTTCAACAAGAGCCGCTGCTGTTGGAAGCATTCGGGCAATGCTTGCCTTCCAAGAGACACGCGGCGGCCTTTCTTAAAAATTTAAACACTAAATAGGTCATTTAAAACAATTTAAGCTTAATATTTCTACCCGTCAAAGTTGTCTAAGAATGACAAATAATATGATAATTCCGAAATAATAATAAAAAATGAAAAAAAGTTGAATTATTATATTTTATTCTGCTTATGCTAAGTATAAGAAATAATTGTTAAGCATTTCTTATTGTAATTTATAAATCTAACAAATAGCATTGAATTTTTTTAATACTTTTTCCTTGTACATAATAAGTGAAGTCTCTAAAATATGTTTATGTTTATTTTTTTTTTCTCACTAGTGACTGTAAAAGACACTTTACACAATATCTACTTTAGACTCGAGTATTATAAGTTTAATGAGTATGTAAAAGATATTATCAAATGTTGACTATGTATGTATATCATTAAGAATAAATATAAACATTTAATAATAAAATAAATAATTAGTAAATATCAATTTACTGGTATAATTTATTGTGCGATATACAAACAAACAAAGGGATCTAATTATAATTGATACATTGTTATCAATTATAATTAGATCCCTTGGTAAAATTTAAAGAGATTTATTTGTTTAGGAACTTTCATTTACAAATGACGTCATACTCCTAAACTTAGACGTACTCGTGTTAGAATGAGTAGTTAATATTTTTCGTAACAAGGTAACTAATAAAATGTAATTATTATAAAAACTTTATATTTTACTATCAGGTAGATCTATTCTACAATTACTATTTTACACAATGGGAAAACTTAGAAATAAAATTGTTACCAAGCTACTGTTTTTAGTAACAATATGACATTTTCTATTTCCTTAAGATATAGCTCAACAACAGACAAAACTACTTTGAAATGTTATAGTAATTTGATTGTTTTCCATTTTATCAGAACATTATTGATATAGACAACTCAGATACTGGTCAAAGTACAAAAAAAAAGATTAATAAATAGATATATTAAATGCAGTATTTATATTTATCGATAAATTAATATGAGTAATAATCAATACTCATCACTTATAATAATTTATCTTTACATTATTAGGTGGATTTTATGGCACTTTGGCCATCTTAATCTATTTAACATTAGGGTACCTCAGAACCATACGCTATTTCGTTTCTCACCAAAATATAAAGTAAAAAGAAACATAAATAGGATAGTCAATGAAGGTCCAAATATTATTGTTCGTGAGCGCCCACACCAGTGCTGAAGAACTCGTTCCAAGCGACAGCGGCAGGGAATGGTAGTAGACGGTAAATGTACTAAAATAATTAAAGTATTTTATAGAACCTTTGAAAGGTTTGTTCTAGATTTTTAAATCATATTTTTGCACACAAGATTTAAAAAATCCAGGAAATAATTAAAAAACGCTTACCCTATTTATGTAATGTAATTCCTGGGGAACGGTTATCTCCACCAGCTCTCTTCGTACGGCATTTATGATCAACTCAGCGGTCTCCCCCGCGCTCACCACCTTCATCACGGTGGGAAACCGGATCTTTGGATTCTTGCACAGCCCCGTGTCCACCATGTACGGACAGACGGTAGTGAATTTAATCTAGAAATATATCAATTATTTCAGGACTTTCCGTTAGGTTTCTTCAGAAATGCTAACCAATGATAGTTTTTCTAGTACATTAGGTATTCCTACTACTAATGAGTAGAATTAGTTAATAAGTTTTGAAATTGGAATTATATAATTGTTATTTAAATATTCCGAATACAGTTCATTAATCAAACGAACTATTGCCTTAATGATGTGAAGTACTGTATTATAAAAATAAGTCTATAAGAACCATCCAATGCCACTACTATTTATCTAATCTAATAAAAAATAATATACTAATATTAAAGTTCATTGCCAATCCTTATTCGCAGCTTAGAATAGGACCGAGTGCCGTAAAAGTCAGTTAGGGGACAAAAATAATAGTAAATACTATTCTATTCTACATCACTTATCATTAAGGTGTCCCTAATATCATCAACATTCGTCCCAAAGAGGGTGTGCGACCTAAATATTTTAAAATTTATACGAACCCATCCACTTGTCGGTGCAAAGTAATAATAGCTCTGATAAATCCATAAACTCACTGTCATTTAATATTTTAGATGACTTATTTCGGGTAATGATCGAGAAGACAGAGATATTTATCAATAACGCTTAAGGTAGTTACCCCGCTGAATTCTCTAGGGTCCTCCCTCAGTTCTATAGCCAGTGCCTCCATGATACCGCGCACAGCGTACTTGGAGCCGCAGTAAGGTACCAGGTTGCTGAGCCCCATCACCCCCGCCATGGATGACATAGCGACGATGTGACCGTGGTTACGAGTCATCATGTTGGGGAGGAAGGCTTGGAGCATCTAAATAAAAGCAAAGGTTTCAAATAGTCAAAACATTCATAATGTCAAGACTAAATATGGGCTACTTCCGCTCCGCACCACCACACACAACTATAAGAGTATGTTCAATATTGAATTTAAATTAAACTACCTTAATTAGTGATACAATACATTTTTTTACATATTTTCGTGACAAAAAATAACTTCAAGGAAATGAAGTGAATTGACTCAAATAATCTAGTAATTAAAAAAAACATTCTGTCCTGTTTGTAAGTAAGTACCTACCTCTGAATATTAATTTATTTTGATATTCTGATGAACAAACACGTCATTGATTTCTTGTTATATTAAAACCTTACCCAGAGGTTGGCGTTGACGTTGATATCATTCATGAGTCTGATCTCCTTCTCCGTCTGCGCCAGTAGTGGTCTGCTGGGCATGATGCCTGCATTGTTTACGAGTATCGAGACTTCTCCAACCTCTTTACCGACCCTGTCTGCTAGCTGCATGACAGCCGCACGATCGGTGACATCACACCTAACAAGGAAATAAATATTTATTTTATATAAGTAATGCTTATGTGGTTTTGAGTCTATCGAGGATTTACCAGGGATGTCGGCATTACTCACCGCGTACTCACACACACACACACGAATGGCAGCTATGCTACAGATAACATAATACCTACTTATCTTACAATATTATGAAAAAAAAACAATTGATAAGTTAATATGTTTTTGGTTATAATATTAAAATTTATGTTTTATCTGGATTTGCAACGCTTGGATACAGAATTTTTCTGCATTAAGTTTCCTAATCTAATCGTAGTCAAAGATTACTACTAAAAGTATTAGCAACATATCAAATTAATATGTTATTGATAATAAAATAATAAACGATTAAACAAGTATTTCACCTTAAACTTGACTTTTCTTTATTTCTTTGTCCTTTATCCTTATAACATTTTATAAATTTACCATTTAATTTGTAATAACAATTTCATTTTCTAAAACACGTGAGAAATGGTTCACTAACGACATTATCACACTATATACATGAGCTATGTTTCAATTAAAGATACACAAAAGGGAGCGACGTAATTAAAAGGTATATTTAAAACTAAATGCAGATGAAAATGTTGATAACGTACTGATACGCGAAGGCCTGCAGTTTCTCCTGTTTTATCGTCCGAGCAGTATCCTCATTGGTGCTCGCATTGATGTCGACGCATACGACCCTGGCTCCCAGCCTTGCGAAGCGCAAAGCCATCTCCCGACCGATGCCATGACCGGTGCCCGTGATCTGAAGGAACCCAAGTATTAGAAGTTTACTATTTTATTAGTTATCATTACGAGACTATAGGTTGGCCCAAAAGAAGGTCATTTATTTAATAGGTGGCATTAGTATAAATAGTTAAAACTTAATTACTTACTAATACTATTTCCTCACTGACGTCCTTGGGGTCCATGGGCACTACTGCCCGCCACATCCCTCGTATCGTCAAGTAGTTTACCTTCAATATGGTCCATAGGAAATCGAGGAAGATTGCGAAAGCTCCTTGATAGTCCCTGAAAGTAGAAACCAATGAAAAATAATAAAATAAAAGTATTTAATAAATCTTATTATATCCTAAGGACCGCGTCAGTAACTAAATATGTTAGTACAGAATATTAATTCTACGCATATTTATGTATAGAATTTATAATACATAGATACCTTATACGAGTGTGTAAATACTTGGAAATGTCGAAAAATATTTTAAGCGACAGTAATGCGCCCTCTTGACAATAGAGACGAATGAATATTGATATTTACGTAAATACAACAAATATTTACAATGTAATATTTATATTATTATTTCAGGGCATAAAAAAGCTTAGGTATATGCTTCTTTTAATTTTAAGTGTTATATAGTTTTGATTTAATTTTTGATGACACGGTTCCTCGGTTGTTCTGATTTCTTGAGTTTTAAGTTAGCTACTCCTTTCCATAGCATATTGGCAGTTTGTGAGTTTCCTGGTCATTTTCTAAGTTTAAGACCATGATCACATTAGCCACACAGCCACATATTTGGACGAGTGGTATGCAAGTGTTACATATTTATCTTTTTTTTTCATCTCTTAAGTTCCAGTAACTAACTATTGCAATAGCTACTACACTAGCTGTTCATAATTCTTCTTTCCATTTCTTGGAACAAAGATTATTTTTCAGTCATAATCTTCCTCAGATAAATATATTCATCAAGGTGATTGCTTTCGTCCCATCCCAGCTGTTTTTAATATCATTATAGTTATAGTTAATATAAGTTGCGTTATGTTGCTGCTTACGGTGACTGGTTGTGTGGCAGGCCGAGTAGGTATGTACATTTTTTTTACTGTTATTATTATTTCACTTTCGTTGCCTGAAATCATTAGGCTTCATTTCCAATTGATTGCGACGGACTAGTTGTTACAAGATTGCATTTAAGTTTGACGTTTGTGAAACAGTGATCACAATAACAAAAAATATATCCGGCTGAGTTTGTTGTGTGGTTCTTCACAGGCCAGGACGCGTTTGGAACCCTCATAGCTTTAACACTAATATGGAAAGTGCTTTTTCAGAAGGACTTATTACGATAAATCTGGTAAAACGGGCCCTCCTGACACTTCCATGGTTATGATTCAAAGTGGAAAAGATAAATAAATAAATAAATATCTCTGATTTACATTAGAATGTAAAGAAATCAAGAGTTTATCTGTTTCAATTATAATATTAATAATGATGTTTATATCTGGATTATCAACGCCTAGAGACAGGGTTTTTTTTGCATTCGGGTGGCTAATCTAATCGTAATCGAATTAAATGTATGAGCAACATTAAAAATATTTGCTACTGATAATAATATTAAATAATATGGTTATCGACCTTGTCCGTGACTTTAACGTTAGCTTTATTTGTTTGTTCCTTATTTAGCAGTTCTTTATTATACGACATTAAAATAAATTAAATAATTATAGAATGGTTTGAACCATCAATGCAAGTAACGTGGTAAAAGTATAACATTTACAGTATAGTGTGTGGTACAGACTACAGGGTGTTTTGCAACATGGAGAGATAGAGAAATGTTTTTTTCTGCCCGTCACATATCATCCAAGATCTAAGCAATCTTTTTATGAACACGACAATTTCAAACCATAGATATATTGATATATATTGGTTAAATAAAAATGAGGATTTCATTTGATAGATACTGTATCTATATAAATAAAACAAAAAATACTCTAAGATTGTATTCTGACCGAGGTCATTCGTACTAGGGTTATCTTCTCTGTACCAACTGAGATATGGTACATATTAACAAAATCTCCACACTATTGGTTGTGAAGAAACTTTACACTTCTTGTTTATTGAAATAATCAGTAAACATTGAAAGCAAAGCTAAAATAACTAGGAAATAGGTAACTAATTTTACTTTACTTCATATAAATAAAATCTTTCAAGATTTTGAATTATAGGTTTATGGATTTATATAGTCTCAAAATGACATTATTTTAAATTAGATTAGACACAACGAGAAATCAGAATAAATAGCAGGTACCTACATCAGAAGACAGAGTACATTATGAGATCAAACTAATACAAGAGATGTCAAGAGAGGCTCGTCCGTCTCATGGTATATAAAGAATACATACAATAAATAAACCGGGTATTATACAACATCAACATGATCATGATGTGAACTAGTAATGCTGACGGGATCTGATAACGGTTATGGCTTATTAAATATTGGTACAAAATTATCGAAATGTAGATAACAACACAAAACAGTTAATATATGTATTATAATTAGAATGTTAATATATGTTTTGTAGTGTAGTACCTAAAGTTGGTACTTTGCGTTGCTTAGTGTGTGTGTGTCCTATTTTTTACAGAATAAACCAAAAACAGTAAACAAACAAACATGTTTTTCTAAGAATTCTAGTTATTAGGTACCTACGCTAAAAGGCAGCGACTTCATTATCATTCGGTAGAAACTAGAAAAATATTCAGCAAAGTGTTTATAAATTGCATATACCTATATGTAATGTGAAAATGTTAATGAACATATAGACATGTTTATAGATATAGATTTATAAAATCTCTAATCATTGGATAATTATTATTACTGGCCCCAATTAGTCCTAAAATCGTCAACTATGCCTGTACTCACAATTTTTCCTACCATTTCCCGATGTAATAACAAAGTATATAATATTTATTAGGTAGGTAGTTAAATATGTTTTAAATAAAATAATCTATATAAAGCAAAAAGTTTAAAAAAGATGTTTGGTCAATCAATAAACATTAATATACACAATACATACACAATACATACACAATACATACACAATACATACACAATACATACACTGCACATATTGTCAAAGCAATTTAATTGGATATTTCTATAATAAAGTCACACGTAGAACACTACTTAATAATAATTTTAACTATACATAAATAACCTACTAGTCTTGTGTATCAGAGAACTGACCTGTCATCTGTCTCTCACCTAAAACTAACTTTTAGTCCAAAACAATTGCGTTCATAGAAGCAGGGTGTATTAGATTGTAACCTACCCTTTTCGTATACATTTTTTTTTAAACAAAATATTGTTATTTTTAGTAAAAACTATATATTGTAGAGAAGTCGATCTAGAATACGTCGTCGAAACTTTAACCTAGGTTTTTCTTAAAGAAGAAACACAATATGCCTCCAATGTTATGAATATATTTTTATAGTAAAGAATATAGGTATAAAGATGAATAATTTAATTCGTTTTATATTTTTTATATTCATTTACTTAAAAAAAATAGACTAAATATCTTTTATATATACACTTCACATTTTAAAAATAATCGGGTTTTTAAATTGGTTTAATTAGGAAGGACTCACTAAGGCGCCTAGCAACAAGGCAAATGAATCTTTCAGATCGCAAATTCAGGGCATCGTATATGAATTTTTAGTATTCTAAGGATTTAAATAAGTTTAGAGTGGCTAAACAAGTTTATAGATAACTAGATTTCTAGATATTTCAAACATCAAATTCGCTTGTGGCATCTTTTTAATATTTCAATTTTGCAAAGTCATCTCATAAAGACGCTTTTATAGGTAATCTCTATTGGCAAAGCGACGGAATGCTATCATTTTTAACCCCTGATTCAAAAAGAGGAGTGTTTTAACTTTGACCTGTCGATCTCTGGACCGCTTAATAAAGAAATAAATTAAAATGCAAGTAAGTTACTAAGGCAAATATAGAAGTTACGATATCGAATCGTATAGTCTAAACCCTCGTAACTCGTAACGTAAAATAGACACCATCTTCAACGTACGTACAACGGTCCTCCGACGCAACGACTTCAATAAGTACATAATAAAATTATTTTTATTCTTTTTAGAGGTCTTTTAATTTTTTAATTTATTAAATCTGTAATTTTTTAAAGTAATAGATATTATACTGTTTGCTGTAAAAAGTGATATCAAAATAGTCAAATAATGAGTTTAGTGTGATCATGTTAAACTATCGCCCAAGTGTTGTATCATATCGGAGTCGACTAGGCAAGGGTCACGACTTACATATTATTGACCAAGAGACCCAGGACGAGATGATACCAAACAGTACCTTTGTGATTACGTTGATAACACTGCCTTAAGGTTATTGAAATCATTAAAGTAGTTTCAAAATTAATTTAGAAGTAATTCAGGTCTAGTAAAGAATATCGATACCAGTATTGAAAATATTGTTATTTCTCGCTCAGAGCACTGTAAGACTCAAAAACCTTAATATGTAACAGATTAATAAACTGTTTTTGTGAAAATAATAAACAAAATTAAATATATGTCAGAACTTTGTTCATGACACGTACGTGTTTCTATATAATATGAATTCTTATTTACAACCAAATTTACGATCCGAAGTTAATTTCAACTCATTGTTTATGTCTCTTTATAAAAGATGTAAAAACAAAAATGTAATATTTTCCATATAATATATACTATCAATATATATATATAATCTACATAATAGTGATAATAACCAATGTAGTTTACTGTACACACTAATAGAGAAATAAAAAAATATACCAAAACTACTATTAACTTCAACTTGGCAACTTCTGCTTCGAAGATACGCTGTGATAGAAGAAGGGCGCGCTTAATTCTTATATGCTACTGAGATATATACTTATATTATAGTCTTCTAATAACAATAATAATAAACTTACATGTTTTATAAACGCGTGTGTTGGTCGCGGCTACTCTTGAGGAAATCCAACTAATAATGGACTTGATAACTGATAACACGTGCTTATACACTCGACACAGACGCGGGTTTTATTTTTTTTTATTTAGTAGTAAGTAATACATCTTATGTGAAAATATGACTTGCTGAAACAGATGTCAATGTTATCACATCTGTACCAACGTGTTATAAACGAACATTGTTCTAAGGAGATATTATTTATTATTTTGTTGTATCTTTTGTTGTAGTTGTGTTCATGTGGACCCTCCATAGAATAGAGGGAGACAAATAAAATATTGTTTTGTGACTGGGTTGTGCCCTGACAGAAATGCGGAAGAGAACATGCTGCTGTGGCCCGTCAGCACAAATGACTTATAAAGGTAAGAGGATGGATGATTTATTTTCAAAATTGTAAATGATATAAAAATATAATATAAATAAAATAAAATTGTCATAATAATCTTGCGTTTAATTTCCTAATACACAAAACATCACATACACATTGACCTTGCAACTTTAAATATGTTACTACATATCAGTCACTACTGATAAGAAGTTATAACTTATGATAACGAGCCTGGTCACGGTGTGGGTTATAATTAGCTGTTTCGCCAAGTCAACTATAATCTTTAATCTATATCTCTCATTATCCCATCTGAGATCAGAATCACTTTACAGGATATGTCCAAAGTATGTTAATATAGTGTGTTAACATTCTCAAGACAACTTTCATTCTTCGTTCATTTGTGCGTTCATTTTACTTTCTTTAGTTTGTGCGTTCATTTTACATTCCATTCAGTTCAGTAAAAAGAAAACTGTCAGAGAGTCCTCATAAAAATAACATTTACATCATCTTTATTTATAAAACCGCTACTATCAATAATTAATTTTATTTCTGCTTTTATCCTCGAATAATTAATGTTTTGATAAGATTATGGATTTTAAGGTGAAACTTGATCGGTTCATTAAATTTTACCATTGAATAATTATTGTTATTAAAAGATTTCGACGTTTGATGTGTATTAATATTGTAGTAATATTTAAAAAAGATTTATTTGCATTAAAAGGTATGAATTTGTTGAAGTGCGTGTTTAATGCGCCTGTGATAAAAATAAAGCAATGACATAGTTTTGCAATATAATGAACAATAATATAAGATGGAAATTATCATATTACGACTAAATAAATATTATTTAGGTTATTATCTATCGCATATTATCGCATTTTATATGAAAAGTCATGATTTTTTTCGATTACAGTATACTTATATTTATTTATAGTGTATAAGTACCATTTTGTTAGATAACTTTTTAATATCTTGTAGGTAGTGACATAAGCCCGTTGCTGTAAAAAAGTAGGGACTTCTGAAAAAAAAAATGAGGCAAGTAGGTTTGGCAGTCCCCTCTTGATGTTAACCTGACAGAGCCAAAAGAAATCTGTAGAGATCGAAACTGGTAGAAATCTGAAGGTTCAAGGTCATGGCTATACGGCGGACGTATTCATACCTACGTCCCAGTCAAACCCTCTTAATTTTTGCTGAATGGCTAAAGATGTGTGTGGTCTGGAGTTATCGTGATGAAAGTGCACACTCATTAGGTTCCTTTCAGTAGGCTAGTGTGGCACCCAAATATCGAGCTTCTTTGCGTGCCCAGATTTTTACAAACGGATCAAAACTGTTTTGCGGTTAATCTCCAATTCCTCGTACTACGACACTGACATGCCGATCTTAATCCACTTTTCAAAAATTGCGTTTTATTTATTTGTAAGAGCGACTCCAATTCAAGATTCATCTTTGAAATAAAAATTCTTAAACCAACTTTATGTTAGTTTTTTTGACATAGCATAAGATTCATAAAAGTCACCAATTTTTTTGCGTCGCAGTATTTCCTTTTTCAACCCCCGACTAAAAAGAGGGGTGTTATAAGTTTGACCTGTCGATCTGTGTATCTGTGTATCTGTCTGTGGCAAATTTGCGGCAATTCACACAAAACGCATCCTGAACACAATCCTGAACTGTACGCCCGGAAGCTTAGAAGCCGTTGGAGGTAGATGACTAATTAACTGACTTACTGACAGACACCTCCATCTCGTCTTACCGTGAACGCGATTGCTGCAAAGCATTAGAAACGTCGGGTTAGATTTAAAATGTAAATTTAAAATTTAATTCAATATATGCGAGTTAAATCCGTAAAAATAGTTTTATTTCCATGTGTAGTACTCGTGAAAACCTTAGAAAACACATAGGTACTATATTTGTAAAGAGTTTCACCCCGACAATAAAAAGCTTTAAAAATTGAGATTGAGTGTTTTTTTCCTAATACCTGCACCTGGAATAAGGGGCATACATCTCCTGGTGCCTGCTTGACGTTGAGTTAAGGGACATGTTGTACATATCTATATATAATATTTTAAAATGTTAATCTTCTGAAAGAACTTCTGAAGAAGAAATCTTTGAGGAATATTTAGTTCACACTAATGAATTGATAAAAAGATATTTATTTATAAAAGTCGTAATCTTGTTGATTTATCTAAATTAATCAACAAGATAACGACTCTTATAAATAAGTACACCTAGTACGAGTTTTAACGATCCGAAAACTATGACAGTTTTTGAAATCAAAATCAATTGACATACCTATTTAAAATAATATGTTCTTTAGGATTATTACCTTTAGTTGTTTTTTTTATTTATTGTAATTATCCTAAATAACTAAAGATACCTAAATATTTTTGGTAACATATTTTACAGTAATATTTTTTTTGTCATATTTTAAAACTTTGTTTAATCTATGCAAGAAAGACAAATGTCAACCTTGAACCTTGCTTGTACGTCAACGGTCAAATCTCAGCAGAGTTTCGTCAGATCGTAAATATTGTTGAAGAAATGCATATAGGTACATATTTCTTCAAAACGTTTCGTAAATGGTTGAGTAACGATATCTGGACAGCCACGATCATAGGTAGTTAGTGGGAAAGTACCTATTTTGTGTACTGCCCTTATTTTAAAACTACTACATGTTCAAAATAAAGCAAATTTAAAGTTAATAAATTTTTGTTTTGTTATTAATAAATTTGGTATATTAAACAATTAAAAATTTACATAACAAAAACTTCGCGTAAAAATAAAATTATCATATGTATTTTAATTAATAAATAGGTACCATTATATCAATCAGTATACAAAATAAATATAATAAATAAACATTGCTGCAAAAACCGTTAAACGTAACAAAATGAATATTTCTGTGATAGTATGAGATAGCTTCGGTATGACTTAAAAATAGGTGACCAGATTTTAACCAAACACCTCCTAGTAACAACAGCATTGAAATCCAAACACCAACAGACAATTGTTATTTCTATAAATGTTGTACAACGCAATAGTCGTAATCTTACACCAAGTAATTGGTTATTGGTGTACATTTGGGACACTGTTCATCTCGTAGGTAGTTCGTACATTTACACCACCAAGTGGTCAGTGACCTTGTGCTCGAAAGCGTCTGTATGCCTTCTTGCTTCTGGTGTTTGGGCGCCACACATTCTCTTCGAAGGTAATACAGTTTTGTATTATTTAGGTTTGTGAAATATAGGTTTATCTTATATTTATTTTTGTCCTAAAAGATATGTTGGGAAATATTTACACCGCTCGTTCAATGGTCTCTTTAAAATGATGTGTAGGTACCTACTGAGATGTGGGATTTAACTTACCTCAATTATTACTGACATAACTTCCGCATTCAACGACTCCCGAAAGATATATTTTAAGCTCAGGCTTTAAATATATCTTGCAACGCTTCCAAAACTTTGTATACAGGTTTCTATTTTTTTGCTTAGAAAACAAATATAAATGAATTTATACACTAGTAGGAAGTTGTTCATAATTTGATTGCATCTTACGAGAGCTTCCTGAAGTTCAAAATCTCGTTTTAAATAGAACTTTTTAATTACAAGGTTTATAAGAAAATAATGTAACATTTTCTTGATAAACTCAGCCGTATAGCAGACAGACATAATGGAAGTGTTATTGAGAGTACGACCTTCTGAGAGAGGTTTCTTAACTACCTACTGGTGATTAACTGACACAATTTAGGTACTTTAGATAAAATCTATATTTTATTGAATCAAAATGTTTTTGTTCAATAAAAATCTGATGAATGCCTACTTCAAATTTTAGAAGGAATTACAGACAGACAGAAAGACAGATATGTTTATGATTAGAGATAAACACCAAAGATATAATTATAAAAGCAACAACAAATAGTTTTTAATAATGATTTTATGAATATAATTTTATTGTTATACTGTTTAGGTTATTAACTTCTCTGTAATTCAATGACTAAAAAAAATAAATTTTAAATTATTATATTAATGTTTAAGATAATGTTTTTTTTTATTATGTTTCCGAGCATCTGTAGAAACTAAGTAGATATAAGGAACTTTGTATTAAGTAAACACCAATCTTTTATTTTTTCCTCGTTGCATGACAAGGCTAAATCTTACGGAAACTTAAGTATGTAAATTAATCATATAAAAAATAACTACGTTTAAAAAAATCGACTTTAAAACTAAAAAGTAAAAAATTATGAAAATTTAATATTTATTATATACTACCTATTTTTTATATGTCCTATTTACTAATTAATAGGTTTGAAGTCAGTGCCAAGCCATTTAGTATGGAAATTAGATTGAATACATTTTCGTAATTACTTATTTTTATGTTTTTATTCTTATCGATTCAAGCTAGTAATCATATTAAGATTTAATTGCTCTTTTATAGCTTTATTTACGTATCTTAATTTTTGAAGTAGGCATTTCATAATTCACATGACCATTTAGTTTAAGAATTCTGTTGAATACATTTTCATAATTTAGATTTTTTTTTCACTTTTCTTCGTATTCATTGAACTGCTTATAATATTAAGATTTAATTGCTTTTTATTATGTTTATTTACGTATCTTAATCATTAAAGTAGGCATTTTATTGTATTAATTTCCTCGTTTTCATTTAAGTGGTTAAATATAATTATTTGTTTGGCACCGACTTCAAACCTGTTAGTAAATAGGAGATATAAGTAATAGGTAGTATACAATAAATATTAAATCTTCATTATTTTATTTTTTTACTTTTAAAGTCGGTTTCTTTTAACGTAGTTATTTTTATTTAATACTTTTTAGTTTATTGCTACATTATCAATTAGCCATGGGTGGACCTACAAAAGGTGCTGAGCGGCTTAAAAAATACAGATCGCAAGAAACGGGAACGAATAAAAGTAGTCGTCTTCGTAAAAAATTCGTAAAAAGTCGTTTCTTCGAAACACAATTTCATGTTCTTGTGAGACTATTAAAGATCGTGAAAAACGTTGGTTCGCCATGAAAGCATATATGAGATCACGATTACGTCAAGAAACTCTTGATCAGCTTAATTCTAGATTCGGTAAGATCCAAGAGTGTCTTGCGAATGAGTGTTTTGAGCAGAGAGATAATAGACTTGGCCTCATTAATGAGCGACTGGCCAACGAGTCAGCCGACCAGAGGACTCATAGACTTGGTCTCATTAATGAGGGCTTAGAGAACGAGTCGACTGAGCAGAGGGCTCAAAGATAAGAAGTGAAACGAAACCGTACAGCAACCGAGTCTGCTCAGCAACGTGAGAACCGACTAGTAGCAGCGCGTCAGACTTCACAAAGACTTTGTTCAATGAATGAGCTTAATTTTATAACCACCATAAATCAATATGCTGAAGTGTACAATCTGTAAGAACTTATTATATCCGAAACAACAGATGTTATTAGTCACAGCACTTTTTGATTTCCTTCTGGAGAAGCTAGTACAAAACTTGAGGAAAAATGGTCATAAAATAAAAACTAATGGGCCTACCTAAATTAAATTTTTACGGAACCAATTTGAAACTATTCCGCATCAAATAAAAAAAGAATTTCGTAAATCGGTTTACTAACCGCGGAGACATCAGTGTACATACACAAAAAATATATGTATATATAGCGGCCAAATTGAGAACCTCCTCCTTTTTGAAGAAGTCGGTTAAAATATCTGAAGTGTGGAACATTCCTTTTAAAATATTTCAATGTCATTTATTGAAGTGGAAAGTAGGAAGAAATTTATAAAAAAAAGAAACGGATCACTTCCGTCAAGTGACCTTTGTATTTGACTTAGTCATTATTTATGCACGTTTTTTATCGACAGTAATATAAAATCGATTAATTATTTCAGAATTAATAATATGTTTAATAAATCAAATTTAAATTCAATAATCTTTATTCAAGTAGGCATTTAACGCACTTTTGAATCGTCATTGATTACATGAAATTGGTCAATATAGTCAGTCCGTGGGTGAGCTACCACCAGCTCTGAATGCTGTTCTGCTGAGAAGAGCTGGCAAGAAACTCAACAGTTGCTCTTTTTAAATGAAACATCAACCCTCCAAATGAGTCAATGACCAAGTTCGAAACTTTGATCATCCAAAGGTCTTGAATTATATTTTAAGATTTATGTTTGATTTTAGATTTAAAACTAGGAAAAGGGAGATCTATGATATCTTGTGGAAATTTATTAGTTCTATATGTGTACGACGTGAATTCCAATTTAAGGGTCAAATTTTTGCCTGTCATAATATTTCCTTCGTTTAGATTTTTAACTACTATTTCAATTTGAATAAACATGTTCGTATCTGATGGCCCGATTATTGAGGATAAGACAGCGGACAGTAAAATATCACCCTTAGAATTTAGAACTAATACTAAAAAGTGATTATAAAAATCGGCGAAGTGCGAGTCAGACTCTATACCATTATTCATAAAAAACAGCAAAAAATCTCGTTTTTTGCAAGGGAGCCCCGTTTTAAATATTAATTTTTAACTATACCGAAAAGTTAGAACCATTGGTTAGGATTTTCGAAAGAAACCTAATAGATGTCACCACCGTCCCGATAAAGACGATCACATATAAAATACTTAATTCACCGAGACGGACAGCGATACGGTAGCTCAGTTGGTAGAGCGACGGGACGGTTTCCCAGTAGTCGCGGGTTCGAATCCCTGCCCGTCTCCGTTTATTTTTTATTCTATAGTTATAAAAATTTAAATAAGCTTAACATGGCTATACATGTTTATAGATATTTTCAAATATTAATTTTATTTTAATTATTTAAGCTAAAGGCCTGCTTATTAAAATCGAGCAAAACAACCACTTTGTTGTATAGATCATGAGAGCCCGCCCCCCTGAAATACTTATTTTAATTTATTTTTAATTATAGCGGCAACAGAAATAATCCCGTAAAAATCACAACTGTTTATCTATCATGGATACTGGGATACAGCCTGGAGATAGACAGACGGACAGACGGATAACGAAGTCATAATAATAGGGTTCCATTTTTACCCTCTGGGTACGTAACCCTAAAATATAAGTAAAACACAGGTAGGTACAGGCAGGTTATAAGTTAGATGGGTAGCTCCGAAGTCCGAACTTGTCAAGATAGCTGTTTTAAATTTTCAAGATTAAACATTATATTTTTGTCTGTAAAACATCTGATGAATAATTATTTATTCTGTCATGTGTCTGTACATACAGTACGGTTGATTGCCATTTGTCACTAAGAGCGATATAAACTTCTCAATGGCAGTCAATTCGACCCAATTTCTGAACGCATCGCGAATCTCGGACAGTCATTCGCGGTTTATGTCGCTGATAGGCCGCGTCGAAAATAGTGCGAACTCTAAAATATTATTGTCAGTGTTTGAGTCTCAAAATATATAAAAGTAAGTTGTTAAATATCTTTATTGCATATTTAGGATCATCAAAATGTTTATTTTATTTTATTTTGGAGTTAGACGCTTCAGTGACAATATTTATTTAGTATACTTTTGATATGAATTGTAAAGTTTGAAATTATTAATTATTTTCTATAGTTTCAGTTCTTTTGTTAATATATTTCTACTCTACTTAATGTTGAATAATGTAAACATTATTTAAAAATGAAGGTATGTAGTTAAATTATTGTTGGCGGTGACGATGCTCTTTTATTTTTAAACTTACATTATCAGCTTCGTCATTATAAAGTCAAAGTAAGGGGTTTGAAGTGGGTTGCTAGTTGCTACTGTTATTAATATTAAGATAGACATTAAATGAATTAATAAAAAAATACATTATTGCATAAAACATTGTTGATAAAATACATCCGGGACCATACTACGTTACTATTGATAATTATTGCCTTGTTTGAATTTAGTTTTAAACTGTTTGGTGATTTATATTTTAACACGTTTCATTTTATAAAAAAATTGTTAACTAAACATAACAAATACATTTTTATGAAACCGAATTAGGTGTCCAAAGTCAAATTATGTCTTAACTTCAGATCAGAATCTGACAATCGACTTTTATTTTACTAGCTTTGCCCCTCGCTGTATAAGAAAAATAATTCTTATTATTTTTAATCTACCCTTCGAGAACATAGCTTTACGTATGAACGGTATCCTACGTTCTCTCTTATTTTATGAACATTTTATTCTGTAAAGCGGAACAAACAAACAAACTCACATTGTTCCGATTATTCTATTTTGATTAAAAAATAAAACGTGTAAGGATAAGAAAACAAGTATTAATTTATTTTAAAATGCTCTTAATATAAAAAATATTATCATTCCCTGAAAAATGAGGTAGATAGGTAGGGATAGGATAGGATAGACCTATAAGTCAAAAAAATGTTCAAATTAAAAGAACGTCACTAAGTGTAAGTTTCGCAACGTCATATAAAAAAAACTAAATAAAATTATTCAAAAATCAATATTACTCATGTTTTTTAATAAAACCATTTTGTTTTCTGTTTCAGTTTTAAAATGGCGGCGGTCACTCAAAAAAATGGCGACACCCAAAATTTAATATCAAAAGCTCCTTGGTATGTTGATAACTATATATTATATTATTTTTTACTTTATATACAATAGAAACTTGGTAATGCGCTCCGATCCAACGACTAGATATCTCTTCTTAACTATGCTAAAAAAACATAGAAGACGTTTTCCAAACAAAAATAATATATTTAAGTAGAACTTCTTAACGTGGCACAATAATAAAAAAAAAACAAAAAAATAAACGCTTTGTTTTTTTTATTAAAAACCTATATAAATTGTATTAAAATTTAAAATATTCCGGGATTACAAAAAAATATATAATATAATAAGACGCGTTTACTTCAGAAATACGTTTCTTCAGCACAAAATGTATTATTATTAAAGAATCTATTAGAACATTTTATATTCATATACAATAAAAATTAAAAAAAATACTACCATCGCAATTGTTCTATGAATATTTACAATTTTAATTATACTAACAAAATAAACACTTTTTTACTTGTTATAAATATATAAAATCGCTGAATAAAATAAAAGCAAAAGTCTTCCGTCTCTCGCAATAGAAACCGGAATACTGTATAAATAATTATAAAGACCTGACATTTAAATTATTAATAATAGACTACGTTTTCACATCGTATCATTTAAATGAAACTTATTTGCTTTATTATCTCAAGGTGTTTATTATTTTCCTTCCCGATAACACCAACAACTACAGTCCAACTGAAAGGTGGTTTTTGTTCGACTTGTTAATTTACATCGTTTACGCAAATGATAATGAGGGTTGAACTTTGATATTCTTTTGTTTTGATCTGAGACAAATTAACAAACAACACGGGCACACGAACATAACAATCATTAAAACAAAAATAGCTTCCTACAATATTTGACATCCACATACATTGGATGTTTTGACAGTTTTGTTTTAGATGTCACATTTAATTAAGTGTAAAAGACGTATTCTTCTTTTTATTTCCACTTGTGAGATTTTAACTTGGACAAAATGTAAGTAGGTAGTTTGATTAATTATTAAATGCTGGGTTAATAAAATTATGTAGTACTAAAATAAAAAGGTAGAAAATAAGTTAACCTTGCCCTCGGCCACCATCTAACAGGATGGGAAATAAATTCCCACGTCAAGTATTTGATAATTATTTATATATTTTTCAGGCAATTCAATAATTCAACAGTTTATTTATTTTCTTCAATAATAAAAGTATTAAAAAGTAACTCTCGCATCCGGTCTTAATGCAACAAAAGAAATGCAATTCTTTATTTGTAATAATAAAACCGAAAACAAACAATGTCCAGGAAAGATTTCATACGTAGTTAACGCCTTTGAGCTGCTAAATTAAATGTAACTAAATTAGTAACTTAATTCCATTAAAATATCACTTAAGGCTACTTATGATATCATTGTTAACATAAATTGTAGAGTTAAAACCAGCATTGTATTAAAGCTATATTTAACAATAATAGATCTACCACGTGTATAAATTCCTTTATTGTAACAAAGTCTAAGGCCAAGCATTTCAAGGACAATAATGGTTTCAATGAAAGCACTATCAACCGATTTGAGTGTATGCGCACGCGCAGTTACACAAGCTGCGTGTAGTGTCACGTGACCTCTATTAACCTAATACGTGAGTCGACGCGGATTATGGGCTTATTAGCCGGTCCAAGGATACACAATAAAAAATATAGGTATATATATACCTACGAAAACTGGAATAGACATATCTTTTACTAGAGTAACAAACATGTTCGAAAAGTTATTTACATAAAAATTAAATTTAGACTATACTTTAGATTTGATATTGTTATTTCTTTATTTGCCTTGGTAAGTTACTTGCACTTTTATTTCTTTCTTTATTAAGATGTCCCCCGACATAACTACTTTTTAGAGGTTTTCCTATCGGAGTTTTTTCAGATTTTCAATTTATTTATTTTTTCAACTTTTTAAAGTTATGTTACTGGTTTCATTATTGTACTAAATGAACCTACGAACATAATAATTTTCACTTGTTTTAAGTATTTCTATTCATATTGCATAAGAACCTTTCACCCGCACCAATAACACCTCAATATCTTGGAGACGACTGCATCTGTTTCAACCAAACATAGCTAAGAACCATCTCGATGAATCAGGCTTTCGATTTTAAAAAACAACATTCAAATCCATCAACTCGTTAAGCCTCTAGAATGCCACGGACAGACATTCCGGTCACAGGTCAAACTTATACCACCTCTATTTTTCGCCGATTCTAGGGATAATTGCTATAGTCTCAAATTGTGACTGTTCAAGAACATTTTTATTTTATAAGGTGATAAATATTTGTAGTGCTGTATATCGTCCAGCTAAGACGGATATTTTTCAATATTTAACCAATTTTCGTTAAGAATTAAAGTTATTTTTTTCCTGAATAAAACTAGAGCTAGGAGCTAGAATATGATTTCCTCACAATTTTTTTGCTTTAAATTGTATGTATTTTTTATTATTGAGAAGCTCATTATTAGCTTCAAGCTACTGTTTTTTTGTATAAAAGGTGTGCCTCAAATTTTAAAGGCATTTATTTTATACATTACTATATTATATATTACTAGCTTTAAATTTATAGCAAACAATTCCCCTTTTCTGTTTTTTGTATTGGCTTCTATATGATTTTAAGTGACAATCATAATTACGACATCGGCAGACATCGCTCAGTCAAAAAACAATTTAAAGTTTTTAATAAGGATACAATATTAGATAGTGTAATTTTTTATACCTCTCTTGTTTGTACTTAAACGTCCATTTATACTTTTTAAACAGAGTACTTGATAACCATTCTAATCATATATCACATTGAACATAATCAAAATATTACCATGTAAACTTGAGGAATTCTGAGCTACACAATCGACGTTATTTTGACTACCAACTTGCAGGCCTGGTTTTATTAAAATAAAGAAATATATTTTGAATATTAAATAATATTTATTAGATATTTAGTTAGCTATATGCATTAACGAAATTTTCAATACTGAACATTCACAATGCCATTTTTGAGATGGTTTGCACAGTTCCACACCATATTCGCGGACATCGCGTTTGCGCCGGCCGACCGTACCGCCGCAAACGCGATGTCCCTATATTTTAAATCTGTAATATCTTTGAAAATATTCATTTATATTACATGCTGTAAAAGACTATATTGTGTAAAATCGCATCGTAAATAAACCATTATTTCTCGTAAAAAGTAAAGAATAAAAATTGGCTTTTGTTGGTTATCCCTAAGAGATAAACATATACCATCGCGGACTTTCTTTTATACCTTTTTAAGGTATACCATACTTAGTACATTATTTTGATCTGTCTCATAGAGTTCAGCCAGCGTTTGCAATGTAAGCCCAAAACAATGTGTTTGTTTACGACTTCGCATTAGAAATCTTGAAATGATCAGTGGTTCTCTAATATATTAAGCATGTTATTGTACATAAAAACCTTCCTCTTGCATCACTCTATCTATCAAAAACTGCATCAAAATCCGTTGCGCAGTTTTAAAGATCTAAGCATACATACAGACATAGGGACAGACGCGAAAAGCGACTTTGCTTTATACTATGTAATGATATTTCAAATATGTATAGAAATTTTACTCTTAAAACTATCCAGAAGTCATTACTTCATTTACCACTAGAAGATTTTTTACTTTACTTGATGTTGTTATTGATATAAAAAGTTCAAGAACGATTCTAATATGGTTGCCTGAGAAACTCTTATTTGGACAAATGACCAAGAAAACCGGCTTTCAAAGTCTACTCCTAGAATATTATTTAATCTTCTGAATTAAATTTGCAACCTTTACTTCAAATTGCCATAGGAGGAGGATGAGTAGTAATATATTGCGTACATCAAGTAGAAAATAAAATTCATTTTATCGTTTTTTCCAATTAGTACCTATACTAATATTATAAAGCTAAAGAGTTTGTTTGTTTGAACGCACTAATCTCTAGGACTACTGACCCGAATTGAAAAATTCTTTTTGTGTTGAATAGTCCGTTTATTGAGGAAGGCTATAGGGTATATATCATCTCGCTGTGACTAATAGAAGTTAAGCAGCAATGAAAAATGCTGCAAATTTAATATAATCTATTAGGTTCTGACTGACTTAGTTATAGCATACAGTCTAAACCGCAGGTCGTAGAGATAGTAAAATTGGAGGATACATTTGTTTTTCTACGTAGTGGTGTACTGAGAAAAGATTTTTAAATTCCACCCTTGAGGGTTTTAAATATCATTTCTGTATGGAACACGGCGGCAACACTAAAAACCACGCGGACGAAGTCGCGAGCGACCTCTAGTCATCATATAAAATTCTTATGAAAGTTCTAAAAAAATTCTAATGGGGAAATCGAATCGCTTTTAAAAAGTGCTCAGTTCCAAAATTAAAGAATAGCAATGGATAAGAAAATAACAATTATACTTTTTATAAAACGACTATTTCTTAGGTTATTTTTTCTATGCTGCTGCGGTATCTACAAGTCAGTTTTAATCTCTATAAAGTTGAAAAGGACAAGAATTGAATGTTGCGTTTCTTTGGACTCGCAAGGCCAGGGTCAGTCTATAGGCTGTGATGACTTAAGTCTAACGAATATTTAAGTTTTATATAACTTACATATGTTGGTATCCTTGAACTTTGTTTTATTATATGTTATTTATTACATCTAAATAGTAATGAGCGAAAAAGACGTGACTCATAATAAAGTATTGGCACTTTAAAGTATAAATCTGCGTTATATCGCTTTGGTCCGTATACATTAATATTTGAATAATAATAAAGTGATAATAATGTACTTACGCTAGAATATCCTGCAGTCAAAGATAACTGACTTACAAGCTGGTAATAATGATTAAGATATCGACATACATTTATAAAAAAACATGATTTTTAGTAATAGATTACATCTCCAAAACCAGCTGGTAACATTCAGTGTTGGGTTATAACATTCTACGGATGTAGTTTTATCCTTTACTTTTAATTAATTAGAAGCTATGATTCAAATACAAATCAGGTGTCAGTAAGATGTTGCCTAATGATGAGACTACTAGTACTATCACTTTTTATTATTATTATTTTTGCCTTGCAGCATAGAGGAGGCTGCCATTTTTAAGGCTACCCACTAAAAAAACCAACGGTTGACTTCATCGCCTTAATGGGACGCCCCGGGGTCGCCTCTCTCGCCCAGGCATTACAGCAGGGGAACGAGACTGCGGAAGTAATCCCGCCTCCCTCGATCCAGCCTACTCCTGCGTAATGGTTCAGAGGAGGCTATCTCCCAGTCCCGCTCCGCGGCCTGCTTCGCGGCAATTACTCGCAGAAAGGGGCCATGGCGACCCAAACATCCTCACTGTCGAGCATTCCAACTCATGTTTCTACCGCTAGATCACGAAATTTTGTGCTCCTGCCCTGATCCTAGCCGCCTCAGGTGTTTCGCCCCTGGCCCGGCCATTAGCTTGGTGCTAGTACACTGCTGCGTGGACCACCCCTTCGAGCTCCCACGGGGGGGTCACTTGCGAGCAGTGTCGCCCCAGTGAACGACACCGTACGGTACCCCCTGATCACCCTCACCGTGATGGTGCTCTGCGATAGTCGTAAGAGGACTTTAGAGTCGCGGGTGAGGGCACCCGACCATATGGGGGCACCGTAGAGGGCATTGCTCTGTAAGACGCCGGCGTACAGCCGCCGGCATGGAGCACCCGGCGCTCAGACGTTGGGCAGAAGCCTACCTAAGGCCGCCGCGGCGAAAACAAGTTTTGGGGCCAACGAGGAAAAGTGAGCCTCGAAACGCCACCTGCCGTCCAGGGTAAGACCCAGATATTTCATCTGAGCCTTAACCGCCGCCTCCGAACACTGGACGGAGATGGATGCCCGAAGAGGGCCGTGGAATAGTAGGGCCTCAGTCATTGAGACCGAAACCCTGAGTCCCAACAGCCCTATACGGTTCCTCACCAGCGTTGCAACGACTGTTGCCAGCCTGGACACCTCCGCAAAGCTACCTCACCCCGCTTTTACGAAGGTGTCATTTGCATAGCAGTACACCCTCATGCAGGAGACCCTGAAAGAGAGGACATCGGAGCAGCAGGTCTTAGCCAAGGTTCCACAAAATGGCCCCGAACACAGAGCCCTGTGGAACCCCGCAGCTAACGCTACGCCGATAGACGCCGATAGACCGCCAGGACGACGTCCCCCTCGGATACAGCCTCTTGAGTCCCATCTCTCAGAGCCCTCAGGGCGTCGAACGTAGAACGACCTGCCCTGAAGCCAAACTGAGCATCCCAAGACCTGGACCCCCTCCTCGAGGTGATGGACCAGACGGGTAGAGACTACTCACTCGAAGAGCTTACCCATCTCCTCCAGCAGCATGATAGGCCTGTAGGATAGGGAAGGTTGTGCCTGTTGCGGAAGGAGGTTCGATCTGTCGACTCTCCTACCGCAACAGGCACAACCTGCCCTCCTTCCAGGCCTTCGGGAACTATCCAGTGCGTAAACACTGGTTGCTCAGTTCTCGAAGCCTGCCCCCCAAGTATTCCAGGGCAGGCTCGTAAGCGATTCAGTGCGGCCTCCAGCTCGGCCTCCGTGATGTCTGGAACTCCCCCATTTTGAGAAGTGGAAGAATTCACCGGAGGGCGACCGGTGGAATCCGGGAAGGATTCCCCCACCCTCTTATCGATGAAATCCGTCTGAAGGGAAACTCCGTGACCGGGGCGGTCGCGGCGCGCATTTTTCGTCGCGCGACGCGATACGTTCGCCCCAATGGGTCGAGATCTGCCAAGATCTCCTCCTGAGCCAGGTCCTTCGCCTTCCGAATCACAAGCTCCAGAGTCAACTTCGCCTCGCGATACTGACTTCGCAGCTCCATCACCGGGTCGACTAGCACTACTACTACAACTATCAAACAATAATCTCATGAAACAATTGTATTCGATATTCTGTCCTCAAAGGCCCGTGAAACAAACATATTTTACTTAAAGAAATCTAATCACCATCAAGTCGCAAGAATATTGGAACACAAATCAACGCAGAATATATTAAAATAAATTTAAATACAAAATTAGCTTCTTCCAGTGCATTCACCCTTGTTCAGTATAAGTTGTAGGCAAATAATGAAATGTGATCAAGATCAGTCGAGCCGCTGATAGGATACCTACTTACAACAACAATAAAAAAATGAATACATAACCTACAATATTATATAGCAGTATAGATAAGATGTAGGTGGTAGGGTCACTTAACAAAAAAGTTATGTATATATTAGTTATTTGTGTAAATCAAATGCTTAATATACAATATAAATTTTATACTTATTTATGTTATTTATGTTACAGCCATTAAATCGCGACGTCTGGACGGTAGTAGAACCTCTAGCATAATGGGGTCATTTGTGACGTGGACGTTCCGGGAACAAAATAGCGAATGCAATTGTCCCATAATTAGTGCAAAGAAAATATTAATTTGATGTTCTACTGATATTCGCAATTCTAATTCGGTTTACAAAATGTTTACCGATATCATCTACAAGAGGTCTTATAAGTATGAGATCACTGACGTCTCAAGTTATTGTAATGTTATTGTAAAAATAACGATTCTAACAAAAATAAAATATCTCTAAATCTCTCGGGTTCAAAACGTGTTTTCAACCCTTCAATTGCCCAAATATCAAAACTGTCAAAACGTAACAGTACATAGTAATGCCCAAGTACATAATGATCTAACTGCTCCTTCACGAATAATCTGAGTATTGTTAAAGTACATAATGATAACAGTTAATTTATAATCACGCATCGACAATTATTGTGTTGCTCGTTATCGCGGCCTACTTGTGAAGTACTTTGTACAGGTTAACATAGTTTTATTGTTATTGTAAATACATCATATACAGCCATTGTGGTTTGCTGGTCAAAAAAAAAAGTAACATTTTTCTCTATTACCACGTCATGTTCTAGAAAATACAATAACTATGAAGAACGATTTTACTTTCCGTCACAATTCTTGATGATTCTTATAAATACTATAAATATTGTGTCTGAGCACTGTCATAGAACATATAGTCTTATTGTTGCATCTGTCTGAGTACGGGGTCTCTCCAAAATTGTCCTCTTGCATCACATTTGTTTTGAATGGTCCCTAAAACAACTTACTTTGTCGTTTATAACATAATAGGTAAAGATCACGTTAGCCTTGGTATCTTTAATGACGTCTAATTTATTATATATATCAACATAAAAAACAGATAAATAAAATATGAATAAACATTTAATTGATTTTTATATTAAACCATCTCTATACATATGATTTATTTTGCTCATTTCCAACTTCTAAGATGTTACGCTGTTCGTACTCAGCCGTTTGCTGTTACGGCACGGACAGCAATAAACTTAACAGTGCTATTACACTCACATTATATAAACTACCTTTACCTACCGGGAAATGAGCTACAGTGACCTAAACGTAAGAAATATTAACTATACAATACTAGATATTGTATTGGAAAATTGTATAAATCTTTGTCTTACGATATCATATAGGTAATGAGTTATGTTACCGACACATGTTCTGTAGATTAGGTAGAAAATATACAAAAATTAAAGAGGTTATAGAACGAAAAGATTATAAAAAAATAAATGAACAAACTTACAAATATGTTCGTGTGTATATTAGCTAAATCGGTGCTAACTAGCGGAATTAGGGAAGGATACACACGCAGGATGTCTGATGGTTTTCGAAACGTTTCCACCAATTATGCAACGAGTGCACCAGCATTGCATTAGTGAAAGTGACAGCGGCCGCACGTCTGTCACGGCTGCCACGGCTGCCACGGCTGCCACAACTGCAGGGTCTCAGTGATGTGGTTCAACGTGTCCATGGTACAGGCCGGGAAAAAGAAAAAACTATTGTGTTTTGAGTGAGTAGATGTTTTTTAGTTTCGACTATCGACTGTCGTAGGTTTTAATCGATCTGTAATTAGAAGTTTCTTTATGATTATTTATTAACCTTAAGTAAGTAGCTACAGAGGGAGCTACGTCAACATGATTTTTTTTTAAAAAAGAACAATGGATAATTTATTACGTTCAAAAGGTCCATTATTACCTATATCTCCATAAGTATAAAAACATATTTAAAAACTTTATAATTACACAATAATAGCATTGTTGCTGTTAATAGTAATCAAAGTAAAATAATATTATTGTGTTTAAATAGTAACTAGAACGATACTAAATGCTAAATAAAAATCATTAAATAACACTTAGGTATGTGTAATATGTGATCTCTGATAGTTACACTTATTTGTCATTCCATCTAAAGTGCGTTATATTTTTTCCGCTGGTAATTGTTCTCGTGTGGTGTTTTTTCCAGCTGTTACGTTAACCTGTGGCTTCGATCACATACTTGTTTGTTACACAATCTGGTTTTGCAATTTAATCTAGGAAAGCTACTGTGACTATGATATAGTTCTTAATTTAAATTGCATTTCACATTATAACAAAAAAAAATAACAAAAAAATGGTTCTTGAGAAAACAAAAGATTATTTTTCATAGATTACAAAAGCTTTCTTAATATTATATTAATAATAAGTGAAAAGTCTATGTTATTGGGTTATTTACAATAAATATTAGTCGTTCGAGTGGAGATAGAATCTCAGTATCATGACACTTTTAAAACTTGCTATTGGAGAGAAACTGCTTAAAATAACCAGTCTTCTAGATGAGGAAGAAACTTAATATAATAATAATAGTTAATACTTAATACTTAATAGTTTAGCTTAGCTTTTGTTAATTTCTTTGTGACATGTATGATACTAAACCTTAATCAATACTATATTTAATCATTTCTAATTAGGAGGGAATATAATACCTATTATTAAACTGACCAATATAGGGAGGTACTATACCTTTGTAGAAGAAAAATAATTTAAACCTTATTTAATTTAAACTGTAACACGTCTATCTATGTATGAAAGATACTGATAGTAAAGTAAATGTAAAATATACTAAATCACTGAGTTATTGTACTCAACTCAACTCATCTCATTTATATTTTCTAGAACTTATTCTAGGACAGAGACTATCAAAATAACGGAAGTCACAAATACAACCAACGTATAGGAACATAGAACAATTATTGAATACACATATTATAGACCTTATTGAACAAATTATTATAATTAATAAAGTATTACGTACTTTATTACTCACTTTACGTCATTTTTCTAGTGCTATTGTACCAGTTGACAGCTGATGCTGACAGCGGTACAATATTATCGATTAGCTCTGATATAACTGATAGTAAATTTAGATTGTTCTATGAATGTCTAATTTTCAATTTATCTGAGTCAGTCAGTCAGTCAGTGAAGAAAAGTGGAAAATCCAACGTCTCTTTGTGTACCAAAAGTTATTTTTTTTACCTATTCGTTAAGCTTCTAAGGTGATGTAGGTGAATTTTAGTAATCATTTGTAGGCATCTTTTAAATATAATATATAAAAAATTAAGATACTGATGTAAGCAAAAAAATAGATAAATAAAATAAAACATCACTTGATATAGTAAAATAAATAATACTACTATTTATAAGAATTACAAGAAGAGGGAACTAAAGACAATGAAATCACATTTGCATACAAAAAATGTTTATAATTAACGCCATTTATTCATGTAATTATAGAAACCAAGAAACATATTATCACATAATATTATTGGAATGATAATTTGTGTGTAGAAACTTAGCTGGCTTTATAAATAATGTAAGTGATATGATTGATCAATGTATTGTTAGGACTCTATAATATTCGGTATGAAGTACATACTTCATCGTCCATTGAGTAGTGACTAGTGAGTGTCAAAGTGAAGGTGAGGTCACTACTCGTTGTATACGAAACGATGTGGTTTGGATTTAATTATTTATTTCTACGTCAATGTATACCTTTTAAAACCGTAATTCCGAATATAATATTATTTAAAAAATCTTATGTTAACATAAGTTTTTTTCTTTAAGTAAATTTAATTACTCCATGTCCGAAAATTAATCTTAAAATCAACATCAAATTAGGGTTTCAAGACGACAAGTCGAATAGTCTAATTTTAATTCTAGAATTATATTTATCAGGCCAAATAAGAATAAGTTGTTAAAAATAAACTTATTAGATAGATTGATAATGTTTAAATTTAGTAAGACAGTTCCTTAAACTTATTTGATAATTTTATTTTTAATTGTTTGCATATTAGCAAATAATCTAGTTACCTTGCCCTCGATAGGTGCGTGTATTTCTTATGTACCAGTTTTTATTTGCACAATTATGACAAACAGAGGTTATTTAAATTGAAAGTTACGATATCTTCTTTAAATTAAAATATTTGTAAGATATAATAAGTCAGTTTATACACGCAAATATTATGGTTGGTTAAAATAAAAATAATTTTGATCTGGAAATAACAATCTTGTGATAGTTGTTTAAACTTAATGTACCTACTTTAATATTTATTTAACAAAATATAATATGGCTATTTCAATACCTAATTGTGTACCTTATTTTTTATCATTGATTTGAAATCATTATATTTCAGTGGATCATCTAACTCGTGTAAATGTTAATCTAATTTTAAAATATGTGGTTTTAACCTTTATTGCTCAAGTCATCCCAACACTGCCATTGCTAGAAAAAATGCAGTGTTTAGCAAAAATAAACGATGTATGTCAAAACCGGTTATGTTAACCGTGAGAGAACTAGCTGTTCGGGTTACTGATTATATAAAATAAAATAATCTAGAACGAACAGACAGACCTGTATATAACAATTTATATTAATGTAGGTGAAATAAAAGAGATTACACTTCGACATAAATGTAATGATTGTCATATTTATTTATTTATTTAAATAACATGTCAAGGAAAATTTAAAGCAAAAAATCGAATGTTGGGGAAATAATTAACAAATTATTTTAAATTGACAGAAAAATATCATATATACCATAAACTTAATACTAATATTATTCATCAATTAATATTATAAAAAATCGTAGGTGATTTTAATTTTAATAGCACTTGAGATTAATAACACCAAGTCGGAACTCATATTTGGTAAGCGGTTCGTACTATCAAGGTGCTTCCTGAACTATGATCATGTTTGTTTCTATCAGACCCCATTATGGCGACCTATTACTTAGAACATATCCATATTTTTATAAATTCTGTAACAAACCTTCTGATTGGTTGATGTGACAACCATTTGCAACTCACCTTTATTAATTATCTGTGACAGATGTTCAACCTGGTGCTTAAAATATAATTGCTCCACCCTCAGGGACCATTACAGACATCACTCTGTCATTCTGTAAAAATGGATTATTGTATCTATGTTATTATATAACGTGAATAACCTGTCCGTCTGTGTCGCCTCTCCAGCTCACACAAGGTTAAATTCATTTGGTTTTATAATAAGGTATAATTGTTTGTAGCTTAATTAATAGGTATGTACGACAATATAAGTCCTATTACTAATCTTTATACTATATACTATGTCTTGCTAGATTACGATTTACAAATCTAATTGGCAGCATCCAACGCGATACTAAATATTCTTATATAAATATAGAATGAAAAATAAACCGATACGGGCAGAGATTCGAACCCGCGAATACTGGGAACCGTCGTTCCGTCGCTCTACGTACTGAGCTACCGAATCGCTGTCCGCCTTGGTGAATTAAGCATTCTATATGTGCTCGTCTTTATCGGGACAGTGGTGACATCTATTAGGTTTCTTTCGAAAATCCTTACCAATGTTTCTAACTTTCCAGTATAGATAAATTAATGTTTGATAATATCTATAAACGTATATAGCCATGTTAAGCTTATTAAAATTTATATAAAAATAGAATGAAAAATATACCGATACGGGCAGGGTTTCGATCCCGCGACTACTGGGAAACTGTCCCGTCGCTCTACCAACTGAGCTACCGTATCGCTGTCCGTAATTCAGCGAGGCGAACAGCGATACGGTATATATAAACGGTATCTATATACGGTAGTGGCATCTTTCCAATGTTTATCTATACTACAAAGTTAGAAACATTGGTTAGGATTTTCGAAAAAGCCTAATAGATGTCACCACTGTCCCGATAAAGACGATCACATATTAAATACTTAATTCACTGAGACGGACAGCGATACGGTAGCTCAGTTGGTAGACCGACGGGACGGTTTCCCAGTAGTCGCGGGTTCGAATCCCTGCCCATATCGGTTTATTTTTCATTCTATATTTATATAAATTTAAATAAGCTTAACAATTAATATTTTCAAACACTAAATATTCTACTAGGAATACAAAAGCCAATTTGTGATCCACTTACACAAAATATAAATTTGTTGCTGGATTGAAAAATTAAGGTGAACATTTATTCACCATACGTGGACAACTTAAATTAATGAACTGTCAAGTAGATCAGTAATTTTGTTTAACATCATCTTTGTTTAATATCAAACTTAAGACTGACTTTATGTCTGGAAAATATTAAATTAATATAATGCCGCTGGTAAGCTTAGATAAGGATAAACTATCACAAATGAGACTCAACGACCAAAACCTATTTGTCTGCAGGACGGACGAACAAGGCATCAGCATGAAGATCTACCAGGGTGTGATGCTGACTCTGGAGGTGCTGGTGCTCATCGTCAAGATGTACGCCACGTGGTTCTACTATATCTATAAGTTCTTCGTGCCCCCCGCACCTAAGAGTCTTCAAGGAGAAATTGTACTGGTAAATAAAAAAAAATTGTAAACATCCATTTTAAACCTTTTAGCTAACTGCTTCTTTATAAAATATTTCCGCTACGTTATATGTATATGAGTTAATTTAGATTTCCTATTTCAAGATCGTAAGATGAGGTTATTAACAGAATAAAATAAAATTCAAATTTATTACGTTATCGAATTTCTGAAATTAGGTTTAAACCTAGGAGCAGAATTAATAACCAATATTCATTTTATTATAATTTTTTTTCTTTCATAAATTATACATGTTATATACCAGCAATTATACATGTTAAAACCAGAAATCAACAACAACATTAAAAAAAGATCTACGTCCAATAACTACGAGCCAAAAATACAAAGAGGACGACTTTTCCAAGGTCTTCGACGAATAGTTTTTATCTTATATATTTATGTCTCCACATGCTGAACAATTGTTTGTTTCTTATTTAACCGTAGGTACGCGAGTTAGACACGACGAACAGACATCTAGACTTAGTCTTCCGAACTGAACGATTACACCATTTGAAACTATAACGTAAAACAACAACGTAAACAATATACGCTAGCTAAATAAATAAAATTATTTGATTTATATTAAAGTCTATTAGTATTGTAGTTGTTATACCAGAGCGTAATAAGATAAGAGGAAAATATATGAAACTGTAAAAGGAGAATTCTTCAATCAGATAACAGGCGCAGGCCACGGAATGGGTCGCGAGATGGCGCTTAGTTTCGCCAAGTTCGGCAGCGTAGTGGTGTGCGTAGATATCAACCCCACTGGTAATGAGGAAACTCTAGACATCATCAAGGAGGATAAGGGAAAAGCCCACTGCTATACGTAAGTAATGTGGTATTTAATAACGTCCTCACTATTTCATTGTTGATTAATTATTTTGTTTATTTATTTCACATTCGTCTAAATCTTAAATATTCTATATACATACATTTTGTATTTTCTATATTATGTTTTGTGTGATCAATATCTGTATTAATTTGGTAGAAGAAGTACTCTGAAAATCGTAGATTAAATAAATTGATCTTAGAGTATTTTATACAAGATAGCAATGCAATAAAGAATCGAATATGACCTTGGATGCAGAACACATCCGATTGAGCTTCGAAAGTGGATATTCGTAATAATTGGTAAAACACAATACAAGGTTTTGTTTCTTAAATAACAACAATAATTATTATACAACTACGAAACACTAAGTTACTGTGGCTGATGAGTTATAATGTATGTGATATTCAGGACGTATTTGAAAATGCATAAAGAATCTTCGTGTTTATGATTATGAACACTTGTTACAAAATTCAGCATTTTACAAACCATCATATTTTTTAACTTTCTGTCAACAAACAAACCAGGATTTGTGCCATATATATATATATATATATATATATTATTTTTTTTTTTTCAAATATTATTTTGTACCGTAAAATTAATTATAAAGTACGGTTTTATATATAATCAACGCCTTTAAAATTAATATTTTTAAATTTTACGACATTTTTATTCATAGTTGTGACGTAACAAGTCGATCAGCCATTAACGAATTGGCGGAGAAGATCCGCAAGGAGGTCGGTGAGGTCAGTATCCTCGTGAACAACGCTGGCGTGATGCCTTGTAAGCCGCTGTTACAGACCCGGGAGCAGGAGATCAGGACTGCCTTCGAAATTAATTGCCTGTCTCACCTGTGGGTAAGTTCCGCCGTGGATGATAAGTTTAAGAATGACGTAACAAATACGAAAGATAATGTATTGACCAACAAAATAAGTGTACTGACTACTGAGAGTCTTTCGCATTATCATGTCCATTTCGTTTTTTCTGAGAAACGCATGTCGAACTGTATATGATTGTTCTCCTCCCGCTAGCTGCTCCAAGCCTTCCTCCCTAGCATGATGGAGCGCAACCACGGCCACATCGTCGCGATGTCGTCGATGGCGGGCGTCATCGGCCTCCGCAACCTCGTGCCGTATTGTGGAACTAAGTTCGCGGTACGGGGCATGATGGAAGCTGTCCATGAAGAACTCAGGGAAGACCCCAGAGACTTTAGTGGAGTGAGTTGAAATTTGTACTGAATACTTATTCATTATCTTTCTTGTTCATCTTTTAGTACATTGTTTGCAATTTTTATTACCTCGGTTGGACTCGTAACTACCATAATAAGGCCGGAAACTCCATTAAAATAAAACTATATTTACCGATCCAAATTTTAAATTGAACTTGACGATTTAAAGGCTTTGCGGCAATCGTGTTGAAGGTGAGATGACATGGAGGTGTCTGTCAGTACGTCAGTTAATAAGCCATCTCCAACGGTACCTAAGTTTCTGGTCGTATAGTTCAGGATGCGCACAGAACGCACTAACGATTATTAATTTACTAGTAGTTATATAATGAACTTCTTACCTTCAACACGATTGCTGCAAAGCATTCGAAAATACGATGTTTAAAAAAATAATTACGCATGAGTTCAATCTGTTAAAAATAGTTTTATTTCAATGAGTATGAGTACTACAATCATGAAAATCTAAGAAAATACTAAGTTCTACATATCAAGATTTCAGTATTTTTTTATCCTATATAGTTCGTTATAAAAAGTAGTAAATTAGTAGACACCAGTTCTAGAACAGTTCTAGCAATTGTTATCTTACTTTCGGAAGGAATCTGTAATACATTATCTTTATTCCTAGATCAACCTGACCTGCGTCTGTCCGTACATAGTAGACACGGGTCTCTGCAAGAACCCCAAAATCAAGTTCCCCTCCCTCATGAAGATCCTCACCGCCAAGGAGGCTGTAGAGTGCATCATGGACGCAGTGAGGAGAAACTACAACGAGATCACCATACCCAGCTCTCTGTATTACATCAACCAGGTATTTGTTATAAGAATCATATTATATATATAAATAACATTTTTATAGATGAAGTGTATAATATTCATCAAAAAATGCAGGACTTTACCCTCTTGTGTTCCTTACCGGCTTAAATTTGGAGATTGTTTGTAAAATTTTTATGAGCATAATATCGCTAACATATTTAAATACAATTTCAAATTTAATTAATATAGTTATTCTTTTTTAATTAATCCTGTTATTTACTTTTTAAAAGTTTTCATTATCGACTATACACAAATTGCAATTAAAAAATATAACCAGAGTCTCCATAAACTTTTTTGATATATTTACTCTTAAGAATATGAAAAAATAAAAATAAAACGATGATAATAGTTTTCGGTCTAAAAACATGTATTTATATTCTACATGACCTTCACAATAAATCACAATCCCAATACAATAAAGAAAGTAAAACATATTCAACATTGATTATATTCTGTTATAGTTGATATAACTGAACCGACAGACGTTAAACTGATTTATCTATTTAGAATCTTCTTGGAGAATCTATTTACAGCGCGCAAAGCATGTTAAACGACTGACAGATTGGTTACATTAGAAAAGATAATATTGTCGTTAAGTTTTCTTTATAAATTTATACGTATATATATCAATGACCATAACTGTTATATAATTATTAAAGACGAAACGTCCTTCCAATTGAACGATTGTTTATCAATTGGGCTGACCGTGGCAGTGTCCTTACCATCGGACTACTATCGGGCCATCTCTATCAACTATCTACCTAACTCTATCAACATTTTCACAATCCAATATTAGTACTCTAGATGATCTAGTGCTCGATTAATTAAATAATGGAATGAGCTCTATACATAACAAGCGATGCGATACCGTCACTAACATGAGAGGTCGGTGACCCCATGTTTGCAAATGTTTTATCTATACTAATAACATAAATCGGAAGAGTATGTTTGTTTATTTGTTTGAACGCGCTAATCTCAGGAACTACTGGCCCGTATTGAAAAATTCGTTTTGTGTCGAATAGTCCATTTACTGAGGGAGGCTATAGGCTATAAATCATCTCGTTCTTTGGCTGTAAATTATCTGGTTTTTTAAATAGTTTAAGATTGTTACTAATCTTAGTAAATAATTTAGTAAATTTATTTGTCGTGTTTGTCAATTGGGTTTAATTTTTAAATCATTTTGTTATTATAGTACAACATAGATACTTCTTAAACACATAGTTAAATTACTTTGTATTTCGATACATTGGCTAGTGTTATATTATTGCTTTAACATTTCATTGTCATTTTTTAACAGAAGACGGAAAGTGTCTCATTACGAAACCAAAATTCATATTGGTAACGATATAGGTGAAAAGATGGTAAGACTTTCCAACCGTGTCGTTGGAGTAGGGAGGTTAGGGAAGGGGGGGTCGAAACCCTATTCCCAGATTTATATTGTGAGCAAATGTTTAGTTTTTGCGATATTCCGATTTGAAGTTTTGCAAAAACTAACCTAAAAGGGAAGTAATTAAGACTTCTGTGACGTCTCCGGCGCTTGAGAATGACCTATTATTGGTCAGTAGCTACGGCTCGATTAGGTTTCAACAGTGTTACAGCGGGTGGGGGCTGCCCTCCTTCCGCGCCTCCGGATTTACAAAAACACTCTAGGGGTAAGACAGAGAAGACTACGTGGAGTCGGGGTTGACAGAGTTGGTTTTGACAAAAAAAAGTAATATATATATATATATATATATATATATATATATATATATATATTATTTTGAAAATATCTATAAACATGTGTAGCCATGTTAAGCTTTGGGTAGCGGAACCAGACTCTGGTAAAATTTCTTCATAATAATGTGATAGTTATTATATTTCTAACTATTCCAGCAGTTGGGCAAACGGTGCTTTTACCCCACATTCTAATGATTCCCAATGATTTATCTTTTAATTTTGAAAGAATACAGTTTTCCATTAAGGTTTCGTTTCCTGTTACGATTAATAAATCACACCGACAAACATTAAAGCACGTAAGAATAGATTTTCGTCAAGATTGTTTCACACACGGACAACTATATGTTGCGTTATAAACATCAGGCTGTGGAGAAAACCAGTACGTTCTCCTACCACCAGACAAAAATACAACAAAAATTATCGTATCTACAGAAGCACTTTTGAATATGTTGTTCATATTAAAGATACTGTATAATCTACTCTCTCTACTCTACTCTACTCATTATTCTGACTGACTTAGCTGTGGCACACAGCCTAAACTTCAGTGACACAGCCATAGTGACAGTAAAATTGGAGGGTACATTTGTCGGTGTGGTGAACTAAAAAGTATTTTTAAATTCCATCCTTAAGGGTTTAAAATAGAGTTTGCAATTTTGTATGAAATTCGGAGGCAAAAATATAGTCACGCAGACGAAGTCGCGGGCGACCGCTTGGTTTGATATAATCTGTTATTCTTTGTATTATATGAATTTTATTTTAAGTAAATATTCTACGGACGGTGATGTATTTCATTTAATATAAAGTTCTTTATAAAAGACTTTATTTTCAGATGTTCAGAATTTTCCCTCGAGCGGTGCCTCTTCACATCAAGGACTTCCTGGACTCTGGTTTGGAAGCTCAATAAAAGTAAATATGTATTTTAAAACATAGTTCCAATATTGGGAACAACTAGACTATAGTTAATTATTTTTGATATAAAAGACAGATTGTTTTAAGTATTTTTTTTAATAACACCAAAAAATGGTCTTAAATGGTTGAAATCCAGACAAATTCTTTGACTGGTTAATTAAATTAGTTGAGAGACAAAATTGAGCAAAAATGTATTCCTAACGCGTTTAACAACTTTTTATAATCAATCTGTTTTCTTTGGCAAAAGTATATATTTTAAAATCTTGCCATTTTCAAATATCCAATTGAGTTTAGTTATTTTTATTTATAGAGACTGTAAATAAAAATTAAATAAGCTGTATAGACTTACAACAATATAGTGTAGCTAGATAATACCCTGAAAGAAATGTTACATTGACAGGACAGATGACTTTGAGAAGAAGTATCGTCGTCTCCCTCTTAGGCTGTGTTTCATATATAATACATATGTACTGACCAGTGCTAGTGACGTCATAGCACTAGCACTGGTCATCTTGCACTGGTGTCGGCCATATTGGACTGCTGAGACCATTTTACACTATTTGTGAAGACATCAGCAACTTCACACTAATACCTATTACAACAGTAACTAGAGATGCCACCTTTTTGATTTTTTTAAATTAGTAAAGTAACGTGTTAGAGAAAAAATACATATTGTAGCAGTAAAATACATTTCCTCACTGTTATATTTGAATAATATATAGTCTTTCTGTTTGCAAGTTTTTTTTAATTATTATCACATTTAAACAATTGTACAGCGTCTTTGCAGTATATTTATTTATTTATTTTTTTTTTATAAAGTAAATAAGTAAGTAATTCTTTTTATTTTCGTTCTTATAAGATTTTAAAATATTTTCTTTCGTTCGCTTTCTGTGAATGCTGATGTGGCGGGAATAGACAGCTAGCATGATATGACCGTGTACAAGTTTCCAAAGTTATCATTAGTCTTATTAAATAGTTGATACACAGAATATATTTTTACCATTTTCCTCAAAAGCGAGTCCCTAAAAGTATTTTCATTATCTGCAGAGTCACTGGACGAGACAAATTATGTTTCAATAATAACACGATTAATTCTTGTGATTGCTATAAACTTCATACTCTTGGAAACGTTTATTATTTTAAGTAAGTAATCTGTAATACTAGGTTCTTGTAGTGTATAGTACTTGTAGCTACTCTGTGTAACCACCTGGTCAATGGTGTCATCAAGTTAGGGAACGTCTTACTACTAAGATCAGTACACTGGTATATGTTCTGGAACACAGCCTTAATATACACAAGTGCTAAAGAGATAGATATGCTGTTGAGAAAATGTACCTATAAATAATTACGTCAACAAAATTAGCAAAACTTTCAGAATATTTAGATTATTTAATGAAAATATGTGCTTACGTGTTCAGGAAGCTACTGAAACTATAATAATTATATTGAAATATTTCAACTATTTTAAAATAAATTTATTATTTATTTTTTGACAGACATATAGACTGGAGTAATGCATTTTCGATTTTAACGTAAAACAAAGTATTAATAAATAAAATAACAACATATTGCATTATTATTCTTTGCTTATAAAAAAAAATAAATTTCAAAAAAGGTTTGCTTCCTCCTTTCTATATTTCTGAAACTGATTGTTTTATATTGTATTCTTTTTGTATGAATTGCTACTATGTATGTAAATGTTTTATGTTGAAGTGCCATCACAAGTTCATTGATACCAATTTTAATATTAAACTATTTTTCTAAAAAATATTTTTGTGTTCTGATACGCTGTTTTCAATCAAAAATTTTTTATGCTAATTTTCTTTTTAATAAACCGTATTGTTTATAATAAAATGAAAATAATGTATTTATTATATTTTTTTCATAAAAGAGCAACCAACTTAATTTAAATGATTAACGTATGTTTAAAACAATTTCAAATCACAAAATGAATATCATTTATATATTATGAATGGTGATATTATATTTAGGGGTTCTTAAGTGAGACTAAAATTAATTTTAAATAAATGTTTAAGAATATTATTTTTTTTATTTTCTTCCTTTCACACGGAAGTCCACCCTGAGATTTAACACAAAAAAACGGAGTTATTTAATCCTATTTATTTCGGATATACATTCAATAACTAGATATCATTTTAGAAAAACCAAGTTTATATTATAATAAACATTTTGTCACAATGAAACTTCTAACACAGACATAATACTACCCTACTTTGAACTTGCTTCTGATTCCATATACACCTTATTACAATAAGATATAGGACATACAGATCTACATACAAAAATGGGCTAAAATACATATATGCAATTAATCTGATATTTTAAAGGACTAACAAAGTTACAGTACTCTAACTACAAATTCACCTACATTATATTTTATGTACACAATTTATAAGTAATACGTAAAATATTTTAATACTTTATGAAAATAGATTTTGTAACATATTTTTTTTTATTCCAAAAAAAAGTAACTATTAATAATAATGATGAGTATCTGAGCGAAGCTCATATACATAGTTTTCGATTTTTATGCGATGGTTATTAGTTTTTTATTCGATCACCCTGACGCTTCTTGTCCTGAACTACTGAACCTATTGTCATCGGATTTTTATTATTTGATAGCTCTATTATCATCGATTGTTTAGCAACAAAAAAATCAGTGATCAATCATGCACTTGAGGAATAATCACCGAAAAATAAAATTTTGCAAAATGTACGATAAAATTAAATCTGTGCTAAAATACCAGCCAGAATGTAGTTTCTATAATAATTTAACTTTTTTCAGACCTCTATCATAATCATTAAACATTAATTAATTGGTTCATATCAAACTTTAAATCATTACAATCAAGTACTATACTAGAAATTAAAAAAATAATGCCACATATTACAAAGTGAAGAAATTAGTAGACTGTATGTAGGTATGTATAAAAAATAACTACTTTGGTTCAGGTCAAACAAACAAGTATTAATTAGTGTCTGTATACTTATAAAGTAATAGACGTCAGGGTTTACTTTACATAACTGAATAACTAACAATTCGACAAACATGAATTTCTGACAAAACAATAAAAATCACATTACTTTTTTTTAGATATATGTTTTTTACAACATCTTTTAATGTTTCTACTTAAAGCTAGCGACATGTTACCTTCTATTGGTCTACACAAATTTTAATAACAATGGAATAATAATTAATAGTTAGTGCAAGGTTTTGAAATCATTGTTTTAGAAAACGATTTTTAACTCGTCCTTATTGTATTATCTTTTACTTTATTGATGAAGGTTATTGGACTTTATTTATATAAACTGTTACATTTACAAGATTCTTAAGCATTACAAATATCATTACCAAGACATTACAGATATCTTTTGTTTTAAAAGAATGAAGTAATCGGTATATATACAGTACTTATTACCTTGTGCATTAAAACATTGAGCGGTGCTCGGTGCCTACCCAAAGCGTCCGATAATTACACAATACAAAATATTTTTCTAAGTATCAAGTTGGAGTCCATCAGTATTAGAATATATCGACATCCTTGAGATGCTGGTAGTTGCGGTCCCAGTAGCCGCCGTTGTACAGCCAGTCCTCCTGCTTCGTGTACGGATTCGTGCCCTGACTGAACCATCTGGGTATACAATGAGACAATGTTGTTAGATCGATGGTCCATATAGATATGCATATTCATTACAAATGTATACCTGGCCTGCCAGCCGTCGGCGCTCTTCTTGAGCGCTTTCCTGGCGGCGCGCTGCTTCTCCTCGAGGCGCGTCTTTTCTGCGGCGGCTCCGTCGATGTCTCCGGCCTCCAGCAGACGCACGTCGGGGCGAAGGCGGCTGTCCGTCGGACACAGCTGGCCCTTCATGTCGCGCTCCAGTTCATTCAGGGACATCGCAAACTCCGTGAATTGATAGTACTGGAAGAAGAATATGGTCAGATGTTAGTAGTCGGTGTCATAGTTCACACAGTACGAATAAATGTAATAAAATATTCGAATAGTTTTTTCTTGATATTATATATTGTGGTCATGTGTAGAAATATATTTTTACCGTCTAATAAACATATATTTGTTAGTAAGTAGGTAATTCGCAACACTTAGGCGATTCGATGTCTGCTGCAACTAAGTGTTACTAGTGTGTACCTGCGCACTACTGCTGGGCCGGGGCCGCGCTTCCCAAAGCGTGCTAGAACCCGGGATATCTATATTATACGTATCATCAGGCTTTGGAACCTCATCAGAGTTATCGGCGTCATCACTCTGCAAAAACTCAAAATTAGATCACGGATCAGAATCTCATAATTGCCACCGAGATGGCATACTCACATCTTGTATGGACATGGAGCGGAGTGCTCCAACTTTGAAGCTGTTAAGCTTGGCGAGGACCTTCTTAGGCGTGTGCGAAGGAGTCTGATGAGAGTCATCTCCGCGCTCGCGGGACCAGGCCTCGTGCGCGCTGAACGCACACACCTTGATGCACTCCGTCCACTTGCCGTACAGGAAGCGGAGACGCTTTTTGCTTTTAACAATCATGACACGTTATATAGACATCAGTTGTTTAATTAGAATTGGATTCATCTTTAAATTATCGTCTCCGTAAAATAGGAACCTTCATAGAAAATAGCATCATACATAGACAAAAATTCATAAACCAGAATTGTAATTCTTGCGCCAAAATTTACGAAGGTTCTAATCGTTGAGTTAGACTTCGATGATTTATGTAATTAAGACTTTCAACCATTACAGGTAGATGTGATCTGAGCGACGGCTAGTCGTCTCTCATAGCTAAAGTGATAATAATTATAAATATAAGTAGTTATATTAGCTATAAAGAGCCATTTGAGCATTATTAATAATTCTGTTATTGTAAAATAGTATATCATCTCATTTAAAGATGAAAACTATTTCAAAGCTTGTAAAGATCTAAATAGATCACAAATATATATAAAGTGAAGTATCTGATGATGAAATATACAGTTAAAAAAAGTGCTTACTTTTGGTCTATAATGAACCCGTCCACCCTATGCAGGTCTCTATTGTTGAACCCTGCTGGTTTGAAAGACAGGTTTGCTTTAAGTCCAGCGCCGCCGTGGCAGGTCACTTCCATGGCTCCGTACTGTTCGATCCAAAGCTTGCCGACGATCACATTATGCACGCAGCAGTTCACGTTAGTCCAAGTGTAAGCTTCACCCCAACTGCAAATAAACAATCAATAAATTTTAAGTATTTTTTTTAAATAAACTTATGGGATGGTTGTCTTATTAAGGAATCCACGTAAATGTTCATTAATACCGACAACTAGGGAAAATATATTACCGCGGCAGTTCCACTGTTACGTGTCCCTTGGGTTGGATCTCAACGCTCTTGCCGCAGAACTTCAGCTTGGGATGAACAGAGCCGTGGAACACGAAGTGAGGACTGTCTGCGTGAAAGGCGGAGACCGGTGGGTGATGAGATACCTGGACATTATATTAGATTTCTTATAAGTTGGAGATAAGAAACACACTGTTGTCTTATTTTAGAGAAAAAGTGTCTTAAATATTGCAAGTTCGAGAAAACAAGTTTGACTTAAAATTAAATATTACTGCAAACTTACAAAACATAAGAAACTTAAAGAGAATAATTTGTATTGCTCTTGAAATAGTGCGTCGTACCCGTCCTCCGGTCTGCTCGAACTTAGCTCAAGTTCAAAGCACTTAGGGCTTGAGTACTTTGTAAATAACTTATAATAAGGACTCTGGGAATACTGTGCTTAGATACTACTAGAACTGCAATCAAAGTGTCTGATTTGATCTTAATATGAAAATTATTTAAATCATTACATTTTTTTAAAGAATAATATTATTATTATAAATGATCTAAACACTTTAGTCGTGATTTGCTTTTTTAATTTTAAATTAATATAGAATTAAGTGTTTCTCTATAGGAAGAATTCGAGCCAACGAGTTTTAGGAGTAGGTCCAGTCACGGATATTTAAATTTCTCTCTTCTTTTACACAAAATAAAAAGTCATACCTGTTCACAAACTGCTCTAAACTCAGGTCGTTCCAGCTCAAAGGTCTCTCCGAGAAGAGGGTTGAAAGGTTTTCCCAGACGCTCCCAGTTAGATGCCAGAGCACTTACTGCAAACGCTAATAATAATATGATTATAAGTATAATTTATGCAATTTATATTTTATGCAATTTATTATAATGCCAATTGTTTTAAATTATTTTAATAATGTTGTATTGGTCTGGGCTAAATAAATGTATAATTTGATTAATAATAAGTATATTTATTTATTATAAATTATTTCTCAAATAATCCACAGCAGGAGAGAGCAGCAGAGTTAAGGAACTCTGTACAGATTTAGTCAGAATCTATACATAATAGCGAATAAATTCAAAGAAAATAACAATTCTTCTCAAAAATCCGCTTACTATTATTATTAAAGAATACGATCTTTATCATATTTAGTTAATGTTAGATAACCGCTTTGCAGCCCAGATGATACTAACGGAGTCACAAGGGCAACAAGTGCTTTTATAAAATATATATTGAGGGCGAAATTGATAATAATATTTAAAAATACGACAACAAAATAACAAGAGTTCTTAATAAAGGTCTACTCGACAATTCCTTCCTTAGAAAATGTTTCACTTTTATTTTGATTCTAGCGCTGAGGAGAAAGAAAAACAGCCGCAGGCAGAGATGAGATTTTAGTACGAAACAAAATTCACAGCAATTCTACCAACTTGTTGAGAGTGAAGCTAAAAGGTCCATTGTGTTTCGCTTCCGCATCTACTTAACGTTACGATCGTAATCAGAGAGCCAGTGCTGTGGTTCTCGTATGAAATATTAATGAAACAACTTAGCCTTCCTGATTCCTCTATTTAAACTTTTACGCAAAAGCAAAAGTTTCTAGAATATTAATCATTGCTAATAAAAACTAATTTTGGGATCTATTTTCATATATTAATATGGTAAAAAATTTCATATTGATAAGCTTCAGACGAAGCTTACTGTACTGTACTGTACTGTACTGTACTTCAATAATAGATCACAACCCCTGATCGCAAAGTATTCGTGACCCCTGTTTCAAGTTAATTTACTTGGTCTTCTTTTCTTAGAATGTTCTCCTTTTATATTTAATTGTTTTTGAATTTACAATAGTTTGCATTACATTTATTAATTGCCTTTTAAACTTATTCTCAACGAATATAAGAATTTTCCACGATTAAGCTAACGGACTTACCGGCGATATGCTCCATCCGCGCCACAGGATCGGTTTGCTCGGACGCCATTCTCAACAGATGGGCGTACTCGAGATACTCCAGCATCCGCTGCAGGAAGGACAGCGGCTCGTTGAACACCACCGGCATCGTGATTTTAGACAGCTCCTTCCCAACGCAGTTCTTCAGAACCGACCAGAGGGAGAAGTCACCTCGGCTGAACTGTGCCACTGGTAAAGAGGTCCTACGGATCAAACACGCGGAGTTGTTTCATTCATTCAAAAAAAAAATCTACGAATGTATTCTGAAATCCTAACATGCTTTTATAAAAATGGTAATTCATTTAAAGCCGTGAAGGAACTTAAATGATTTAAAGCAGCGCCGGTGCCGCCGGTGGAAATTGATTTTGATGACTTCCTGATGACTTCCTGATGACTCAAACACAATTACTATAATGCGCTTCAGTTAAGGAGGTAATATTCACTCCTACATGTTACAATTTCTACAGCAATTTATGTTATGCTTTTACATTTATTAAGTAGCGATATATTGCAATATTTATTAGGGAAGGTAAATCATTTAAAAGTTTTAAAAATGTTGGTTTTCCCTTATAAAATACGCGTTCTCGTATGTTTCATAATAATGTTGTAATGTTGTTCGTCTTTTTCATCTGATAGAAATGTCAAAACACCAATCTTCATTGTATAATAAACCATGATGACTGCGTAGATGACCAGATTTACGAATTCCATTTATTTTGATTTTGGGCAAGCTAACACAATCAACATCTAAAAAATCAGAGTTTCAGCAAAACTAAAATAATTTATTTATCTTAATAAACTTTTCTAATTGAAAAAACTTATACTTAATTAGTGAACACTGAAGCTTTCTAAAGAAAAAGCTGAAGTTGAAGAATTATTAAAAGATGAAACAATGAAACTAAATTCTATCTATTTGTATTTATAATAGAGCGGTAAATTTTGTCTCCGTCCGCGACAGTCATTATACACAAATAGGTACCTACCGTTAACAATGTTATTCCCATACTATTCTATATTGTGTTGGAACATAAATACCAGCTAATACAAGAAGGTTAAAGGAACAAATTAACAATAAAGTTAGTCTCTCTGTTTGTCTGTGGGATCTCAAACTTCTTTTTGTATTCTTCGAAGCTCGTTCAAGGTCGGACGACCGGGAGGCGATCAATACGTTCCCGCTTTCAGAGGGATCATTTGTGAAATTGTTTCAGTTATAATTCTATTAGGTTCATAAATATTATTTTTACTTGTTATGTAACGTGTTGTTAACAACATGTTTACAGACAGTTTAATTATCAGGAATAAAATGGTTTCATTTATTCCTTTTGTTTTACTTTATTCGTTCAATTACTAATTACTAATATTTGTGTGATAACCTAGTTATTTTCTAAATTTATATGTTTCTAAAGAAATATCCGATGGTTAATTTATAACAGCTCAAATGAATTTGCAACCAAGAGCTAGTTAAATGGATTTTAATAGTAGGTACCTAATTCTCGACGTAATTGATAAGCTTTAATTAGATTTATTAAGTTTTCGCTCCTCGATTGAATATTCATTCTGCTCTTTTATAGTGGTATATTTAGAATAATACATTTTTATTTTTATTGTTAAATGATTAGGTATAAGTAAAAGGTGTAAGTTTGAATATGAATAGTCTTTGGACTGGATAGACTTCAGAAAGTCGAGGTTCTCTGCCACCAGACTTATTATAATTCAATTAAAGTTAATTTATTATTATTTTTAATTTAAAAATTAAAAAGTTTCAACAAGTTTTAATAAATATTCTTATGATATCCTATAAATATTGTACAGTTAAAATAAGTATATCATCAAGAACATCAATGTCAGTAATGCGGGGCAACTGTCATCTCATCTGAGTAGGGTAGGTCGCATATACCTACATCTGGGCGGAGGCTGACTATTGATCGGTGTTACGACCTTGTAACTTGTGGCATATTTGACCAAATATTCTGACGTTTCAACATTTAAATTCTTATGGCATATACCGCTAGTGAAACGCAAATATTCCAAGTTACAGCGCATTATTTTGTCGTTTTAAAGGCACTCTGAATGAAACAAAAGTTAGGCAATTATTTAATTGAATTCTAGTGTTTATTTATTGAATACATACGTGAGACGAGTTGAGTGCCTCGTGCCAACATTACCCCTCGCTCATGGTTATACTTAATTTTGTCCAGTCCGAATATTATACAATTATTTGTATTTTTATAGCATTAAGAACTGTGTTTAAGTAGAATAAACAAGTATTTTTAAGGATAAGTGAATATTATGATCTTTAAATGACAATAATTTGAAGTCAGCTCGACGGTTACTTTCCGCATGCAATATTAATTAGTTAGTTAGTTGCTATTTATTTGTCGTTCATTGACATTGCTTATTGTAGTATTGGTTTGGACTTTGGAGTGTCTGTCGATGGTTTTTGTAGTTTATAAATTGAAGGATATTATTATTATTTGTTACGTGTTTATAATTAACAATAGATAGTCTAATCGATTCAGATTTTTTCTTTTAATTATCAAAGCTAATATGGCGGTTGGTCAGGATAAATTGATATTACTAAAAATAAGAAGAAGGGATAGCTCGTCCGAGCGTGTTTATAAATTTAGATCAATACTTCGAGGCCACTGTAACCAGCAAGAAGAGGAAACAAATACATGAACTCAGAACAGAACATTAACATCCATCATTTCAAAATAAAGTTAATTCACAGAAATGTTATAATAGTTTATTATAATTGTAAATTTAAAAGTTGGAATTGTAATAAGCAATAAAAATATGAAATTATGCTTTCGATACCGAACCCTAAAATAATAACAGGAACCATTATAACTAAAAGTAACAAAGGTTTTATTCTGCCATTGATTTATTCATTTTCGTTATTTCTTGTAATGGGTCGTATTTCAGAACGACGTGACGTAACGATATTTAACGATTGGAAATAAACTTGGCGCATTTGAAACAGGGTGCAATATATTTATATATACTTATATATACTTATGTATACTTATATATGCTATTGTATTTCAATCTATATATTATAGACTATAGATTATTGGTAAAGTTATGCTTGGTAAGTTCATTTCTACGAAATGTTTTTTTATTTACTTTAATTACTGCCGTTCCATTTAGGACACCTCTAAATTTAACCAAATCATTTAAATAAGCTCTCCAGAACTGATTGGAAAGCCCATCGTGTATTACAGCATTTTATGTATCATTTACACGATATATTAAACAACTTCCTAGTTCCTACGTCTTGCGAGGATCAGTAGCTATATGCCTCCTCATCCCCTGGGAGGGTGTCACTCATGAGGCAACAGATGATATAAGTCCAACGTTTGTTAACAAATAAATAAATATCAAAAATCCTTTAATGTCTGTTATCTGTTGTAATGAGTGGATAATACGGGGTGGTAGGATAAGCTTTATACGAAAGCTCATGATTTTATCTAATATCTTGAAATTTTTTCATTACTTATTGGTTCTAAATAAATAAGATTATGTAAATAATCGATATACTCAGACTATATAAGCTTTACAGCTTTGACTAATATTTTCCAATTAATTGTTCTAATTTATTACTTTATGATTTAGTGTCTTTTGGGAATGGGATAAAAGGACTTCTAGTGGGATAACTTTGGGACATTATAAGACGCCATCTTGACCCTTTCAAGCAATACAATTAGACTTCTTGAAAGTTATATTCGACACCCACACACTTATACACACAACGATTAATGTCACACATGATAAAAGTTGGGTAATTTAAAACAAATTTGGCTCTTTTTAATGTACACACAGTACTTACCTATATACGTAGGGCCGGCGTTCATTATCTTCCATCTTCCCCCTCGCCTCACCCTCGTCTCTACGCCAGCTACACTATATAGCACACGACACTGATGTCTGACTTCCTGGATTTTGTTACTAGATCATTTCCATTCTATTTACACAGCTAGGTGACGATTATTAAAAGGTATCACCACAAAATCTAATCATGCTTACTGGTTTCTCGACTATCTTCAGTCAAATTAATATGTTTCTACGAACTGCATAAAATGAAAAGGGCTATAAAAACCTCATTTTGCTTATTATAGAAAAAAAGTTTAAACTTAAAAGCTCGGATCTTACTTTTGTCCTGACGCTTTGAGTACCTAATACCGACTATATTTTTTATACCCCACCTCATTTCAAATCTATGGTGATTTTAATAGAAATAATATATCGGGTTAAAAATGTTATTTGTACGACTTCTTTTTACTATATTGGTTCATTTGGCCCGTGGTTCGAAACTTATGTTGACATTATTCGAAATGTTTGTAGTAACACTTTCTAAAAATCCGAGATGCTAATGCTGATGTCCGCCTCAGACACCCAGCATTTTACCAACCGGTGACACGATGTTGAAGAGAAAACAATAGTTCAGTTGCTTAATAGTCAAATGATTAAGCAACTGAAAAGTTCAACATAACAGTTGAAGCATCTCAGGCAGTTCTTTAGATATTGAACTATATTCTTGACAAATGAGTTGTAGCAATGAGCTACGTTCAAGAAAATTGAATGAAAAGATGATGATTCAAAGATATCTCATGGTATTTCTCCATAGATTTCCCTTTGCCACAATTTGACTAGACCCTAGAGTCAGACGTTTAAGTAAAATAAAAAAACCTCTTTGAAATAAAAAACCTTGATTTTCACTTTGCGACTCCTTCCCAAAACCGAAAACAGCCATCGAAGGAGGGCTTTTGCTACGATTGAGGAAATGGAGATCGCATCGTTAAAAAAATCTAAGGTCGTACCAATAGGCGCATAATATTAGAAAAAACCTTGAGACCAGTCATCCACCTTCAAGGGAAAAAATTGTTGTTGAAAAATAAATAATTATCAGGACTACACAAATAGAAACTGAAATAATTTGTCTTTTATTCAAACGAGTTTGGATTTACCTGAACATACCACGACAAATGATTACTTTAATTATTTTCTATTACCGATGCTACTTTTAAAGCTTGCTTAGCAAGTATCGATCTTTAGATCTGCAGTCATATTTAATTTCAACTAAATGCACCCTCTGTTAAAACAAATACTTCATGGAGATGAATCACTACTGCTCATGCGATTTCAGTGGAAGTAAATTATTATTGTTAGTAGTAACGTATGTATGTTTATTATATTTTTGTAGCAATATTATAAACTAGTATTATGTCGCAAGTCGCAACGTCTACTTGTTCACAGATCGTACTTATCAAATGAGTAGACAGGGAATGCTTTATATATCATATTACCACACACACTCTACACTACACATCTTCATGCACTATTTGAACTCAAGATTACATTTTTAAACAGCATGTTTTTTAGTTGATTTATGTTTATAAAAAGTAGTTGCCGTCAACATTTAACGTCCGAAAACTCAGCAGATTAGGTTGTGCCTGGAGACAAAACAAGAAATAAAAATATTAAATTGTAAATCTATTATAATATAGTATTTCCTAACTGTCAACAATATTTCTGCAGATATAAATGAAAACATTGGTACTGTCACAATACATAATTATATTAATGTCTTAAAACCTTTCACACTTTAAAGACAACTACCTAATGAAAACCTAGATGCAAAAAATACATTTATTCACCGTCAGTACGTAAAAATACGGCTTCATACTATCCAGGTCATATTACCATTTGATAATTCTATTAAAGCCGCCATAAATTTAAAATTCTTTAACATAATGAGAATGTTATTTTGTACAAAGTAACTTTAGGGGTCGGTAGGCTCGCAACAAAATCCCAATCCTCCTACGCTTTAACTGTTTTTGGTAATTGAAATTTCGCTACTGAGCCGTAAAAATAATTATATTTGACGTGTAATACAGACGCTTACTTTGTAAAATAAAAGTATTTAGCTCAGTAGCTACCTCTGTAGAAACATATTTTTGTTATTATGATGTTAATTAAAGATTAGAAAGATAAAGGTCAAGGAGAAAAATGCCAAGAGTATTGTGTGTAATTATATAACATGTGCGTATTATTTTCTTTTATATGCTAGAAGTAAGGAAACATGCGGTCATCTGAGTTCGTCATTGTAATAAGCCGCGTGGTATCGTATTGATTTAATTTAATGCAACAAGTTTTGTTGACTTTAGGCTACAGAGTCATGTAGATGTTGCTAGATAAAGTAATCAGATTGATAAAACTATAATAACAATTATGCATTACTGCTTACCCACTGAGGGAATTGTTTCCATAGTTATGTACTTTGCGTTATTTTTTTTTTTTTGGTTCAGTATATTTTTACTACATACTGTAAAAAATAAATAGAATATGTACTACAAAAAAAGATAATTGTAACTGTCAATTATTTTTCGGTGACAACGACATATCTACTATCCATGAAGTTAGCTTCAAAAATAAAGATTATTTTTCAAGCGTAAAATGTTATGCGACATCCAACTAATTTTAGTCGTAACACACAGCGAAGAGTTTCTTCCTGGACGGAACCTCTATTTCATTTTGCAATAGTTTTTCTGTTATCAATAGAACCCTTATTCCATCATGTTAACCATCTCAAATAATATTATCTTCGTATTAAAACGTCTATTACATTTGATGTCTCCACTCTTATTCTTCTATAGCATATTTGTTGATTAGAAGATTTCACCACAAAAATGACGGACTAAATAGTTAGTAACTAATTACTTAATCTCAGTACTCATTTTAAAATACGGATTTTTCGTTAAAAATTATAATGTTTTGGTCTATAATGAGTTTTTATAGGTACCTAATATACAGTATTATATTTCGTCTAAACAAAAAATAATAGTAAGTGATTTTTTTATTCTCTAAAATGCCTATATTTTAGGTATAGCGTTCCGGGTAACAGACAGCTTTACCTACATATAGTTTTTCTTAAATCGGGCAATAATTATAACCTATAATAGTTTTTTAAGTGTAACCAAATATGTATACCTATGTGAATATTGAAATAATACCTGTGTTGTACATGCATGTTTAGAAATTATAACATTTTAAACAACATATCTCGTTAGATATGTTCTTTAAAATGGTTACGTTTAACCTTATTTACAGCATAAAAGTGCGGGACGATTTAATTTCGGCAATGATTATACAGATGTCATGAAGAGGAACATGAAAGCCGTATTTGTCATTTTTTGTGAAGTTTTCAATAATAAAATACTTTTTTATTTATTTACGACACATTTTTTAGGCTTTATACTTTAACCTAATACTAGCTAGTACCATTATTCATTACACTTTTCATTATACGTTCTTTTTTTAATAAAATTTACGCGACTTTTTCCAATTGATAAACAAGAGTAGAAAATAAGCACACAAAGTACATTCGAGGTTTCAAAAAAAACAACATGAAGCTTCGAGATTAAAAAAAAAATCTATTTAAATTTTAAAGCTGACAGTCCAATTACATAACACTCACGATCCGACAGGCATGTGTGGAATATTAACGGTAATGAAACAAGAGCACGCGGCGAGTGCTGCGGCGCAACTAACTGATCAGTGATCGGAGACCGGAGGAGACAGTCCGTCGCCTAGCCTCCCCACCACCCGGTGTGAAAGTGGCGCCCAACGTGGGGCAGAATACTTTCAGTACAACGTTGCCGCAATAATAAATTAAAATCTCTCAAAATATTGCAGGAATATAGTTTCATTTCCTTGAGAGTCGGTTTATAATTTTTTTATTTCCGTGGGATTATAGACGCGTAATTGGGAGAAATCGTAACTAATGTATAAGTCAAACATTGTTAAATTTCATTTAAAAGAGCATCCGTTGAGTTTCTGGCCAGCTCTTTTCAGCAGAACAGCATTCCGAGCTGGTGGTAGCTTACACACAGACTGACTATATTGACCAATTTAATGTAATTGACGATTCAAAAGTGCGTGTAAATGCCTACTTGAATAAGGATATTTTGAATTTGAATTAATAATATAAGTTAATTTGTATCGACAAACATGGTATAATGCAATCTCATATTTCAATGACTGTCGATCAAATTAATTTATTAAGTGGTTTTTAACTATTAACCTATTCTACAAATTAAACGTATGTTAAAGGACAATTAAATAACCCAATTGTTTCGGGAAGTCCCTAAATCGTTTTTTATTCTATCTCTAACGATAATGTGATTTTATTTTTATTTATTTTTGACAGTAGGTATCTTCCTCGGCTACGGAGTGAATAATTAGAATTCAGTACCTATTAATGCTTTTGTTATACATCAATATATTTATATATCACTAATAAGTAAATATATCAAAATTGCTCGTAGAACGAAACAATCATAAAAATTAAGCAATTGGCATTTACTTATAAACGTTTCATTCTACGAATTAATTATCAACAAGCAGGATTCGAACCTGCAACTTTTGCAACGAAACCTTTATAATAATATCTTTTTTTATTTATTATAGTTTGACAGATATTAAAATAAACATTTCCTGGTTCGATTTGATCTGAAGATTAATCTCAGAAGACTTATTATATACTTATATTTTAATGAATCAGATCATCTCAAGTTGTAGTTGACTTCCTGGAAGGATACATATAGAAATTTAGATAAGGAAACAATAAAAATTGTAAGGATAAAAACATAATAAAACAAGGTATAAATTAAATTAAATCTTTAATATAATATGAATGCGTTCAAATAAAAATATAAACTAAAACTAGAACCTTATAAAATATATATCACAATCTTAAACACTTTGTACGTCAGGTAACTTACTAATAATAACAACCAATTAAAATTAACTATTTTGTTTTTTCATCCAATCGTAAATGGTTTAAATCAAATATATTAATCGATTCAGTAATAGCTTTAAGCAATATTTGGTCAATCTAATCAAAGACGATTATATAACACGGATAGTAGTAACAAAATATAACACGGAGGTTATTTACAAATTTAGTTTTTTATGCAAATGAAATGAACGAAATAAAAACGAAAACTTGGAATTTTAAAAGCATTATTAGAAAAAAAATGGAATTAAATAATTAATCCTTACAGATATATTACGAATTATATTTTTTTATACGTATAATGTCATTTACATTATTATAAGAGTGATTTCATACAACTTCAACAACAAAACCATAAAAATACTGAGTAATTATAGCTTCGTAAAGTGTAGACTTTTAAAATAAATATTACAAATAAAAAGTACTGAAAATGCGCTCATAATTTAAATACAATGATATAAAAAATATATATTATCATCTGTTATCTCAATATCATCCAATTCCTAGAAAAGCTCCTTCTGGATGAAAACATCCAGTTAAGACAATTAAAAGGATTTGTCATTATGTCAATAAATGTTAAAATGCGGAGAGATTCATTCATTCAACAGAGATCTCAGCGTGTCGCTCTTATAATTAAATACCATTAAATATAATTTTGGTAACATCTTGTATATATTCGAAAAATATATAATAGTATTGAATAGAAGTATATAATGGTATTGAAGATTCCAATCAGATCTGTGGCTGCTATTTCTTTCCATTCCGATTAAAATGAAATGGAATTAAAAAATGCGAGCAGGATTAGCAACAGACACAGGAAATAAGACAAATAAACTATATTATAATTAGTAGAACGATTTAAAGTGACCATTGTGAACTGAAACAAAAGAAACTGAAATATACAAAAATAATCAACATATAAAATTTATTCAGAAGTGATCGAACAGACTAGGCTTCATGAAATTATGAAAGTCATAAACGAAGTCCGACACGACCTCTCGGACAGCCTCCGGCACGGATATACTCCGGCACGGTATACCTACTCAAATAATATCAACAAAGTATCGATAACGTTTAAATACTATCATTCTAGTAAAGCGACAATTTGTAAGAAGAGCTCATAAAATATATTTTACCATCGAAATAAAGTTGTCCGATAGAAGTTCACAGCACCTCCTACCTGTCGTGTACCAAAATAACTTACTTTATAAAATGTTTTTTAAGGTCCAAGCGAGGCGAGGTAGAGGCGAGGACGCTAGACTTTACGATAGTCTCTAATTCGATGAGGTCCAAATTCAAGTTCACTATTGGTTATAAAAAATATTTTAGTCGTAGTAGAGGTCCAAGGTACCTGGGCGTGGAGGACCTCCTGTAGGGTCGTGCGTTCCTGTACACGTGACCTCCGAGAGACACCAGCGTGCCTCGCGAGCTGGCCGGGCTCAGCGCCGTGTGCAGGGACCCCGACCACGAGGGGGGGGAGGGGGAGCGGGACGGGGGAGAGCGGGTCAGCGAGGGGGGAGAGCGGGACTCGAGGTCCAGATTCATGTCTTCGTTAGTCGGAGTTCGGTCACCTGCGAACGTATGTGTCGTGAAATATGTTTAGAATTAGATATTACGTCCGCAAAACATTTCGTGCTTCGAAGCCGATTTTATAAATAGAATTATATATTGGGCACGTGAGGAGAAAAAACCGCTTTATAGAACATCAAAATTAAAATGGAGCATCTTTTAATGTTACGAATGGTCACACCGTGACCGTGACAGTGACACGTCACGTCCGTACCGTCTGCGGGCGTGCGTCGCTGGGGGCTGCCCCACGGGCTCAGGGCTCCCAGGGGACTGCACAGGCCGGCCGTCACCAACGTGTCGTCGTCATCGGAGTCTGGAGACGTGAGGAAAACACACACCTATTGAATCCTTCCTTAGATAATTGAGACTTTAGTTGACATCTTCCATCTGGACGAGAACCGAGATAATAAGGATATTTCAGTAATAAATCACATTTTTTTATCTAAACTAATTAATTTAATCAGATCCTGAAGCTTAAGCTAAGTAAGATGTAATGTTAATTAATTTGTAAATCGTCTACAATCAATTAAATAGAAACACTCACCGTCATCATAAACGTCGTAGAAATTTTCTTTGGAGTCGTTCTTCGACTGCGGTATTTTTTTCTTTCGTTTGTTCTGCGACGAAACAAAAATACGTAAGTATAAGACGTTACTACTGTGTACAAATACAGATTAGAATATTAAGAACGACAAGTGACACGCTCGGTAAAGAATCATCTCGGAAACAAGTGAAGTCAAAAATCAGAGAATACAACCAATCAAAGATCAGAACCATGGCGCCGGGAACATTACTTCACGACAATATCACAGCGCGACTCGTTTGGAAATATTACAATAACAAGCGCAATACATATATGTACAGCGGCTTCATCTATTCCTGATTTAGACAAGTGAGCCACTCGTACCTTGGTCAGCTCGTCGGCCACCGACATCTCCAGGGCGTGGTGCGTGCGGGCCAGCGCCGCCAGAGACTCCTCCAGCACGCGGTTGCGCTCGCACTGTACTCATTCACACACACTTGTGGTATCGAGTATTCAAAATCATTTCAATAAACACTAATGAAAAGATGAATAATTTCTATGATTTTGAGAAATTCTTAGAAGGGGGGCAAGTTAGTCGAATTTGCTAGAATATTTGTTTTTTTTTCTATGACCTTTAATTTACTTTTCGAAAATCTCAAATGATATTTAACTTTGAACTCTAAAAAGTTAGTTTAATTTCTTTGTTGAAACATACACGATGATTTAATTACACAGACACATAAGTGTAAGTAAACACATACATGCGCAATTACGTATGCACGCAACCACACTACGACCCACACACCCGTCCGCCGTGTACGCACCTGGTGCGCGAGTGCGCGTCGGTCCCTGTCCCGCTGCTGCGCCACCAGCGCGCCGCAGTGCTTCAGCGCGCACAGCGCTGCCTGCCCCGAACCACACGCGTGCTGGAAGCGCTGCACGGTACGATTAGTCACGCTCGATGACGTTTATAAAATATTTCAATATTTCAATGTTGTAATCTACTACAATATTATTTTATAAGCACTAAGGAATTTAACATCAGAAATATGTGCCTCGAAAATTCTTAGACAATTAAATACTTAAAAAGTCATCCAGAATGAGAATTACAATTTATCCGTCACACGGGGACCCTCGTGAAACATAAAATACATAAAAATGATAATGACAAAAAAGACCGGTCACCATGTAAGCGGAGTGATGCAGCGAGTTGCCCACGTTAACGCTCTTGTCCAAGGCGGCCACTATGGCGGCGCACTCTCGGAGCTGCGTGTCCAACATGGCCAAGCTGTTGGTGGCGGCCGTCAGCGCGTCCTGCATCGAGCCTGGAGACGCGGGGGGAGATATACCGACCGAGACCATCGATTACGTTATAGGGCAAAACTAATCTTTACATTATGTCGATTCGTTGTAGTGGCATCAAATAATTGGAACATCAAGACTCACAAAATATGTTCGACGAGGATACTTTCCCCTCCCCCCACTCACCCAGCGGCTTGCACTCGTCCTCCAGATCCTCGGTGGCCTCCTTGGCGGCGTCGGCGGCGCCCGCCCACAGGTAGTGCCCGGAGTAGGCTATGTGCTCCTTCAGAGCCGTTATCCACGACTGGAGATTTATTATTAAATGTTATCGTCAGAGCGCTCCCTCCGTCACTTCAGGAGCGATGGTAGGTCATAGGTAGGTAAATATTTTTTGTTTCCTGGGTTCCTCCCGTCCGTCCGTACCAGTACCTGTCTCCTGGCGGCGGCGGTGTCTCCCTGCGGCACGGCCAGGCGGTGGTTCTCTCCGTCGCTGTAGTGTATCATGAGCAGCGCCGGCTCCCGGTCGGGCGTCGTCAGCTTGGCCCCGTCGAGGTACTTGCGGTCCCTCCAGCGGCCTCCTTCGCGGGCCGCCTCCGCCCGGGAACTGTAGTACAGCAACACGCCGCGCTGGAGCACCGCCTGCGGGGAGGTGTCTCTGTTACGTACAATAGTTGTATCATATAATATATTATAACAGGGTCAAAATAATTACATACAGGGAGCCAAATTCATCGAAACCAGTGAGCCCTGCCGGTGGGGATGAACTTTTCAGTCTACGTAAGTATTATGAATACTGTAACCGTAACTCATTACATCACTAATTCAACTTCGGATCAGAAGTTACGCGACCGCACCGAGATCGGCTGAGTTGTCTTTTAATATAACGTATCGTCTGCTCACCCACACGGGCCTCCAGCCCAGGAAGCGCGACCTCTTGAGCAGCGCTCCCTCGCAGCGCTGCGCCGTGCGTTGCAGCCGCTGCACGGGTCGCACGCTCAGCACCTCGCGCATCTCGTTGTCCTTCGATAGTTCTATCGCCAGCCGGCCTGGGTTAAGTTACGAGTGGATGTTACGACACTTGGATATATTGTTTTGGATAAAGGTTCCATTTTTTGTGAACCGAAATATATATTTTTTCGTTTTATAAGGTGACGAGCCGCTTATAAATCAGATATTTTCCGATTAACGTTTAGGCTTTACATATTTACAAGTACTCAAAATGTAAGATGAAAACACTCAATGAGCGCACGAGATGTCGTAAGAGCAGTCGCTCACCGCTGTTGTTCCTGAGCGCGGTGTCCACGCCGTGCTGCAGCAGCAGTACCGCGACGTGCGCGTGACCGCGGTAGGCGGCGCAGTGGAGGCACGAGTTGCCTTGCGCGTCCACACTGTTGATGTTGGGGGGGGAGGGACCGCTCAGCTGGCGGGGGAAAGAAGGGGAGACATCATCACTTAGGTTCTTTTATAAGGTTCCGGACCCTGAGGGGGCTAAGCGTTCTCCGATGTTACGGTTGCACAAAATAAAACATTTTTAACTGTGTTGGGAACTTGAACCATTCTTTTGTATTTTAATCTATCCTAACAAAAGCGTAACGTACGAACGTCTAACTGGTATAATTATAACTCTTACGTTATACAATCATTAAAAAAACCAAGGAAGATAGTCGTCGGAGAGCACGCCGCACCGGTCTCAACGTAGAGACAACATTATACATATGAAAGTTTTAAAAATGTAAACTAAAACTATTACACCCGACAGGCACAAGTACCTGCTTAAAATATGATATTGGCAATTATAACAAGACTTGTTTAATTGTTACAAATATCAAAAAAAAATATTTTTTTATTTTCATAGACGATCTACAATTGGACACGTTTGAATTTTATAATCTCGTTGCTAATGGTCCAGACAGTAGTCTTTCATTTTAAAGTTTAACGATTCGTTATTTTCTAAGCACCCACCAGTGCCTGTACATCATCAATCCGTCCCTCTCTAGCAGCATTTAATAGCTTTCTCTCTCTTTCCCTCCTCTCTGCTAACCCAGCCGCCTCTAGCAGTCTCTGTACGTCCTGTGTGTTGCAGACGTCGGCCGCGGTCCTACCTTCTCCGTTCATTATATTTACATCCGCTTTATGGTTTAGTAATAGAATTACTAGTTCCTGAAATAAAAACAACTTGGATCTGATGGTTTGGTTGAAATGTACATAATTCGTGTATATATTTTTTTTAGTCATGTTTAAGGTTTTGAAAATATTTTCCGTTTTTCTAACTTTTTTGTTTGTTATTTGATGATAATTATGAAGGCTACATCAAAGCTCGTTTTTTACCTGATTTCCAATAAAAGCAGCTTTATGTAGAGCAGTGTCTCCTGTGTCATTGACCTCGTCCACGTTGGCCCCATTATCTAACAGTGCCTCGACCACAGCCAGGTGTCTGAAGTACGTCGCCAGCTGCAGCGGCGTCCAGCCAAGGTTACTTTTATTTTTACCTGCAAAATAGATACAGTTTTAGTTGATTATAACAATGTTATTACGATCTTAGTATTGTTTTCTACACTAATGTATAAATATTTTCTATAATAGTATTTTTTTCAGTACATAGTCAGATTGTAAGTAAGCTACCACCAGCTCAAAAATGCTGTTCTGCTGAGAAGAGCTGGCCAGAAACTCAACAGTTGCTCTTTTTAAATATAATTTAACCATGTTTGACTTATACATTATAACATCAACCCTGCAAATGAGTTTATGACCCAAGTTCTACACATCAACCAAAAACTCTTGAATGTTAGAGTAAGATTTATTTCATAATATACCTTTGATTTTACATTTAAAACCAAGAAAAGGAAGATCTAAGATATCTTGTGGAACTTAATTATATATACGTATACTCAAGCCCATAAAGGATTTCTTAACTTTTTGAAGTCGAAATTTAGGCGTTACGAGCCTATTTTTATTTCTGGTATTGATCGTATGTCTGTCGCTATTTTATTATAGTCATTAAAATTTTGGCGTATACATAGAAAGTTATTAAAAATATATTGAGAAGCGACCGTAAGAATACCGATTTCTTTAAAACATCTCTTAGGGAGTCTCTAGCTTTTAAGTTACAAATAGCCCGTACATCGTTTTTGTAAAATAAATATAGAATTAATTTCGGCAGCGCTGCCCCATAGTAAAATACCATAAGATAATATACTGGGAAAATAATTAAAATAAACGAGTCGAGCCGTATTAACGTCCGTTAATTGTCTTACTTTTTTAATTGCAAAGACGGCTGAGCTAAGTTTGCTTGCGAGTGTCGAGAGATGGGGGTTTCACTGGAGCTTTCTATCTAAAGTTATATCTAAGAAAGTTGTTGAGTCAGTCAGTTATAACACTTCATTGTTAAGGAATAAACTACAATATGGATTTTTTACATTCGGAAGTGTAAATTCAATGTATTTAATTTTATTAGTATTTAATACCAAATTATTAATTTCGAACCAATGAAGAACACGTAACAGAGCACAGTTAACTTTATCAAATTTAGCTTTATTACGATTCACTTTAAAAATAAGTGAGGTATTATCATCAAAAAGTACAATGTCACATAGTCCTTTTACGTAAAAGGGCAAATTATTAATATAGAGTAAAAATAAGAAAGGGCTTAGAATATATCCTTGTGGAACACCCATTTTTTGGTGAGATCCAACCGATTTACAGTTATTTACATCAACCGTCTGAACTCTTTGATTCAAGTAAGAAGCAATAAGATCAAGCGCAGCACTACGCACATCGCACATCATAGTGATTAAGTTTTGCATAGTAATGTTTGATGGTCCACGCAATCAAAGGCTTTAGATAAATCACAAAACACTCCGATTGCATTCTGCGACTTTTCCTATGCGTCGTAAATGTGCTTAAGAAGCGCGGCACCCGCATCAGTTGTTGATTTGCCTTTGGTGAAACCATATTGTTCACTATGCATGATTTCATTGCTACAAACCAATTCTGACATTTCATCTTATTGTTCGAGGTATATAGATATACATCTATTAGTCTAAATATAATGTATAAGCAATAACACATAAATATTTAAACATATAAATAAATATAACAACATTCACATTAATTAATAAATTAACAAATAGTAACACAAAAACACTTATCAACAAATACGGCTACGTGCAGTTGAAACTTAACCTGAGTCTCCGCCGCGAGTACAATTGGTAGGTCGTCGTAGGAGATCTTACAAATGCCATCATCGCAGTCGACTTCCTATCTTTGTATAATTTAGCTGTCGACTAACGAAATGAGCGCCTGTTTCGCAACACTGTACGTCGCTCTCAACGTCGACTATAACAGCGAATACAGCGGACACCATGTTCTTAATTAAGACCCTATACGGCGAGTCAAAATACCACGATATCCTGAGATTATCCATATATAACACGACCTGTAGGTATTCACCGTGAGATTAAGCACAATACTGTGCACTATATCACTACCACGGATGGGCCACCCATACACCGCACACTGAAAAAATTAGTACCAGACAAGCTGAAGATAGCTAAGCTGGAATTCGGAACAATGCTGAAAAATGGCACAGCAAGGCCATCATTAAGTTCCTGGTCTTTGCCACTTCACCTTGCACCAAAGAAAGATAACGGCTGGAGAGGCGTGTAGAGTCGCATCCGCCGCATTAATAACTTCGCCCACCAGCTATCCGGTTGTACGAACTTCTCCACCGTTGATTTGCTTAACCAAATACCAGTTAATACAGACGATATAGCGAAGAACCCCAACGCAACGCTTTTCGTTTCTTCTCTCTTTCTCCTTCTACTTTCTCTTTCTTTCGGATTATACGAATTTCCGTATATGTCTTTCGGTTTGTGACACGCTGGATAGACATTACAAAGGTTTCGTATATGTTAACTTAGACTTATAAAGAATAGAGAATATAATAAGAATATTTTTCTTGGTGGTAGACCATAACATCGGGTCGCCGGCAAAGTTACCACCCATCGGGCAAAGTCGTGCCGCAAAGCGACCTAGTCGTGTTCCGGCACGTTGCTCGATGAAGCCGTTTATGGGAAATGGGTCTGAACAGCTGCGGTACGTTGGCGAACCGGTTGACGTCGAGTTGGTGTTTGTTTTTGTCGGGTGTCTAGTCGAGGAGGGTAGCGGGATCCGAAGCAACGGCTTTCCGCTGGCCGCCCGCAGATAGTTGGGGGCCCAATTAGTGGGTTAGCCACCCACGAAAGGCTGCCCCGCCAGCTGCGAAAAATCCCAGGGTGGCTCCATCGTGCTGGTTGGCGACCAGTCGAGGAAGCCCGATGGCGATCCCTGGGGGGGTTCGGGCGTCCCCGCAGTCTCCAGACTAGCCTCCCAGTGGCAAGACATCACCAATTTCGACGTCGGGTTCGATACGTACCGCCTCGTTCAACTGCCATTTCCCATCCCTATTCACTTTTATTTTATTTTTTTTTATGAGTAAAGTTAAAAAGAAGAAAATGTTTTTACAGCGGTTGCACTCCTCCTCATTTAAAGTGCACCTCACTAATATCAGGGGTTTGCACTCTAATATCCTAGCTGTCCATCACCACCTGGAGACAGAGCAGCCGCACCTCTTCTTTTTGACGGAGACGCAAATACAATGTCCTTTGAGCGCTGCGCACCTGCATTATCCCGGATACACGTTAGAGCACAATTTTCGCTCACGTGCCGGAGTCTGCGTGTACGCGCGGAACGACCTCTGTATCCAGCGTCTCCGTCACCTTGAAGACCCCACTTTTTCTTCCCTATGGGTTTTAGTGGACACAGGAAACGAAAAAATCCTGTATTCCTGTGTCTACCGTTCGCACAGCGGTGACCAGGAGACAACTCGTTTATTTGAGTATCTCAGTGAGGCTGCAGATATGGCTCTGTATCAGTACCCTTCGGCGCAGCTCGTCTTTCTGGGGGACTTTAATGCCTGTCATCAGGACTGGCTGTTCCCGTACCAGAAGACCGACCATGCTGGAAGAGAAGCGCGGAACTTTGCGTTGTCCTTGGACCTCTTTCAGCTGGTGAAGCAAGCGACAAGGGTACCAGATGTGGTAGGCCATACAGCCAATTGCCTGGACCTTCTGCTGACAACTGATCCGGACAGGTATCGTGTAGAAGTCACCTCCCCCTTGGGAACCTCCGATCACTGTCTGGTGAAATCTGTGTTTACATATTCCCCACCAGCTTTCGAACCTCATGGTGTTAGGCGAGTATGGAAATACAAGTCAGCAGATTGGGATGAGATGCGACACTTTTTTGCGTCTTATCCTTGGCGGCAGGTCTGCTTCTCTTCTTTGGATCCGTCGAGTTGCGCGGATGCTATAACCGATGTGGTGCATCAGGCAATGGAGTATTTTATTCCTTTTGCTGACGTACCCATCGGTGGCAAAGCTCGCCCATGGTTTAATGCCGAATGTGGTCATGCTCAAGACCGAAAACATTCGGCATATCTCAGTTGGGCTGATGCTCGAAACCGCAAAACTCCGGATGTAAGTTTGAAGAAGAGAGCCTTTAACCAAGCTGCCAAGTCCTACAAAAAGGCATTGCGGAAGGCTCGTCTCGATCGAATCGCTAAGAATGGCGAAAAGCTCTCTGTCAGACCAACTGGCAGTCGAGCTTTCTGGTCTCTTGCGAAAGCGATCGAGTCGAATTTCTGCCAACCCTCACTGCCTGCTCTGCTGAAGCCGGATGGATCCCTGGCCCGTACAGCAACAGAGAAAGCGAATGTACTTGCTTCTCTGTTTGCTGATAATTCGCATCTAGACACTGGCAATGCTTCTCCAGCACATCTTCCTCACTGCGGTATTTCGATGCCTGAAATCCGCATCACTAACAAAGAGGTATGGAGAACATTGTGTCGTTTAGATGTGAATAAAGCCAGTGGTCCTGATGGTATACCAGCCATTCTACTCAAGACATGCGCAGCTGAGTTGTCTCCTGTACTGACACGTCTGTATCGCCTCTCTTTCATGACTGGAATAGTGCCGAAATCCTGGAAGCTTGCTAATGTGCAACCCGTGCCCAAAAAAGGCAGCCGTGCCGACCCTGTCAATTACAGACCGATTTCAATCACCTCCATACTCTGCAAGATTATGGAGCATGTATTGAACTCGCGCCTACTAGCATACCTAGAAGGTAACGATCTCCTCAGTGACCGACAGTACGGGTTTCGCCGTAATAGGTCTACTGGGGACCTCCTAGTGTATGCTACTCACATTTTAGGCGAGGCCATCGAGAAGAACGGAGAAGCGGTCGCCGTCTCTCTGGACGTCTCGAGGGCATTTGACAGGGTCTGGCATGCGAGCCTTATATGCAAGCTTTCAGAGTACGGTATATCTCCTGGTCTGATCGGCTGGGTAACGGACTTTCTGAGCCACAGATCTCTCCGAGTAGTTGTCGACGGGTGTTCCTCGGAACCCTTGACAATAAATGCCGGAGTGCCTCAGGGGTACGTTCTTTCTGCAACTCTGATTCTGCTGCACATTAATGATCTGTTGAAGCCCGGTATCTATGGGTATGCAGACGACAGCACAGTTGTAGAAAGATATCTGCCGAGTACTCGGGCTAGTCGAGATCAAGTACAGTCTGAAAGAGAAGCCATGGTGCAACGTTTGAATGACAAACTTCAGGCAGTCTCCGCATGGAGCAATGCCAATCTTGTCAAGTTCAACGCCACCAAAACGCAGACGTGTCTATTCACCGCCAAAAGGAGCCCTTTCACCTTGGCTCCTACTTTCCAGAATGTATCCTTGGAATACAGTGACCGGCTTCAGTTGTTAGGCTTAGAGATTTCCTCGAACCTCAACTTTGGTCGGTTCATTGAGTCCAGAGCAAGAGCAGCAGCAGCAAAGCTTGCCGTTCTTTCGAAGGTTCGGCAGTACTTTACACCGGGACAGCTTCTTGTTTTATACAAAGCACAGATCCGGTCGTGTGTAGAGTACTGTGGTCACATATTTGCTGGTGCCGCAAAGTCTCATCTTGCGGTTCTGGACTCAATTGAGAGGCGAGCAAAGAGGCTTATAGGCGATCCCGAATTGGTCGAAGCCGACCTCCAAAGCCTTGAACACAGGCGTAAAATTGCTAGCCTCTCAGTATTCTATAGGATACATTTTGGTGAGTGTGCGCAGGAATTACACGAGTTAATTCCCCCGTCCCCCTTCCATCACCGGACGTCCCGACGCACGGCAGGTATCCATCCTTTTGTTGTGGACATTCCACCTGTCCGAACGAAGCGCTTTGCTTCCTCATTTTTAGTGCGTACAGCGAAGGACTGGAACAATTTGCCTGCGTCGGTATTTCCGGCCAAATATAATGTGGGTGTCTTCAAGAGAAGAGTGAATAGGTTGCTAGGGCAATGCGACTTACCATCTAAGACTACATTCCACTTACCATCAGGTGGAATGTAGTCAAGCATTGCCCTAGATCATATAAAAAAAAAAATAAAAAAAAAAGAATGCCGCGAATGGACACGAGATTGCACTGCCTATCAACGCTCGAAAATGACGAGGCATGTTCAAGCACCCCTGGGGACATACTAGTTACCTAAAGCCAGATTTTCGCATATCCATATTGACATTATTGAACCTCTGCCACTAAGGCTCCCGCTACCGCTACTACCTAACTGCTATCGATCGATTCACGCGGTGGCCAGAAGCGTTTCCGATGATGGATATCACAGCAGAAAACAGTTGCTAAAGCACTTCTGAAAGCTAGTATATCCCGATTTGGTTTTCCTATGGACATTGTTACTGGCCGCGGAAGACAATTCGAGTCAGCTCTCTACACATACTTGGCTTAAATAGCAAGATTCAAACATGGATGCACTACTGCATAACACCCTGCCTGTAATGGAATCATAGAAAGATTCCACAGGCAGTTAAACGCAACTATCGTCGGCCTCGCGCAGGAAAATTGTGCAGAATCCGTGCCACTCGTTCTGTTAGGCATCAAGAGCGCGTTTAAGGAAGACCTGCAAACATCGCCCGCAGAGCTATTATACGAAGAAGCACTAAGACTGCCGGGTGAATTCCTTCAGTCTTGTATTTTAACAACAACGGATGCCACCGACTTTACTGCGCGATTGCGTAACATTACCCAGCATTAACATAAACATAAATTCAAAAATTAACAAACACATAACAACAAAAACACTTACCATAATATTAGCAGCCTTGTCGGAACCCAAATTTCGGAGTTGATACTCCGAACGCTGTGGACAATTCCAAGTGACGTCACTCAAGAAAACCGACTCCAAAAGCCGCGCTCTTGCGCCGCCCGATAGTCAGAAACTTATCTCGACGTCAAACGCATACCACTTTGCTCCACGCGAAACTGCTTACCGCTAACGATTATTATTGTTTGATTACCTATCTGCCGACGCTTTGTACCGCTTCGCATTGTTATACATATATTGTGAATGTGATTGGATCGTTTTCTTTAAACTATAACTATATAAACATCGTCATAAATTTGCCATTATTCCAATTATTTGTCGTCCTCGTTATAATATGTTTTTAAAACTTTTTCTATTATACATCTCATTGACTTACTTCTTGGCCATCTAACATTTCACACACTACATTTACGTCTTATTCGCCCTCTTCTGTTATAACCATCCATATTTATACTTAACGATTCTTTCCGTTTTATTTTTTTTATCCTTCCATATTACGTATCTACAATATACAACGTATAATAACGTATCACAACTAACAATTATTTCTCGTCTTTACTATCACTGGAAGTAGTTTACACGGCGAATCAAAATTTAAGTAGGCAATGGGAAAGGCATATTGTTGCAGGAGCAAAATAGTAAATTAGCATTGTCAAGCGCTATTATATAAAAAATAGAGAAACAGTAAAAATATTAGAAGATTTCATGCTGCTGTTTTTAGTCTAACATTTCCCAAGTTTCGTTGACTTTTTTTTCTATCTGTTCTGGAGCTCGCCGACAATATCAATGTTTTCAGCAAACAGCGGACTCTTAGTGCATGCCAGCTGCCAGACCTAAACGTATTAGAGTTATCGTAAGACGTTCTAAAATAGCTTTTAGACCGATCGTACATAGCAGAGAACAACTCTTCATACTTTACACGTAAATCGTTATCTTTCAGTGCCACCCGTAAAGCCTTGAAGGGTTACTTACTCTGTCATATATCTTATGAGATTACAAACATCATTTCTCATGTAAGCAGCTTTTTGGCCTACATCTATATGAGACACACATCTTTTTTTTTGTTTTGTTTGTTCTGTGTTATTTATCAAGATTTCTAAAAAGTCGTAGAACAAATGTTGTTGGAATTGATGTAGAGAGGCTGCCTGCAAGAGGTGGCCAATTAATTATAAATAAACCCGTTATTCCTGTATAATAAAAATAAAACATTTATTTCAACCCACAATGGCTTAATTAGGTCCTTCTATATGAAATTGGGGGTTTTCGTACTGGCCACTTAAATTACAAAGTTCTCCTCTTTGGTAAGGAATTCCAAATTATTTTTTTTACAGCTATTTACATTTTTTACACACGTATTTTTGTTTCGTTGACCGTTACTCATTAGTTTTTTCTTCTGTTGTTTCTGTTTACGTTTTTCAGTTTACAAAATGGAAATTTAAAATATCGCATTATTTACGAGCACGAGTTCCTCCACTGAGGCACCATTGCTGCATAAACGACGCGAAGGATTAATGATGTGTATGACGGTCGTGTTGCAAAAGAAAACACAGTTCGTTTCTGGTTCCAACGTTTTCGTTATAGAAATTTCGATTCGATTTCTGTATGTAGGACAAGACCTGTGGACGGCCGGAGACCCAGGTTGATAATGAAGAAACAAGTTGCTATTGTGGGTGCGGATCCAGAGCAAACCACGTTCGAGTTAGCTACAGCCTGCGGTGGCAGTAATAAGTCTTTTAATCCATTTGAAGCAAATTGGGAAGATTAAAAAACTTGAAAGGTAGGTACTTCCTGAATAGGGAATATTCATGTTTTTTTTACTTAAATTAATCATTTACCACTTTATATCGTAGAAAAAACAGGTTTGAGAATATTCTAGATATTTTATAAAGTGAAAATAAAAACATTTATAATAAATTTGAGCCGTTCAAACGCCGTCATTTTGCGCGCGCTTTGCGTAACGTCAAATGACAAGTGAATTTTTGCCCTAAGCTTTTTAGTTACTTCATACATATTTTAAGTTTTAATTGCTATACAAGTCATGGAAGAAGACAAAAACCATCTTATAAATAGTATATAGTTCCAGAGTACAAAAATAGTATTAAAAAACACCTGAAAAAGTGTTATTTTTTTGTATTCCAAGAGATGCCGAAAATACAAAAACATTGGTGTATGGTAATTAAAAGGGATATTATATTATGTCCTTAGTTGTGTTTATACTGTTGTGAAGATCAATTGAACTTACCTAAGAATACTTTATGTTTATACAGCTTAGTGTAAATTAGTAAGAAGTAAGTTTTGCATTACCTATTGAACATTAGAAAATTTGGTTTAAAATTAACCTAACCTAGTTTACAAAAGTACAGTATAACTTTCTATAAAAACTCTAGGCTGCCGTTTAAATTTGTGTCGTTGGAGTTTTGGTTTGAAAATGAATGTCTCATTTGAAAGGGGTTGGTCTCCCCTTTCTTTTAATATTTCCTTTCTATTTCCAGCCGGAGCAAATGTGTAATTATTTTTTTAATATATTTTTCATGTTCATGTGAAAGTAACTTACCGTATTTTTACCAATATTAGCAAAAAAACACAATGTTTAAATAACACTTCACATCTCAGCAATACATACATCAATTATGTACATAATATATCAGTATTTAATTTTTATTTAACTATAAAAACACAATTATTAACAACTTTGTTGTTTTAGATTCCAGAATGTCAAATGGCGGCAACTTGAAATATGACGTTTGTGATTTGAAATGTTTTTGAAATTTTTATGAAATAAATAATAATTAATATATATATTTATTACTTTTTTGAATACCGACTCTGTCAAACCCGATTCCACGTAGTCTTATCTGTCCTACCCCTTGAGTTTTTGTAAATCCGGAAGGAGGGCAGCCCCCACTCACTGTAACACTGTTAAAATGTTTTAGTACAGTGTTAAACAAAAGTCAAGGGGTTAGCCATTCTGAAGTGCCGGAGACGTCACAGAAGTCTTAATTACTTACATTTTAGGTTAGTTTTTGCAAAACTTTAAATAAGAATATTTCAAAAACTAAACATTGTCTCACAATATAATTGGTGTCAGGGGATAGGGATTCGAACCCCCCTTCCACTTCCTCCCCCTCTCCCTTCTACTCCAACGACACGAATGGAAAGTATCACCAAACTCTATTTTGTTTTTGATTTTATGATTTTTTTATGGTTGTCGATTTATTTCAGGTTAAGGAAATACGGCAAATTGTATTGAATATAATATAACGAAACAACAAGGAGAAAATAATCAAGTACAATAATAAGGAGCAATCTAAGTTTTAAGAAAGGAATTGTGCCTCATATATTTTTGTGACTAAGCTGTGCAAGTCAATATGAAACCGAAGTATAGAAGTAAAGGTGTCAATGTACATAAACCTGTTGAAAAACAAATTATAGCATTGTCACCATTTCCTTATTTAACACACGGTATTGGAACTTTACCAGAAAAACTATCTCTTTTAAAAAGGAAATTGTTTACTGAAAACACAGCTGAGAGTACTTCTATATAGCATCTTATATCTGCTATATCTGGTCATTATTAACCAAGATATTTATCTGAGTCAAGTGAAGTGGAAAATGAGTCAGAGGAAGAAACATTTTAAAAATGTAATGTAATAATAGTAGCATATAATAGGTAACTGCTATTGAAAAAAGGTTGTAGTTGTTTTGTTACGAGTTGTTTGAGTATTGAGTAAATGTTTTTAGGGAAAAACCTAAGCAATCGTATCATTTAATAAAACTTTTAAGCACAAAAATATAGGTTTTAATATTTATTTTTATCAGAAACACTAATGCTACAGTATGAGCTTCGACGCCGATAATTTGAATGGCGTGTTCCTTTCGACAAATGGTGGCGCGATTTGGAAATTTGAATTTCGCTCCCTTGATTTACACTTTTCACAAATTATTTGCTGGCCTTTAATATTAAAAAAAAATCTTTTTATTATAATAAGATGATAAAAAGTATTCGAGAATAAAATATTTGAGTTTAAATTTTATGCATATTAACTGAAGGAAACCGGTAAACGCGTGTCGACTACTGCTTTACATTAATAAATCATTACCAGTGATGAAAAATGGATTCTTTGCGATAATCGGAAGCGTATCCATATCCTGCATATCCTGCGTATCCATATCCTGCCATATCCTGCCCCAAGTAAAACTTGCCCAAAAAAAATACTTGTAAGCGTTTGGTGGACTGGTGCTGGTATTGTTCAGTACAGTTTTCTCAAATTTGTCCAAACTATTACGGCCGATGTCTATTGTCAGCAATTGCCAAGCATGATGGAAAAACTAGCTACTAAACAACCGAGGCTGGTTAATTGCTCCACACCGCTGCTGCTTCACGACAATGCTAGACCACATACTGCACAACAGATGACTACTGTTGTGTATGAAGGTATGCTTAATTTACTTGTTTATTCTTGTTGTCAGAATAAGATTACCTAAGTGAAGGTAGTTGGCGCCAAAACATTATTCAATGTCATGTTTGTGCTTCTAAGCTCAATATATGTGTTTTCCTTAAAACCGTATTTTATTTAGACTTAACAGTGGCGACGATTGATAAATTGGAACTATGAAAGGTAAATCAGTGAAATTTCAAGAGTTTTATGTGAAGAGTGATAATTGGGACAGTTACATTGACCGGCTTAATTATTGTTTCGAGGCTAATAGTGTAACCGATGACGCCACCAAAAGGGCGAATTTCTATACGATATGTGGTACTGAAGTGTTTGAAACTCTTCTCGCATTAATAACGCCTAGAAAATCTAACGAGGTGACATTCAGTGAGATTGTCTCGATACTTACGAAACATTTTAGTCCGAAAACGAACGAGATTTCTGTGTCGTATAAATTTTACAATCGTGTTCAAAGGCAAGACGAGTCGGCATCAGACTATATCGCACAGTTGAGGAAAATTAGCAGTGGGTGTAATTTTTCTGACTTAAATCGTATGCTTCGCGATAGATTAGTGTGTGGCATGAAAGACAATAAGTTGCAGTTTGAGTTGCTCAAAAGAGATGGTTTACAATACAAGGACGTAGTGGAAGCTATGTTATCATCTGAGAGCGCGGGCAGGGACGCTTGTATGATGCAAGGTATCGTCTCGTCGCCGGCCGCCACTATGGCGCCACCGCCCGCGTCGGAACCCATGGAAGTTAATGCGGTCAAACCTAAAGCTAATATTCGTCTTTGTTATCGATGTGGTGAACGCCACGGCGGTGAATGCAGGTTTATTAACACTGTATGTCACTATTGCAAGAAGAAGGGGCATATTGAAAAAATATGCTCGGCTAAGAAAAAAATATATTCTAGAAATGTAAACTATACTAATGATGATCATGAAGGTGACCCAATGCTGAATGGCATTTACAATGTGGAAAGTTCTCGGATGCGTGTCCCTGCATTCGAGTTGAAGGTGTTGATAGAAGGTGTGCCAGTATTGATGGAGGTGGACACGGGCGCCGCTTTCTCATTGTTGAACCAGAGCACGTGGGCGCGGTTGGGGGCGAGCGCGCCGCTTCGACCGCTGCCCAACAGGCTATGCGCGTGGAATAACTCACAGGTGCTCGTGCTCGGTCAGGCGACTGTGCACGTTCAGTTTAAAGATATTAAATGTAACCTTAGTATTGTTGTAGCAAAGGGGTCAGGACCGAACTTAATTGGTCGTAATTGGTTTTAGGCTCTTAATATTACTGTAAATGTAAATTCCATTTCCGAAATTGATATGTCGGCGACAAATTTGATACTTAATAAACATAAAGAGGTCTTCAGGGACGGACTCGGTACCTACCGTGGAAAACCGGTTACGATACCGTTAAAAAAGGACGCAGCACCTAAATTTTTAAAAGCTAAGCCGGTACCATATGCGATTAAAGATAGGGTCGTCAAAGAAATAGATCGGTTAGTAGGAGAGGGAGTACTACGTCCGACATCTTTTTCTGATTGGGCTACTCCAGTCGTTCCGATAATTAAGAAGAATGGTGATATCCGTTTGTGCGGAGATTACCGCAGCACGGTCAACCAGGCGACCGAGTCGGATACCTATCCGATGCCAACCGCGAGCGAGGTATTTGCTTAAATTTCAGGGGGACGATATATCACGACGCTCGACCTCGATCGAGCGTACACACAGGTTGTAGTAACTGAGGATACAGCACGACTTTTAACTCTAAACACATGTCAAGGTCTCTTCACGGTGTATAGATTGGCGTTCGGTGTAAAGGCGTGTCCAGGTATTTTCCAGCGACTAATAACGGCGCTCTTGGCGGGAGTAGAGGGCGTGGCGGTCTTGATCGATGACGTCATCATTAGTGGACGCATTATGTCGGAAATGACTCACCGTTTGAACATAGTGCTGGAGCGCATACAAAGAGCAGGGTTACGCCTCAATCGGAACAAATGCAAGTTCGCACGAGAGCGTGTTGAATTCTTAGGGTTCGTTATTGATGCTGAGGGTATACATCCAGCGCCGAGTAAGGTAGAGTCAATAGTACATGCTCCGGAACCTAAAAATGTACAGCAATTACAGTCCTTCTTAGGACTATACAACTTTTACGAGCGGTTCATACCTCATAAAGCTACGGTCCTCGAGCCTTTACATAGACTACTTGACAAGACCAAAGACTGGCAATGGACAAAACAGGAACAAACTAGTTTTGACACGGCTAAACGTTTGTTATCTTGTGACTTGACTTTAGTGCATTTTGATTTAGACAAGCCATTAGTATTAACTTGTGATACCTCCGCATATGGTGTGGGTGCGGTATTGTCTCACGTGATGGAAGATGGCCAGGAACGCCCTGTGGCGATGGGTTCTAGAACACTGCATAAGCATGAGCGTCGATATTCTCAACTCGACAAAGAAGCCACAGCCATCATGTTCGGGTTAAGTAAGTTTCACAATTACTTGATGGGAAATATTTTTACCGTAGTAACCGACCACAAACCTTTGCTTGGTATATTTGACCCTAAGCGGCCTATACCTAATGTTTTATCACCCCGCCTGACAAGAATAGCACTAGCTCTTACTTCTCATAATTACGATATAGTATATAAGCCGGGTGAACAAATCGCCCATGCGGATGGTTTGAGTCGTTTACCACTCCAGGTCCCTGAAGAGTCAGAAGCCAAATTTTATGACATTTTACTCATGGCTGAAACTCCAGAAGATTTCCCAATAGACGTAGAACAAATTATTGTAGCTACTAAACGTGATAGGGTTTTGTCACGTGTCGTTAATTATATACTCAGTGGATGGCCAGATAGAATAACAGACGACCTTATTCGGCCGTACTGGTTACAGCGTAAGGAAATGTCTATACATGAAGAGTGTATTTTGTTAGGATGTCGCGTGGTGGTACCGCCATCATTGCGCGAGACAGTGTTGAGTGCCTTGCATAAGACTCACAGCGGAATCGTGCAAACTAAAGCCCTCCAAAGAGGTTATGTTTGGTGGCCTGAGCTCAACAGTGATATTGAGACGATGGTACAGAACTGTGAGATATGTTTACAACATAGACATATGCCTCCGAGGACTACATATGAGTGGATCACTCCAGCCAAACCATGGTCACGTATTAATATAGATTTCGTAGGACCTTTCAAGGGGAGAAATTTTCTTATTATAGTAGATGCTTATTCCAGATGGCCTGAAGTGTTTATGGTTAATAATATGACTTCAGCAATTGTTATACGCCATCTCAGGAATTTATTTGCTACCCATGGACTTTGTGAAACCATCGTATCTGATAATGGAACACCATTTGTTTCAAATGACATGGAACAATTTTTAGGTGCTAATAAAATCAGACATGTTAAAACAGCGCCTCACCATCCAGCTACTAACGGTTTAGCCGAAAGGATGGTACAAACGGTTAAGGATAAATTACGCAAGATGGAAAATTGATCTTGGGATGTTAAAATACCTAACATGCTACTGGGCCTGCGTACATACCCGTGCGCAGCGAAGGGTAAAAGTCCAGTTGAACCTGAGTCAGGGTATTCAGGAGGTAAAGTTAAAAATAAATTGAATTTACATAATAAGTTACCGTATGGTCGACCTGATAATTGTAATTTCATGATATAGCAATACTTAAATTTATACAAAGTGTTCTTAAATAAGTAAACCTAATATGATGTTTTGTAAGTTTTGTTATCGTTGATTGTTTGTCAGTTTTGTTAAAATAATTATCATACTTGGGGGAAAGGTATGTTGTGTATGAAGGTATGCTTAATTTACTTGTTTATTCTTGTTGTCAGAATAAGATTACCTAAGTGAAGGTAGTTGGCGCCAAAACATTATTCAATGTCATGTTTGTGCTCCTAAGCTCAATATATGTGTTTTCCTTAAAACCGTATTTTATTTAGACTTAACAACTACCAAATTAAAAGAGCTTCAATTTGAAGGTCTAAGACATCCATCAAATTCCCCGGACCTTGGTCCAACAGATTGTCATTTTTTTCAAAATGTGTAAACTTCTTGAAAGAGAAAAAAATCAACATCGATGGGACAGTCCAAATCGCCTTCAAAAATTTTATTGATACCCGTCTGACTGGTTTTTTTGTAAAGGAATCAATGAACTACCTATAAAATAGCAAAAGCGCATAGAAAACAATAGTTCATGCTTTGATCAATTAAATACATCATATTAAAAATATTTAATATTCAACATATGTTCCTCCCATACAAAATGCCAATTTTATTTGTAAGGACTTAATATGTACTACCAACAATTACATTATGCAATGATTTTGCAAGGTCCTAAAATATAGCTTTCAATGTATATTATCCGCCCCCTTGGTCGAGTGGTTAGTCTAACGACGCCTAACGTGTCACGGCGCAATGGTGCTCAGGTTCGATTCCCGGCAGAGATAGCCATTATGTGATGAGCATAGGTGTCTGTGTTTCTGGGTTTGTTCGTTTATTAAATATATTCTCAGTATTTATATGTGTATTTCTATGTATTTGTATCGTTGTCTAACACCCTTAACACAAGCAAATAATTTGCTTACTTAGGGGTTAGATCAATGTGTGTAATTTGTCCTAATATTATTATTATTATTATTATTATTATTATTATATTTGTTATAGAAAAATACAAAAAAAAGTAAAGTTTTATTTTATACTTATAATTAGTTATTGAAAGTTTAATAAACTAAAAACTATTTCAATCTTAGATTATATATCATATAATACGTAACAAGGACATCTTAGTTGTCACATGACAATATATTCATATTGTATACTAATGACCTCAAGATATCAATTTCCATCACTATTATATATTTGTTATTTATTTTCTAACATATGTATTATGTTTAAAAAATATAATTCAATGTCTTTAATCTACAACCACATTACGACAATTATAAAATGACTAAATTTATTATTGATTATAGTTATTATATTTATTATTATAATAATACACTTACCTTTGCCATTAATATCTAAAGTTAATTTTCCTTCTTGCCTAGCATCTAGTAGAGCTTTTACTACTGCCAGTTCCCCATGTCTTGCCGAATACAAAAGAGATTCTTCAGCCTCCTGTCCAGGATTATCTTCGTTCGTCGACATCTCGATTTAACTTTGTAAATAAATAATTATTCAAAGGCAATACATGAACACAGGTTTTATAACTTGCTCTATGTTGTAAAAAAATAATTTTAATAAGAGCGAAATAACGGCTGAGAACTGCCTAATTAAACATTTGTGCTATACTTCTTTATTTTTGTGCGAAATTTAATACAAACTGACGGCGAAATGCGAATTCGGATCCTGTGAAGGAACTTAAATAATTTAGACATTTAACTGACGTTTGTAAATTGTAAATGTCACTTCTTTGTCATAAGTCTAATAGTTCTTTACTTATGTTTCTTTCTATTCTTCTGGATTTTATGTATAATAAAAAAAATAATAATAATAATAATACAAAATGCAAAATAAACGGAAAAAAAAACAATACAATATACAAAACTGTGAACTACTTACAAAAAGTAACTGGAAAAAAGTGAACTGTGACAATGTGAAAATAAATACTCTTAAATAATGATCACAAGGAGTAGAAACATAAACGCACGCCCACCACCGCAGCCCGTCGCACCGAACAGCTCCACGTCTTCAGAGGAGGAGTACGCAACTCCTCCTGAGGAAATCGTGTCGAGCAGTGACGACGAGCTGCCGCCTCCAGCGCCGCGCCGTGGGAGGCCACCGTTGCCGCGCTTGAGGCCTACTGGGGCATCCGCCCCGCGTTCGGCCCCCGCCGTCGGTGGTGCAGTGCGCCGCATGAAATGGTCGCAAAATATGAACGAAAATGTCATACGAGCCTACTATAGGGCGACAGAGGTTGGCACTAACCTCACTGCGTGACGAACCCGTTTGCTGTCTTTGTTTCAGGTCCTTGAACCAGAGTTGACCGTTTCGGCCCAACGACTATCGGATCAGGTGCGGTTTATTCAACGTAATCGTGCGTTGGATGACTCTGCACTTGACCGGCTTCGCTCCGAGGTAACAGTCTCTGCATCCACCACCGAAAGCATCCATTCGCGACCCCAGTTATCGTCCGCTCCTTCGGTGGCAGGGTTAGTGGTTGGAGATGCTGATGTGGGGGGCGTTGAGATTACAACCGTAAGTACCCAAGATAATGAGCAATTAAGGAGGACTTTGGAGGATGCGATTTTGGAATTTAAAGACATACCAGCCCGCGACAGGCCACGGTTAACCCGTTTTCCCACGCATAGACGTAATATGTCGCTAGTAATGGCTCTAGACTGCATGCTAGACTCTTATCTTCGTTCTAGCAATAGTCTCACTGATACCCATTCAATTCTTTATTGTGCAGCTGTTGCAGCGTGCCGCTCCGCCCGTGTCAGACTTCCTGAGCCTGATAGGGTGGTGCGGTCCACTGAGGACACACCCGCATGGCAGATGAGGATTGAACGGCGTATCAGCGCAGCTAGGGTCATTATTGGCAAGTTAATCTGCTTCAGATCGGGAAACATCCGGCCGAGAGTCATGCGTTATGTTACACAGGCCTTTGCCGGTACTGGCATTAGACCTCAGGATTACATGGCCTATGTAACAGAACGTATAGACTACCTGAAGCAGAAAGTTTGTGCGTGGGCAAATCGTATCCGTCGTTATAAACAACGTGTAAATAGATATAAGCAGAATCGCATATTCCAAAGTGACCAAAGAAAGGTTTATAGAAGCTGGGAGGAATCTGCTACGAGTGTGATTGATGGGCAGTTACCAAATATGGAAGAAATGTTCACATTTTGGAAAAATATTTGGTCGGTGCCTATTAACCACAACGATGGTGGCTGGATGCGTGTTGTTGAGCGCGCTTGTGAACACCTGCAGCCAATGGAGGCTATATTTATAAGCTCAGACAATGTCAGGGATGCGATCCGTTCGACCCATAACTGGAAAAGTCCTGGGCCGGACGGATTACATAACTTTTGGCTCAAATGACTGCGGTCTTCACACGAACGTTTGGCTGGGCAATTCCAGGAAGCCATCGTGTCCGGATCCCTACCATCTTTTATGACAACAGGAATCACCTTTCTGCTCCACAAGTCTGGTAGTATCACGGATCCAAAGAATTTTCGACCTATCATATTAGATCTCTCTTACCGCAAAGAATCGCCAACGACAGTCCTTCTATTCTTTAAAGCACTTTATGACACTGTTCACAAATACACTAAATTCTTTACCATTTAAACTCTTAACTATCACTGTTACACAACTTAGTCTCTCGATCACACTCTCAGCGGTTTATTATAACTGTTACACTTTTATCACAATAGCACCACCACACAACTTGTAATCCTAATTTCACAATGCCTTCTCTTAACCGAGCTGCGACTTATATACTTCTTATTCTTAGTCAAATCAGTATTCAATATTACATTTATTTTATCAATTAAACTTCTATACAAAAATTCAATTGTTTTAGTCAAATCAACAACTTCTATCTTTATTTTTAGTCAAAACCAAACTACTACATGTATAAAAGCTAACAATCACGTGCTTACCAATAATTTATAAACTGCTTACATCCATTTTGACTTCAAAATTAAACACACATTCAAAATAGCATTTTAGATCCCGCTCAAAATGGATGTAAGATTGGGTCTCGTGGTACTAAGGAGCTCCTCCTTATTGACATGGCCATTAATGAAAAGGTTCTCCGAGGTAAGAAGGGTCTCTCCGCCGCCTGGATTGATTATAAAAAGGCCTATGATTTGGTGCCTCATACATGGTTAAGACGAGTACTAGAAGTGTATAAGATTGACACAGATTTATGCGCTTTTCTTGATTCATGTATGAGGCAATGGACAACGGTCCTTTGTCTTCCAGGGGGCGGAGGAAGTATTCTTACTTCCGAACCTGTAAGGATTGAGCGAGGTATTTTCCAGGGTGATAGCTTGAGTCCTTTGTGTTTTTGCCTGGCTTTGAACCCCTTAAGCACGTTGCTTAGGGATTCAAAACTGGGATTTCGCTTTCGCAGGGGGGTGAGATCATTTCACATCTTTTGTACATGGACGATCTCAAATTATTTGCACCAAATAAAGCAGATCTGGTATCATTACTAAACGTTACGCAAACGTTTAGTAATGACATTAGGATGGAGTTTGGTGTAGATAAATGCGCGGTTGCACATGTGCAGAATGGCCGAGTTGTAAATAGCGAATATTTACAACTCTCGGAGAAACCGAATCCTACAAATACCTTGGTATGTCGGAATGCTTAGGCATACTAAGTGGGGATATTAAACAGCTAGTGAAGGAACGCTTCTTTAACCGCTTGACAAAAGTCCTAAAAAGTCTTTTGTCAGGAGGTAACAAAGTGCGTGCATTCAACAGTTGGGTAATGCCCCTGCTGATGTATACTTTCGGCATATTAAGGTGGACTCAGACTGAATTAGATGCCCTGGACCGAAAGGCCCGAAAACTATTGACAATGTATCGCATGCATCATCCGCGCTCATCAGTGATGAGATTGTATATTCCACGGAAGTGTGGGGGTCGCGGCTTCTTTAATGCCAAAAACTTACACAACCGTGAGGTATGCAATCTTAGAGAATATTTCCTTCATGGTGAGTGTGGCATGCATCGGGACATTGTTGCAGTAGATAATGGCCTCACACCGCTCTCCTTAGCCAAAGATAACTGGCATAAACCGGTAGTACTTAGCACTGACGACCGTATAAATATATGGAAGAGTAAGGAGCTTCATGGACGGTTCCACCAGGCACTCTATGGGCCTGATGTAGACCTTCTGGCGTACGGACGCCTAATCACCAAATAAGAGATAAGAAATAAGATACCAAATAAGAGATAAGAGATCACCAAATCGTATCTTTGGAGAAACCGAAGGTTTTGCTTGTGCAATAGCTGACGAAGTTGTCAAGACGAACAACTATCGGAAATACATAATAAAGGATGGCATCGATCATCATCTCAAGAGGCTCTCACTAAAAAACTGGATCAAGGGTCGGATGCAAAGAGCAGCAGTTTTGGGTACGGCACGCATTGTGAGGAAGTTTCTTTCGCTGTCGCACTAACCACCGACGGAGTGGTCGTAAGGCCCACGTCGGCGGGATACTATTTTTTATATTTATATTTATAATGTTGTTTTTTTTTTAATGTTATATGTATAAATGTAAATAATAAGATTAAAATAAAATAAATGATAATAATAATTATAATATTACAGGACAAATTACACACATTGATCTAACCCCTAATTAAGCAAATTATTTGCTAGTGTTAAGGGTGTTAGGTAACGAAACAAATGCCTGTCCTTGTCGGGAATAGCCGGGTCCGCGCTAACTACTCGACCAACAAGGCGAACTAATATATAGATAGATTTTTTAATGGACCACGAATTTGGGCTGTATATATTAACAAAAGGTTCTTGGCAGACAACAAATTAGAAAAATAAGTTTATAAAAAGTTATCGCTTTACAGAATTTGACTATAACACTGCTATCTGTAGTCTAACCTAACAAAGTAACCGAGTACAATATTTTAAGTGTATAATTAATATTTTATAAACCTGAAATTCACCTTTCATCAATCGTGTATTATTAATAATATTTTACATTATAGTATGTATAATATTTTCTTTGCAGCTCATTTAAAAAAAAATAATGTGACTTCATAATTCATATTTGTATTTTGTAGTGTCATTAGTGTAGCCAACTTTGGGGTTTTCCCCCTAAATTTAGGGGGAAATTAAGCGTTCCGGGGTTTTTTTAGGGGGACAAAATGTTTAGGAGTTTTGTTTAGGGGTTTTTAATTTAGATAAATATTTGAAAAAAACCGTATTATCGGTATAATTTTCAAACAAGGTTGGAACTGCTGACCCGCATTTTGTTTATTGACATTTGACAAGTAACATTAAATTTAAAATAATTTTCAAAAACATCATGTTAATTTCAAGAAGAGTGTCATTAGCTAAGGTTAATATGTAAAATTTTAATGATAGTAAAGAATCCTTATATTTTATTTGTTAAATTTCTAGTTTAGGGGTTTTTTAGGGGTTTTCAAGATTACTTTTAGGGGGAAAAAAATTCAGGTGTTGGCTACACTCAGTCAACCACAGAGTACGGAGTCAACTGTCAAAAAAACGTCGCTTAACGCTTTATATTTTGGAAAACAATAACATTATCAATTTTTAATAAAGTAAGAGATAAGTTTTTTTTTAATGGAAGACAACATGAAATGTTGTCGTATATGCCTTGATATGGAATCCCGGCATGTGTCAATACTTGAAGACACCACAATACATTTGCACATAAAATCCTGTCTTCCAATTACTGTAAATAGTAGTGATCATCTACCAAAGAGTATTTGCGAGTCTTGTATATCGCAGCTGAACGATTTCTACAACTTCCAATTAAATGCTCGATGTTCAGAGGACTGGTTAGAATCATCGCTTCAAGAAAAAACTAAAAAGCTTAACGAAAATAAAACTCACGTACAACCTCTTCCTGATTCAGAGTATAATTCTGACTCTTTACTAGAATTTCTTAACAATACAGCAAATATCGACGAATACTTAAATAATTTAGGTAAAGAAGACATTCCAGCTATTGTTAACATGTTAGATAGAACTGAAGGGACAGATTTTAAAATTAATATTAAACAAAATAAAATTCCTAGTCCCAAAAAGAAAGAGTCTCCAAACAAAATTAAGAAACCAATAAAAATGGACATAGATGTACTTGACTCTGATATAGAGGTAGTTGAAGAGTTATTGATGAAGGAAATTGAGCCTAAGAAAAGAACAACAGATAAACAATTTTCTTGTTTTGCTTGTAAGACCAAAGAAGACAGTATACAAAGATTATCTAGTCATTTAAGTATATGTGATAATGCCTTACGTACATGTGTCCACTGCAACGTTTTATTTGACTCTAAGCAGAAGATGAAACAGCATTTACTGACACACTGTGTGCAATCATCTTTAACATGCAACTGTGGTAAACAATTCGACAGTAAAGAAAAGCTTTTCGCTCACAGTAAGAAGTGTGAAGTAGATCACATTGCTTCTATGGGTTTTGTATATTCATGCAAGCAATGTGGAGATACCTTTAGTGAAAAGTTTCAATTGTATAAACATGCCAAAAATCATGTACAAAAGTCTCAGGAAAGAGTGTGTGATGTATGTGGACACACCTTTATGGGTAATGAAGCTTTGTCCAAACATAAGAAGGAAGAGCATGAAAAAACTGAAAATACATGCTACAGGTTTGATGTGACTTAAATAATTGTTCGAAATTTTCATACATATACAGGGTTCTTTGTAATTAATTGGCCATCTGTTTACATCAATCAATGTTAAAATCAAACAATAAACATTGGTTCAATGTTTTTTTACAAATTTTGATAAACAACACAAACACGAAAAAAAAAAGTTTGCTTCCTCTTTTACTTATTACTCTATTTTGTAAGAAGTACTTAAAAGGCCAACATCTGGGTGCTATACCTACACTCAGAGTTAATGCCAGTTCAGAGGCAAAAAATAAATTTTGTATGGGAAAACTTAAATTTTTAAAAGTAATAATTTTAAAAACTTGTAGAACAAATGCTGTTGAGATTGATGTAGCGAGGCTGCCTGCAAGGGGTTGCCAAATAATAATAAATAACCCTGTATATATTTTCAGATATAATATTAATATAAATATAACTTTATAATATCAAATAGTTTTGAATGAAATAATCTTTTTGTTTACATTCTGAACTAAAATAAAAATTTGATGTAACTTGTATACATCTCTAAATAATATTCATCTTTATTTAATTATTTGTTTTCAGATGCAAGGTATGCAGTTTCACAACACCAGACCGGAAGACAATTTACACTCATGTTCAAAAGCATGCACAAATGAAGGAGCCAAATCGGCATTTATGTGAGTCCTGTGGACGCAGGTTTGCCACACAGGCCACACTTCACCGACACTCATCAAAACACGATTTAATTTGCCACAAATGCCATATTTGCAATAAGCAATTTGCAGATATCAAATCCAGGGATGAACATTTAATAGAACATGTAGAAATGTCTATGTGTGAAAAGTGTGGTCAAACAGTTAATAGCTTGGATGTACATATGTGTATGTAAAATACGAGCATTCTTGAGAAGTGGGGTAAGGGCTCTTCTTGCATAATATTTTATTAGGATGAATGTGCAACTTGCAATGAAGAGTGATAGAACTTTTGGAGCAAAGCCTTATGAAGCACATAAAAAATACAGTATTTTTTTAAAACACTTTCTGGAGCTTATAAATATAAACTATAGAATTAGTCTTGTGTATATTATGTTCCTTAATTATTTAATGTAACTTACCATTGTGTTCTTACATAAGTTAAGGGGTCAATAATTGCCAAAATCATTGTTATACCATTGTGGGAAAAATGGTAACCATTTTGATTATCATAACAATTATGTAATGTTATTTCATTCATAAAAAGAATTTAATTAAGAATAAAAATCTATGGTAGTGTAAAAATATATCATATTTATTTATAATACTATATTTTAAAAATAATCTTAATTTTCTATAACAAAGTTTGAAATATATTACTTCTAAAATATCACCAAAAATTTTAAATGTATTAATAAAACTGTTAACTGTTGGTATATCTTAAAACAAATGATTATCTTAAAACAAATATCTTCTCAGCAAAAGCCAAACCAGCCGCGACATCCGAAATTAAAAAAATCCGTAAATATGACTCGTATTCTATGAGGCAACAGGTTGTTGATATTTATAAGAAGTTTCATATACGATGGAATACAAATGCACTTCTTGTTGTTGCGAATACCTGCAATTATTAATATATATTTCCTTCAAATAACACATAAGGGCTAAGGCATGAAGTTGTAGATGGGTTACTCGGTTATCTGGTGTTGTAAATATTGACGTCATCTCACTAACCTTAAGTTACAATATGTGGTAAATATATGATAAAAGTCCTTAATTGTTTTAGTAACAGGCTTTATAAATTTAAGTATTTAACCTTCTATAATAATTCTGGCGGCATCTTTAGCGCTTATTTGAGAGTAACAAGATACGAAACGATGTGTAGGTGGCGGGTACAGTCCTGTTGAGACGGTGGACAAATACACTGAAGTTGTGTTGATATTCTTTGTCCATGTGTCTAAACGGAGTTCTTCAGACAACGAGTCCATCAGTCCTGAAGTATATATATATATATATATAGATTAATCAAAATGTGTATAAAAAAGTGCGAATCATCGGACCTTCGCATGAAGGGTAAGGGTATTGCAAAACCTCAAGTTTATTTAATGGAAGTCCTCTCATTATTAATTTTATTCTCTTTAGTATTTTTGTTATAGTAGCAACAGAAATATATAATTTGTGAAAATTTCATCTACCTACAGCCTGGAGACAGACAGACGGACAGCGAAGTCTATAGTAATGGGTTGCGTTTTTAGCATTTGGGTACGGCCCCAAAAAAGGAACTCGGGCTAAACAAATGTATCCGTTTGCTTTTAGGTAATTTAACTACATATGTTAAATAAAAAAAACCCCAAAAAAATACAAAAAGACATAAAAAGAATATTATTATATACTTATTAAGTACCTACTTACTAAGTCGATGCGTCGGGAGACCGTTGTACCTATGTTGACATTGGTGTCTATTTTACGAAATTACCTAATAATTGAAGACTTGAACTATACGATTTATAATAATAATAATAATAATATTAGGACAAATTACACACATTGATCTAACCCCTAAGTAAGCAGATTATTTGCTTGTGTTAAGGGTGTTAGACAACGATACAAATACATAGAAATACACATATAAATACTGAGAATAAATTTAATAAACGACCAAACCCAGAAACACAGACACCTATGCTCATCACATAATGGCTATCTCTGCCGGGAATCGAACCCGAGCACCATTGCGCCGTGACACGTTAGGCGTCGTTAGACTAACCACTCTACCAACGGGGCTGTTAAATTTGATATTTGATATCGTAATTTCTTTATTAGTCTTGGTAACTTATTTCTTCCTTTATTAAGAGGTCCCCCGAAGCAACGACTGCAATAATTACATAATAATATTATTTTTATTCTTTTTAGTGGTCTTTTATATCGAGGTTTTTTTTCATTTTTTATATTTGTTTTTTTTTTGCTTTTTAAAGTTGTTACTGGTTTCATTACTGTACTAAATGGACATACGGACTCACAAATTTTGACGTGTTTAAGTGTTTCTGTCAATATTGCACAAGAAACTTTCACCAATAAAAACCTCAATATACTGACGACTGTTTATTTTTCAACCAGACAGCTACGAAATGTCTCGACGAACCAGGCTTTAGATTAAAAAAAACCGCAATCAAATCTGTGTTCGCGTTTGGCTGCTAGAATGCCACAAAAAGACACACAGATACACAGATCAAACTCATAACACCCCTCTTTTTGAGTCCGAGGTTAATAAGAAGCATCGTAACGCTCATATGGCTCGTATATTAAAGATAAATTAAAAACCAATGTTCTCACCTCTTAACCCAAATTTGGCAGCGCAGTATGGCATCATGTCCGCACATGGAACTAAACCTAAACTTGAGTTAATAGCTACTATGTGCCCCTGCCGCCTATCAATCATATTGGGCAAAAAAGCTTGAATCAACTGCAATCATAATAATTCTTACAATTTAAAAAGAGGGGATGTTAATACGTGCCCTACGGATAGTTTAGACAAAGAGTACCCAAACATGAGCCAATAAATTAACTTCAATAAGCTTCGCAACGGTTTCTGGTCGTAGTTGACATATGGGTGCACAAGTTAAGGATCCCGCATTGCTGATCACCATCGACACGTCCGTCAGTTGGCGACGCATTTGTATCGCTATTTCAGCCACTTCATCGGGCACCGTCACATCTACCGTGTACCCAAAACACTGAAAATTATAAAAACTAATGTTTTTTTTCTATTTAAAACTTACGATAGCGCCTGTTTAAAGCTATAAGGCTTTTAAAAATATGGTAGTGTTTCATAGTGATCTATACATAATTTTATTAGGGTTGAGAATGATAAAGAAATTTAGACTACGTCTCCATCTTTTCTTCTTATTTCTTCAATTACTGCGTTGTTTCGTCTAGTATCCTTATCCCAGCAAACAACTGTTGCTCCAAGTTCCGCAAATTGTATGGCTAGTTCTCGCCCAATTCCTGCTCCAGCCCCTGTTATCTGAGCAAAAGGAACATATAAAATAGTAACGACGCAAGATATGTACTTTGTCTGTACTGATTTGTTGTTTGTTCTATCATCCATTTAGTACCTAAATTAAATAGTGTTCCATAGTTCATAGGTGTATTTAATCTTGTTTTATCATTCTAGAACAACGGTATTTCCGTGTGTCGTGTGTTAGGGCTGACCATGCAATGGTCGCAGGTTCTTATCCTTACCGTGTTGATAATTTTATACCTTACATATTTGTGTTACCTTACATGTTTGTTTGGTGACATTCATGTCAAAAACAAATAATTTCCTTAGTTTTGCCTAAATTCTTTCATAGTTTAAGATTTTTTTCTTACCAATACAGTTTCACCGCATAAGTTCTTCTTGGACGGTGGCAGCACCACTCTCACAACTGCCATGACACATGTTGAACATACTTTCGCAGCCAATACGAATATGTCGAGAACCCAAAGTGGTATTGCCGTTATACCACCACTACACCACCATGGCAAGATCCATGATTCTTGGAACGCCCTAAACTTTCTAGCTAGAGAGCCTACGGAACGTGAAAAAATATTTCTTCTACGCATATAAGAAAATTAAATAAAACTCAGGTGACAGTGAAGTCGTACCGTTTGAGCTGTCAGTGATTTTTTATATTTTCAAACCAGCTGCAGTTTATGTACTCTAGACAATAAGGTTTTTTAGGTTATAAAATAATAATTCTAGAAAACTTAACAGGCATCATTATTATAGTAATACAAATTAGGTAATTTCTATAAAATTAAAAAAAAACACAAAATATTAAAGATGTTTTATTATTAATTTAATGGGCCATATACTGCCAATGTATTAATGTCAATAAACGTAAAAAAAAACAATTTATGTTCAATGTTCTTATTCTTTTCAATATTGATACGAAGTTAAAAATACATTTAATTACTACAATTAAGCAAAATGGCAAAGCCCTTACAAAAGGAGAGAGAAAATAGATCAGCGGAGAAGAAGGATTTGTCTTTTCATCCTTATAACATAACACCAGAAAGCGCACATACATCTATACTACTTTTGGAATCAACCGAGCCTGAAATCTTATGCCAGGTAGGTAAATTATAAGAAACATATAGGTAGGAACATACCTACAGGAAAATAGTGAATATATTTTTATAGATGTATATCTTTTCGGTTTTGTTTTTTTTGTGTAACTTACAGTTCCATAATACTACAATAGTACCTATCATAATATTACAATGTCATCATCATTTTATTCCTCTTTTTTCAAAAAGTATTAATATTTAAAATGATTTTTTTCTATTCATATATTCTTAAAGAATTATTAAGTTAAGCATAACTTATAAAGATTTTGGTATCAATCAGACTCTTCGTGCAATAACAAAATTTTCTGCTCAAGAGATGCAAAACCGATATGTGCTCTTTAATCTGGACGCGATAAGGTACATCCTTCCGCACCTGGATAATACAGAACTCAACATTAAACGTTTTGCCTTAAAAGCGCTAGCCCAGCTCTGTCAGCTGCCTCGAGGACCCGAACAAGTACTTTTTAATTTTCAGAATTTGAGGAAAATTGCGCTTATGTTAGTAAAAGTATGTGAAAAAAAAAGGAGTATTAGGTAAAAGTAGTAAAATTAAATAATAATTAAAGTAATATAAAACAATGGTTTACTGAAACAGATTGAAGATGTATTTGTTTTGGAATTTGCTTCTTTGGTGCTATCAGAATTGACGAGAGAACCCCTCGGATGCGAGCAATTGGTGTCAGCTAACATCTTGAACAGTCTGTGTGCCCGGATGAAGAATAGTCTGGATCCAGATGTCCAAAAAAATTGTCTACAGGTTTTCTTCAGATTTTTATTAATTTATCTTATTTTTACAAAGAAAAAATGAGAATTGATATCCCAATTATCACATTGATTCAGGTTTTATAATTTTTAATGATTGCTCTCACAGACTTTAAGCAATTTGCTCGAGGACCCCGTGTGTGCATCGGAAGTAACAAAAAACCAACAATTCAGCTGGCCTTCTCTTCTTGCACTCATGCAAAGTAAATACCTCGCGATACAGCACGCTGCCTTGAAGACGGTGGACCAATTGATTTGTAGATACAAAGATCAAAATGTGCAAAAATCATTTCGTGCTTCAACAGGAGTTTTGGATCTCTGTGATATTCTAGAGGTGATATTTTTGACCAATAAGCATATTTCAGTTTGTTCTATCAACTTATCTGTTTATTAGCTTTAACTAGGTTTCTCACACTTGCAATGTCGTAATGTCGTAAAGTAAGAAAATTGCACTTACAAATGAAATTTTAGCACTCGTTCGCATTTCCAAAAAAATATAAACAATAGATGTAGATTCGCGTTTACATTTTTGATCGTAATAGTTTATAATCGTAATTTGGGTTTTTAAACCAAGTTTTATATATTTACCTTTTTTTTTTTTGCGTTGGAAAAATGCATTACGCATCATCCCTGCAGCCAGGAAAGTGATGACCGAGGGGGTATGTGGGACTACCCAGCAGCATAGAAGACGCTGCCATTTTTAAGGCTACCCACTAAAAAACCAACGGTTGACCTCATCGCCTTAGCGGGACGCTACGGGATTGCTTTCGAACTCACCGTGACGCCCGGGCGGAACCCCCTGCGAGGGGCCCCCTCACCTCGTAGGCCTATAATGAGCGGGAAAGGTCACCCCCTCTCCCGTCCAGGCACTACAGCTGGGGAAGGAGGCTGTGGGCGTAATCCCACCTCCTTCGACCCAACCTACCCCGATGGAGCGGTTCAGAGGAGGCTGCCTCTCTGTCCCGCTCCGCGGCCTCCTTTGCGACAATGACTTGCTCGCAGAAGGAGGCCATAGCGACCCAGGACCTCTCGCTGTCGAGCATCGCGGAAACAACGCTCGGCAACGTCAGCTCAGTACGCTGACGGTCCCAGGCTGCGCACTCCGCCAAGGTGTGACGAGCCGAGTCCACGGCCTCGTCACGGTGGTGGCAGGAGGGGGCCATCTCTCTGCGTGCTATCTTGTGCAGGTACTCTCCAAAGCAGCTATGCCCCGAGAGAACCTGCACAAGACGGAACGTTAGAGTCTCGTGCCGGCGGCAGATCCAACGATCGAGGTGGGGGGAAATAGCCCTCACTGTCGCAAGACCGGCCGACGGGGACTCTAAGTCCCTACTCCACTGTCGGATCAGGGCTCGGTAGCTAGAGCCCTGATCCGTTCCGCCTCGAGCCTAACCCGCCCGACCCTCGCTTCCACCCGGTGCCAATACACTCCGGCGAGGACCGGCCCCTGTAGCTCCTAGGGCGGATCGCTCGCCAGGAGTGTGGCCGCAGTGTATGACACCGTACGGTACCCCCTGATCACGACATATGTTAGTTATTTCTGTTAAGTTTAGTACACTACAGGATTATATTATTTTCAAACACAGATGAGATTAGGTTATGTTTTACTAAAAACAAATACCACCACCAATAAAATAACTACTCAGTCGTACGAGTTTCGCGACGTGCACACTCAAGTGCTGGGAGTCCTACGAAACTACGTGGAGACGGAGGGGAACGCGTTCCACCTGTACCAGTCAGGGTGCATCCTGCGACTGCTGGCTTACCTCGAGATGGCTCTTCTGGCTATGAAGCCACACTGCCTCGCCGTTCTCACTAAGATGTCCTTTACTGCTAATGGAAGAGATGTAAGACATTCCTTGGTGTACCGTTACTTAGAGGATAACCTGAATTCCTTTCCCTGTGCAAGTAGTAAGTATCTACTTAAATAAATAGGTAGTAGGTATATACTCTACCTTTCGTCCAGGCGTTATACCAAACTGGCACGGACCTGATGTTCTGTCACCAGCTCCTCAGTTCTAATGTGGATCTGTTGTCTGACGCGGCCATGGGAGTCGCCAACATGACTAAACTGTTGCCGGCCGCTGTCCGCATGTCCGATACTAACATTATTGAAGCGCTTTGTGGTAAAATATATTATTTATTTTTTAATAATACGAAGTCTTTTAATTAATACACTTCACAAATTAAGTAAATCGTTTCCTAGCAATATTAAGCGACGACGCAGCTGTATGGTTCTATATACGTATGAATTCTATTCGGGCTTTGGCTGAACTCTGCCTTATCATCCCCAAGGCTGCCTTTAGTCTTATTGAACCAAAAACCTTTGCCTCTCTGAGAAATATAAACAAAAAATGTGAGTCCATCATATGATTAACTTATTAGTTATAGCTTGTCGAATCTATGCACAATTATCAAATATTTGATATTAAAATATAAAGAACATATATGTTTTAATTTTCTACCAGTCAAAGATACTCCTATAGAGGCTCAGCGGCTGGCGGTCCAGTGCTACATCAACCTTCAGAACTATCACCTCAGCACAAAAGCCATGCTCAACGCGGACTTCATGCAGGAACTCTTGAATATATTACAAGTTACATAATGAGTCATATAGAAAAATAATTTGTGTATTATCAGCCACGCCAATATAAATAATAAATCGTTATTTTTAGCGAATCGACATCAGATTAAAGATTATGACTTGTGCCGTTTTAAATGGACTCATGAAGGAAGATGTTGCAAAAGACCTGTTTACATCCAAACAAGGAGAGGAGGTAAGGAATATGAGGGAATTGTATTCCAGATTAATTAAAAGCTTATTGTATTGCAATCTTACAATGATTACAATTGATAATGTTAAATAAGTAGGTACTATAAGAAAGATTCGTGTTCTGGGCTTAAACTTGCGACCTGATTGTCTGGAACCCGTTCCCGTCTTTTTGACAATAAACCTAATGTCGCTTCTTGACGACTTTAACATACCATATATAGAGGGTTAATTTTATTAAGCTGAGCGTAAGCGAAGCTCTTAACCGTTTGGGAATCAATTTTTTGAGGCAACATCACAGGAAAACCACTTGACCAATTTTAACCAAAATTGGCAGCAAGTCCAGGACGTGACTGGGCTTCTACTTCAAAAATCAGAATAAAAAAATATTGTTTCGTTTTAAAGATATTGTCAACAAAATGAATCTCCCATAGACCTAGCTAAACTGAACCTGCGCGCGCTCGCCAATCGTTACTCTTTACCTTTCCGGTGCCAGCAACTTCACTGGAAGTCCTTGGGCGCGGTATGGACCGGCTTTAATAGCATTAAAAGGGGGAGAGCGCTCAGCTCAACTCCCGCAGCCCATGTTGGATCCTAGTTTTTAAATAAATGACCAACTCTGGCAGGCAGCCTCTCTGTATCAATCACAACAACATTTGTTCTCCGACTTTTTACAAAACTTGATAAACAACGCAATAAAAAAAACGAAGCAAATAGTTTTTGCTCTTTGCTATTTTGTAAGAATTACTTAAAAGGTCAACGCCCGGGCGCCGTATACCTATGCTCAGAGTTACTGCAGTTAAGAGGCAACAAATAAATTTTGTTGGAAAATATCTATAAACATGTATTACACATGTAGTACACCAAATTTATTTAAATTTATATAAATATAGAATGAAAAATACACCGTCCGGGAAGGTTTCCCAGACGTCACGGGTTCGAATCCCTGTCGGTATCGGTTTATTTTTCATCCTATATTTATATAAATTTAAATAAATTTTGTTTGGAAAAACTTAAATTTTAAAAACTATTTATTTTAAAAAGTCGTAGAACAAATGCTGTTGGGATTGATGTAGAGAGGCCGCCTGCAAGAGGTGGCCAACTAATTACAAATAACCTTGTATATTGAAATTTATATATTTATAATATAGGTTTCTTTCGAAAAATAAGCGCGTTAAGCTAAACAACTTTATAAAACAAAGTCTTTGTTTTACGAATAAGGTTTAAAAATAATACTTACTATAGGTGGTCTCAAACAACTTGCGAGTGGAGCATGTTGGATTGCGTACAGCGCTCTGTCAGTTGATATGTGCGAGTGTGACGGACGAGGGCGCTGACGTGTACCTAGAACTAGGAACACTCCATTAGTAATATATGATTACTTTTTCATTTTGTTGGGAATAAATATAGAACAATAACATTTACGTTCATTCAGTTTTAGTCTTCCTGTTTTATGTTACATTATATGATTATGCTTCTCCTATAGTATGGTAGAGAATAAACAAGCTCGGTACATGGTGAGCGCCTGGGAAACGGCGCTGGAGGCTATCTTCCGTCACCACCCCTCGGCCAAGCTGGCGTACACTGGCCGCTTGGATATCAATGACTTCACTCAGGTGTAACTAGCATGATAATATTTTGTATTCAAAAATAATCATACATCATACCGCCGCTTTTAGGATTAAACAAAATTTACAATTAAAAATAAAAAAATATTACATTCGAATTTAGAATCTGTCATTTTTATACGATTGTTCATTGTCTTTTCTCATTTAGGCTCCAATACATTTTGCCAATACATTGTACATTATAAAAAGGAGTGGGGTAATAAAGAGAACAGAATCGCTGTTATTGCATTACACAAAGTAGGTATATATATTTATTTTAAGACCCAAGTTGGTACTCGTTGACCCCGACGACGCGTTCACAGTAGGTAATAACGTGTACGCGTAGGCATAATTGACACCACACAACATACAGACACACACCGTCTGTACCGGTATAGACGAGGTCCCAACTGAGTAAGTGCTCCGTTGCTCCGGCGTTCTGCCGTCGGAGGACGCTAGTGTCCAAATTTCCTTAGCCTCCCTCCTGACTAACGACGCCCCGAGCCGAGGTCCGTGTCTCAATCTGAGACGCCCTCGGGACGTCGTTCCCCATGGGGGCCCATCTGGCCCCCCCTTTTTAAGGGTGGGTCTCCTGACCCACCCGTTCCCCCGGTGACGCTGTAATAGCCAACAGGGCTAACAGCATAGACAGACAAAATATATATATATATATATATATATATATATATATATATATATATATATATATATATATTTATTTCGGGAAATGAAGATAACACCTAGAACCATGTCGCGTATTTTAAGAAATGTTTTAGCCTTACTTGCAGCTAAAAGAGACGCATTTATCATTTCTTTACAGATAAATTAAAGATGAATAGGGTAGTAAATTCGAAACAACTACTGAAGCGGTACGCAAAGGTAGGTCACAGAAAAATGTTGTTTACGGATAAGAACATTTTTATGCTTTTTATTAAGCAACATTTTAACAAACAAAATGAATAATTAGGCTCAAAGCTCTAAGGAAGCTTCCCAATTAGTCGGCAGAGTGCAACGTGGGCATTATCCGACTTCAGTGATGGTTTGGTGGGGTGTTGGCTATGAAGGAGTGGCTGAGCCATATTTTTGTGAAAAAGGTATTAAAACATCGGCACAAGTGTCCAGCAAGACTCGGTGCCATAAAGCTCGGTCCACGCAGTCTTGTTTGGTAGCGAACGTCATCAGAGCTGAAGACTGGCCGTCGTCTAGTCCCGATATTAATCCGCTGCACTATGATTTATGGTCAGTTTTAGAGAATATAGCTTGCTCTAAACGTCATGATAATTTGAAGTACTTGAACAATCCATACGACTGGCAGTGAAGAATTTCCCCATGGAAAGAGCGCGTGCTTCTATTGATAACTGGCCTCAACGTTTAAAGGACAATTGCCACCTCTTTGAATAAGCTTTTTAACCCCCGACTAAAAAGAGGGGTGTTATAACTTTGACCTGTCAATCTGTGTATCTGTGTATCTGTCTGTGGCGAATTTGCGGCCAAACGTGTTTGAATGTGGTTTTTTTAATCGAAAGCTATGCTCGTCGAAATGGTTCTTATCCATGTTTGATTGAAATAGAAATAGTCGTCTCCAAGATATTGACGTTTTATTCGTGCGGGGGAAAGGTTCTTATGCAAAAATTAGCTGTTTGCGGCCAAACGCGTGGACGGATTTGAATGCGGATTTTTAATCGAAAGCTATGCTTGCCGAGATAGTTCTTATTCATGTTTGGTCGAAATAGAAAGAATGGTCTCCAAGATATTGACGTTTTATTCGTGCGGAGGAGAGGTTCTTATGCAATAATTAGCTGTTCCCAGCGGCTTCGCCCGCGCTATATAGGAGAAAAGCCTTGTTATGAAGGTCAAAAGGTTTTTACTCTTACTTTCTGAGTTAAAGTACTTTATTAGGGATAGCTGTTGCCCATGACTGCGTCCACGTAGACTGTAAAAATATACCTATTTATATGGCTTACGATCGTCATAAAGAATCACGGGCAACAGCTAGTGATAATATAAATCCCTTCATCATAGTGTTATTAGTGATTGTAAATCATTTTAACTTTAAATGTTTATATTTATTAATATTCGTATATATGAAACCTACCTATCTATCTACCCATATGAAAAAGTCTTGAATCATGTTACCCCATACATTTATAATTTATTACATTGTCAAAACTTTCACGTGGATCCTTATTTTATTAAATAAAGGTAATATATCTGTCTTTGTACATCATAATGTAGGATTCTAATACTAAAATATATTTTTTTAAATCGGTTCCTTAGTTTTGGAGCCTATTCAATTCAAACAAACAAACAAATCTTTCCTCTTTATAATATTAGGATAGATCAATAGAAATACTTAAACAATTGAAAATTTTATGTGTTTGTAGGTTCATTTAGTACAATTCAGAAACCAGTAACATAACTTTAAAAAGCAGAAAAAAAAAATTAACAATTTAAAAAACCCCCTTTTTGAAGTGAAACTTCTTTATCGGGGTTGAAATAAAATTTAGTGTAACATTTTTTCGTTACGCGTGACATTTTTCCGTTACGCGCCAGCTTTTTTAAATTAAATTAAATTAAATTAAATAAACTTTATTTGGACATCACATACATTGTTATGTAACAATACAAAATACAAAAGCATTAAAACAAAGAAAATTAAATGAAGTAAAAAACAAATAGAAAAAATAAATATCTACTGCGACATCCAAAACGGATGACCACTCAGCTGTTGCTGGAATACTTATTTGACTCCAGCGCTGATTTTCAGTGGCCGCCGTACCATGACGTAACTAACACTAGTGACAATTAATAAACCTAACAAGATTACTTAAAACAACATTTTACATTTAAAATATATATATATATATATATATATATATATATATATATACACATACACATATATATATATATATATATATATACATAGATAACATCAAAATTCTATATAATCACATATGAAATAAAATATACAATAAAACAAGAAATTAACCAAACAATAGTATAAAAATCATTCCTACGTTCACCCTATCCAAAGAACGAGTGGGATGGATGATGTGACCTTGCGATATGTTTCAGTCGTACCCTTACACGTGTGACGTGGCTGAGACAAACGCAACTTAATTCACTAAACACTAAACAGTAAACTATTAGACATTATACATGATAAGGATAAATATACAAATACATGATACATGATTCATGACGTGACTTATATTATATTGAAAATAACATAAAAATCAATTGGAAAACAAATAGGTAAGTACAAAGAATTCTTGATTATATTATAATTTAGTAACCTGCAATAGTGATTTCGTCAACATGTGTTAATGGTTGCGAAGATGTCAGGTAAGTCACCCATTTGTAATGTATTTAAAATAATATTATGAGTAATTAAGGTAGTAACAGTCAATTATAAAAACTAAATCGAAATAAGATGTATAAATATATTATTGTATACTATAACATTACTACAAAATAGCCTTACATGCTGATATGTATTAAGTGACATATATTTAATTTATTTATTCTGTTACAGACACATTAATTTGATAATGTAGAATATTGAAGAATGGTAATTAAAAGAAATCAAAAATAAATAATAGTAAAGCAATAAAGCATCAATAAGATTGATTGATATTGAGCCACTGATGATATGCAATGAGTTAAATGTTAAATAAATATATTTTTACATACTTTTATACATACATATACATATATATAATATATATACATATATACATACACACGCATAATTACACATACATACACACATATATATATATATACATATATAGTACTTAATATTTAGAATTATATAAATAATAACAGTATTGTAATAACTTTTTAAAATTGATACTTATAAAAGAAGTGATTGAATGTGATGGTAAATATATAAATGTACTCATGTGTCTATAATTTTATAAATTAAATAGAATATTGTATTCACTTACAATGAAGATGCATTAACTGCTGTTTTTTTGCATGTTCAACAGTTCTTTTTTATATTTGGATTTAAATATCGTTTCTGATTTCAGGACACGCAAAGGGGGAGGGAGGTTATTCCAGCAGCTGGAGGCTGCATATTTAAAACTCCCTCGGAATGCAGCAGTTTTGTGCAAGGGAATACACAGCATGTTATGAGAAGCCCTTGTTTTATGAATAGGATTATAGTCACTTAACCATTTTAACTTATTATATAGATATACTGGGATTTTATATTTTATCACCCCAAAAAGCAGGCACGCCAAATGTAGTTGTCTTCTGTAGTCCATATTTAATATGTTTGCGGAATTAAGAAAAGGAGTAACATGGATACGCGGCGGGATGTTAAAACAAAACCTAGCACAGGCGTTTTGAACACGCTGGACAATCATTTTACTGCTTGCAAGTAATCTGGGACCTATCACAACGTCAGCATAATTTAACAAGGATAAGACAATCGCTTCACAAAATCTGATGCGTGCGTTGGTAGTTAAGTATTTCCTTATACGATATAACAGCTTTAGTCGATAAAAACAGTTACGTACAGTATTAGTAATGTGTTTCTGAAATCGTAAAGTCTCATCCATCACTACTCCTAAATTTCTTGCCTCTGAAACGCGTTCGATACGTGAATTTTGTATCAATATATTTGGGATCTCTGTGCCAAATTTTTGTATGTGCATTTTTGTACCAAGTACTAGAAATTTGGTTTTACTAGGGTTTAGCATCAGATTATTAGATATCGACCAGGTATGTATACTATTTAAATCTTCATTAATCATATTAACCGCTAGTGATATGTCTTTGGGCTTACAGGACACATATAATTGTATATCGTCAGCATAAATATGATAATTACAATGTTTAATGGAATTGATAATGTCTGCACAATATAAAGAAAAAAGAATAGGTCCCAAGATGGAGCCCTGTGGGACGCCTCTCGCAACAGTCCTACTTACAGATGTGGATCTTGAGCCATCCTCATTTATAACTTCCACCGCTTGAGATCGGTTAGTGAGGTAACTTTCAAACCAATTGATAGTTGAAGAACTAAAGTTGTAGAAATGTAGCTTAGCAAGGAGCAGTGATATATCTATTGAGTCGAAAGCTCGGGAGAAATCCAACAAGACTAGGATTGTGACCTTGCCTAAGTCTTGGGCACTCAAAATATCGTCTACAACATTTATCAATGCTGTTGTAGTGCTTCTTTTCCTCCGAAACCCTGACTGGACACAAGGTAATATATTATTCTTCTCAACAAAGTCTGACATCTGATCATAAACAATTCTTTCTATAACCTTAGAAAGGCAGGGCAAGATGCTGATTGGACGCAAGTCGCGTATTGTTTTTGGGCTATCATTTTTTGGTATAGGCCTGACAAGAGCTTTTTGCCAACATTTTGGAAAATGACCGGAAGTTATAGAGAAATTGATAATGTGCGTTATAGGTTCTATAATGTAATTAGTGGATAATAATAACATCGACAGAGATATACCATCTGAGCCTACAGCATTTGACTTAATAGTACCTAATATTTTAGTAACCCTTCGTGCATTAACTGGGACCAAATTAAAGTTACATGAAAGGCTCGTGTGGGATTTGAAAAACTCTATAAGCGAAGGAGATATGGCCGTAGGGCACGGAATATTTAAGAATTCTGAATTAATTACATTAGGATTATTGAGATGGCAGGGGAGACAGAAATCTTTATTTGATTTGTATGATATATTTCGTTGTAGCAGCTTCCATGTTCTTGAGTTATTGAAATTATTGTTTATATAAGTCGAAAAGTAAACTCTTTTTTCTCTATGGATTGCTGTCTCTACTGTAGCCTTTAAATCCTTGTAGTAGTTAATATGTATAACATTTTTAGTCTGCCTAGCTCTAATATGTGCCTTATCTCTGATTTTTATCATTTTATTAATGTTATATGTTATCCATGGAAGTTTGTGCTTTTTGAAAAATCCGCTTTTAAGTGGTGCTAATATATCAAACACGGTGAGTAAATAGTTATTAAATTCAGAGACAATATCATTTATATTTCGGTACTCTGAAAGTTTGTGCCAGTCAATTAATTCCAAAGTTCTCTGGAGTGCATCAGATTCTATCGCGTCATAATGTCTATAGGGCTTGAGTACTCTTTTTAATTTAACCTTGAATGTTTTAAGTTCAAAGGTTAGAAAAGCATGACTGCTAAGATTAGGGATATAATCGATGTCAACATTATTGATATTTATATCTGAACATACTAAATCAAGAAGGGATTCGCTGTAGGAAGTGAAGTGCGTCGGTTTAGCCACGAACTGTTTTAAATTAGTGTAGTTAAGGAAGTCATGCAGCTTACTAGTATCATTGTTAACATCTAAACAATTTATATTAAAATCACCCAGCAGTACGATGTGATCATGGGTAGCAAATCCTACCATTGCATCTGTTAAGGCCCCCAAAAAGATACTTGTATTCAACCATGGCGGTCTATAAGCTGTGCCTATTATGATTTTTTTTCCTTGAATACTGACACTAAGCCACATTTGCTCAACAGTTGCAGTTTCAACATGGGTAAGGCTATGTACTGAAATGCCTCTTCGGATATAAAAGCCTACACCACCACCGCGAGAACGTACTTCTTCAGGCCGAGGTATATGTCGTAGACGATACCCAGGCACATTTGGAGCACGACCATCTTCCCCCTTCCTTAGCCAGGTTTCGTTCAGTGCCATGATGTCTACATTATGTCGGTCCATGGCAATCATAAATTCGTCATGACCTGTTCCTAAAGAACAGGGGTTAATGAATCCAATTTTCAGTGTGTGTAGTCCTAACATAAGTAGTAAATACATTTCATCATGTCACTACACGTATTTTTTTCGAAACTAGTGGTCCTTATATTATAAGTGTATTGTTGAGAATTGTAGATTTGTTTTATTAATAATGACTTAAATTTGAGTATTAAAATAAATAGTATGATAATTTGGTGTATTTTTAAATATTTAAATATATATATATTAATATTATGTTTTATATAAAAAAAGTAGCATAGTTTATTATTATCTAACAAAAAATCTTGATAAACACGGATGGCAAATATATAGGTCACAGTTCTATCTAATAAAGTAAAAAATACTAATATGAGGCTTACAAAAGTATAACAAATGCATTTAAAAACTAACTTAATCCTAAGAAATTGCAATATAAAAAAGACTAAATAGTATGACCGGAAAAAACCCGAGTAATATCACATTCCGAACGGATGCGGTAAACAGTAGTATCAGGGGCCCGTCTTGCAAAAATCTTACCACCTTTGGTCCAAACGTACCGCCAGCTTTTAATTTTTCCCTCTTCTCGCGCTTTATAAAGAAGATGACGGTTAATTGAAGTCAGATGCTCGTTGATATAGAACCGCCGGGCCTCACCATCCAGTATACCCGTGGAATCAACATTGCGTCGTACCCGAGCAGCACGCAGAACGTCATCCCGTACACTCCGACGCGCCAGCCGGATAACAATTTTTCGTGGCTTGTCGCCTTGCAGTTGTCTCGGACCCGTACGCTCGGCGCTCACAATATCCCTGCTATCAATATCTACACCGATCTTAGTGCCAATTAAGTGCACAATATTTATAATATTCTCTCCTGGTTTTTCTAGAAGACCGGAGACCTCAATGTCATTAAGAAGATAGTTTTGATCTCTGTCGTTTAATTCTGATCTTAAATTTGAAATAAGGTCAGCTGAAGAACCAGGTCCGTTCTTGTCCTTTTCTTTTAATGTTTCTAATTGGGTTAATCTACTTTCTAAGGAATTGGTTCGTTTATTCAAATTATCTACAGTTGTATTAAGACGTAATAGCTCTTCCCTAAATGAATACATTTCTTTGGAAACCGTAGCCATCTCCTGTCTTAACATACGTATTTCATATATAAGAGTAGAATTATTTTCATTTATTATATTCAAATTGTCATTGCTTGCATCCTCGACGGCAGAGGAGGGACTGTCTTCAGATGGCTTGACTGGGGTGCAAAGCTTTGTGGTCTTAACTACCTTACATTCCTGACATTGCCATTTAGCAGATATCCGAGTATCTGGACTTATGTTCACACAAGGCCGATGGTAACGATGTAAGCACTTTGAGCACTTAGCGCCCTCTGTTGCGCTAAAAAATTTTCCGCAATGATTGCACTTGAAAGCCATATCTATGTAATCAATATAGATGTAGAGATATTGGAGATGGACAATAGATGGCTCCTTATGCAATTATGTATTTATTAAAAAATAAACTCTGTAGGTCTTGCAAGGATGTGTATTTAGTTTAATAAATTTATTCACATAAAGAATACTATGATTTATTTTATATAAGGCACTGAAACTAAATTTCAACTCTAATAATTCAAAAGTAATTTACGGGGGTATATGAACAGCTGACTGTCACAAAACTATCCCTGATATATTATCACTGTAACACATAAAAACGAAAACTATTAGCTTGAATGTTAAAGCACTCCACAAATTATCATTTAGTATCACAGATGTCTATTTACGAAAGTTTTAGAAGAATTTATCAATTATTATTATCGAGCAAGAAAAAACCGTCACTAGCGTTAGCAGCGCCACATTTCCACATTTTTCGTATAGCTTCATCTCTTTTACACCATGTTGCTATGGAAATACTAAATAATCAAAATGACAATTATGTGGATTACAAAACACAATTTACATTAACCAAAAATAAAATTATCGGATTAGAGTTTTATAATTAAATAATGAATTGTAATTACATACTGGACAATACGTTTTTATGGACTTGCTATTGAAACTAATAAATAAATTCAAGATTATAACATGAAAGAAATACGAGTTTTGGCTGAGAAATGGAGCATTGGGGTCCTGATCTTTACATGGTCTGTTTTGCTATACCTAGAACGAACAACAACACGAAACAGCAGAAGCAATGATGAAGAATATTTTTTTTTGAATTTTATTTGTGATATAGTGACGATCCAACATGTTAAGAAGCCTAAAGTTATTATTTTTTAAGTGGATTGTGTACATTTGTCTGTTTTTATGGAACTAATATGTGTTTCTTCTATGAGAATATTATACGTCAGAAACACTCGATTCACTTCTTACGTTTTAATTGATTAATACCCCTTAGCATCCGACGGGCGTTAGGAAACGCCCGTTTTGAAAAAGCGTAAACATCCGCGATAACGTTTGGGCATTAATAAATTTACGAATTAAATGTTTATATTTTTTTATTTCTAACATTACTAATGCATTGCCAAATAACCAGAAGCCCGTAAGAATTTTTTTACTAACTCGGCTTAGTAGAAAATAATTACGTAATCGTCTTTCAATTGAGCGCCTTTGTTCAGTACGTGCGTAGAACTGCAAGGCGATCAATTGTTACGAATATCTTTAAATTTATGAATTAAAAGCGGAAAGTAATGTTTCATTTCTGTAGTCGATAGTGTTTTCAACCTATATAAATTACAATAACAGCGAATTTTGTGTTTTTATTGATAAAAATATAACAAATATGTAACCTTGAAATGAATAGACTACAACAGTCCCGATTTCGAAAAGCAAATTTATTATTCTATTTTTATTTTATTTTAACTCGTGTAGCACCTATTTTTATCAGTAGGTATTGATGAGAGTCTATATTTTACTGCTGCCTGTAGCCGTAAACAAATAAAACTAAAACTTTGTCAACGTTTTCAGAAAAGTTTTTATATGATAAGTATATTAGTGTTATACGACAATGAGTTCAGAATTTTATCCTCTGATTAAGAAATGATTTAGTTTACCTCAAAATTACGTTAATATTACTCAAATTTGTTTGAAACCAAACGTTAATAATTGATACGGACGTTTGAGATGTTTAGCTATTTTTGAAAAATCTATTGCTTTTTGTAGCTACATAAAAGCACTATAATAATCTTGAATAATGAATTATTCTTACAGTAGCAAGAAATATAAGTAATACGTTAACAATTATTTATTAAAAATGAGGGTACACCGAGCGCGAAATTACTGAGTCGACGATTTTTTTCCCTACGTTTGCGATTATACAGTCCAGTTATTATTATTGCTTGGATACATATTTTGATTTCTTTTAAAAGAACCATTTATAAAGAAGGTAGAAAATAAAACTTTTTGACAAATTACAAACATTTTTATTCATCTTTATTTCTAAGTCACATTTTTCCGTTACGCGCCATATTCGAAGTGAAACTTTTTTATCGACGGATGGGAGAAATTTTATAGCAATGTCAAAAAATTTTAACGTTTTTCTGTTATTAATTAGCCTTTTCTGTAAAGTTGTAATTAGTGAATCATTTTTCAAAAAATTATGTCATAAAGAAGTTTCACTTCTTACATGTGTACACTAATACACACAAACATAATTTTTTTTTTTGTTTGTCTATACTGTTAGCCCTGTTGGCTATTACAGCGTCAACGGGGGCTTAAAAAGGGGGGGCCAGATGGGCCCCCATGGGGAACGACGTCCCGAGGGCGTCTCAGATTGAGACACGGACCTCGGCTCGGGGCATTGTTAGTCACGAGGGAAACTAAGGAAATTTGGACACTAGCGTCCTCCGACGGCAGAACGCCGGACCAACGGAGCACTTACTCAGTTGGGACCTCGTCTATACCGGTACAGACGGTGTGTGTCTGTATGTTGTGTGGTGTCACTTATGCCTACGCGTACACGTTATTACCTACTGTGAACGAGTCGTCGGGGTCAACGAGTACCGACTTGGGTCTTCTTGTTCTGACTAAAGTAGTCTTACGTGGTCTATACTCTGCGGCGTCAGCCACCAGTGGGCTCGGGTGTCGCTCAGCACGTTCAAAGTACTTTTGGGAAAGCCCCTTGAAGTACTGAGCGATGGTCGGAAGGTCTAAGTCTCTATGGAGATCGATGTTGCGTACGAACCACGGCGTTGCAATACGTGTAAACCTGTTCTGAATCACTTGAAGGGGTTTCAGATTAGCGTGCGCAAAAGCGGGGCTCGCATAGGACATGACGGAACGTATGTAAGCTTTGTAGAGTGTCACCTTATTGCGAAGGGACATTTTACTCCGCTTGCCTAACAGCGGATATAAACGACCTAATATGTAGGCCGCTCTGCTACGAATGGCCCTAACATGCGCAGTGAAAACTAACTTTCTATCTAACTTTACTCCTAGGTATTTTGCCTCGTCTTTCCAAGGTATCGGTCTATCAAAGAGTTTCATTCGCGGGAGGATCCTTGTGGGGCCCCGTTCGAAGAGCACCGAAACGCTTTTCTCAGGGTTTACTTCGATCCGCCATTTCCGCAGCCAACTCTCGAGAGAGTCGACTGCGGATTGGAGACGTTGGTATATCTCCTAGTGATCCTTAGAGGACGTGTAAAGTCATGTAAGTACGGTATCGTCCGCGTACATGGCAAGGAAAAAAAATCCCCGATACAAAAAGACCTCAAAAAGGAATAAAAATAATATTATTATTTACTTATTGAATTCGTTGCGTCGGGGGACCGTTTAATAAAGGAATAAATTAAAATGCAAGTAAGTTAACAAGGCAAATAAAGAAGTTAGGATATCGAATCGTATAGTCTAAGTCCTCAATGATTAACTTCGTAAAATAGACACCATCGTCAACGTACGTACAACGGTATGTACGTACTGTAAAAGTAATAAATGTTATTTGCAATTACAAAAATATTTGTTTTTCTTTGTTACAATATTTATGGCATGACTAGGTATATATATATGCTATATTACGTAGGCAGTAAGGAATAACCAAGGTTTCCAATTTTTCCAATGGAAAAAAGTAGTAAAGCAGTTTAGGGGTTAATCTTTTACAAACAAACAATCATAACTTACCTTACTATTAAAATTAATATGAATATATTAAATTACTCTTATTTTATAATTTTTTTTTTTAAATTAGATAATTTTACTTGCTTAATGGGACGGGTGATTTAGAAAACAAAACTCATGAGTTATGACGCACATTCTCCTAGGAAGGCTTTTACGTCCAGAAGCGCCTGGACACGTCGTGTCGCTCGCTGCAACAGCTGGCAGCGACGGGGTCGCGGGAGCCCGTGTACTGTGCTGTGTTTCAACAACATGTTTGGGGCTCCACTGATGGGCTGGATATTAGATCTCCTTGTGAGTATAATTAGGAGAGGTCTCTAGGTGATACAAGACTGACTATATGGATGGCGCATGTAGCAGTACCGAGAATAACTTAGTCTGACCATAAATACTGTTACATTTAAAAAAAATATATATTACATTTGAATTTGGAAAATGTCAGTTGTATACGATTGTTCATTGTAGTCTTGGGCGTGTTTTTTTTTTTTTTATTATTTTAAATTTATTCTACCACCTTCAGTTCATTCTGTGATCTGTCAGGAACTAACGAAATAAGGAGCGGGAAATGCCGGCTCTAGACTCTAGTTCGCGTAGTTCGTCACAGGGAGCGCTCTGTCGAACTGGTTCGTTCGCGAATTACCCAAGATTAGTTCATTGTGTTTTCTCATTTTGGCGCCAATACATTGTACAATATTTTGCGATATTAAAATGGAGTGGGGTGATAAAGAGAACAGAATGGCTGTGGTTGCATTACACAAAGTAGGCGTGGAGCCAAATGCAATTTTTAAAACTCTCTATACACTTGATATTAGTCAAATGTTTGTGTACCGTGCTATTAATAGGTACAATGAGACTTCCTCTGTTTGTGACAGAGAAACACCTGGCCGTCCACGTAGTGTTCGTACGAAAAAAGTGGTCAAAGCAGTAAGGAAAGAATTCGAGGAAATCCTGTCCGAAAGCAAAAGATTTTATCTCGGGAAATGAAAATAGTACCTAGAACTATGTCGCCTATTTTAAGAGATAACTTAGTACTTGCAGCTTATAAGAGACGCACTGGTCATTTCTCAACTGATAAATTAAAGATGAATAGGGTGGTAAAATCGAACAACTACTGAAGCGGTACGTAAAGGGAGATCACAGAAAAAAAATGTTTACGGATGAGATTGTTTTTACAATTGAGCTACATTTTAACAAACAAAATTTATTTTATTTATTTAATATAGCATTTCTAGGTATACATAAGTAAGACAATTAATATGGCACATCACAAGTTTTATAAACTTTACCGTGTGTCATAGGGAGAGATCATCAGACATCATAGAGAGTAGGTACTGCTTTCTCTAAACGCCATGATAATTTAGAGTCCCTAAAACAATCCATACAATTGGCATTGAAGAATTTCCCCATGGAAAGAGCGCGTGCTTCTATTGATAACTGGTCTCAAAGTTTAAAGGACTGTATTGCAGCCAATGGACACCACTTCGAATAAGCTTATTATATTTCAAATTGTTTTATATTTGTTTGAAAATATCTATAAACATGTATAGCCATATTAAAAGCTTATTTAAATTTATATAAATATAGAATGAAAAATAAACCGATACAGGCAGGGATTCGAACCCGCGACTGTTTTATATTTGTGTATTAAACCAACACACTGTAAAAGTAATAAATGTTATTTGCAATAAAAAAAATAATGTCTTTCTTTGTTACAATACCTATGGCAAGACTAGGTAATAATAAATTATCTATCCTAAGTTTAAGTTATTTAAACAATTTCAGATCAACCATCGGAATCTAGATTGACTATGACACTTTCCAGCAGGGTACGTTTACCTTCACTACCTGATGATTCTAATTTGCGAAATTATCTCTTGCGCTTGCGCATGTGGTTTGGAGATCCGTAAGTTTTTTTAACCACATATAGGTACAATATTAGGGAATATTTTTTTATATTTCATCTATCAACTTCGTTTGCAGTGCAAAATCCGTTCATTATTTTGAAATAGAAGATGCACATTATGAAGTAAGGTAAGATGAGTTGTAAATGAATTTACTAAGCATGAATGTCCGTGTACTATATTAATTTATATATAATATAATGTTTGAAAATATTTATAAACATGTATAGCTATGTTAAGCTTATTTACATTTATATACATATAGAATGAAAAATAAACCGATATGGGCTGGGATTCGAACCTGCGACTACTGGGAAACCGTCCTATCGTTCTACCAACTGAACTACCGTATCGCTGTCCGTAATTTACCGAGTCGGACAGCGATACGGTATATATATACGGTATGAATATACGGTAGTGGCACCTTTTCAATGTTTATCTATACTGCAAAGTTAGAAACATTGGTTAGTTATGTCTACACGTGTACCTAACCTTTCTTTAAAGAAATAAAACTTGACTAGTCTTTCAAAGTAGGTGTAATAGTTAGGTATTGTTAGTATTTTATAATTGTTTTTTGTCAAAGACGTCACGTTTAAATACATCAGAATATCTAGTCATTCTGATCCGAGTTCGACCGTAAAGATATACCTAAGTATTCGTGTCAATATAAATTAGATTACGAACATATATTAAATATCATTAGCTGTATTCTATTAAAATATAAAGTATATAATATCTTATAATGTGTATAAGGTACCGAGAAAAATGTGAAGAAGTGTCCACGTCGCTTAAGCAAAGAGCACAGCTCCTGGGAGAGTTCGTAGCGGAACAGATGAGCGGACTGACGCAGGAGAGGAACTGCGACGCGGCGAGCGTTCATTTACATTTAGCCGACATCATGGTAGCGAGAATACTATTATCTACATTCACTCTATCTCTCATTCCATAATATAAAGAGAACAATCGGACGTCGTTAAGGTCGTTAATTTCTTTGGTAGGAAGTATGTATTTATTTTCAAGGAAAAATAAAGTTTCATCGTAAAGTGAAGAAATTTTTAGTAACTAGTCGGAAAACATCAATATAAACGTACATATCAAAGAATAATAGTTGTATTTATTAGTAGTATAGGTAAGCATAACAATAAATTAGTATTAATTTTCAAATCTAATTTTTAATTATTACGTGCCGCCCCTGGCGAGCCATTGGTTATGATCGGTCGAAGGGGCGAGATGTCAATCGAATTGAACTCAATCGATCGACCCTTTGAATGAATATCAATATAAATAATTAAAACACCAATTATTTTTTTTATGACAGACTAACTTTTTTTTTTATTTTATACAAAACTAGGTTAATGCTTGACTACATTCCACCTGAGGGTAAGTGAAATGTAGTCATTGGTGGTAACGCGCATTAACCTAGCAGCCTATTCACTCTCCTCTTGAAGACACCCACATTATATTTGGCCGGAAATACCGACGCAGGCAGATTGTTCCAGTCCTTCGCTGTACGCACTATAAAAGACGAAGCATAGCGCTTCGTTCGGACAGGTGGAATGTTCACAACGTAGGGATGGATACCCGCCGTGCGACGGAACGTCCGGTAATGGAACGGGGATGGGGGAATTAAATCGTGTAATTCCTGTGCACACTCACCAAAATGTATCCTATAAATTACTGAGAGGCTAGCAATTCTACGCCTTTGTTCAAGGCTGTGGAGTTTGGCGTCAACCAATTTAGGCTCGCCAATAAGCCTCTTTGCTCGCCTCTCAATTGAGTCCAGAACCGCAAGATGAGTCTTTGCGGCACCAGCAAATATGTGACCACAGTAATCTACACACGACCGGATCTATGCTTTGTATAGTACAAGAAGCTGTCCCGGTGTAAAGTACTGTCGCACCTTCGCAAGTACGGCAAGCCTTCCTGCAGCTGCTCTTGCTCTGGACTCAATGTACCGACCAAAGTTGAGGTTCGAGGAGATCTCTAAGCCTAACAACTCAAGCCAGTCACTTTATTCCAAGGATGTATTCTGGAAAGTAGGAGCCAAGGTGAAAGGGCTCCTTTTGGCGGTGAACAAACACGTCTGCGTTTTGGTGGCGTTGAATTTGACAAGATTGCATTGCCCCATGCGGAGACTGCCTGAAGTTTGTCATTCAAACTTTGCACCATGGCTTTTTTTTCAGATTGTACTTCATCTCTACTAGCCCGAGAACTTGGCAGATATCTTTCTACAACTGTGCTGTCGTCTGCATACCCATAGATACCGGGCTTCAGCAGATCGTTAATGTGCAGCAGAAAAAGAGTTGCAGAAAGAACGGACCCCTGAGATACCCCGGCATTTATTGTCAAGGGTTCCGAAGAACACCCGTCAACAACTACACGGAGAGATCTCTGGCTCAGAAAATCCGTTATCCAGCCAATCAGACCAGGAAATATACCGTACGCTGAAAGCTTGCTTAAAAGGCTCTCATGCCAGACCCTGTCAAAAGCCTTCGAGACGTCCAGAGAGACGGCGACCGCTTCTCCGTTCCTCTCGATGGCCTCTCCTAAAATGTGTGTGCGCACGCTAGAAGGTCCCCAGTGGACCTATTTCGGCGAAACCCGTACTGTCGGTCGCTGAGGAGATCGTTACCTTCTACGTACGCTAGAAGCCGCGAGTTCAATACACGCTCCATAATCTTGCAGAGTATGGAGGTGATTGAAATGGGCCTATAATTGGCAGGATCGACACGGCTGCCTTTTTTGGGCACAGGTACTGTACGACTGTACGAAACGTCTTCATTCTCTGCCTAACGATTTCAGAACGAACGGAAGTCCTGCATCATCGGTCTGGGCTACGTGCGCGTGGGCGGCGCGCTGGAGCGGGCGCTGCTGTACAAGGTGCTGGCGGACCGCATCGGGCTGCCGTGCTCGTTGCACAGGCACGGCGGCGCACACGCCTGGTGCGAGGTCGCCGTGCCCGAAGTCGACCCGGTATGTGGGGAGGCTCCGGTCGAGGCCCTCTCGTGGCCCAGGTGGAACGATACCCGGGACAAATTTTTGTATACAATTAAAAGTCAGAATCGACAATCGAAGGCGCCCGCAACTAATGCTAGGCATCGGCACAAGTGCGACCCAACGATCTACATAACTCCCACAGAATGAGGAGCAAGAAGAGGAAAGCTATCCTGCGGGTCTGCTGCGAGCCAACTACGTGGTGGACCTGACGGAGCGGCCCGGCACGCTGCTGCCGCTGACGTCTCCGGAGGCGCGGCGCGTGTGCGGGCGGCAGGGCGGGCGGCTGGGCGGGGGCCAGTGCGGGCGGCACGGCGGGCCGTACACCGCGCGCGCACTGCCCGCCGAGTGCAAGTGCGAGCAGTGACAACTATTCATACTTTGTTAACGTTGCATTTAACGGTTTTTATACTCTGTACGTTGCTTGTTATATTTATTCTTAAAATTAATTTTCCGCCAAGAGCCTATCTCGTCGACTCGAAATATATAATATACATACTCTATTGTACGACACGATAAATAATAATCAAAAGAATTATCTTTTGTTTTAAAATAATTAAAAAAACTGTTATAAAGCGAGTTTTATTTGGGTATGAAAAAAATAATATGCAGGTTAAATACTACTTTTATTAAAATAATTACATTTGCAGTATCCATATACTTGTTGCTTCTTATAGAACTCATTGTTACACAATACTTATTGCTAGGGCACCTCATGGTGTGCGGACGGTCCACGATCACTCACACTTACTTATGTCTAATGTTATATTATGTTATATTATATACTCATATTTACTTGTCAAAGTTCTAAAGTGTATAGATAAATAATTTGAAGCCTGTTCAATACGAGCTTCCAAAACCGGGTCACAAGTATATTTTCATTCAGGTTTATTTTTTATTAAAAATTTTATAAAATACAAGCATAATTTTTATCACATTTGAATAAAACTATTAAAAAAAAATTTAAACCGTGTATTAATAAATAAGGAATGCATTAATTACGATTGCATAAATTAATTTAAAAATATATATGAGATGGATTGTGACACTTAAAAATAAGTACTCTTCAAAATCTACTTTTACTTAATCATTACTTATGTTATTAAATTGTTTTAATTTTCCTGGTGTATATCATACAAATTAAAAAGCAAAATTTAAATTATAAAACTAAAGTAGATTAACCTAAGCTTTTCAAGCATATAAAAAAAAAACATTTAAAATATAACAAAAGCTAATTTACTGGAAGATTTACTAGAGACAGCCAAATTTTATATATGTACTGAATACTGGACATAATATTAATTAAATATAAAAGAGTGTATTAAAACTAATTACTCTAACGGTGGTAAAAAGTTTAAAAGTTATTACTAATAAATATATGTATTTATCTAAAACAAAAAAAAAACATATGTTCTAGCCATTCTAAATATAGAATTCATTACTACATATTTACATTTTATTATGAAATAAACAAAAATCAAAGAATATATTATACAGTTGAAATATTTTTTTAAATATTTTAATTATAATTTGGATTTATTAGTTTGATGCTCAAAGTAGGTAGTTTTATAAGATAAACGATAAATGCATGAGATAGATAACATCTCCCAAATTGGAGAACTTAAAGATATCATATTATAATCGACAATGATTATTACAAATAGTCATTTATAAAATAGTCGATCTAGTTTAAATTAGAAAATTTATATTGATAAAAAAAGACCTTACATCTAATAAAACTAACAAGGTGTCTCTATCACGAGCTCCTTCCTCGGTACACGGCCTTAGACCACAAATCACATACATACTGTTCACTGTGACGTCACTTTAGCACATCAACACAAGTTGTTGTGACAGACAAAACACCAAACACTGCGTCACTATCACACCGTAGTCTGCGGCACGCCCCTCACCAGCTGCGTGTGGGGCGCGGGGGCGGGCGCGGGCGCAGAGCGGGGGGGCTCCTTGAGGGAGAGGCACTCCGACGACACGGACGACACCGCGGACGACTGCAGCGTGGCCGGCTGACTTAACTGAGGAATTAAGATCATTGGAATTGTGATATAGGAGAATGTTAGGGGATCATGAACTCGGCTAGAAACCACCTCAGTGCTTTAAGAATTGGAATTGTACTGGTTTGTATTTTTAGATTCTCCCCTGAAATAGTGGACAGTACAGACAGTACGGGACCGACTCTCTGACAAGTACTAATATACAGTGCAGAGCCACTCACGGTGCCGGTGCCTGTGGGCGGGGCTCCTCTCTTGACAGGCACGTCCCGGTACTCGTAGAGGTTGTCTCTGGAGCGCGTGTGGTTGTCGATGCCGCTCTCCTCCACCTCGGGCACCATGAAGATGTCGCCATCGTAGTAGCGGTCGGTCTCTCTTTATAGCGAATGTTATTATGAGAATACATACAATATGTGTATTTAAATTACGCGTGTCTACGAAGCGGAGTGTTTGGGGTTAGCGGTTTAGTAAAATTTAGCATATATAGTAATATTAGGATAAATACACCTACATGGCTGGAATAAGTTTCCATTTGGGAGGTATAGCCCTGGGGAAATAGTTTAATGTTAGAGGAAGCTGTCGAGTAAACAATACACAATAGAGAATACACAATATTATAAAAAATATGATTGTTAAAGATAATATTCTTTGTTATTATAAATATTATATACTTAAAATTACTTTATGAATTAAAAAGGTTAGTAGGTATTTGATGTATTGTTAGTGAAGGTTAAGATTAATAACCGAAGGCACTGTCGAAAGTTGTGATTTCACCCTCGATTGGAGAGTTTAGAAAATATAAGCATCCTCCACAAAACCGGGTGTGTTATGTATGTCACATGTTATTATTATCCGATATTTGATGGCATGATGTCCCACCTCTTGGCGTTCCTCCACAGCATGCAGCACACCACCAGCAGCACCAGCAGCAGGAGGCAGGCGCTCGACACCGACCAGAATGCGATCTGCAGCGGCTGTTTGGGCTCCCACCAGTACTGAGGGTACAGATTCGATTAGATTACTACAGATCTGGATAGGTTTCAAGTATAAGATATAATATTATTAAGTAGTAGGATGTTTTTTTAAGTGTTTATTTTAATATACGCCATAAGGTGTTTAGTTTTAGATAGCTTAAAAATAATTAAGTATGTTAGTATTGAAAGGCAGTTATGGCCAGTTAAGCAGTTTTCCGAAGCTCATGATGCAGGTTCACAGGATGAAGATGACCCTTCAAATGAGTTCATTTGATAACCTTCTCTAATGGTTTATTAGTTTGTCGGTAGTATTAAAAACAAATAACGCTATCTAGAGTATACAAACGCTATCTAGAGAATACATTAGCTATCTAGAGGATACGAACGCTATCTAGAGGATACGAACGCTATCTAGAGGATACGAACGCTATCTAGAGGATACGAACGCTATCTAGAGGATACGAACGCTATCTAGAGGATACGAACGCTATCTAGAGGATACGAACGCTATCTAGAGGATACAAATGCTATTTAGAGGATACAAACGCTATTTAGAGGATACAAACGCTGTCTAGAGTATACAAAAGCTATCTAGAGGATACAAACGCTATCTAGAGGATACAAACGCTATCTAGAGGATACAAACGCTATCTAGAGGATACAAACGCTATCTAGAGGATACAAACGCTATCTAGAGGATACAAACGCTATCTAGAGGATACAAACGCTATCTAGAGGAGCTAGAGGATATAGAAGAATACAAAGATTCATAAACATTGTTTATAATATAAAAAGGTTTGAGTTTGATTATATTTATATATTACCTCAGTAATAGGAGGATATGTAGGTATGAGTCGTCCAATAACAGTAGGCAGATACATACTCCAGAACGCAAGTTCTGTCTGTCTGTAGTTCAGTAGTATCGAGGAGTTGAAAGTAGTGTTCAAGTTCAGGTACCGTAGTTGACCAGCTTCAGCTACTTCAAAGTGTAGACCCAAGATGCGGGAACGGGTAGGGTTTCTGAAAGTTATTATTGTTATATATATTATATACATATTAAAAGTAGTTAATGCAGGACTTACCAAATAATGACAAAATGTATATAGAACATACACAACTTACCCAAATCTCGCAAAATCGGAAAATGCCTTCATAAAGAAGTGACTCATATTTCTATCATTGGGTGTCCAAGCCTTTCTGTCGAGTCTCTGGCTCCAGGGAAAGAATTCTTGGTCCATAAAAGGTGCCCCGGTGAGGAAGAAATGTTCAGTATCGTGGGAGTAGCGCCTCCACTCCGGCCAGTTGAAGGCTTCCACGGTGGTGTTGAGAACGTACATGTACACTGGCACCTTCTGTTCTAGAAGGATCTTCACCATTTTGTCAGTTGGAGCTCGGTACAGAAAATCTGAAAGCAGCTGTTATTTTTTTGTCATTAGTTTAAGAGAATATATATTTTTTAAATCAAGAAGTTTGATGTGTAATATGGTAAAAAATTAAATGAGGTTGTCACTCACATGAGTTTGGATAGCGTTCCATAAACGTGATATGCTTATTAAAACTTAAAAATAATAAATAATTAAAATTTCGCCAAAATGGGCAGGACTTGCAAGTGTGGCCTCCTTCTGCGAGTAAGACGCGGAGCCGGGAAGAAAGTTAGCCTCGTCTGCTGACCCGCAACAATGGCAACGTTGCATATGCTGTCAAGTGGTCCCACTTACTCACGTAGGTAGGTGGTGGTAGGTTTGACTCACGTGTACGTACTGGTCCCGGGGCGTGGGGTGTGACTCATGTGTACGTACTGGTCCCGGGGCGTGGGGTGGTAGGCGTGACTCAGTGTATGTACTGATCTCTGGGTGGTAGGTGTGACTCACGTGTACGTACTGGTCCCGGGGCGTGGGGTGGTAGGCGTGACTCTGTGTACGTACTGATCCCAGGGTGGTAGGTGTGACTCACGTGTACGTACTGGTCCCGGAGCGCGGCGCGGTCGCGTGGTGCTGGGTGGTAGGTGTACATGTACCGGAGCGCCTCGTACACGCCCCGCGGGTTCAGCGTGTAGTTATAGCGCAGCACCAACTCTTGCAGCTTCTGCTGGAACCACTGCTCGTCGATCGAGTAGCTAGGGGCCAGGGACTCGTTCTTGTCTGAGATGAGTAAGACACATTTTAATTTTGTCATAAAATTATTGAACATTATTAAATATCTTAGGTATTTAATATATTATGTACTCATGGTCTTCGCTCGTTGTTTAAAGACAAAGAATTGTCAACGAAGAAAAAACAAGAAGGTATGACATTAAGGGGGTCCTAGGGAATATTAGCGATTAGACTTACACAGTACATAGGCGGCCTCCTGCGTGGTGACGCCGGTCATGTACCGAAGCCCCGGCGGGGCTCCGTCGGTAGCCAGCAGGTTCGCGGGCGTGCGGTCGAGGAGGCGCCAATCGGCCGCGCGCCAGCCCTCGTACCAGCCATCGCCGGGGAACGTGAAGTTGTCCTCCAGTACGGGACCCCACGGGATGAAGCCAACTTGAGGCTGGAAATATTATATTCCTTCATGAATCGACCGTAATTGAGATTAATATATTACATAGTATAAATGAGCTTTCCTGTCTACATAAAAACATTTGTTACAATTTCAAGCATTTAATCGACAGTATGTATTCCACACCTTGCAAAAAAAAAGTAATTTAATAGCACCTGAAATTCGGCATTCCCGAGCTCATAAAAACTCCTCCCCTGTCTCAGGCAGTTGACGAGTTTCCACGAGGAGTCTATGGGACAACCCAGCAGTCTACCGAACACTAGGGATGTATTCTGAACACGGAACTTGTCTTCTATTAGCGCCCAATCTGCGAGAACCGAACCACTCTGAAAATTGACAATAAACATGAATAAATTAAAATAAGGCTTCTAATAATAACGGGTATGGCACTTTCCGATAATAATATATCTAAAATCTAGGTAAGGAGCAATGACCGATCTGTATAAACGTTTCGAGATATTATGAAAAATACAATATATTACATACTAACATCACTTTTAGTTAAGAAATATTCAATTAAAGTGAATCTGTGGTGTGACCGACCTGTGCTATGACACTCCTGACCAGGTCCCTGGTGCGGGGCGCCACGGCCAGCAGTCCGGCGGAGGCGGCGCCGGCGCCCGGACCGAACAGCGTGATGGCGCCGGGGTCTCCGTTGAAGGGCGCGATGTTGTCCCTCACCCACCGGAGCGCCATCATCTGGTCCAGGACCCCGTAGTTTCCGGGGGAGTTTTCGTCCGCCGTCGAAAGGAAACCTGGAATCGTCTCGTGATTATCTGACTGGCCGTCGTCCTCGACTCGGTCCGCAAGTTCGGTTCAAAATGATGTGACGGGTCTCGGTGTGATGATGATATACATAGTTAAAAAAAACGTTATAAAGTGGTAACTCCAATCGTAGCTGTAGTCTCATTAGAATACAGTTCGTATACGGCGAAAAAGCTATCCTTCAAAAAAACTGTGAAACACTAACTCACCCAGTGCTCCGAGTCTATAATTGATGGACACCACCACCACCCCATAGAAGCCGGCCAGCATGTGCGCCGGAAACAGGTTGGAGGCGCCGGAGGAGAACTGGCCGCCGTGGATGTACACCATCACTGGATACTTCTGGGCCGTAGAACCCGCTTCCGTCTAACGTGATCATAACAAAAATAATAATGATCATAACAAAAATAAAACTCACGTTTATAAGTATTAATAATCATTAATTAAAATTAATCTGTTTAATAAATATGAATTAAAATAAATCCCAATTGAGCCACCGCATCGCTAGCCCAGCGTAGCTCGATTGGTGGAGCGAGCGGATCGCGAGTTCGAATCCCCGAACGTATCGGTATATATTTCATACCATATTTAATTAAAATAAGCTTATTATGTCTAAACATATTTACAGATATATTCAAGCACTAGCTATGCCTGCGACTTCGTATGCGTAGTTTTCGATTTTGATAAAACGTACCCTTTGTACTTACTAATGTATGTAAAAACTATAAACCTTCCAACTGGTAGGCAGCAATGGTGCGACAATAAGAGATTATTAACTTCTTTATTTTTTAACCGATTGTTAAAAAAAGAAAACCAAAATAAATGAAAAAAACATTGTTTTAGGGTTCTCTTGCTAATATAAAGGTCCCCCTGTATGAATTATTGAAATTATTTTTTTTGTGTCGTGTGCACAGCTAAAAAACAAACATTTATCTGTTTGTCTTTTTTGTCAGACAAAGTTTTTTTAAATGCTGAAAATATATTCTATTAGTTATCACTTCACATCCTGGTATATTTTTTAAATATTTTCAATGTACAAAGACTCTACCTCTACAGATTTATTAAATGTATAGAATAAGATTTGCATAAATTGATATAACTTTTTTATTTCTTAACCGATTTATATGATATAAGCACTAAATGTTAAGTGAAGACTGTGATAATATATTCCTGAACACCGCATTCAAATTGGTTAAGCCGTTTCTAAGATTATCGTGCACAAACATATAGACATACAGACAAACTGAAAAACCATTGTTTTGAGTTCTCCTGTTTATAAAGGCCCCCTTTGATATTTTTTTAAAATATTTTCCATGTACAGAAATGGATCAGGGACGATTTTATTATATGTATAGATTAAATGTATGACTGATATCGAACCACCTTATTTGATTTGCCCGTCATCACTCGAAACCTACTGGATGGGTCACCGATGGAATGAGTATACCTAAACAATATATTTAAATAAAAAAAATCCAGTCATTGATTGAATTCTATTGTAGCTTTTACAATGAAATCCCCGTGTGATTATTATTACACTGTCAAGGTTGCTTTGTTAACATTTACATATAAAACATAAAGTTTTATATGCACCTAGCTCCATCACGCGACTGTGTTCGAGTTGACTAATAGTTGAGAAACCAACTATACTGTGTGATATTTGATAAGTTGCCTGAGCTATATTATCGTTGAATGTATATTCGGCCAACAGTTTTATCGTAAAAGCGTAACAAACCAGTCATCTATTCTCACAAGCTATCGACTGTACAGTAATGTCTCATGAATTCTGAAGTCAAATTGGGTCATTGAACCCAGCTCCTCTTGTGAACATAAGTAGAACGTGATTAAATCAGATTGACGTTGATGAATCATTAGTCAGGAGTTGATTGGTCCAATTGGTAGCCGCCGTCGATGAGTTCTTGAGTTATGAAAGCGGAGGCGTGTGATTTAACGGGCGACTAATGAGTAACTATGATTTAGGCATTTTCGTATCTGTACGAGAAGTCGGTTTCGCTTATTATCAACGATTTTAATAATTCTTATAATAGTGAATATATATTCATATTTAGTTTGCTAAATTAATGAAAGTCAGACTTCAATTGAATATATATTGAGAATCATTAAATGATATCTCGCCTAAGATAATTAAACAATTTAAACTGAAGCTAATGTAGTTTATTTAAAAAGTTATAAGATGAAATTTATAATACTCACATTAGGGGAGAATATGTTAAGATACAGGCAGTCCTCGTCCATGTCCCTGACCCCCTTGGTGGCTCCGGTGAAGCGCACGGGCTGGGGGCAGGCCGGGCCCCAGTCCACCGCCTGCAGCAGCTGCCAGCCCGGGTGCTGCCGGGGCGGCTGACGACGGATGTGTATGCAGTATTTGTAGACATTTAATGTACTTAAGTTAACAATTTCGTGCTCGATATTTGGATTATCTTTCTTAAGTATATTTGAGTTCATTCAGAATAGTAATATGAAATACCAGTTTTATAAGTGAATAAAAATGTTAGTCCATTAACCGATTTCTATTTTGGCTTGCATGATTCATTACTAGCTGTTACCCGTGACTACGCCCACGTTGACTAAAAATAATTTATTTTATGGCTAGGAACTTAAGCCACAAAAATATTATTTTCGATTATTGTTGACGTAAAACAAGATCTCCCGTGGCAATTGGTTATCGCGCTACAATCTATGTTATGTCACAGACAAAACCAAGAGCAAAGGTTAGTATTTCTATAGCCTGTGTTATTCTGGTACATAAGCTACAACATTGCTTTCCAACATTCCATCCAAACAATCGCACTTATGTATTAATCAGAAGTCAGATTGACAATGATTTATTTTTCAAATAATATAATGAAAATTGCTTTTAAAGACTTCTAAGTATTCCCTTCCCAGAAATTTTATAGCAAAAGCAACAATCAACTATCATTAATATATTAATATAATTGATTATTTAAATATCATATACCTACCACATAAAACAAAAAGCCAATTTCATGACCAATATCAGCTATATATTATTTTACATTTTTATTTATGGACATTACATTTTTAAATATGTTACTAATTGACCCACCAGACGTTGCCATGGCAACAACAGCTTATACAATGTTGCTGAGAGAATAGAAAAAAAAAATGTTTTACATTTTTTCACTCTATTATTAACATTTTTCTCTTCATATTAAGATTATGAAGATTCATAGAGTATTTAAGAAATGGTCCAGTCATTTGCAAGACTATACCTCTGTAAATAGTTATAAAATAAATACTTTTTCTGATTTTTACCTTAAATCTGCCTTCTAAAACAGGTGGTCTTGCATATGGTATACCAAGGAATACAGATACCTCCCCTTGTATTCTTTCAACAGGTGTAAGCCATGGCCGATAACCAGAGTCGGGGTCAGGATTGTCATATAAATATACCTGGAGCAAAAAGTGAAAATATTTTTTATATTTTTTTTTTTTTATAAAATTTAGGGCAATCTTTGACTACATTCCACCTGATGGTAAGTGGAATGTAGTCTTAGGTGGTAAGGCGCATTACCGTAGCATTTTTCTTTTATAGACACCCACATTGTATACCAACATATGAACCACCAATGCTTAAAGAACTTATACACTACGGAACATGTTCTATGAATATACTGCATCAACTCTTAATAATTATGGTAAGAACAGGATGACAATGATTATAAATCAATATAGACAATACAATGCTGCGTAGCATTCCATGGATTCACCGTGCAGGCTCTGGGTTCATTACGTAGCAAGGAGAGAAGTGCAAATAATGCCTGGGACTTGCGACCCAGGGATGGGCTTAAGGGTCCCTTTTTGATGCGCAAACACACTCGTCTTCACTGTCTATGCTCCTCCTAACATAACCAAATTTGGAAAGAACGTACTAATGCTGCCTTTGAAATACATTCTAGAAATGAACTGATGGTAGTTCTAGAAAAGCCAAGGTCTTTAAGTAAGTTATAGAGATTTTATACTTATAGCTGTTATACCTCTCACTCTCACTTATACCACATACAAGCTAACTATCAATTTATGTTTTTATTCCTAGACAGTTTGTTTGTTGTTTGTATTACTTATTAAGCCTAAATGTGTGATCCCTGGGGATGTTTGATTCCCAGGGCACAGTGAGCTCTACAAGTATCACACGCCTCAGATGTTTAGAATACAGGAATAAGTCAACATCAACATCCTCAGGAATTTTGTAATGTTTATCATATGTGTCCATCATGAGTCCAATCAGGAGCATAATATTTTTATGGATACTTGATCACAATAATTACAACTTACTTTAAATCCCTGCACTTGACCAAAATTTGTATTGACAAATATATCTCTCTTAAGCTGCCGTGAGTCTCTTCTCTCTTTGCCTTGTAGATCCTCTCGCCATCCTCCGAGCACTCCCGGGAACAATGCATCTGGGTTGTTGGGGTCTCTATTCTGTTATAGATTAATTGAGCAGTAACATATAATAAAAGATATAACTTTTAATAAACAGTTTCTTTATGATAAAAAATATTTATTTTGTTAGAAAAATTCTCTTATGTTGAGGCCATATTTAGCATGTATTTAAAACATTTTAAATCTTTAACTCACAGTATTGTATTTAAATTGGTCATCCAGTGGGTTTGTATCTATTGGATTGTATGGAAAACCTCCAGGCTGGTTTATATTAGGGTTATAAGGATTATATCTTGATGGATCTGTCCCATATCTTCGGCTATTATAAACGTAGGTCCTGTAGTCTGTATCACCCGGGTTGGGAAGCCTGGATTTTTGATTTTTATGTACCCCAGAATAAAATTCATTGTTGAATTGTCCATTGTACAAATCTTTATTTGATTGCGACTTTACATTCATGAACAATAAAAATGATAAAACCACTCTAGTTAACATTTTTTCGCACGTTATGGTTGGTTAAAAAATATTTTCATATTGGTATTTAGATATAATTAGAATTCTTGATGAAACTGGTCAATCAAAGTACTATTATATTAATTATCTTATTACTTTGAAACACTTTTTGACTCTTATAAATTCGAATAAATTTAAGAAAAATACAATCACGAAAATTTGAGTTTTTGACAAAAACTTTTAAATATTATGACGTATGGATCAATTTTGTATAAAAATATATACTAAAGTAGAACAATCACCGGGGGATGAGTAACCTTATCAAGTTATCACAGTATAATCAATGGATTATCAGTTAAACAAAGTGTGGCAACGCCCACAGCGTCCACTGTTCACGGTTTTGTTTATCATTTTCAAGTTTCAACATCAAAAGTCAAAACCTAAACGAACAAAATGAAGTTTGTAAAAGTTTGTTCAAAAACCAATTTTAAAGTAAATATAAAAATCATAATATTTTAAATTATGTATATGAAACATGATAAGCTTTGTTTAAAATATATATATGCATCTTAAAATCGAATAATATCAATAATATATAAAATAACAACAACCACGTTTCCATAAAACTTTACCTTGGATTAACTTGTTAATGAAGTATGAAGTATGTGAGTATGAAGTATAGAAGAATGGAATATAAAGGATGAAATTTATATGACGGAAAAAGTGAAAAAGATATCATTAACTAACTATTCAAGAAGTCACTAAAATGGCGCTAGTGTTCCATCAGTTTCAGATATAAAGTTAGTAGTTATAAAAGAAAACATGGACATATTTATACAAACAGTGATATATTCTCCAAATTTTAGTCTTGAGAAAAATCTTTTCTTATCAATATATTGAGACCTATTCACTATTTTATTTTGAATAGTAAGTTTTCAATCTTGTACTAAAGACTATTTTGTTTGTATGTAAATATAATTTCATAGACAAACATGAAGAATGATATTCCTCTTTTTAAAACTCCTTGGTTAAATTTAAAATGATAAATATTAATAAAATATTAATTATTAATAAGAAAATATTAATTTAAAAATGATTGGTTTTTTGCTTAGTAACTCTATGAAGGTTTCGTTTAGATATGATAAAATGTTTGTGATTATTGTGATCTTTATGTGAATTAAAGAAGGTGCATTTTAGAATGTCTTTGAATATTTAACTCAATTTTAGTGTGGTAATATACTTTACTAAAATTTTTACTTTACATAAAATCGGTTCGGCGGCAAAGTTTCCACTCATAGCGCAAAGCCGTGCCACATAGCGACCTATTCGTGTTCCGGCACGTTCCTCGAAGAAGTCATTTATGGGAAATGGGTCTGAACAGCTGCGGTTCGTTTGCGAACTGGTTTGACGGCGAGTTGGTGTTTGTTTTTTCTAGTCGAGGAGGGTAGCACGATCCGAAGCGACGGCTTTCAGATGGCCGTCTTCACTTCAATTCACTTTTAAATTTTTATGAAGAAGGACAATATAAAGAAAAAGTTTTTACAGCGGTTGCACTCCTCCTTATTTAAAGTGCACCTTAGTAATATCAGAGGCTTGAACTCTAATATTTTACCTGTTCATCATCTCCTGGAGAGCAGCCATACCTGTTTTTTTGACGGAGATGTAGATACAATGTCCTGTGAGCGCAGCGCACTTGGATTATACCGGTTACTCGTTGGAGCACAACTTTCGCTTATGTGCTGGAGTCTTTATGTACGCGCGGAACGACCTCTGTATCCAGCGTCTCCGACACCTTCAAGATCCTACTTTTTCTTCCCTGTGGTTCCCATGGCTGCCGAATGTGGTCATGCCGAAGACCGAAAATATTCGGCGTACTTCATTTGGGTTGATGCTCGAAGCCACAGAGCTCCGAATGTGAGTTCAAAGAAGAAAACCTTTAAACCAAGTTGCCAAGTCCTACAAAAAGGTATTGTAGAAGGCTCGTCTCGATCGAATCGTTAAGATTGGCGAAAACTCAGACCAACTTGCAGTCGAGCTTTCTGGTCAAAGCGATTGCTCACCACCTGCTGCTGAAACCGGATCCGGATCCCTAGCGCATAAAGCGACATAGAAAGAATATGTATTTGTTTATCTATTTGCTGTTAATTCTCATCTAGACACTGGCAATGCTTCTTCAGTGCCTTCCTCACTGCGGTATTCCAATGCCTGAAATCCGAATCGTAAACCAAGATATATAAAGAACATTGTGTCGTTTAAATGTAAAAAAAGTAAATATATTGATAGACCGATTTCAATGACCTCCATACTCTGCAAGATTATGAAGCATATATTGAACTCGCGCCTTCTAGAGTACCTAGAAGGTAAGGATCTGCGTGGTGATCGACAGTACGGTTTTCGGCGAAATAGGTCCACTAGAAACCTTCTAGTGTAAACTTTTCACACTTTAGGCAAGTCCATCGAGAAGAACGGACAGGCGGTCGCCGTCTCTTTGGAAGTCTTGAGGGCAATCCTGGCAAAATTCTTGGTCTGATCGGATGGGTCACCGACTTTTTGAGCCAGAGATCTCTCCGGCTAAGAGGCTTATAGGCGATCCCAAATTGGTTAAAGCCGACCTCCAGCCTTGAACACAGGCGTAAAATTGCTATCCTCTCAGTATTCTATGGGATACATTTTGGTTAGTGTCCGCAGGAATTACACGACCTTCCACCTTCCATCACCAGACGATCTGACGCACGGCACGTATCCCTCTTTTTGTTGTGAACATTCCATTCATGTCCGAACGAAGCGCTTTGCTTCGTCTTTTTTACTTCGTACAGCGAAGGACTGGAAGAGCTTGCTGGCGTCGGTATTTCCGGCCGAATACAATATGGGTGTCTTTAAGAGAAGAGTGAATAGGTGACTAGGTTAATCCGCTTTACCACCTATGACTACATTTCCACTTTCCATGAGGTGGAATGTAAGTAAGCATTGACGTAGATAGTATAAAAAAATACCATAGGTTTGGTATATTTTACATAAGTACGTCCTCGAAGTATATTGGTAGGTAAAAAAAAGTAAATATAACGTCGACTGTTCTGTTATTTAACAAAATCATCTTTTATTTAAAACACTCTTACCTGTCTTTGGTTAGACAATCTTAGGTATTTATTTTGTAAATTCGCCAATAGGTATGTATCATTTAAAAAAGAATAAGTTACACAAATTTTGTAGGTTTTATTTTTATTTACCTTGATAGAACAACGCCGTGAGTTATTTAGTATTTTTTGGAAATAACTATATTTTTTAAAGTTGCTTGCTCCCTTTATTAACTCAATAATACTACTGACGTTATCTGGATTCAGTTATTAATTGTCAGTTCTTTTTACAAATATCTTTATTCTACACATACGAAACTTACAAGATATTTTTCGATGTTCTCCATACTTACTTTTAACCTGAATTTTAAACCGCCTAGACCATCATCAACAGGAGATGAGAAAATCTTTATATCAAACAACACCATCTTAAATAATTATTGCGCTTCCAGTTGCCACCAGCCCTCTGGGTGACTATTGCAATATGTTGCAATTGTAACATGATAATGTATTATATTGTCGTAATCGGTAATTTTTAATTATTATACAAGACCATAGTGATAATAACTGGATAGATTTTAAGTAAGAATTGGGAATTTGAAAAATATACTTATACGTATATTGATTTATCTTAATGTGTTTTTAAACTTAGTCATTAATTATATTAATATGCAATGCGACAAACTTAAAAATATATATTTTTAAATGAATCATGCTTAATTCAAAAGTATAAAATTGAAAATATCTATAAACATGTTAGCGTATATAAAATGCCCATAATTTCCCGACAATAATGTCATCAATCTCTAGTCATTTGCAGAACTAATGCAGTGGATTATGAACCGTCTTTAAACCTAAATGACATAAATTGTTACTTTTCTTGGATAGAAGAATCCATAGAAAATCTTTGACGGGTATGTAAACACCTTTCATCTACGTGCTTTGCAGAACAAAGTTTCTTGAGGACCGCACTGTTGAAGAACGCTGTGTACGGTAGGGAAAAACTATATTATTGTAAGCGGTATCGTTCAGCGTGAATGTTTTAATCTTCGAAAGCCAAATTGCCGGCCGTTGATGAACTGGCGATCCTCAAGGTACCCCAGGAGCAGGCGCTTTTGCTCTTAGTTTTATTCTATTAGTGTACATTGTTGTAAACATAATTATCATAACCAAGCTAATAAAAAATAAACGATATACTAGAGCTGTATTTAATACATTATATTTGAAATAAAATATGTTTTTATAATGTTATGTTAAAACTAGAACAAATAAACACAAACAAAAGTATGTATCCCGTATTATTTCCGCAGAAGAATTTAGACATTTGGATAAAAATATTCGCGGTTACATTTTTGTCACAAATTATTTTTGTGAGCGCCGTCGTCAGTTTGCTATAGGGTTTTTAGTTACGAGGTAGGGTTCTTACATAGTTGACTTATACCACAGAGCCTTTACTTTTATTATTTTTATGTCTACAGAAAATTTTATCTTACATAGATTTTTTTTGTTATAGTTTTTTTCATTTTTTTCCTTTCCACTTTGAATCCATTAAAAAAAAGACTTGTGTACGTCAAATGGAAGTGTCAGGAGGGCTTATTTTGACACCATACTTATCAAAATAAGCCCTTCTATAAAGACACTCCCCGGCTTAAAATGAAAGCTACGAGGCTTCCTAAGCCGGCCCTGGTCTGAGAAGAACCACACAACAAACTCAGCCGGGTATTTTTTTATTGTGATTGCTTTTACAAACTTTAATATTTTGTAATCAATTAACAAATACCTTACTAGAAACATCGCCATCAATAAGATGGGATGGTTTTAAAAAAATATTAATTATATAAATTACATACAAATTAAATAACTTTATGTATGAAAAAAAAACTTTTGCCAGCACGCCGACTAGTCACAGTTAATTTTTTTTGAAGATAACTCTAAGGCTTTATTTGGGACAATACTGTAAAACCGTAACCAAGTGACCGTGAAGGAGTTAAATACCTACTTTATGGGGCCTAGTGGTGGGCACAGCTAGTTTATTTTTGTTTATGGTGTTAATTTCATGTAAACTTAGTCGTTTTTTAATTTATTAATATCTTTCTGTACATTATATTATACCCACATTTAGCTACATTAATTAGATTTTCATAAATGTTTTCATTATATACCTACTGTCATTTTTTTTAATAAATTATAATATACAACAATAGAAAATATTTTACAACATACAAGTAGCATTCGTTCTCCTGTGTTTATTAATCTTACTTTATTTTTGTTTATTTGCAAATATTTAGTTTATGTTCATATCGTCAATGGAAACCTTAGTAGTAACACAGGGGAAGAGTCTTTGACTACAGCTGGTGCAGGCGGACAACACCAGGGCAGTTCCAGATATTTATCAATGAGATGATATTAAGGTATATCAAAGTAATATTTAATATAATATATATGTGTAATAGTAGTATGTAAAAACCGCTTGTCTATGCCATATTACAATTTTAAACTTTTTAAACAGTGATCTTAATTTAATATACCTAGTCTTGCCATAAATATTATAACAAAGAAAAAAAATATTTTTTTAATTGCAAATAACATTTATTACTTTTACAGTGTGTTAGTTTAATAAAAATATATAAAACAATTAAAAATATAAAAAGCTTATTGGAAGTGGTGTCCATTGGCTGCAATACAGTCCTTTAAACGTTGAGACCAGTTATCAATAGAAGCACGCGCTCTATTCATGGGGAATTTCTTCACTGCCAATTGTATGGATTGTTTTAGGGACTCCAAATTATCATGGCGTTTAGAGCAGGGTGTACTCTCTTAAACTGACCATAAACCATATTCCAGTGGATTAAGATCGGGACTCGACGACGGCCAGTTTTCAGCTCTGATGACGTTCGCTACCAACCAAGACTGCGTGGAACCAGCTTTATGGCGCCGATTCTTGCTGGAAGGACCATACTTGGTTATTGAACATGGTGTTATTAAGGGGCTAAACTACCTTCTCAAGAATGGTATCTTGATACACTTTTGCCGATTTTGTAATACCTTTTTTACAAAAATATGGCTCAGTCACTCCTTCATAGCTAACACCCCACCAAACCATCACTGAAGTCGGATAATGCCCACGTTGCACTGTGTAGACTAATTGGGAAGCTTCCTTAGAGCTTTCAGTCTAAATACGGTCATTTTGTTTGTTAAAATGTTCCTCTATTGTAAAAATTTTCTCATCCGTAAACAAAATTTTTCCGTACAGCTACAGTAGTTGTTTCGATTTTACCACCTCATTCATTTTTAATTTATCAGTTAAGAAATGACCAGAGCGTCTCTCAGCCTTTAGGCTGCAAGTCCTAAGTCATCTTAAAATACGAGAGACGGTTCTAGATGCTATCTTCATTTCCCGAGATAAAATCTTTTGCTTTTCGGACAGGATTTCTTCGAATTCTTTCCCTTACTGCTTTGACCACCTTTTTCGTACGAACACTACGTGGACGGTCAGATCTTTCTCTGTCACAAACAGAGGAAGTCTCATTGTACCTATTAATAGCACGGTACACAAACATTTGACTAATAACAAATGTATGGAGAATTTAAAAAAATGCATTTGGCTCCACGCCTACTTTGTGTGATGCAATCACAGCGATTCTGTTTTCTTTATCACCCCACTCCATTTTTTTTTCGCAAAATATTGTACAATGTATTGGCGCCAAAATAAAAACACACAATGATCAATCGCATAAAAATGACAGATTCCAAATTTAAATGAAACATTTTTTTTATTTTTAATTGTAGCAGTTATGGCCAGACTAAGTATATGTTTGTTCAGTTCCGTTCGTAGTTACACTGTGTGGGGAAATAATCTAAAAGGCGGCGAAATGAATAATTTTACGTGTGTATTATACGACGAGCGTTTACGAATAAGACGCGCCGGATCGCGGCTTTTTCCTTGATGTCCCAATAAAAAATACATAAAGAGACATGAATATTAATAATATATGAATAAAAGCGCGATTTAGTTTTATTAAAACTTTACACATTGTAAGGGTGATTATTATAAATGATTATAATGTACATTTTTATTATCATAAATTATTATGACGTCAATTTCTTATTATTAGAAATTTATTAAAACATAGATAAATTCTATTTAAAAACTATACCATATACAATTTAGTTATAATGAAAATGCATAAATTTCGTTATTCCTCTTTTTATTATTTATGCCATCAGAATGTAGGTTACTGGGGTCGCCGCTAAAATGTTTGCGATCTCGTTGCTTGATAGATTGGATCCAACATCCGAACGATGTAACGTCAGGCACCGTGTAAATTGTAATTCATGACGCATTGAATTTCATACAATCAGGGATTGCGGTTGTTGTATAATGAACTCTCGCTGCAGTTTCGCATACCATTTTGACCATGGTAACCAAACCATAAAGGAGATGTTCAAGATACCCACATTTAGCTATTTACATTATCGTGGAATATCCTTATTTTAGTTTTTATTTCATCAAAGACAGACAACATCATTATAAACAACAACTATCAAACATTAGCTCAAAATGAAAGTTGTAAAAATTTACCAATTAATATGAATCACAATGAAACAAAAGAAATCAATATCAATAAGTATCTAGTATTAATTAGTATTAGATTATTCATATATTTAACAGTTAATTAGCGAGTTGACTAATAATAATATTTATAACATAAAGTAAGTTCAACTCTCAGTTACAATGTACAGCAGACCTGTGATAAGTATTTATTTATCGAGTGCTCTTCATAAGTCCTCGTGGCACTGAAGCTGGCAGTTGTTATTGGCTGGTATGACCAAGTATATGTAAGGGTCTAATGTTATTTACAATTGAACGCCGCGCTGAAAAGTTTAAAAATATTTTTTCTGTCTTTGAATGGTTGCAGGTTTCTTTGTAAATATCGCTTTAACATTCAAATTGTTTCTTACTTTTGTGCTCCTTTAAAATAAGTTTTTTTGCCGTCTTTTCGCTCCTTTAAGATTTAAATATTTTTTCTTAGCTTCACTAAAAAGAAGTTTTATAATCACCATTTTATACCTGATAATTTTTAATTTGCCAAAAAGAATATACTTGTCTAGTTTTAAACCTATATAACAGTAACTCTTTATGGGCGTGATATTTCGTGGAATTCGTTCTTAGCTGATCGTTACTCGGCTAAAAGATTAATCTTACCAAATATCAAGTATCTAGGTCCTATAGTAATAAACTCGGCGTCACAAAAATCGCACCTCTATGTTTTTTTCAGTAAATCGCTCCTAGAATCTAGCACATAAGTACTACGTATGAAAAAAATATATCATTCTAAAGTGCACTTCAATACCTTTATATTAATTACCTGTATCATTAAAAAAACAATTACCATTTCTAACCAGGGACCAATCAAAAAAATGTTTAAAAAAATGCTCACTTAAGGAGCACTACTTGTGCTACCTTATAAGGGTATAAAAGCTCATGTAAAGGTAAAAAATGGGTCAGTCGCTACTCAGACTTCAGAGTGAACACACCGGTACAACATACGCAAGAGAACAGTACCTGAAGATGGATACAAACTCTGATGAAGCCGCTCAAATCATTGCGCTATTGCAATCAGGACTGCGACAGGTTGACGTTGCTCGACAGTTGAACCTTAGCCGATTCTCAGTTCGACGAATATACCAACGGTCCCTTGAGACTGGTGGCGGTGGTGAGGTGGTATACTCGAAGACGTGGATCCGGAAGAAAACGCTGCACGTCAGAAAGAGACGACCGCTTCGTTGTTTCCACATCCTTGCGGCACCGCTTCAGCAATGCTGTTGAGTTGCAACAAGAGCTCCGATCAGCTTGCAGAACGTCTGTGAGTGTTTCTACGATTAGAAGAAGACTGAAAGAAAAGGAATTGAGAGCTCACAGACCTGCTAGGGGCCCAAAATTGACCGTGCAGCATCGAAGAGAGCGGTTACGATTTGCCCAGGAGCATGTCAACTGGACGAGTGAACAGTGGAAAGCCGTTCTCTTCACCGATGAGACACGAGTATGTCTTTTCTGCAACGACAGACGCAGAAGAGTATACCGAAGACGAGGAGAGCGATTTGCCCAGGCTTGCATAGAGGAATCCGTCGAATACCGAGGTGGTTCCTGTATGTTCTGGGGTGGCATATCCGTCGAAGGGAAAACGGAGCTTGTGTGCGTCTCTCGGACTGGTGGTGGTCGCGGGCAAGGGTCGCTGAATGCTCGGCGGTACATAACGGAGATCTTACAAGACCATGTGGTTCCGTATGCTGCTTTTGTTGGCGATGGGTTCATGTTAATGTATGATAACGCCCGTTGCCACACTGCGTTTGCTGTGCGGGACTATTTGGAAGAGGTTGAGATCTCTGTTATGCAGTGGCCAGCACGAAGTCCAGACCTGAACCCGATCGAGCATCTCTGGGACGATGTAAAGAGGCACGTACGAGCACGAGATCCTGCTCCCACCACTCTACAAGAGCTCCAGGATGCCGTGAAAGACGAATGGGACAACATACCCCAAGCAAGAGTGGTGACCCTCGTGAGCTGCATGAAGGATCGGCTGGAAGCTACCATCACAGCAAGGGGTGGAAACACTAGATTTTAAGGCCTTATTTGTAATTTTTTATGATGTTATTAATTTTATTTTTTGTCACTTTGTCATGTTTTAAGTTTTTTGTTATTAAAGAATTAAAATGCATACACATGTTTTTTATTTTCTAATAGGCAATTGAATTATCTTTCTAATGATATCCTACAATCATATCCTTACAATTCACAAAGTTTGAGTAAAATTATTTTGAAGTTGCTTTTATTAAAAGGTGCGATTTTTGTGACGCCGAGTGTATATATAGTCTATGGTTCCAGAGATATCTCATTATGATACGATACAGTACGCAGGTGGAAATCTCTTATATATAATTAATTATAGACAAATAGAGATGACTTTCTTAGCTCATATAATCAATCACCTAACTAATGATATCGTTATATATATACAGGGTTATTTGTAATTAGTTGAGCACCTTTTGCAGGCAGCCTCTCTACATCAATCCTAACAACATTTGTTCTACGACTTTTTAAAATTAATAGTTTTAAAAATTTAGTTTTTCCCATACAAAATTTGTTTACTGCCTCTGAACGAGCATTTAACAAACTCGCAACCTTGAGCAAAGAGGCCACGCACCTTGCGTAGGCAAAATACGTGCCAAGGACACGAGCAGCGGGGCGCGGGGTGGCGGGGTGATGCAGCGGCGGCGATGCACGTTTGAACTTGATCCAGTCGTTTGTCACGGTCAATTAGATAAGCGTGTGCCGCGCGACCCGCTGGCTCCCGTTACTCGGTAACCGAATTTCGATTAGTGAAAACAGTACTGTGATGCCGTAACACAAATATCGAGTACACCAAGATAGTGCGAGTGCTGGCTAAGTGTGGTAAGAGGAGTCGGTGAACAGTTGATTTTTAGGTGTGGTCTTTGTGTTGGATATGAAGGGGACTATTTTGCACCGGTATCGACGAGATATAAATTTAAGAGGTAATTTGTAAATATTGAATCCTTTTGTAAATAACATATTGTATTATTGTAAATAATCTGATTCTACCTTGATTAATTGTTAACAATTTTAATACACAATACGACGATTGGGTAATTATTACATACTGTTTGAAATAAAACAAAAAATAATAATAAGTTATAATAGTATTACGTGCGTGGTACCTTACAAATTTCGTACAGCGCTAGACTGCCGCGACCTATACTTTAGACTGCTTACAAAATACAGAGTAATAAATAATCGAGGGAGCAAAAATTTTTTTGTTTCGTTTATTCTGAGTTATTTATCAAGATTTTTTAAAAGTCGTAGAACAAATGTTGTTGGGATTGATGTAGAGAGGCTGCCTGCAAAAGGTGCTCAACTAATTAAAAATAACCCTGTATATATATATATACTCACAAAATACAATAAAATTCTGATAAAAAACAAATATCCAACCAATCAAAGAAAATGTTTCATAACAAACGTAGTTTTTACACAGTATATTAGTAATAGTATTTTGCCGTTGATATTTACTATATACATATATTTTTTTAATATCTACCATATAGCTTCATATGAAATGACTATGATTTAGAAAGTTACTTTTTATCATATAAAAATACTCTAAACGTTTAATTTATAATGTAATCAAAAGGTTATACAACGTAAGTGATGACAAAAATTGAAAGGTTCTTTTGAGATACGGATATCTAACAAATACAAAATTATTATTCTAATGGGCTATGTAATCAATAATAAATGATATATGCGTCACCATGTGATTATGCATCAATTCCACATTTTTTATCAGCCCTCCCTCAAAACCCAATTTAATCTGCTAGAAAAAAACATAGTTAGATTATTTAAAAGGCGATACGACGCCGTATATAAAATATCGAAGTCAGAATGTAGATATGACATTTCCGAAGCGTAATGTCGGGTGATTTGTGTGCAGCAGAACGTCGATCAAATACGATCAGATCAGCGATTCCTTTTATACGTTTATTTAGTGATGTATGGCTGTGGCCTAGATGTAGTATCTTGATAGATTTGGATGCTTTCGTTATGTGATGGATTTTATGGATATCGAATTTTTTATGACCTACATTATATTGGAAATATGCTTTTTTATAGAAAATATATCATAAAGATTCACACAAATTTGTTTGCACTGTTTTGACGTAAGTACCTACCTGTCTATTAGATTTTTATGTTTTTGTGGATATGACAACTTGGGAAGTAATTTGTGTAAAATCTCAGTACATCTCAGTAGGTAAAGGTTGGTTATTTTTTAGTAAATAATTACTATAATCTCTATGTCAATGATCTCAGTAAGTCCGTAGACGCACACAAACAGGTAGACTCTATCTATACAGATTTTAGTAGTGCATTCGATAAAGTAGATCATAAACTCCTATTGCAGTAGCTAGCAAATCTTGGTATATTTGGACGGCTTTTAGGGTGGTTCAAGTCTTATTTTTCGACGAGGAAACAAAGAGTCGTTGTTAGTGGTCACCAATCCTTACTCTACTCATCTACATCTGGTCTTCCACAAGGATCCCATTTGGGGCCAATTTTGTTTATTATTTTTATTAATGATATAGCTAGTTGTGCTAAACATAGTTTGTGTTCCATATATGCAGATGATGTAAAATTATTCAAGGTGATCGAATCAGACGCAGACATATCTCTGCTTCAAAACGACCTCAACTCAGTGACTTCCTGGTGTATTTCCTGGAAATGGAATGGTCCTTAATCCTGACAAATGTTACCACATCACATTTACAAAAAAACACAAATCCTTTAAATCATCATATAAGTTAAACGGCAAACTTATTCAGAAAGTCAAGACAATACGTGATCTGGGAGTGATCCTGGACTGCAAGCTCACATTTATACCATTTGTGGATAATATCATGACAAATCCAATAAAACACTAGGGTTTATAAAGAGAATATGCCGCGACTTGGATTCTACCCAGGTTCTAAATGTGCTGTATTATACTTATGTACGCAGTGTTTTAGATTACGCGTCACCGGTCTGGAACCATGCTTATTAAACACATGTGAATCGCATAGAGTGCGTTCAGAAAAGTTTCACGCGTTATCTGCGGTATAAATGTAATACCCTCACACACCATACCGATTACAAAACGAGACTTAAACACTTTGATATGATATCTTTAGAAAATCGTAGGCAAGGTCACGATCTAATATTTTTACATAAAATTATCAACGGCTCTAAACAAGTTCCGAGACTCACCAGCGAAGTATGTATATCGGTACCACGCGACAGCGCTCCAAGAACAGAACGGAAGCTAAATATGTTCTGTCCCCATATAGCTCGAACTAATCTCGGTCATTCGGCGCCCATGAATCGATTAATGAGAACATTTAATGAAATTCACAATCGTTATAGTGGCATTGACATCTTTTCCAGTACACTATCACAGTTCCGCAAATTACCTACTTTCGACCAAGTTTATGTTATAACTTACTTTTATTTTTCTCTTTTTTCTAATTTGGTAATTTAGTGTTTGGTTTATTATTTTTTTTTATGTATTAGTTGTTTAGTTCTTAACGTAGGTATGTTTAATTTTTTTTTTTTATAATTTATTAATTTAGCAAGCATTATATTGTGCCCTAGTTTTTAATATCGTGTAAATACTATAGTTTAAATTTAATCCGTTTTTATTCAGTTTTATTTAATTTTTAGTTAACCTTTGTTTATTTTATGCTATTATTGTATGTTGTATATTTGTACTTTGTAATTTTTATTTTTAGTGAGTAAGTTTTAATGAAAGTGCTGTGCACTCCTGTAAGTGACTGGTTCACTCTAGAATATAAGATATGTTAAATTATGTAAATTGTATAGTGAATAAGTCGTTGGGGTGCCATATATCAATAAATAAATAAATAATTAAGGTATCTATTATTAAATCCTCTGAAACGAACATTTAAATATACAAAAATACCTGATAGAATAAAAAGGTATGAGTATGATCATATTATATAAACATTTTCAAACCGTAAGGTCAAAATATATGAGCTTTGAAAGGCTCTAATAAAATAAAGCAAATATGAGGTTATAGCTTTCGACAAGGGTCGAATTTACTGAGAGTTGACTTCGCAAAGAATACACTGGTGAAATTGTATGGAATAGGCATATTGGTTTATGTGACGTTAATAATACAAGGTTTGCGGTTTACTTTGCGGTTTATCTGAAACCTGGATTTTAGTACTAGCCTATAATATAAAGGTTGGCTAGTTATGTAAATTTATAAAAAATATGTTGAATTGTTAGAAATACCTAACAATCAATAAAACTCCCTTAAACTATTTATTTACTACTAGGTACATAACAATAAAAACTAAGAAAACAATTCCGCTTAAAGTGAAGTTTTTTAATAAAATGATTTTGTTTAAAAGACTTATTTGATATCCTTAGATGAATATTCCCTTGCTTTAATAAGATTTCCCTTGCAATAACACGCCGAGTGGTTTAATATAGGAAACTCCAATTAAGCAGGCGACGCAAAAGTTATTAAGAAATTTTAGAATTAGACATGAAGTTGAGTACGGAGACTTGTTTGACTCTGTTTATAAGTAACGTAGAGATAGAAAGTGATCCATATTTTATTACAGACTGTCGCTGCCGATGTATTGAATTTTATATGTAACTTAGTGTGTATTAATTAATAATAAGACTGAGCTTATAAAAACTTTAAATAAAGATATAGGTGTGAGTCGTGAATGGTGTTAGGTCGTAAATATGAACCACCACACTTTTAAGTTTACCGTTTTGAACCAGTAACGAAAAAACTTTTGATCGTAGGTTTTATTGAGTTCCAAAATTTAAAACTAAACAACTTTTGTTATTTTTATTAATTAATTAAAATGCAAATTGAAATGTTCTTAAGAAATAAAGTTAATAGTTAGAGTATTTACTTGCACACTTTACCTGGATTTGACAAGTTTGAGTTGTGTTTCCCGCCTCTAAGATCTCGAACATAACTTTGAAAAGATGATTACAGTGTGTCAACTACAAGCACAAGTAGAATTGGATCTAAGTTTTAATCATCTAATTTACAGACAAAGGTTGAAACTTTCTATGACAATTTAACATAATAATGTTCAAATTATTATATAACGAGTAAATTATGTTAATCTTAAAACGAAAATAATTAACGAGATTATTTTAACTTCTGTAGGTACATATCTCTCTGATTTTATTTTTTTTATATATGAACGCAATAAAACAATATATATTTGCAATTGACGTTTTTTCAGTTAAAGAAAGTAGTTTTAAAAAAGATATGAATTTTATAAAAAAAAAACATATCTTTCTTAATATTACTACTCGAAATTCAGAGCTAATTTATAATTTAACCGAAACAGTGTTAACGTTGCACACGTGACGTCACTTTACAGTTACATACAGAGGCATACAAGAGAATATTCAATATCCTGAACCCGTACTTCAAAGCATCATCGGTATAACTGAATAAACTGACAGTTAACTTGATACAGCCCGGGCGTGCATTTTAACTTCCGTTCCGCTCAGATCGATCCGCAATCTGAAATTCCTTTGGGACTACGACAATGTGGGATTCTGTTGGATCGCGCTGAGTCCCAAATCCCGTGGCGTTAGCAGGGCTGTCACTAACCGAATAGGTATTACTAAAATCTTTTATTTTTATATACCGAAATATATTATAATATAACGAAATAGGTATACATATTTAGTTTCTTGAATAATACACTTTATTAAATTTATTCTGTACCTACTGATGTATGTCAGGCCGACATTCTGTTAAAACTAACTTTTACTCGTCACTTTGCACGCTGTAATGGTATAGGTAATTTCAAATATATAATAAGACAGTAAAAATCGAGTGTGTGTACATTAAATGTTTTTACAAAAAACTGATAGGGGGCGATTAAAAACGAGTAAAAGGAACAAAAAAACAAATTTTGGATTATTTGTCTGCCTTTATGTCTGTCTGGTACATTATAACGTCGAATCTACTTGACGGATTAGAACGCGGTTTTCACAAATGGATTATATATAATCTGGAGCGTTGTCAAAACTTTGTTAAGTCGAAATCTGTTAAGGGAAAAAGAAGTTATGGTCAATTGAAAATTTACTTCAAGCACTGTTACAAAACTTTTAAACAGAATTGAATGTGGTTTACATAAACGTATATAACTTAGATAAAGCTAGAATTTCTACTTTGTTTTATCTGAATTTTAATAAAATAACAAATTGAATATGAGCATATGCCCATTTTAAATTTAGTTACATAAAATCTTAATAGATGGCGCTGACTTTTTTAGAACTCTCTATGATTATGTTTTCGCATATGGTATAGCAGTTTGAAATTCTACAAAGAAATGTTTTAATTGAACACTACTTAAAACATAATATTTGGTAAAAAATATTTCATATTCATATGCTTTATTACGTATATCTGAATAATGTCCTGGCTGTGTGTCTAATGTGTATGTACTTATGTTATTATTTTCAGTTTTTATATCGTAGCAATGTAATGCCTATATGTATAAAATCGCCACGAGAGTTGGAAGCTATAGAAAAAACTTTAAATCTATTATTGGTCTGGATAATTGTAGTTTCCACAGATTACACAAGCGACCTACACGCGGACGGAGCCGCGGGCAACATCTAGTGGTAAAATAATAATATTTGTAGAATATGTCTCAGTATGTAAAGTTATGTCTTATTTAGAAATAACTTAGACTTAAACTTACAAAGACAACTGCTAAAGATGCATTTTAGATACACGAAGCACTTATAGATTGTAGTAGGTACCTACATTCCCTACTTACCTGTTTGATTGTGTTTGATTGTGTGTGTAAGTTTCTCTAACCCACACTCGTATTTCTCATTTTGTATTTATTGTCCCTTAAATTGCAGTAATGAAAAGCGTGGGCTTCGCAGTCTGTTACGCTTTTAATTACGGAAATGTGCCTTAATGATATTAGTTTTTATGTTTATTGCTTAACTTTTACTTGTTGGGTTACCATGCCAGGTACACCGAACACAAGACCTCAATGAGATTTTGATCTTTGAAGAGATATGATAAGATTTTCAAGGCTATTGTATTTTTAATTTTGCTAGGTGCAGCTTTATTAAAATTACTTTTCATTTAAATGTAAATAAATTAATCACTAGTGTTGAGCTTATTAGTTCAAAAATAATTAAATATTATAAATACAAAACTGAGTCACGTACAAATCTTGACGAACGTTAACCCTAATGATTATTAATAATAATGTTTTATTAAACTAAATCCAACAAAGGAAATTACCTGCCGTTGATAATTAATTAATGAAATCAAATCAAATTATCAGCGAGGCTTTGTGTTCGTATCATCCTCGAAGCCTTCCAATTTGCAGTTTTAGTGTCATTTGTTACAGTCATAGTGTCATTACCACACACTAAAATCATTAGTATCATTGAATCTATAATTAGAAATGCTGATTTGGTCATAAAATATATCAATAGTTACGTGACAGATTACGATTATTTAGTTAATGGTTTTAAAAATATGTCTTCGTTTTTTAATCTATGCAAATGCCCATAATAACCCTGAAGGTACTTTTTTGGTTTTAACCTGCTTTTTTTGGGATAAGTCTGATTTGAATAATATCATTCCATTTTTCCGTTCAATTCTCGCGGGAGAGAAACAGTTATAATACGACATTACGACTCTTACAAACAAAATTAGAAAGCGTTTTTTTAAAAAAAATATAGCTAAGTATTTGACCAGCATTCAAAAACCTATTATATCTTATACAGTTTGATAAACGTTCCAGCGGGTAACTTTCTTCTGTAGTCCACACAGACAGAGACGCGGAGAACAATTAGATATACATAAATGGTACATTATTGCTATATCAAAATATCTTGAATGTAGTTTTTATTTAACCACAATTGGTGATTAAGCGCAAAACAAAATTGAAAAATCAACAAAACATCGACTAAACAAATTCAATTAGATTATGCTGGAGATACACGAACAGTGTGTAAATGTGGTTTACCAATAACGTGTGATAAATTATTAACGGTGTTTAACATTAAGAGAATAATCTAACATATAAAAACAATGTAAGTAAAAGCAAACTACCTATTAATATATGTAGCAGGAATTATTAATATAGAAATTTTAAGTGTACATAATTCCAGACATCCACAATGTGTTCTACCTATATGGAATTAGTTAATATAAAAAGGATTCAATTTAGTTATTAAATTAGATATGTATTGAGTAGTTCTAGTCTCTATTGGTAACCCTGTTTCGGATCAGTTCGACGCAGACAATGTGGATGCAAATCTGCAATTCCACGAATTGTTCTAATGGAGTAACAGGATAAATTTGAAAAGATTCCGTTTGGATGAATAGGATTGAATCAACGCTAATAAAGATAATAAAGCAGATTTATATTAAAAGTTTGGATCTCCTCTAACTACTCTAATAATATGTGTATCCTAATAAAATAAAAGAAAGAGCGCTTGGCAGAAAATATATTCAATTAGTTAACGTCGTGAGTCCCTTTTTATTTCCAATGCCAGGCTGTCTGTTGTTGTGTCTTGTCTCCGAGTTCCGTTAAATATTATTAGATACCGTGGCGTCGGCATCCTGTTAAAGTAGCAGAACACAATTACAACTGGTTATTTTTGTGTGTGAGTATAATATAGTCGTACATGTAGTAGTGAAGATGCCATGTCTAAACATTTTACTCGTTAAGTAGTAATGTTGTAAAAATATAATGTTTCACCTAAAGACCATATGTAGTATATAATAAACAAATAAATTAAGAAAACATGTATTCGTATTTTAAAATATATTAAATATTTATATTTATTTGTATGTCCTTTTTATTTTTATAATGTTAAACTTCTAAGAATCGTTCATTGCCAAATTATAATATATAAATTTATATATACTATTTTAGAGCTATTTTAACAGTCGCATGGTTAATACACAAAATAGATTTATTCCTGAAAAATGTAACGGTGTCGTAATGGACTTTAAAAAAATTACATACTTATAACATTATATCATACTCTCATTTATGATCGTTATTGGCTCGAGTTATATCCGATAGCTGATAGCTGTGATCGGTCAAACCAAAAGACACATTATTTTTATGATTGTCATCCAAAAATCATAGAGTTATTATACATACAAAAACGAAATATAAAGAGATAGATAGATCGAAATTACGTATCTGTCTCTTTTTTTTGCGCGTACATAGGTAGTAGGTAATTGAGTGATTGTCATTATTACTAAAATGCTAAAGCTTACCTAATATTTTAAAGTGTGAGATCAAATTTAAGTAAAAATTATAGACAATTATGTACTATAATTATATTTTCTATTTTATTTATTGTAAGCAATGCATTGTGTGTGAAAAGAAACTAGCTTTTCGACTACAGTCACAGTTTTCACAAGTAAGAAATTGACAGTTTTAATTTGTCATACACATGTTAAAAGATATATTAGTAGTATATAATATGATAAAAAAGATTAACTTCATAAGAAGATATTTAAATCTACTTATTTCTCTTCAGATTTTAGGGAAAATTTTCAACCAAAACCTTCAAAGATTTGTTGTGCCACTTTCATGCTGGATCTAAACTTATATCATAATACTGAAGGATATACAACTTTAAGAAGATAAAAATTAGATTAAAATAATCACAATATTCGAATATGATAACAGTAACCACATTTTCAACCATTTCTAGATTTACTGAATTATAAAATAGGAATAGAATAACATTTCCATCGGATGATGTTATTTTGAGATGTTATCATTGCACAGAAAAAATATTAAGACGCTATAAATCTTCATTACAATACAGAATATTGATCATATTTTAGAACAGGAACCTCTGTATGATCACAGACACCAACTAACACTTCTTATCATTCAAAATTATGTCGATATAAAGCAGTCGATATGAAGCACGAAAGTGATAAATATTTCAAGGGCAATATTAATTGGTGTACCTTACTCTAGGGATTCTCATCAAGTATTATGTATACTTAAATCTAATTTTACGTGATAATGTTTTTACCTAGAATAATAGAGATAAAGAGAATACCTAAAATAAAAGAGATATTTTTTACCTTACCTAGAATAATTTAACAATACATAGGAAAAATAAATAAGTTATCAAAACACAGTTATTAATTACAATTAATAACTTTCGTTTTAGGATAGAATAAAAAATATTTGAATTTTCGTCTGGACTCAATATAGTATTCAAAAAATGTTTTAAACAAATGTTTTGACTCATTCTAAATTAAATAGTAAAAAAACTCAAACATTTGGAATGTTCTAAAACAATGTCCAAGTATTTAAATTATAAACGCATCATAAATAGGTATTTCTTTACGCATGTGTGATTAGACAAAGACAAATGGTGTGTCATCTTACATCTTTTTTTTTCTCTGAAACTGACGGTCATAGGAATGACTCTATAGTCATTCCTATGACCGTCAGTTTCATAATAATATTATTTTTATTCTTTTTAGAGGTCTTTTTGTATCGGAGGTTTTTTAATTTTTTTGTCATAGAATTATTACACAAAGAATAGATGAACTATTTCATCTATTTCATTCATCTATTTCATCTATCATATCTACCGTTGTGCGTACGTTGACAATGGTGTCTATTTTACGAAGTTAATGTTACTGGTTTCTCAATTGTACTAAATGAACCTACAAACACACAAAATTTTCAATTGTTTAAGTATTTCTATTTATTTATCCTAATATTATAAAGAGGAGAGATTTGTTTGTTTGTTTGTTCGAATTGAATAGACTCCGAAACTACAGTACCGATTTAAAAAAAATCTTTTAGCATTAGAATCCTACATTATCCCTGATGAACATTGGCTATATTTTATAATCATCATCGACATTAGTATTATAAAGAGGAAAGATTTGTTTGTTTGTTTAAATTGAATAGGCTCCGAAACTACTGGACCGATTTAATAAAATATTTTATCTTTAGAATCCTACATTATCCCTCTGATGTACAAAGGTTATATTTAATACGAGAAATATATATATTATATTTAATAAAATAAGGATTCGCGTGAAAGTTTCGACAATGTAATAAATTATAAATGTATTAAGTAACATGATTCAAGACTTTTTCATATGGGTAGGTAGATAAAATAGGTTTCATATATACGAATATTAATAAATATAAACATTTAAAGTTAAAATGATTTACAATCACTAATAACGCTATGATGAAGGGATTTATATTATCACTAGCTGTTGCCTGTGATTCTTTATGATATGACGATCATAAGCCCTATAAATATATTTTTTACAGTCTACGTGGACGCAGCTATCCCTAATAAAGTATTTTACCTCAGTAAGTAAGTGTACAAACCTTTTGGCCTTCATAACAAGACTTTTTTTTCTTTATAGTGCGGGTGAAGCCGCTCGGAACAGCTAATTATTGCATAAGAACCTTTCCCCCGCACGAATAAAACGTCAATATCTTGGACACGACTATTTCTATTTCGACCAAACATGAATAAGAACCATCTTAACAAACATAGTTTTTTATTTAAAAAACCGCATTCAAATCCGTCCACGCGTTTGGCCGCAAATTTGCCACAGACAGATACACAGATACACAGATCTACAGGTCAAACTTATAACACCCCTCTTTTTAGTCGGGGGTTAAAAATATCATCCAAAATTTGAATTTGACAAGTGATATTAAATGTACACAGTAAGTAATATTTATTTACAATATATTAGAATGGAAAATACATCGGAATTTACATGTTTTATTTATAAGTTTCGAAATAGTAGGTGCACAACAGTAGCGCCACCTACGTAATTAATTATTTAATGTTGTTTAGTATTTACTGTTAAATGTTATTTAGTATTTACTGTTAAATGTTATTTAGTATTTACTGTTAAATGTTTTAAGAATTAAAAGCGAAAAGATGTTTAACATAATGTTTAATCTTTTATTAATTATTAGAACTTCAAGTTGGTTATGAAATTGGAAATTACCCTTACCTAAATATTATAGTGTTAAAATATTATAAAACGAGTTGTAAGGGCTGCTCTCGCCCATTCTATTGCAAATGGTTGGATATTAAACACTGAAGAGCAAGTCCTAACAATATATAAATCTTATTCTGGTTTTTTATAATACTACACGGGACAATGTTGCTCCGATTCCTCGATTTTGGTTTAAAATATTATATAATATATAAAAAAATATTTCTTAAGCTATAGAAATAATTTTTATTCAATCAAACTAGTCCTTTTGAACATACGCTACATTAAAAAATTCACGCTAAATTAAAAAGTTTTTAACAAAGACCAAAAAGAAAAAAAATCTTTAATCCACCCTTTTTAAACATTTTGTATGCGCAAAGAGTTGCCAGTAAATTAGTTCTTAAGTTACCAGCAAAATTAAAGGAACATTCAGAAAAATTGGCAGAATTAAATTAAAAGGGGAACAATACTTGCGTTTAATTTTCAAGTGGTAGCATTTTAAAAATGTTCTGGTTCTCGGTATTTCGACTTATACAATTTTTAAAAGTGTTATTTTAAATTAAAACATAACTTACTACGTTCTCAGACTACGACCACGAGTTAGACGACAAAACTTAAAAGTTGATATTCTTATAGCAATTTAAATAATTTTATGAGTTATTTTTAGATGAAAAGATTTCAAAAGAGATATTTTGTAGGGGATTTGTTATTATTTTGAAAACAAAGGGAGTTTATATTTTTTTATTCTTTTGAAAGCTGCGAAGTTGGTTAAAAGCAAAAATTATGAAATATTTTTGCAGGAATACCATGTATAAAATAGTTTTCTTATATGATATATAAACATATATCATATAAGAAAAGTACATTTTGTTTTACGATTAAATACAATTAGACCTAAATTTAACATTAATATCCTACACGTTTGACCTCATTAGGGTTCCGGAATTAAACAAAATTACCGTTATTAAATATAATTATTCGCTCATTTTATGCAAAGCCTTTGCATTATAAACCCAATTAAATCAATTGGCTTACATAGCGGGGTTACAGCTTGTGTGCTTGTCGGCCATTTTGTTTAATCGTGTTCTACGAATCCTCAACAGATTTATATGAAACTTCGAACTCAGCTCTTCCGTGACTAACTTTATAGTTATAAAGCTGTTCAACCCAAGTTGGTTTTAGTTGTTTTCTGGTTGCGCCTTGGACTTATGGCTGTGGTTACCTGGAACTAAATAACAGAAGCCATCTCGTTGCTGTTAGTAAGTATCATCTATTATTTACATATGATATATGTATGCATAATTATACAAAATATATCAATTACATTAATCTTTATTTAATCGTTGGGCCGCGTGATAGTGACAAGTAGCTTCTGAGATGTAATTTTCACTTAATGAGATCATGGTCAAAAAAGTATTTATTTTGCTAACACAAACGGTAGTTAAAAAATATTCTCATATAAGTATTAAAAACATGTAAAAAATTAATAAAACATTAAAAAAACAACCGATACAAAAAGACCTCTAAAAAGAATAAAAATAATATTATTATGTACCTACTTATTGAAGTTGTTGCGTCGGGGGACCGTTGTACGTACGTTGACGATGTTGTTTACTTTACGAATTTACTAGGGCTTAGACTATACGATTCGATATCTTAATTTCTTTATTTGCCTTGGTAACTTATTTGCATTTTGATTACTTCCTTTATTAAGCGGTCCCCCGACGCAACGACTTCAATAAGTACATAATAATACATATTATTTTTATTCTTATTAGAGAGCTTTTTGAATGGAGGTTTTTTAAATTTTAATTTTTTTTTTCTGCGTTTTAATGTTATGTTACTGGTTTCATTAATGTATTAAATAAACTTACGAACACACAAATTTTCAGTTGCTTAAGTATTTCTTATAATATTGCATATGAACCTGCATCAATAAAACCTCAATATCTTGGAGACGACTTTTCTATTTCGACCAAATATAGCTAAGAACCATCTCGACAAACCAGGTTTTTTGCACTTGCAAAAATTGCAGAAATACTTGCGACCGTTGAGATACTTTCCCAAATCTAGCTCAATAGAGGTCACCTCCATCCTGATTATAAAAGTTTACACTATTTATACTGTTTTAATATTTAGATGGGCCGCGATATGGTATCACTTAAAGAGTCATACCGCAGGGCGACGGTCGAGTCCTGCCGGTGTCGAATAGATTTAAAAAAAGAATTTTCGCTTAGTAAAGGAATGTTGAACAAAGATAGTATATAATAAAAATCATATCAATAAAACTAACCAGAATCTAACACACTACAGTAGGTACCTACTTGTTGTTCATACATTTGTAGAACAATCAAAATAGTTATATTAATAAATTTATTAATATATATTTAATTTAATAGTAAATAGATATTATTTCCGATTTCTTAATTTGCTTTGTTGATTTTAATACAAAGGTACATTATTTCATCTTTCTCCGTCGTTGTGTTCATATTCTGGATAAATCTATTGAAGTGACGAATAATTGAGGCGGAAGCTGTCGTCGGCCATTGCAGCTCCATTAGGGTAAACCATAGATATTGTACGGCAGGAAGGACACGGAGAACACCATAAACAACTTTTATAATATTTCAGTAGTTTTGCTTTAATTTTAAGCAAAGTATATATTTTTTTTTGCTCTAACAACGTTTTAAGCTAACAAAGAGACCATTTTATAAATATCAAATTACGTAATGTTCAGCGAGAGCAGATATATATTTTTTGATATTTTATCCATTAATTTAATTTATATATGACTCTTCTGTTTAATCTTTTTCTATGACGTCACTTCCGTTGCCGTGCACATCAATTAGCTCGGACGTTGATTCGATATGCTAACTAAATTATATTGACATCTGCGTGAGATAAAATGTCTTTAAGATATATTGAACCAAATTTTGAAAAGAAAATGAGTTTGTTTTTAAAGGAAACAATATAATTTTGTTTTAATAAAAATATTATCATATATTGATAAGATATTACTATAGCAACTTTAATTAATAATTGTTTTATTATTATTAATTTATTTAAAATCAATTAATGAGCATGATGAGCAAAAAAAACAACAGAAAATATACCCAAATAAATGTAACCATGAGACGTACCAATTATATTTAAATTAAAATATTTTATATATACACTCATGGACATATTTAGGGGAACGCAAAAAAAAGGTCGAATAACGGAAAATATTTTCATATTTTCGTACTGGCCACTATACCAATATTATGTATTAAATAAAAAAGATGATTTTAAAAATAATTTTATTTTAAATTTCATTTGTTTTTTTTTTGTTTATCTGCTAATATCTGAGACACGTAGTGTATGGAATTTTCGTCGGCTTTTGTTGTTTTTAACAAAAACTTTATTTCTGTTGTTTTTTTGACGAAAAATTGTCATTATTGAGTGAAGTGAACTTAATTCGATAAATTTAGGCTATAATGCCGAATCACAGCGTTGCTCTGGTTTCTAAAGCTGTAACTTTAATTGAAAATGGTTACACTTACAATGAAGTGGCTCAAACATTACATGTTTCCAAGTCTGTGATTTTCCGCAATGTTAAACGATACCGGCAGACTGGAGAGTATACCAGGCGTAAAGGACAAGGTCGCAAAAGAGTAACAGGAGAGAGAGACGATAGATTTATTGTCAGCAGTGTTCTCAGAAACCGTACCTTGACTTCTTCTGAGGTACGAAACCAGCTGCAGGAAGTTCGACAAGTGATAATTAGTATCAAAACCGTCAGAAGAAGACTGAAGGCAGCTGGTATAGGGGCGTACTTGCCTGCCAGAGTTCCACAGCTCACCGCAGGTCATCGAGTGGCTCGGGCCAGCTTTGCTCGTTTCCACCTAAATTGGAATAATGACGCTTGGGGAAAAGTTCTTTTTAGTGATGAGTCCAGATTTTGTCTCAAACCAGATGATGGAAGGACCAAAGTATGGCGACGACCCGGAGAAAGATACGCTCAGTGTAACATTATTGGAAGAGAGCCGTATGGTGGAGGGTCAGTAATGGTATGGGGCGGTATTGGCTTAGGAGCACGCACGGAGCTACACATCGTAGAAAACGGCTCCCTGACTGCGGCAAGATATGTAACCGACATTTTAGAGCAGATTGTGATGCCTTTTGCCCCTTTCATTGGAGACAATTTTCTTCTAATGCATGACAACGCTCGACCTCACATTGCGGCATTAGTTTCGGAATATCTTAATGAGGTCGGATTCCAGGTTTTGGGGTGGCCGGCACGCTCGCCACACCTAAATCCAATAGAACACATTTGGGACAAACTGGGAAGACAAATTAAACAAAGAAATCCATCACCTGTCAACGTAAGAGACCTCAAAACCGCGTTGGTTGAAGAATGGAACTCAATGCCGCAAAGTTTTATTGACAATTTAATAGAGAGCATGCCCAGACGCATGCAGGCAGTTTTAACAGCAAGAGGTGGCAACACTAAATACTGATTGTATCACCCATCGCGAAAAAACCAGTCATTTGGACAATATTAACTTTTCTTTAGTTTTCATTGTGTTAGGTCAATACTCTTCAGAATGAAGTCACTGACCTTATTGTCTTTAATTTCGTTTCTTTCGCTTTAATTTTGTGATTTTTTATGTTCAAAAATGTTAATTTAATTAATTCAGAATAATAATCAAATGTATTGTACAACAAAAATGTGTTTTCATATGATCTTGCAGTCTGTTTTTTGCGTTCCGCTAAATATGTTCACCGGTTTATATACATATTCAATTGTAACTTCACATAAAGATATATTTCATATTACGTTAAAGTATAAAAATCTAAGAAAACATTCCCAAATTTACGAAATAGCAGAAGTACAGTTCTACCTCATAATTCTTGCTAACTCGGTTTTCCTTACACTATATTCTTAGTGATAGTATCGTAACAAGAATGTACGGTATTTATGAGCACACGAATCTATTTAATGTAGTTCACAGAGATTTACGATCCTAGATATGTTCGTACACGACTAAAAACACAAAGCAACAGAATATATAGAGGTGAAATACGGATCGGAACCTCTGGTAACAGTTTGTATTTATCTCGAGATATGTTTGAGGAAACAAAACAAATGTGCGGTTATTTACAAAATGTTACCTAATAATAATAAACTAAATTTAATTATCAATCAAACTTAATTAATAATAAAATATAATTTAATAAGTCATACGTAAAGTAATAAAGGCGCAATGAAGCCTTCCATTCCTACAAAAACTTTTGTTAGAAGATTGAAGATTTAAAATATCAAAGAACATATAAAATGTATTGTAATTAAGTATTACATATAATTGTAAAAATAACTTACTCAATAATAACCCTGTACATAAATACTCTGTTAAAGTATCATTGCAGGAGGAAACTTTCTCTCAAAACTAAACTAGAATTGAATTCAAACAATTTGAACCGAACAAAACAATCATTGAAACATTCTACAGAAAATTTACGATAAAGACCTTACAATCTGGCTCGTATTTCTTTCTTAATGTTACAAAAGCTTCCAGTAACCTGGGGTAACCTTCGGACACTCGATCTCAATTGGAATTTCAATTGTGTTCTCTGTCTGAGAATTAATCTCGAGTGGAAAGTGCTTCAAACTATGTTCGATCATTTAATTAAAGACAAAACTTTTCCCTACATTTACTGCTTTCATGTCGGTTTACCTAAACCATTAGCTTACAATGTAATCATCTTGGAAGTGTTTAAGACCCCCATCCATGCAATAAAAACAAGACAGCTAATAAATGTATTTACTGGTATAAAAACAAATCGAATCTGTAACTTGACACAATTTCTCGTAAGAGAAATAATGAAATCAAATTTTCCTTATAATGAACAAAATAAAAACTTCATCTAGACGTTATGAATTCATAAAACGTTTCTCGCAAGGCCATTTCATTTGCCCGGAGCTTATTTTCATTGTTACATACGGGTGTACATTTTATTATAAAATCCTTAACTAATAAGTAATTATTAATCCTTAACTAATAAGTAATTAGTAATTACCTTAATTAATAGTGTCGTAATTTAAAATTAACATAGACCATACTTTAAATCCATGAATTCAATGAACACTAAAAAAGTAGATTTTGTTGTTCTGTTGTTTAAAGGAGTTTAAGTGTAACCAAAATTAAATTACCTTAATGACACTTTACAGAATAATATGAGTTATAAAGATAGTCATTTAATATATTTAAAGAATAAAATAAAAAACATAATGAGGATTTTTGCAACCGCGATTTGTACCGGTACGTTGGTCGTATATTTTCATTCTACTTTATATTACTTGGCTCATTGCTTTACATCTGTCAAATCTTGAGAGGTATTTGCCGGCTCCTTATAACTTAGAAGACGTAGTTTATATTAGGATGGGTTAGAACAACATTTAAAATTGTAAATTCCTATTTATTTTTCTTAAATACAGAAGGCTCTGGCTACTTATAGAATAGGGATTTAATTTTCGTAAAAAATATTCATTTCATCTAATATTTTGGTACTATCAATATTTAAGTAGGTACCTTGATATATATAATACTCGGTAATTTTTCTTGAAATTGTTAAAGTCTCGCAAAGTAATAATGTTTTTACTACCTACTAGCTTGTTTGTTTGTTTACTTTAGAAGTATGTTATGTTATGTATGTTATGTACATATATGACTCTACTACATGTAGAGTTTTTAATTAAACGTTATTTCATCCAGATTTGAAGGTTTTTTTGATTAATGTTATATCTAGATAAACATCTGTCATTTGAAATGTAGAATAAATAATAAATAAAACGTTTACGTCATGTTTAAAAGGAATTAAAACCGTAAAAGTAACGCAATTTAAAAATCTATTGTGAGTCAGCCTTTTGAAAACGAAATGAAACCACACCATCGCTAATAAATACTCCCAGAAAATCTCACCTTTCATTTCTACAAAACAATCGTTGATTAAAACGTCCGTTTTCCTGAAAACTTTGCTGAAAAACACCGCTGTTCACAGACAATGCTCCCTTAAAACTAATTACATTACAAACCCGCCCGCCGACCAACGACTCATAGTAATCATGTAACTGCACTCACATTAATTAAATTTAATTGTTCATAGAGTTTATAACTATTGGACCAGAGATGATGATGTATGTTGACTAGGTAATAACAATTATTTATTAACATTTTTAAAGTAAAACTTTTATTACATCGTCTCAAACTTTTTCGTCTGTGTGTTGCATGTCGCGTGACGGTCAGCCGCGGAGTAGGATAAAGTGAAAGGCGCTCGTATCGATGCGGTTTTTACTAGATACATTGAAAAAATCGAATGTAAGTCACTGTTCACGTATTTTAGTTACCATAAAATATTGGTTACATTTATAAACTGTGAAATTCATGATGAAGATGGAATTGATAATAGAATGATTGAAAATAATTGAAAAACGGATCAAAATGACTCAACGATTATAAAATATTGTTTTCAGTGTTTTAATATGTGTATATCATCTAAATAATTGTTAAGTATTATGTATGTCGTACTCTAAGACACAGAGTTCAATAAAAATATTAGTTGGAGACCTAGTCTACTTTTATCATTTCCCATTATCATTCCCATTTTCTAAGTATAAAATTAAGATTGATGAAGCAATTTTTATATCCTTAATGGAATATTATTCCGAAAATTTTTAGTAAAATGTCTATAATGTGAAAAAAAGTTTCACTTTTACGGTGGTTTCATAAAACCACACAAGTTTTTTTTTAATTAATACTAATAAAATGAAATGCCTATGTCTATGTCTGTTATGTCATGTCTAGTTTTATTTTTATAACTTAACGTCTTCGATAACTTTCTCGTCTTCATCCTGTAACTAAAGCTGAATTCCTAAAAGTTTGACGACTTGTTGTGTTCTTACTTTATACGCATTCGAATAATTCACAGTTAAATATATAGAATTATTTACAATATTACAGTTATCTATATATATAATGAAATTGTCACTGATCGAATTCTGTACATAGAAAATATTAGAAAAAAAACATAATGGGGGCTTTTATAGGAGCAAGAGAACCCAAAACAATTTTTTTTCATCTTGTCTGTTTGTCTGTATGTCTGTATATCTTGTGTAAGTTTGTGCACGCTAATCTCAGGAACGGCTTAAGCAATTTGAATGTAATTTTTAGAAATATATTGTAACAGTCTTCACTTAACATTTAGTGTTTATTTTATTTGAATCGGTTTAGAAATAAAAAAGTTATGTCAATTTATGTCAACCACGTAATAGGTACCATGCAAATCTTCTTATATTATAGACGAGTAGTATCTGTACATTGAAAATATAAAAAAGTATATAGCCAACTAACAACATCAATTTCAATCATTTTTGAAATTTTTGTCTGTTTATCTGTTTCTTTTTTAGTACTTCTTTTTTACTCAACACAACAAAAGTATGTGGCTAATGTAAAACTTTTAACTTAACTTTTATACTTAGAAATTAAAGGTCACTCTGTAATATTAACATTTCCTTTTTAACTTTCATTGCACTCTTAACTTTATAAAAAGATATATGTATTTAAAGTTTTCAAGAAATTTATCTTTATACTTATAATAAAACTGTCACTCGATGTCGATCTCTGTACGTGTATTTTTTTTTTATTTTTAATGGGGGATTTATTTTTGCAATTGCTTATATAGCAAGAGAACCCAATACAATGTTTTTTCATTTTGTCTGTTCGTCTGTATGTTTGTATAAACAAACAAACACACAGATAGGTTGTATAGACATAGGCATATAGACATATATATATATATATATATATATATATATATATATATATATATATCGAAATGTTTGTGCATGCTAATGTCAGAAAGGGATTTACCGATTTGGATGAAGTTTTCGGGTATATGTTGTCATGGACTTCACTTTACATGTAGTGTTTTTTTTAAATGGTTATCAAACAAAGAAGTTGTACCATCATACATATTTTTTTACCTCCGCTGTAAAAAAATATGTATGATAAATAAAATAATAGCTAAGAATAAACTAGAAATTCTCTTACACGCAAAAACTTCTCGAAGGAGTTTGGTGAAATTTTGAAGGTTTATAGTTTATACATGGGTATGTACAAAGGGTATATTTTACATAACATACATATCATTTCAAGTTAGATTCATTTTTTCCACTGCCACACTCATTCATTCTCCGATTAACATAGATTATCCAAGAATAGATTTAACATATATTTTATATGTATATTTTGTCCTACTAATAAATGAAAAGTGGAACGGTTTATACCTCGTACTAAATATAATTCATCTTTATCAAGGCAGCATTGTGGAAGGTAAGCTCGTTATAATTCTATAATTGAAAAAAGGGATCCGTAGGTCATGTGTGTTGACATTTTTATTTATTTCATGGAAAAAGGGACAAAAAATGCAGATATAGAATTGAAAAGAAATTTATTGCAGGTCCTGTCGCTTTAAATGTTTCACCGTCTTGGATTCAGTACCTACAGTATTAATCGAGTATTGGTTTTTTACCCCATTATTTGTTTGGAATAGCTGATATACATATATAAAATGTTCTCTAAATTATTACAATATTGACAAATAATATTAATTATTATTCCTAGATCTTGGAGTATAAGATTTCTGTAATTGATACTAAAATAATTTTAAATATATATATTTTTAATAAAAAAATAACAAAAATGTTGATGACAAGCGTTTATTTAAACAATTTTGTTCTACTGTGCATAGTGTTAAATAAAATGACTTAATTTAATTTAGTTTTTCTAAACAACGAAGCATATTATTATTTTCGACCGATTATAGAAAGTATTAATTGCATTACAGTGTTATTTGGTATTGGTAAACACCAATACTTATAAAATATTAGGGATAGGGATGATACGATTTTGTTGGACTCGGATATAGAACGCCAAGGTATTCACTAACCCTCAACGGTTACTCTTACCAGTATCACCTTAGTCGGACACACATTCACTATAACATCTTATCTAAAGTGTGAGTTTGTATTCTATAAGCATTTTACATTAAACATTTTAAGAAACTATATAACAAAGATAATAAAATCATATTTTACAATACATATCATATACATATCTAATTAAAAAATTAAAAAACCCCCGATGCAAATAGACCTCTAAAAAGAATAAAACTAATATTATTATGTACTTATTGAAGTCGTTGCGTCGGGGGACCGTTGTACGTACGTTGATAGTGTATATACGAGGAGGGGTCAAAAAGTTCGCGGAATGAGGGGTATGGAGGGGGAAAAGGCAACTTTTTACTACCTGCACTAGTTGTGACACTCATTAAAAGTATAAATACTAAGTTTCAAAACAATTAGGTTATAATTCACTAAGCTACACGTCAATCAACAAGTCAATCCGGAAGAATTTTTGCAACATGGAGAAAAGCAGCGGCGAGTTGAGTGTTGTCGCGAGTTTTTGGCGCTCTGTGGTGATCAAAAGGATGAAGTTTTGAACCGAATTGTGACTGGCGATGAAATTTGGGTTCATCATTATTAGCCTGAGTCTAAACAAGACTCCATGCAGTAGCACAAAAAGGGCACACCACTACCGAAGAAATTTAAAGTGTCTCCGACGGCTGGAAAACTCATGGCTCCTGTTTTCTGGGATTCAGAAGGAATCCTCCTTATTGATTATAAAGAAAAGGGTGTTTCTATAACTGGAAAGTACTACGCTACATTTTTAGAACATCTGCGAGTTGCTGTGAGGGAGAAAAGACGGGGAAAATAGACCCCAGGTGTGCTCCTTTTGCACGACAATGCACCTGTGCACAAGGCGCAAGTTACGATGGCTGCTGTTCAAAGAATGGGCTTCGAAATCTTAGAACATCCTCCCTATAGCCCAGATCTAGCCCCTAATGATTTTTATTTGTTCCCAAAAATGAAAAAAGAGCTTCGAGGGAAGAAATTTTCCAGTGATGAAGAAGTAAAGAGCGTTATTTCGGCCTATTTTGACGACAAAGAGAAATCATTTTTTTTCGATGGTATTAATAAATTAATTGATAGGTCTAATAAATGTATTAGAGTTTAGGGGAAATACATTGAGAAGGAAAAATAATCTTGTGTTTTATTTCTTACTTTTTACTCTCCATTCCGCGAACTTTTTGACCCACCTGCGTATTACGAAGTTAATCATTGAGGACTTAGATTCGATTTGATTCGATATCGTAATTTCTTTATTTGCCTTGTTCCCTTATTAAATTTATTAGTTTACTAATTAATTTTATTAATCTCTTCCCTTATTAAACGGTATTAAAAAAAATGTTCTAGCATTAGAATCCTATATTATGATGTACAAAGGTTATTTTTAATAGGAGAAATATATATATTATATTTAATAAAATAAGGATTCGCGTGAAAGTTTCGACAATGTAATCTATATATATATAGAAGGATGTTTGTATATATGAAATCGATGAACTCAGAAACTATTGGACCGATGATTATGAAAATTGGTATGTATATGTATTTTTCCACGGAGAAGGTTTATATGGTATGCCCATTGATGTAACTCGCCACCAGGCGGCGCTGTCAAATATAGACTTCCGCCCCGTTCAACCGATTGTCATAAAAGTTGGTATGACCATGTATGTTTCCTCGAAGAAAACGAATGTGCTATGTCCATTGATGTAACTCGCCACCAGGCGGTGCTGTCAAATATCGACTTCCGCCCCGTTCAACCGATTGTCATAAAAATTGGTATGACCATGTATTTTTCCTCGAAGAAAACGAATATGCTATGCCCATTGATGTAACTCGCCACCAGGTAAAGTAAGGGTTAGCCCAGCGAAGCGGGCTGGGTTCGCTAGTAAATTATAAATGTATTAAGTAACATGATTCAAGACTTTTTCATATGGGTAGGTAGATAAAATAGGTTTCATATATACGAATATTAATAAATATAAACATTTAAAGTTAAAATGATTTACAATCACTAATAACACTATGATGAAGGGATTTATATTATCACTAGCTGTTGCCTGTGATTCTTTATGATATGACGATCATAAGCCATATAAATATATTTTTTACAGTCTACGTGGACGCAGTCACGAGCAACAGCTAATAAAATGTTTTACCTGAGTAAGTAAGTGTAAAAACCTTTTGGCCTTTATAACAAGCCTTTTTTTCTTATATAGCGGGCGAAACAGCTGGGAACAGCTAATTATTGCATAAGAACCTCTCCTCCGCACGAATAAAACGTCAATATCTCGAAGACGACTACTTTTATTTTAATCAAACATGAATAAGAATCATCTCGACGAGCATATATTTTGATTAAATAAAACTATATTCAAATCCGTCTACGCGTTTGGTCGCAAACAGCTAATTATTGCATGAGAACCTCTCCCCCGCACGAGTAAAACTTCAATATCGTGAAGATGACTATTTTTATTTCAATCAAACATAGATAAGATATATTTAGACGAGCATAGCTTTCGATTAAGAAAAACCGCATTGAAATCCGTTCACGCGTTTGGCCGCAAACAGCTAATTATAAGGATCTCTTCCCCGCACGAATAAAACGTCAATATCTTGGAGACGACTATTATTATTTCAATCAAACATAGATAAGAACCATCTCAACGAGCATAGTTTTCGATTAAAAAAAACCGCATTCAAATCCATCCATGCGTTTGGCCGGAAATTTGCCACAGACAGATACACAGATACACAGATACACAGATCTACAGGTCAAACTTATAACACCCCTCTTTTTAGTCGGGGGTTAAAAACTACATTGTATTATCTCTTGGAACGATATTTAGCTCTCCATCGCTTCGCACATAAACAAAATAAAAGATACAAAATAATGTTTACTGATGATTTATTCTTACTTGTAATTAATTATAAATATATTCCTTTATAATATATAAATTTTGTTTTTTATACAAGAAAAATTGTGTTTTGTAGCAGAAAATGCAAAAAACATTTTATCCTATATATAATCTTTTAGGAGTCTTTAAGAAACTCTATTTTATCATTATCATCGTTCGATTTGTGTAATTCTAACACATTTTGAAAGATAGATGTCTCATAGGTCATAGTCAACGTTTTCCCAACTTATTCGATACTTATCGTTCAGTTTCTAATAAATTGTAGCCTATATATATACATCATTATGTTACATACTTTTTGTAAAAACTTTTTATTATTTCCTTATCGTTACAATGTTTTTTTAACTAACTTGACATATGACAATTATATAAATAATTAATTTTCTCAGAAAACTCATGTAATACATATTAGTTACTACTATTATACTACTGAATAACAAAAAAAAATTGTATCATGACATCTGATAGGTTTTATTTTTGAATTAAAACATCTTAATTCAAGAAGACAGTTACACGCACTTTTAAATGGTCAATTATTATAGTCAGTCTGTGAGTAAGCTACCACCAGCTCGGAATGCTGTTCTGCTGAGAAGAGCTGGCCAGAAACTCAACAGTTGCTCTTTTTAAATGAAATTTAACAATGTTTGACTTAAACATTATAACATCAACCCAGCAAATGAGTCAATGACCCAAGTTCCACACATTTCGATCAACCAAAAACTCTTGAATGTTATAGTAAGATTTATATAATAATATACCTTTAATTGTAGATTTGAAACCCAGAAAAGGAAGATCTAAGATATCTTGTGGAACTTTATTATATATGCGTATACTCAAGCCCATGAAGGATTTATTAACTTTTTGAAGTCGAAATTTAGGCGTTACGAGTCTATTTTTATTTCTTGTATTGATAGTATGTCTGTCGCTGTTTTTTTTATAGTCATTTAAATTTTGGCGTATATATAGTAAGTTATTAAAAATGTATTGAGAAGCGACCGTAAGAATACCGATTTCTTTAAAAACTTCTCTTAGGGAGTCTCTAACTTTTAAGTTACAAATAGCCCGTATAGCTCGTTTTTTTTTAAATAAATATAGAATTAATTTCGGCAGCGCTGCCCCATAGTAAAATACCGTAAGACAAAACACAGTATAAATAACTAAAGTTATAACTAAGAAAATTGTTGAGTCTGTCAGTTGTAATACTTCATTATTAAGGAGCAAACTACAATGTAGACTTTTTACATTAGGAAGTGTAAATTGCATGCGTTTAATTCTCTTAGTATTAATTTCGAACCAATGAAGAACACGTGACAGAGCACTGTTTACTTTGTCATTATTACTCTCAACTTTAAAAATAAGCAAGGTATCATCAGCAAAAAGTACAATGCCACATAGTTCTTTTACGTAAAAGGGCAAATCATTAACTTATAGTAAAAATAAAAAGAGGCCAAGAATAGATCCTTGTTTAGGTGAGAACCATCCGATTTAATTATTCACATAAACCATCTGAACTTTTTCACAAAACAACCCGATTGCACTTTGTGACTTCCCCTATAAATGTGCCTAAGAAACGTGGCACCCGCATCAGTTGTTATTTGGCTTTAGGAAAACCTTATTATTCACTATGTATGATTTTATTGCTATAAAGCAATTCTATCATTTGGTTTAGAATTATATTTTCGAAGATTTTACTTAAGGTAGGTAAAATAGAGATAGGCCTGTAATTGCCAGGCTCTAGTCTATCGCTAGTTTTGAACACAGAAACTAATTTAGTATTTTGCACTAAATTTGAGAATGTACCAACCATTTCAATACATTTGTTAAAATAAAGATAATTTTGGAGCAATATCATTTATAAAAGTTATACGTAATTTAATTAACATACCAATAAGATCCCCGGTTTTTTTAGATTTAGGTTTCTAAACGTATTAACAATTTTATACTACGTAACAGGTTTAAAAACAAAACATTTATTTATTTATTTAATTATTTATTTATTCTTTATTGCACAATTTAACAAAAAGCTAAGTGTACAAAAGGCGGACTTAATGCTATTTGGCACTTTCTACCAGCCAACCTTAAAAATATACAAGAATTAACGTCAAAAAACAAAAAAAAAACTAAGCGAACAAATGAAACAAAATATATACTTGAAATATAAATATACACATACACATACATATACAATTTATATATATACACACATATACAACATTTGTTATTAGTCAATTCGGCGACTACATCAAATGGTGAAGAATTTAAATTACGCTTGACTGTTATAGGAACTTCGTTAAAAAAGTCTCAAAAATAGCCACCACATTTAAGTCGGAATTTATATCAATATTTTCAATTTTTAACTTAATAGATCCATTAGCAACCCTAGTTTTCCCAAAAATACTAGATAAAACATCCCAAGTTGCCTTTATTTTGTTTTCTGAGTTTAAGATTTTAATTCTTATATAAATCGATTTAACTTGTTGTAAAAACGTCCAATAAATTAAAAAAGATATGGGGGACTCTCAAAGTTTAATCTTAGGTCAATTTCTTTTCCTTGTTTATGTAAGTGATCTGCCTCCTAATACTCCTGATGGACTACGAAAACTCAGCAAGCCAGGGTCGCATATAATTGGAATGAAAAACTATCCACTTGACAATAAAAAGACAAAATGTAGCTCTTATCGAAAAATTTTTAGCATATTTTTAAGAACAACAAAGAATATATCTATAACTTTTTATGTATTTTTATACCAATAACTTTTTTCAAAAGGTTTATTACGTACACGAATAATGATTTTTTTTAACTTTTACCTTAAACTTTAATAGCGTTGTTGAGGTCTTTACGGGCTCCCTATAGAACGTAAATCGAAAGTTTCATCAAAATAACTTTTAAAAACCGATCTTCACGAGAGCAACTAATTGATGAGAAATAGATTTTATTTTAATTAACATCTATTTATTTTTTTAAATAACAACAAATTGCTCTTGATAAGCATTAGGACTAAAATTGTAAGAATAACACTATTAATTGATTTGCATTGATCTTTGGCATGACTTCCAAACTTCGATTTTAGTAACTGATACTTTTTTTAATAAAAAATATAGTATAGTGTCAGGGAGTGTATAGTTTTCTAATGATCAAAATACATTACATTTATTTGTACACTATATTTATGTATTAATCTGAAATGGACTTCTATATTCTATTTTTTTTTCTAGTAAGAAGTACGTAAGTACGTAGTAAGTTAAGAAGTAAATAGTAAGTAGTAAGTTAAGAACTATAAAATATGACTTCTATGAGTCTAAGTTAAATTATTGAAAAGTATTTTTCATCTCTTTTAAGTGACGTAAAATTAATATTCAGAACATATTAATATATCGATTTTAAACGCTATGTGGAAATAGAAATGATACAGAAAATATTGTTAATAGTAATAATATTTTTTTACAAAAAATATATTAAAATAATCATTTTTTTATTTAAAAAAAACATGAACAATGCTTTATTTATTATTAACTTAGATTTTATTTAGTTTTCGAAAGTTAAGATTTAATTAAGCTGTTCGGCTTCTTGGATGGCCGGTGCAGGTTGAGGTGAAGGGAATACAGGTTCGGGCAAGATTACAGGCGACGGTTGAGGGGCAGGGAATACAGGCTCGGGCATGATTACTGGAGATGGTTGTGGTTCCTCGATTTCTTCTGGAACTTGATCAATGATTGCGGGCCCGACGTGAACAGGACTGTCAACAGCGACTTGGCCTTGAGACTCCACGTTAATTATAATTTGAACTAGACTGGTAGAGATTGGTATCCCATCAACAACAGGTCCAACGGCAATAGGTGACTCATCGACGATAGCAGGTCCGACAGAGATTGGGGCTCCATCAATTATAGCAGGTCCAACTGAGATTGGGGCTCCATCAATTATAACGGGGCCAACTGAGATTGGTGATTCATCGACAATAACAGGTCCCACGGAAATTGGTGCTTCATCTACAATAACAGGTCCAACGGAGATTGGGGCTCCATCAATTATAACAGGTCCAACTGAGATTGGTGACTCATCGACAATAACAGGTCCAACGGAGATCGGTGCTTCATCTACGATGACAGGTCCAACGGAGATTGGTGCCTCATCGACGATGACAGGTCCAACGGAGATTGGTGCCTCATCGACGATGACAGGTCCAACGGAGATCGGTGCTTCATCTACGATGACAGGTCCAACGGAGATTGGTGCCTCATCGACGATGACGGGTCCAACGGAGATCGGTGCTTCATCTACGATGGCAGGTCCAACGGAGATTGGTGCTTCGTCTACAATGACAGGTCCAACGGAGATTGGTGCCTCATCTACGATGACAGGTTCAACGGATATCGGGGCTCCATCAATGATAGCAGGTCCGACGGATATCAGTTCCGGCTTCAAGAAGCGTTGAGTCGGACTGGCTGCCACAATGCCAATAATGGCAACGATAAAAAACAGTGATTTCATTACAGTCCTAGAAAAAAAAAATGTCTAATATAAAAAATCTTTTAATAAAATAAAAAAAATATTAATGAACAAAATAAAAATATATCATTAACAAAATAACAAGTTTTTACAAGTTTTAACAAGTAATGTGATACCAAATCTGAATAGAATCTTCCTGAAAATATAAAATACACCTACCTTTGTATGTTTATCGACGATGTCAAAAACTATGCTTTAAGCATGTAGGCTGTCGCCTTTTATACGAATGTTTATCATTTATATTGGGAGTTCAAGGTTTTGATTACAATTTAATATTTATTGCACTTAATACTAGCGTATTATACGAGATATTATCTTGATTATTTTTATTATTATTTATAGCACACTATCTCGTTATATATATATATATACATATGTATAATATATATACAGTGGACGCCGCTTATTGTGATCGCGGTTAATGTTATCAGCCGGCTATTGTTATCGAAAATGGTCGGTCTCAAATTTCTCCTTAAAAATACATTTGAAAAAAGGCGCTTATTGTGATCAAAAGTCGCTTATTGTTATCGATTTAAAAGGGTACAAATGCTATTTATAGAAATATTTATTACTAAGATAATCCTCATTCAAAAATCCTTTTGTTTGAATTTACAATATTTACCTATTGTACAAATTCCTACCTTCCGATTAAAAGTTTCTCACTTTTCAAAAAGAAAAGAACACCTGGTCCCTTTCGTTAATTACCTTTTTGAAAACAATTAAGCGATGGTCCTGCATTTGTCTATAAAAGGCTTGAAAATTCGTATTTTCCTCAGTTCTCCTCAAACTACCGATAGAGTTGAAGTAATCGTATCTGAGACAGTTTTTGAAACATTTTTTGAGTTTCATCGTTCGAAGTGCTTAACTAAAATTAAAGTCATGCTAAAACGCCGAGATTATACGAATGAAGAAAAACAACAAATTCTCGAAAAGTACGATCAATTACCGAAAATAAGTCAACGTGATGCTGCGATTCAAGTGGGAATTTCTCAACCACTCCTGTATAAATTTCTAAAAACAGATCTGAGATCGAAATATACTATAGAGTACTTAAATCAATTCTAAATTATTACAATTCATATTTTATCATTATGATCATTTATTATGTGCACTAAAATCCCCCAACAAGCATGAAAAAGTACCATCCGCATAATGTTATCATTCGGCTATTGTTATCAAAACGGGCTGGGCTGAAAGTGATCACAATAAGCGGCGTCTACTGTATATATAATATATACCTTTATATTTATAAATATATAAATAATCAAACTATAATATCTTTTGCCAAATAATGTTTGAATGATAATGACAATTTGAGGGTAAAAATCAATATGTAATTACGTGTTTTTTGACCGTATCTCATTCACTCAGATATTAAGTCTTGTCAAAATCTATTTAGAATTATAGACACAAAGTGTTGACAATAGGGAATATGCATAAATTTAAAATGGTCTCAAATATTTTTTTTTCGGATACTTATTATAATCATACTATAATAAAAAAAATATATTTGCTAATCATTTAAGGCCATAAAATAATTTTTGAGAAGTCTAAATTAAGGGACCGAAATTCAAACTTCCAAAACACCACACCACCACACCATTGATCGAAAGGAAATGTGACGTCATTTGACACGCCATTCAAATTATAGGCGTCGAAGTTCATACTTTGGTAATAGTGTAACTGAGAAAAATAAATAATTCAAACCTATATTTTCGTGCTTAAAGGTTTTAATAAATGATACGATTGTTTAGTTAATCCTAAAAACATTTTCTCAATATTCAAAAAACAAAACAAATACCTACCTACAAACTCTTTTACAATAGCCGTTAGCATGCTACTACACATTACATTATTAAAATGTTTCTTCCTCTGAATCATTTTCCACTTCACATGACTCATATAAATAACTTGGTAGATAATCAGCAGATATAGAAGATATAAGATGCTATAGAAGTACTATCAGCTGTGTTCTCAGTAAAAAAAATCCGTTTTAAAACAGATAGTTTTACTGTAAAGTACTGGTAAAGTATCATTATTGTGTGTTGAATGAGGAAATGGCGACAATGCTATATTTTGTTTTTCAGCAGGTATATTTACATTGACACCTTTACTTCCATACTTCGGTTTAATATTAACTTGCACAGCTTAGTCACTTGGTAATTTATCTTCAATTTGCGAAAAACAAGGCTCTGCCTTATGATCATCACATTCAATAAGAGAAGTACTGAGTCCTGGCTGATTAATATCACAGACATTTGTATGGGCAGTACTAGGACTTATTTAGTATTTCACTTTTTTGTGAAGGTCACCATTTTTTTAAACACCCTTTTTGATAGCTAACTCTAAAAAGCTTCATTAACCGATGTCAATCTTTGCCCTTTGACTACGCATATTCTCATTCTCTCAGCTGGTGTTTTTGCCACAAAAATATATGAGGCACTTAGATTACATTTCTCTCCTTGTTGTTTCGTTATACATAATATATTCAATACAATTTGCTGTATGTTTCTTAACCTGAAATAAATCGACAACCATAAAAATTCTTAAAATCAAAAAAGAATACGGTTTTTATAGAAAGTTATACTGAACTTTTGTAAACTAGGTTAGGTTAATTTTAAACTCAAATTTTCTAATGTTCAATAACGAATGCAAAACTTACTATAAATTTAAACTATTAAATTAAACTTACTATAAATAAAGCATACTTACGTTAAATTGATCTTCACAACAATATAATCAAGGTTTAGGATATATATAATCCACTTTCGTACTCGCTCCCGGGGTTACGTTGGCCTCTGCCTGTATTTTAATTGTTTCATGTCCCGAAAAGACCAGCGCCACATCATCTGCAAAAGCTTGGCAGTACACTCCAAGCTCCTCAAGCTCGTCCAGGAGCGAGTTGAGGAGGACGTTCCAAAAGAACGGCTCCCCTCCGATCCCTGGACGCACCCTTTAGTAGTACTTCTGACCGCTCCTTTCCCTTAGATAGTTTACCGTCACAGTTCTGTCTTTCAGATAATCGCCCACAATCTACCATAGGTTCCCCGGGCACTCCAGTCTGGCCAGCTGGGTTTTTATTGCCAGCCACCAGGCACTGTCGAAGGAGACCTCTATGTCTAGTGATATTAGTACCACAATATCTTTTACTTTCCACTTTTTAAGTATATGGTTGACTAGATCATAGAGGGCGTCTTCGGTGCTTCGCTGGGGAGTGAACCCATATTGCCGAGGGTTCATTTTGGGAAGAAGGTGCCAGCGCAGTCGTCGCACTATAATTTTTTCTAATGTCTTTCCAAGTATCGGGAGGAGTCTTATGGGCCGCAAGGATTTGGCAGCATTGTAGTTTTTCTTCCCCGGTTTCTTTATATTATTACCTCCGTTGTTTTCGAGAGTGTTGGGAATTTTGAGAGTTGAAGGTACTTCTTCTTAATTTCCAGGAAGACATCAGGTGCTTGTCCTATCGCTGCCACGCAGATGTCCGCAGTCAGTCCATCGGACCCCGGGGCTTTTTTGGTGCTGAAAGATGGTATTGTCGAAATAAGTTCCTCGATAGCTATGGGTGAGTCGTCTGTGCGTCTTGGCGTTGTAGTTTCTGCGCTTTCGCGGATCCTAGTGTGCTGATCTTCATCGTCGTCTTGTCGTCGTCGTTGTTGAGTATCATTGGCGGATCCTCGTTTCTCTTCTGTGTCTTCCTTATAATGCAATGCATAGAGTCCCACATGGTCTCATGTTTTTGTTAGGTACAGAATTTAGTCCAGCTCTTGGTTTGCGCTGACTTTACCGCCTCCGCATATTCTCTCTTACTAGTCAGGTAATCCTCGAGTACATATTTTCTTCTTCTCTGTGCCGGATTTCTAATTTACTTCTTCTTTTTCGTCGTTACTTTTGTTAGTTTTGTCAGCTGTTCGTTCCACCATCGGATTGGGGGGCTTTGTGTACTTCTTGACCTTGGGGATGCTGGCTTCACATGCCTGGGTTAGAGCTTCTATGTACCTATCCGCTATGCTATCCAGTTTGATTTGGTTGTCTATTTGTTGAATCGCCCTTATGTTTAATTTTGCGTTGGCCCAATCTGCTTTTTTTTTTGTTATATATATATTGTTTTTTTGTGTATTTCTGTTTTGATTTTACTTTTTATGCTGAATATTATCCCATTGTGATCGAAATTCACCAGTCCCGGGTCCGCCCTCCATCCGCCAATCTAGGGATATACGTCGTTTGTGCACATGATTATGTAGACAATGCTGGTGTAGACTCTACCGTTACGGATAACTTCAAAGGTCGGTGTACTCCCGGTGCTTAGGACGCTTAGGTCAGTGGCATGGATGTACCTGCTTAGCTCAGCTCCTCGGGGTTTTCGCAAACAGCAGAAACTCAATTGACACACGTCGGTCTTTCGCCACTCGACCATGCCGGGCAGTTTGCCCTGAGGTGGCTCCCGCCGCAGTGACTGCAAGAAACCGCTGTTTCCCTGCAGTACTTCTTCACAGGCTACAGATTGGAGACACCCCGTAATTGACTAAATCATGCTCAAATACTTGAATGAAATAATTTTAAAAGATCATTTAAATATAAAATAAGTTACTTCACAATAATCAGTTCGGTTTTACTAGAGGTCACTCTACTACAGACATACTTCTTATAAAGAATATATTTTAGGCTTGGAATGAGTCACGGGGTACTTTTTTAGTATTTTGTGACCTATAAAAGGCATTTGATTGTGGTTAGCATTTAGTATTGGTCAGGAAATTGTACCCCAATGGCAATAATAACATTAATTTCAAACCCTGGATTTATTATTTGCATAATAGAATTCAGATGGTTGAGGTGAATGGTAAGGTCTGGGCTGGGGCTCCAATTGATGTGGGGGTTCCTCAAGGTTTGATCTTAGGCACATTTCTCTTCGTTGTTTATATTTGTTTGTATAAATCTTCTGCTTACTTTTGTAGACAAACATAATGAGACAGTTTTATTTCCTGATGATACTTCTTTCGTATTTAAAGAGAAATGGCACCAGGTGTAATGTACGACGACATGAACAAAGCTCTCTCTTGAATAGTTCCTTGGGTTATTGTCCATAACCTGTTGCTTAATAATAAAAATACTAAATTTTTAAGATTTTTAAACGTTAAACATTTGCAAACTAATGTACTCTTAAGTCTGAAAGCGATGGATGAGGTGTAATTCACAGTTTTTCTATGAATTACTGTCGATGCTAGACTCTAATGCTGCCTTAATATAGCTGGAGGAGCTTGGAGGGAAAACTTAGCTCTGCTCTATTTACTATCTGGGTCCTAAAGATACTTTACGAGATAAGTTTAAGCAAATTAGTGTACTTAAGGTCGCCGGTAAGTATATATAAAAAAAATCTTAAATATGTTAATAAAAAAAATATCAATCTTATTAAGTACAATTATATACTCAGTATAAATACAAGGATCAAACACAAGCTCTTGTTGCCCATTACTCGACTTAACAAAGTGAGTAAATCTTTGATGAAGCAAAGAATACAATTTTACAATAAGCGCTCAGCAAACGTTTACCGTTTAACAAAATATAGGAAAATAACTAAAGAACGTTTATGTGCTAAAGGATACTACAGTGTTTTCGAATATTTAGAGAACGATGCACCGTGAACATGCGATCGCTGCCAGGATCGATATTTTTAGCTTAACATTTGTCTGAGTATTTACCTAAAAAAACCATGACAATCCCGATTAGTTTTTGTCTTTGTTTTGGTCTGTGGGAAATATTTTTCCGATCGGTTGGTAACTTTGACAATGAAAGAATTGTTTTTTATAAAACTTATTTTCAATATATATTTATGAATTTATTTTTGAAAAAACAGTCAAGCCAATGATAAGGTTTGCGTTGACCCATGCACAATTTGAAACTGAAATTCATTTCAAACATGCAAAAAAGTGGTAGGTACTACAACTGACGAGTTAGCTCACTTCTTAAATTTTGTGTTGATTTCCATAGTACATTAAAATTTTCAGTAATATACTACAACTCGTGTTGGGTCACAAAAACTACTCGGGGTCGTGGACATCGAAAAGGCATTCAATAGGTTTGACCATTCGTGAGTAACGCAATTTATATACTTTCATGTTAAATCGTAACAGTTACATGGGCTCTGATTAAAATTTGATATATCTTGCAATCTCTACGAGAGCGCATGATGTATACCCATATTAATATTACCAAAGCTTTTTTGTCTAGTTTTGGAGAAATTTCAAAATGATGAGATTTTTTTTATTAGCATTTCTAAGATTTTAATTTAGGTTACAAGTTGCTCTCTTTAATCACTTTGTACTTAAATTACTATATATTTTAGAATAATATTATTGACATGAAGATTCGCTATTATCTTTGACATTATTTTCAAATGTCCAATTTAGAAACTGATAATTTTTGTTAAAAATTACCATCCTAAAATGTTAGGGATTGTGTAGTTTTCTAATTATAATAAAAATATTTATCACTTCATTATATACATACAATTTATATGTGTCCCACAAAAATAAATCATTCCCTCACACTATTACTGGCAGTCAAATTATGAACGCATTTTAAATAAAATACGAACGCTACCACTAGTTTTTGAAAGTTGACACTAATGTTAATTTGTCAAACTGGCGTATTTTTTATCATTATTTTCGGGTGTGCTCTGCAAAAAGGGTTTTATTAAATATATCGTTAAATAATTTTTTTTATCGTCATTTCCTCACATTCTAAAATAACAAAACGTAAGTACTTTATTTGATTATTAGTTGCATAAATAAGATGGCTTTGGGGAGTAATTTCCTTGAGAAAAAAAATTGTTTTAATAGTAAGGTTATGTCACGAGTCCTTTACGATTATTCTTTATTTCATCATTCCCTCACCATCATTCCCACATTAAAATGTATGGTGAGGGAATGACGATATATGAGGGAATGATTTTTGGGTGGGCTAACTAATTTTTAACACGCTTTTTTATTCTTTGCTTTTATTAACTCTTGAATTTATTGTTGCATTATTATTGTAGTTTGAAAAATGTTAAGAAAAAAAAAGATAAGCAAAGAAGAAGCTAAATTAAAAAAAAACAAAAACATGACCGAAAGCGCAGGGAAAAAATGAAAGCGGATCCTGTAATACTTGAAATACTTCGCGAGAAAGAAAGAATTAAATACCTAAAAAAAAAAGAAAAAGGTCATGCGAAAAAAATTTGCAAGACTGTTAGATAAGACACCACCTCTTAGCCCAGGAACTATGCAAAATAATGTTGAATTAAAAATTGTGGCAGTCAATCGTAGAAGACAGCAACTCAGAAGACGTAGAGGAATACTTTATACAAAAATAGCCAGATTACAGGAAAGACTGAAACAAGAAATAAGAAGAAAAGAGAGATATCGTAAGAGATGTCAAAGACAAAACAATAATAATCAGACTTCACCAGAATCCAAAGTATCAGGTCTCTTAAAAAAAGTCCGAGTTCCTAAAATTGTAAAGAAGAAGCTTCTTCTATCAGAAGTTCCTTTCACAGCCAAACAGAATAGTAACTTATGAACAATGGATGTATGAAACTGTATCCTACGAAAAAATAGAAAGATGAAGAAAGTTAGAAAATATATATATATATTATAAAAGAGATCGACGTTTCACTGAGATCATTGGTACTTCAGTTAGAAAATTCTTTGCCTTTATTTTTTAAACATGTTGCCACATTACTACATTTTTTTAAACATGTTGCCACAGTATGGGCACATTTATTACCAGTTTTTGAGTGACTTAAAAATCACAATCCAAACATACACAGAATACACATGCTAAGCGATAGTCCTGTCAATCAGTACAAGAACAAGTTCATGTTTCATCTAGTATATCATCATATAATGGATTCGTTTCCGGGTGCGACATTTCTTACGTGGAATTATTCGAAACCAGGCCATGGCAAAGGTGCTCCTGATGGCGTAGGTGGTACATTAAAAAGAACAGCTGACAAAGCGGTGGCTGAAGGCAAGGATATCGAAAATATGAAATCTTTAAAAAAAAGGTTGACACGATGTTCTTCAATAAAGCTATTTGAAGTTACCTCTGCTACTATCGCGAAGATAGTCTTAGTCAAACAGTTAACCATCATTGCTGCATTTCGTGGAACCCAGAAAATTCGTCATCGTGATGTCTTGGAATTTAAAAGTCTTTCATGTTATCAATGCGCAGAAAAGTGTAAATATTTTCACATGGGATATTACAAATATTCCAAACGTTGCATTGAAAAACCAAAATCCTTTGAATTAAAAATACGTAACATTTATTATGATGATGGACATTCGTGAAATGATATTATTTGTACTAACAGTAATATCGACGGACGAAGATGTTTACCCAGGAAAAATAATAACAGTTTCTGAGGAAGGCGCTCTAGTAAAGTGTATGAAAAGTGGAACTAAATCTTGGAAATGGCCTAAAATCATAGATAAACAGTTATATGCCTGGCATGACATTTTGAGGAAGATTGAGCCTCCAAAATTAATTAGTAAGGGTTGTTATTTTATAAAAGAATTAAACTAATTTAAATAGAATTAAACTGATTAAGACTTTAATTGTAACTTTAAGACTGAATCGTTTAAGATTATAAATTAGAAAAGTAGGTAATTTTACTATTTTGTAGGTACTAAATAAGAAGTATTTTTTGTTTGGAAAAAAACCAGTCAAGTTAAAGATTTTGTTTTGTTGATTTTGATACTAAACATTTATTTTATCTATGAGACTAAAATCTCATTAAGAGGTTTTTCTATTGATAAAAATTTTGTTGGATGAATCTTTCAGTAAGCAAGGATCTCACTTATTGTTTAAAACAAAATCTCATTTAATAAAAAGATTTCTTTATAAAAAAACTGATTTCATTTAAAAAGCTTCATGACTTGTCTGCAATAATCATTCCCTCACCTTAATTGTCATTCCTTCACTTTGTTTTTTTTTATGTCGTCATTACTTTTATAAAACGCGATAAAATTAGGGACCACTACATAATTTAATTCTACTAACATTAGTACTATCAAATTAACATAAAATAAATATCAAATAATTTCAATATTTTTTGTCATTTTAAGTTAGCCGAATTTCGGTATTTCGTGATAATTACCCTTTATATTAAAATTTTTAATGTGTTTCTTACTTTTTAACGCTAATTTAGGGTTTTTCCCATAAGTTTATAATATTTTTAAATAATCCAACTTACTTGAATATGATTCGAATAATTTTTGTACGTTTTTGGCAATTAAAAGTATAAAAAATTGGTACTTGGGACACAGAGAGGGAATGACTTTAGGAACATTATGATTATGCATTTTTATTTATTTATTTATATAGCTCTAAAATCTTATGTGAAACTTTTAGATATAGTCATGTAGATTATATAGAAATATTAGTAACATCTATTTCTTTGTTGGATTTTTATATAAACTCAAAGGACAACAATTTCGGCATTTTGTGAGAATTACCCACATATATTTTTTGATGAAATAGAACTCAATATAATATATATATAAAATTAAATTGAAATGTTTTTTATCTTTTTTTATTATTAAGGGAACATTTTTGAATAATCCATTAATAAACAATGATTCACATTTTAAGTTTATTTTTAAAACGTAAACTTTATTTTTAGCATTGATTCTAAAGTTACATTTTACATTCGTTTTTTGTTAAGGAAAAGAAGAGCGCTTTAAAATGAGGAACATTGAGGACGTAGCAAATAACAATTGCAATCAGAGTGCACCACCTGCTCTCGGTTCTCGCTATTACCTACTCTCCATGCTTGTCTGGAATCTTATAATCCGTGTCCCAGTGCATAGATAAGTGTATCCATACTCTACGATGATGCTGTTTTTCACCGATTTCATACTATTCAGTTTGAGTAGAGCTGTAGTGAGTTTTAATAACAATTGCATACATTTGCTCGATATTTAAATATATATATTTATATATATATATATATATATATATATATATATCTAATAAATTATGTATATATTTAATTCATTACATATAAATTTAATACATTACGATGTAACATAAAAACATATTACAACTTTTTAAAAAATATTGTGTGTTGTTGTTGTTGTTGTTTTGTAAAAAAACGTGTTTTTTTTGTTTTCAAAATTTAAAAAAATCTGTCAATGATAGTAAAACTTGTATTTTGTTTCATGGGATTACTGGGACCAAAATATTGGTTTAGATTGAGCCATAGGACTATTGGTATTAGTAGGATAGACCCATAATTTGTCTTATAAAATTTGCTCTTGGTTCGTTTTTGAGTTTGAATTTAAGGTTTCTAAAAATATATGTCGGAGATAGAGACATATTAGTGGCTTGCTCGTTCTTGATGGAAATCTTCTGGTACAGGATCCGAGGCGTAGGTCTTAGGCAATTAAACCACACAGACACAATATGACAATTCTTGTATTAAATGTAGGTAATCAATTATCACAAATTACTTAGCAAGTATACAATTATCAGAGTTGCTTGAACCATCGGTCCTGCTTGGATCCGAACTATAAGGCTCTCACTGATCAATTCCCTTCCGACTCATATATTTAAAATCGCTCTCGAATATTGAAAATGTCTCCGTTGCCCCTCCAAACAATTTCGATCACGTGACTCGTTACGTCACGATGTTCACACCCCACTGTTACAATGATATCAATTGAGTTACTAATTATCGTTAAATTATCGTGATCTGCGACATATATATCTTACAAAAAACAGATAAAACACAATTTAAACCAGATAAAACATAATTTAAACCAATTAATCTAGGTAGTAGGATATAACAAAAAAGATCCTAATATTGTGTTTTAAAAAAAATGTTTTATGCTTAAAATCTTGTTAAAAAAAATTTAAACTAGATAAAAATATTGTGAGAAGATTCTATCGGTCATGAAGTTCGCTAATGACGTAAAGACTCGTATTTTCTTCCTTACTTTAAGATAAACAAAGTATTATTTATACTAGATAGAAATTCTAGTTAATCCTACTTAATATTATAAATGCGTCAGTGTGTATATTTGTATGTTTTCTGTGAACCATGTAAAAAGTACTTTATAATTTTAGTAAACTTTGACAAAGACCATGATTTAAGACGTATTTTAATCCGGTAGTAAGAAACGTTCCCGAGTAAATATTATCATGGACCACCAGGCGGCGCAATGGTGTTTCTATCATTATTAGGGTTAAAGACCAATAGAGTTAAAGACTGGGTAAAGTTTTCTCATTAAAAACATCGTTTGTAAACACCTGTATCACAAATAAGTAATAAGTAATTTCATATTCAATAATTAATATTGTTCTTACTAGAGTTAACAATGCCGTATATTTTAATAGTCATTTATTGAGAAGTATTTTTCATCTTTTTTAAGTCACTGTAACTTATTATTCAGATTTTAAAATATTTTAAACGCTTTGTGGAGATAGAAATGAGGCAGAAGGTATTGGTAATTGTTAGTATATTTTAATGCAAAAAAATATATATTTTTTAGATTTTAAATAAAAACATAAACAATGCTTTATTTAATACTAACTTAGATTTTATTTACTTTTCGAAAGTTAAGATTTAATTAAGCTGTTCGGCTTCTTGGATGGCCGGTGCAGGTTGAGGTGAAGGGAATACAGGTTCGGGCAAGATTACAGGCGACGGTTGAGGGGCAGGGAATACAGGCTCGGGCATGATTACTGGAGATGGTTGTGGTTCCTCGATTTCTTCTGGAACTTGATCAATGATTGCGGGCCCGACGTGAACAGGACTGTCAACAGCGACTTGGCCTTGAGACTCCACGTTAATTATAATTTGAACTAGACTGGTAGAGATTGGTATCCCATCAACAACAGGTCCAACGGCAATAGGTGACTCATCGACGATAGCAGGTCCGACAGAGATTGGGGCTCCATCAATTATAGCAGGTCCAACTGAGATTGGGGCTCCATCAATTATAACGGGGCCAACTGAGATTGGTGATTCATCGACAATAACAGGTCCCACGGAAATTGGTGCTTCATCTACAATAACAGGTCCAACGGAGATTGGGGCTCCATCAATTATAACAGGTCCAACTGAGATTGGTGACTCATCGACAATAACAGGTCCAACGGAGATCGGTGCTTCATCTACGATGACAGGTCCAACGGAGATTGGTGCCTCATCGACGATGACAGGTCCAACGGAGATTGGTGCCTCATCGACGATGACAGGTCCAACGGAGATCGGTGCTTCATCTACGATGACAGGTCCAACGGAGATTGGTGCCTCATCGACGATGACGGGTCCAACGGAGATCGGTGCTTCATCTACGATGGCAGGTCCAACGGAGATTGGTGCTTCGTCTACAATGACAGGTCCAACGGAGATTGGTGCCTCATCTACGATGACAGGTTCAACGGATATCGGGGCTCCATCAATGATAGCAGGTCCGACGGATATCAGTTCCGGCTTCAAGAAGCGTTGAGTCGGACTGGCTGCCACAATGCCAATAATGGCAACGATAAAAAACAGTGATTTCATTACAGTCCTAGAAAAAAAAAATGTCTAATATAAAAAATCTTTTAATAAAATAAAAAAAATATTAATGAACAAAATAAAAATATATCATTAACAAAATAACAAGTTTTTACAAGTTTTAACAAGTAATGTGATACCAAATCTGAATAGAATCTTCCTGAAAATATAAAATACACCTACCTTTGTATGTTTATCGACGATGTCAAAAACTATGCTTTAAGCATGTAGGCTGTCGCCTTTTATACGAATGTTTATCATTTATATTGGGAGTTCAAGGTTTTGATTACAATTTAATATTTATTGCACTTAATACTAGCGTATTATACGAGATATTATCTTGATTATTATTTATTTTACACTATCTATACATATTTCTTGCATAAGTAAACAAATAATAATGTCTTTTGCAAAATAATGGGTAATATGTTAGGCAGTCAGGCATCTAGTTATATTAGTATTGGTATATTATTCTTAATTTCAGAAAGTTTTAATAATATGAACAATTTAATAGTCAATATGTAATTACGTGTATTTTGACCATATATTATTCACTCAGTAATTAACTCTTGTCAAAATCGATTTAGATTTATAGACGTAGTGTCTAGTATCATTTACTTCGTCTGACCTGGGTATTCCCGACTCAAATCATGAATCATGTGGACTCAATTGAGAGGCGAGCGAAGAGGCTTATAGGTGATCCCGAATTGGTCGAAGCCGACCACCACAGCCTTGAGCATAGGCTTAGAATTGCTAGCCTCTCAGTATTCTATAGGATACATTTTAGTGAGTGTGCAGAAATTACACGACCTAATTCTCCCGAACGAAGCGCTTTGCTTCATCTTTTTTACTTCGTACAGCGAAGGATTGGAACAGCTTGCCTGCGTCGGTATTTTTGTTAATATGCCTCCACTAGTTTGTTGTTTAGTAAATATAACCTAAATAAGATGTTTTGTTTTTTTTATATTTTGCGTAAACAAAGCAATTCTTATTAAGAGTACGTCAAAATCTATCATCTTATTCAAATTGTTTCAGGTCGATAAAATATGTCAATTCCTTCCACGCTCATTGCAGACTTGTTTTTTAACCCCCTACCGAAAAAGAGGGGTGTTATAGTTTTAAGTGTGTATCTGTGTGTGTCTGTCTGTAGCATTATAGCAGCCAAACGCTCGGACGGATTTTATTCCCGTTTTTTTATTCGAAAGCCTGGTCCGTTGAGATCCTTAGCCATGTTTGGTCGAAATAAAAGCAGTCGTCTCCAAAACATTGAGCTTTTATTAGTGCTGGTTAAAAGTTTTTATGAAAAATTTATTATTAGCAAGAAGTTCGAATAATTTTATGAGCAAAGAGTCCGAATAGGGAAAACCGTTGCCAGAACGAACTAAAGAAAGTGACAAGTGGTTTAGTGGTCGGCCATTTTGTTGGTCTGCTGACTCCCGCCTAAGACGCTTCCCTTGAACTTGTTTACGGCATATCGTATTATATATTTCGATAATAGTTTATTATTAAATTCATTACAAATTGGTGGTTATTTTGCTTGGTTTATTGTTTTGTTACTGAATACATTATTTAAATTGATTAGTTGATCATTGTGTAAGTGTAAAATTAGACATAAATATTAAATAAGTTCATTGTGTTTGTTTGAGTTATAAAGTAAGTAATATTAATATTGTATTAAGGTTTGTGAGTTTTTTTTTAATAACCCGCTTTATATTTTTCCTAAAATCAGAAGTGGGATAGTGTTCTTGTGCCCACTAAGAGTGTTTAGGCAGTTGAATAGCCAACAATTCGTCTTACAATGCCGCGCGAATCACGTTCGCGTAGTCCGGTTCAATTATCGCGTGACAAGTCGAAGCGTAAGTCGGGTGGTCATCGACACCATCGCGATTCTCGATCGCGGTCGCACCATCGCGTTTCCCGGTCGCGCTCTCGATCGCGTTATTGTCATAGCAGTGCGCGCAGGCGTTCAAAACGATATTGTTCGCGTTCTAATAGTCGTGATAGTTCTGTACATCAAGTTCTTAATACGATAATGGCTAGACAAAATGCTGTCAAGGAAAACAATGTGATAACTTCGCGAACACCACCGCGGCGTTGTAGTCCCAAGCAATCCCCGCCGCTATCTAATGTTCCTATCACGGCTCAAAGTTGTGAAGATCCGCGTCCTTCAGCCCAATCTTTTGTTGATGCTCTTTTCGCTATAACCCGTACGAAACAACAAGATTATTTTGTTTCTAATTTCGATCCAAATCTTCACAATTTTAAGGCGTGGTGCAATGAAGTTGAGCGTGCTAGGTCTGCGAATCAGTGGGGTGACTTAGAGTATCTTTCTCGTGTTGCTAACTGCCTACGGGGCGATGCAAGGTTGTGGCTTAACGAATGGTCAACAGACGATCGCTCGTGGTCAAATTTCAAAAGGGAATTTAAGTCCTTGTGTCCGCAAAGAGTAAATAGCGCTAACATTCTTTTTGAAGTTATGACCACTACCTCCGACCGATTTACAACGTATGCGGAATACGCCCGACGTTCTTTGTTGCGTTTGCGTATTGTAAAGGGTTTAAGTGAAGAGTTAATGATAGAAATAGTTATATGTGGAATCACTGATGCACAAATTAGAGCGGCCGCCATTAATGCAAACTTGTCAATAGAAAACATAGTTACGTTCTTAGCTATATACATAAAGCCAAGCCAAACTAATACACGTGATCTAACTCAAAATAAAATCTTTAAAAATAGGAACAGTTATAATTCGAAGTCTAGGTGTTATAATTGTAATAGATCGGGACATAAACATAACAGTTGCCCGAAAAAAACTAGGTTATCTGAAAATACTTCTAAGACGGTGTGTTCGTTTTGTAAGAAGCCTGGTCACGAAGAAAGATTGTCTTTTGCTAAATCTCGTTCTGACAGCAGTAATAATAATCAGCGGAAAGTGAACCTTTGTAAAGAACTTTCAAAAAATGTAGACAATAATGATATAAGCACAGCGGTTATACAGGGGATACCGGTAGACGTCCTAATTGATAGTGGTACTTTAAATATCTCATTAATATCATCGGATATTGTCAAGCATTCCTCATGTGCACGAAAGCCTACTTATTGTGTATTGAAAGGTATTAGTAGTGAACAAATTATTGCGTACGAGTTTGTAACGCTTACTGTCGAGTTTAACCACAAATCTCTTGAAGTTGATTTAGTGATCGTGCCGTCCTCTCTTATGAACACGCCTTTAATAATAGGAACTGATGTTCTTAACCGGGACGGAGTCATGTTTTTCCGTACAAAAGACAAACAATACTTAACCCGTTCGACAAGTCAGTCTGTTTCGAAAGTTAATAATGTAACTGCAACTAGTTTAAACGACATAAATACTCCTTTAAAAGGAAAGGACTGTGAATCTCTTAAGAAGGTTTTGGATGACTTTTTACCATTTCTTATAACTGGTACGGCAGCAACTACTGTTAAAACGGGCGTAATGGCTATAAAATTGACTAGTGACCTACCCGTAACATATCATCCTTATAGATTGTCTTACGCTGAAAAATTAAAATTCAGAGAAATCATTAAAGATCTATTAGGCAAAGGAATCATAAGGGAATCAACGTCTGAATACGCCAGCCCAATAATTCTTGTAAAGAAAAAAGATGGCACAGATAGGATTTGCGTGGATTTTCGAGCTTTAAACCGTATTACTGTTAAGGATAGATATCCACTACCCTTAATAGAAGATCATATAGACCGCCTTGGGGCCTTTAAATTCCTCACAACCCTCGATATGGCATCCGGGTTCTACCAGATAAGGATTAATGAGGAGTCCATTATGAATACTTGAAGATGCCTTTCGGATTATGCAATTCTCCTGCTGTCTACCAGCGTATCATTAACAAAACGCTAAAAAAATTCATAGATTCCGGGGACATTTAAATTTACATCGATGACGTATTGCTGATGAGTTTAACCATCACTGATGGAATTAGACTGTTGAAAGAGGTTCTTAAAACCCTTACCGAAGCAGGGTTTTCGATAAATGTAAAAAAATGTTCTTTTCTCACGACAGAGGTTGAATATTTGGGTAGGATAATAAAACATGGTCAGGTAAGGCCGAGTGACCGAAAGATCGAGGCGTTGGTGAACACTCCTGTACCAGTTAACGTCAAGCAGGTACGTCAGTTTCTTGGTTTGGCAGGATACTTTCGACGTTACATTGAAAGGTACTCAACGAAGACTGCAAGTATTTCCAGACTGATGAAGAAAGAAACGCCATTTCAGTGGGGTCCTAAACAAGAGTCGGCTCGCCAGTACGTAATTAAACAGTTAACGACCGAACCAATACTTGCAATCTTCGATCCCCTTTTAGATACCGAGCTACATACCGATGCGAGCAGTACAGGCTACGGAGCAGTCCTCCTGCAGGTTCACAGCAGTGGTAATAAAAGGGTTGTAGCCTATTTTAGCAAGGTCACTGTTGGCGCTGAAAGTAAGTATCACTCGTACGAATTAGAGACTCTGGCCGTCGTCAGGGCATTGCAACATTTTCGACCGTACTTAATAGGAATTAATTTCAAGATAATGACTGATTGCAACGCCCTGAAGGCTACCGAGCGCAAGAAAGACTTGCTTCCACGCGTGGCACGGTGGTGGATTTATTTTCAGGATTTTAATTTTACCATTGAGTATCGTAAAGGCGCGATGATGACGCATGCCGACTATTTGAGCAGAAACCCATCAGTCGTGCATGTGAACCATATCGACAAACCAAGTAACTGGGCCCAGATGGCTCAGGCGGCTGATGGCGAAACTCGGGAACTTCTTCAAAAACTCAGCGAGAACCAACTAGACCCGCGGCGCTATGAATGTCGTAATAATTTACTTTATTACCGCTATACTCCCGTGGGTGAGGATACTAAGTTACTATTTTATATTCCTAAGGGACATAGGCTCAGTTTGTTGCGCGTATTTCACGACGAACACGGCCACATTGGAGTTGACAAAACTTTAGACCTCATCAGAAAACATTTTTGGTTCCCTGGCCTTAGGCAGTTTGTCGTAAAGTACGTGTCGCATTGCATTACTTGTTTAGCAAAGAAACGCACCCCTGGAGCTCCTAAGCAACCCATTACTATTCCCAGTAACCCAGTACAATTCATGTCGATGTGTTAGGTCCTTTATCAGAATCTAAAGGTTGCAAATTTGTATTTGTACTGGTGGATGCGTTTACGAAATTCTGCTTATTGTATCCTATGTATCATCAGGACACAAACGAATTGCAACGGGTAATTGATAATGCAATTTCTCTATTCGGAGTTCCTAAGTTGATAGTTTGTGACCGTGGACGAATGTTCGAAGCCTCCAGTTTTACCAGTTGGGTTTCTTCTCTTGGTTGTGAAATTCATTATGTAACGCCCGAGATGCATCATTCTAATGGTCAATCAGAACGCTACGTGCTTACAGTGTTAAATTTAATTCGTATAGATACCAATATTAAAGATAAGTGTTGGTCAGATTCTTTAGGTAAAATACAACTTGTACTTAATATAACTAAGCAAAAAACCACACAGATCTCTGCTTTGAATTTGTTAATCGGTATTGAGGCAGCTACACCAGTAATAAAAAGAGCCCTTTCACCTTGGCTCCTACTTTCCAGAATGTATCCTTGGAATACAGTGACCGGCTTCAGTTGTTAGGTTTAGAGATTTCCTCGAACCTCAATTTTGGTCGGTTCACTGAGTCCAGAGAAGTTCTTGCGAAGGTTCGGCAGTACTTTACACCGGGACAGCTTCTTGTTCTATACAAAGCACAGATCCGGTCGTGTGTAGAGTACTGTGGTCACACATTTGCTGGTGCCGCAAAGTCACATCTTGCGGTTCTGGACTCAATTGGGAGGCGAGCAAAGAGGCTTATCGGCGATCCCGAATTGGTCGAAGCCGACCTCCACAGCCTTGAACACAGGCGTAAAATTGCTAGCCTCTCAGTATTCTATAGGATACATTTTGGTGAGTGTGCGCAGGAACTACACGACTTAGTTCCCCCGTCCCCCTTCCATCACCGGACGTCCCGACGCACTTCAGGTATCCATCCTTTTGTTGTGGACATTCCACCTGTCCGAACGAAGCGCTTTGCTTCCTCATTTTTAGTGCGTACAGCGAAGGACTGGAACAATTTGCTTGCGTCGGTATTTCCGGCCAAATATAATGTGGGTGTCTTAAAGAGAAGAGTGAATAGGTTGCTAGGCCAATGCGCCTTACCATCTAAGACTACATTCCACTTACCATCAGGTGGAATGTAGTCAAGCATTGCCCTAGATCGTATAAAAAAAAAAAAAAAAAAAAAAAATAGAAATCTCGTTAGAGACATAGCGATTGATTGCTCACCATCAAATCGGGAAGCTTGGCGGGAGTTGTATAGGAGCCGAGCTAGTAACTTACTGAAGAAAAACCAAGAGAAACAATGTGTTAATAGGGATCGACGGCCTGCTAAGAAGTTTGCGATTGGCGACTTTGTGTTCGTCAATAAGAAATCCCAATCCACCGGGAACCGGGAAACTCGACGCAGGAATGCGAGGCCCATATCGAGTGACTAAGGCCCTGCCCAGCGATCGCTACGAATTGAAGTTGTTGAGTGGTGCCCGTGGTAAAACTACTCAAGCGGCGGCTCAGTTCATGGTTCTCTGGATGGGAGAATGGTGCCCCGAGAGCTGTGCAGGCATTTTTCGAGAGTGAGTTATTTTAAATTAATGGAACTATGTTACAGCAATGTTCGTGCATGCGGAGTCGTGTGATCCGTGGGATATCTTCACGTGTGGTCACACCTGCCGACGTAATAATGCGTGTGGTGACTTCGTGTAGCAGAGCAGCAAGGTGCAACTGTACACGTGTGGTGGCGCCCGCATGGCGTCAATACGACATGACACCGTTGCTGGTTTGCAGTTTGAGACAAGCGTAATACTGCCTCTGTCTGTTGTTTATTGTACAACGGGTCATGCGTAATACTGCCTCTGCCCGTAAGGTAAAGTAATTGTGTGGTGGGTCATGCGTAATAGTGCCTCTGCCCAGGGAACAAGCGTAATAGTGCCTTTGTCCGTTTATCACACGGTGGGTCATGCGTAATAGTGCCTCTGCCCATAGGATCATGCGTAATAGTGCCTTTGTCCGTTTAACATACTTTTTATACTTTTTATAAGGTATGGCATGATGTTTACGTGAGAAAGGAAAAATGGCCCTTGAAAGATGATGAATGAAGGACAAGTTATGCTTTAATAAATTTCATATACATTATACTTTTTTCGTTGATTGCTACAACAGATGTTCACGATGAAGGCTGTGATGATGACGTGGCTGAACTTCGTCTGCTGCTACAGTGCCAGTCCAGAGTGTGGCGCGAGATGCTGCAGAGGTGCCCGAGGACGGAGCACCGTCAGGAGAGGCCGTATTAGCAAGAAGTTCGAATAATTTTATGAGCAAGGAGTCCGAATAGGGAAAACCGTTGCCAGAACGAACTAAAAAAAGTGACAAGTGGTTTAGTGGTCGGCCATTTTGTTGGTCTGCTGACTCCCGCCTAAGACGCTTCCCTCGAACTTGTTTACGGCATATCGTATTATATATTTCGATAATAGTTTATTATTAAATTCATTACAAATTGGTGGTTATTTTGCTTGGTTTATTGTTTTGTTACTGAATACATTATTTAAATTGATTAGTTGATCATTGTGTAAGTGTAAAATTAGACATAAATATTAAATAAGTTCATTGTGTTTGTTTGAGTTATAAAGTAAGTAATATTAATATTGTATTAAGGTTTGTGAGTTTTTTTTTAATAACCCGCTTCAAATTTTTCCTAAAATTATAGTAAATACTTAAAAAAGTGAAAATTCATGTATTCGTAGGTTTATTTAGTAAAAAGCAGAAAAAAAAGATATTAAAAATCCTGATACAAAAAGACCTCTAAACAGGATAATGATAATATTATCATGTACCTACTTATTAAAGTTGTTGCTTTGGGGGAGGTGTTTTACTTACGTTGATGATGGTATCTATTTTATAAAAGTTTTGAAGCTAATGAATAAGAACTAGACTATAAGATAAGATATTGTTATTTCTCTATTTACCTTGGTAGCTTACTAGCATTTTGATTTCTCCCTTTAAATTATTATTTTTTTTCTCTTTTGAGGTCTTTTTGTATGCGGATTTTTTTTATAATTTTTTATCTGCTTTTTAAAATTACCTATAGAATACCTTGTTGACGTTGTCATGAATAAAAATAACAGTATATTTAGAATGCTTTAATATTATTTAACTTAGAAATATATATTTTCGATTCCAATGGTTTTAGTTTAATTAAGTTGATCGGCTTCTTGGATCACCGGTGCAGGCTGAGGTGCAGGAAATACAGGCTCAGGCATGATGACAGGCGATGGCTGAGGTGCAGGGAATACAGGCTCGGGAATGATCACTGGCGATGGCTGGGGAGCCGCGATCACTTCCGGAAGTTGATCAACGATCACGGGACTGCCATCAATGGGATTGTCAATGTCAACTCGCCCTTGAGAGTCCACATTAATGATTATTTGGATAACACTAGGCTTCTGTTGTGATTCAACGATCGCTGGTCCTACAAAGACTGGAGCTGATGGGTCAAAGTCAATTGGAGCAGGACCCATGCCTCCTGGTTGTACAAGTACGGGAACGGCGACGGTTACAGCCACGAGGGCGGCGGAGATGAGGAAGAACTTCATGACTAGATCTGAAATTTAAATTAACTGATTATTAACATTATCACAATGCACTGTTTTATTAGTTTTTATTAGCATACCTTTTTTTTAATTAATGTTAATGATCTATTTATGTTACATTTGAATCGTTCTTTTATATAAAATTGTTATCTCTGGATTATAATAATTAACATATGTTGTCTTTGTGCATTGCTCATACACCATTTATCCATTATTTATCACAAACATGGGGATTATCGTTTGATCGATTACTCAGAATTCTTTTTAGAGATAGCAAATATTACAAGATTAAGAAAAAAAAAATTATAATAGTAATATATCAGAACACATATTTGTATAATAGAATTTTTGTTTGTTTATTTATCAAGAACAGACGATGAAAGTAATCATGAAAATTAAAAAAGTATTTTCAGTGATGTATGTATTAATTGATAAGGATCTTTCCTTCTATAATAAAACAGAAAACTGTATATTCCGTGAAGCTAGCATGAACATTATATAAAGTCTTATGATTGGCTTAATATATTATTTATTTGGTTATTCAAACGTTAAACAGAAGTCAATCTCTGTTCAAAATAGTCAGATATTGAGTATTTCTCAAACTGTTATAAACCTTTCGCTTTATAACAATAATTACCCTCTAAGCATCACCAGAGCATGATACTTATAAATGCATAATGTTATTTTTTTAATTAAAGTAATTAACAACAATATCATTGACCTTTTAAATAAGTGAATAATAACCGGCTTTTTATGATAATTTAAAAATGACAATATATCGAATAAACATAATTTGGTTTTGTTATACCTACTGACAACATGAAAGCGTTTAGTTGTATATACATAAGCTAGTATTTATAGAAATTTATCGTATATTAATGGTGTTCAAAAATAAATGTACATCTTATACCCTGTCCGAAATATGCATATAATTATGTAGTTAACCTATAAGCTGCGGTCTGAGTCTGTGACACCGCATCATTCCGACGTCGCACAGAACATGCCGGTATTTCAATATTAGCTGATATACCTTAATTAATATGTAAATTTAAATATGACTTGCCTTATATTTTCTGCATTATGTTATCATAAACCTAGAAAAAATCTAATTTATGATTCCTAAATCTGCTCAGTTTTTATTTTAATTTAAAAATACACATAAACATGTGATCCTAGAAACACTATTTATTCTTGAATTTTATTGTTTTTGGTCCATTTTTAATCACAGAAACCTACATATATACATGTATGCCTGCCTGTGCGTAGCTTCAACCACAGACTCGTACATTCAAAAAGGTACAGTCACGATAGAAACGTTTCATAAATTAAATTTGTGTGATATTTTAAAATATATTACTTAAATAAAATTATTTAGATTTAAATAAAAACATTGAGGTCTACAATTCCAGCTTTAGATCTCTTACACATTTGATTATAAAATCCAGTTCGGGTGGTATAATACCGTTGTTCTTTATTTCTTTTGTTCTTGAAGGTATTTGGAGTGTCCCAAGTTAGGGTCATTATTATGACCATAATAAAACAGTATAATAAAAAAAAATAGTAAAATATCAATTTCCTTGGTGACTGTACCTAGTATTAAACACTCGCACTCGTTTGCAGGTGTGGGTCAATATTCTGGATGTCTGATAGCTCTCGACCGGAGCCTATCTATTGGATCGTTATACTTTATAGTACAAGAGCTTGAAGTCCACATTTTTTTATATTAAAAATATATAAAAATGTACAGCCATGTTAGAAACTTCTAAGGCAAGTTTTTTTTTCGAGTATTATTCTTGTTTTAGTTATCGCCATGTTTTCTATTAATTACTGTCGAAAGTGATTAATACACGGGAAAGAAATTAATAAACAAAGTACGATATTTTTAAATATATTGTTTATAATTATTTTCTCAACCAATACGGTTTTTATATAACATTATAAGTTTATTTAATAACGTGATGTCTTTTATTATGTTTGAAGTTTGTTTTTTAAAATAATGTGTATTATACAAAATGTTACAAGAGTTCTTTGCCTACTATTCCTCAAATAGAATGAGGTTTGCCGTTCGATTCCCGTTTCTAAATCCAATTCCGTTCACTTTAACTGAATTTACACAGGTGTTTCACTCCCGTCTCTTTGTGAAAATTACATTTATGTATTAGATATTTCAAATATGTTTCATTTTTACAAGAAGTATGTTCCGCCGTTCTCATTCTGTCCGAAAAAGTCTGAAAATATGATAAGAACAAACCAACTATGATAATTGTGGAATGATTTATATTATTGCTTTGAAAGCAGAGTTGAAAAACAGTGATTCACAGAGTTATAACAACTGTCGCCTAGAATTTAGAAAATATTTCCAACAAATCATAAGTTAAGTTATCAGCAAACAAACATTTCTTAAGTCGTATAAAATGCTACACTCGACAAGTTCGAAGTCCAGCATCCCTGCGGTGAGAGAACAAATGACACAGCCACATCTCTGAAGAACAAGAAGTTAAAATAAAAATGTGCAAAATTTTACAACGAAACCTCAGAAACTGAAGTCGGAAAATAGAATAGAACAGGAAAAAACTAGTGCTTGTATAATAATTTGTATTATGGTTTTACAGTTTCTTATTTAATGCAACATTCGTAATTACAAAAGAACAAACCATTTGTAATTAACTTGTGTTCTTGAAGTATATGAAGCATGGACTATACCTAGCAAATTAATATTATTGTTAGTACGGAGCTAAATTCCTAGGCCCTAAGTCATAACTAACATGTTAAAATATGAATGTACAGGAAGTCCCACAATTCTATCTTCTGGACCAAAATCGATATTGGTTCTCATTGCAAAATTGCAAACTCAATCAGAGGCGATAAATAATTCTGTGATATCGTGCCGGCCCCGGGCTAGGGTTGACATCTCTTGAGTGTTTGTGTGGATTGCCTACTATAATTATAATATATGATTTATATATATTGCTACTGTGAATGTTCTGAAATTATCTTGTATTAACTTACACTACTGTGAAATAGTGCAGCTTGTTGTGTAGACGAATATAAATTAAACAAACTGTGTTTTTATATGTTTATGGTAAAAATAGAAAATGTGCAATGTTCTTGCATGGTTTTATAAATACATTTTTGTTAAGAAGCTGTCTCTTTAATATTCTCGACACCCCTAGCCAAGGTCGAAGTTTCTTAGATAAACAGCGGAGGCCAATCCGTCGGGCGCACACCGTGGCTTACACAAACTCTGTTAGAAAAATATTAGTTTTATATCCACTTTGATTTTCTGTTTAACAATGTTTGGGAATTGACCTTTGATCTTATTGTATGTTATTTTTATTATTATTTGATGTAGCATCTTGACAAAATGGTTCCTAACAGTGTTTTGTAAATATTTTGTCATTATTGCAATGATTTATAGAGAATGCAAATATATTACTCCTTAAAAATACAATAACTCTAATTATACTCATATACAAATGTAACATTCAAAAACTTTTTTAAATTCAATCATACATACTTATCAAAGTTGTTGAATATCTAGCGAGAAGTTTATGAGGAAATCCTCGTTTTAAATGTGTTCATTTTATATGTTACAAAGTTTTCAACGCTGATGTTATACATGAAATTTTAGATAAAATTTGGTTACAATTTTACTTAAAATGCAAATGAAATAGATTACCTTAATGACTGTGGCAGAGAGACATAAAAATAGCGGCTTTATTACATTTAAAATGTAAATATATTCAATGTAAATAATAGTTAACTTAAGAAAGATAATGCTTTGCTAATTTAATAAAATATTTTATTATTCTATTTACAATTTTAGAAAAAAAAAATCTTGTATATATAATAAATATTTGAATAAGAAATATTCTATAGTAGTTATATTAAACATAAAAAATAAAATCTTAACTAAACCAATAACCTCTATGGAAATTCTCGTCGCCAAGATTAAATTTTAAAACAGCTTCATTGTAAGTAGTGCATCGCTACTGACGTGGAAGGTTGGAGTGAAACTGTCGTATGTTATATGTCTTTTTCATTATTGCTTTATACTATAGCGGCGGGAGGCGGATGAATTACGACTTCACGTAGGATTCTATTATAAGAGAACGCTCTTATGTCTTATGGTCTATTAGCAAGCGTCTAGCGTTTTGGGTTTTGGCCATTTTGTTATGTATTTTAAGACGTGTATAAAGATATATGTCAAGATCAAATCTCCAAACCGACTACATATCTTAGCAAACAAAAGTTATTTAACATCTCAAGTGTAGACAATTACATTTATAAAATCGTAATGTTGCTGCCTATACACCAGACCAAGAGCTCAATACTTATTTTTGATTCAAAATTCATTCATTTATAGTCCTGCGGCCCCTAGCTGGGGCAAAGGGCATCCACAGTACGCCGCCATCCCGAACGGTCTTGAGCTTCGCGTTTCAGTTCACTCCAGGTCTTCCCGATGTTCTTTGCCTCAGCGTTGATTGTCCGCCGCCAGGTCTGCTTTGGGCGGCCACGTTTTCGCTTTCCTTGGGGATTCCAGTCTAGGGCTTGCCTCGGTATGTGTTCAGGGTCCCTTCGGAGCGTGTGACCAATTCATCTCCACTTGCGGCGTTTGATTTGTTGGTCAATCGCCTTCTCACCGCAGCGGGCCCACAGGTCTATGTTGGATATTTTCTCGGGCCAGTAAACACCGAGGATACGGCGAAGACAATGATTGACAAAGACCTGAAGACGCTGCGAGATGTCTTTTGTCACCTTCCACGTCTCGCATCCGTACAGCAGTACAGTTTTGACGTTGGACCGGAAAATCTTGAGTTTAATTCTTCTAGTCAGTTTCCGTGACTGCCATACGGGCCGGAGCTGCGCAAAGGTAGCTCTTGACTTGGCGATTCTCGCAGCGATGTCCTCTTCGGTCCCTCCAGTCTCTGACACTACGCTTCCAAGGTAGGTGAATTTGTGGACCTTTTCCACAGCCTCTGTGCCAATGAGCAACGGCAAAGAGCTTGTTTCTCCGCATCTCATTTCTTGGGTCTTCCTAGTATTAATTTTTAGTCCCATCTCTATTGCCTCTCGTCTTAGGTCGTCCAGTTTGGCTTGCATGTCGGCGCGTGTGTGACTCAGCAGGCATATGTCATCGGCATAGTCCAGATCTTCCAAAATGCTGGACAGTCCCCACTCTATGCCGCGGGGCTTATTGTGGGTTACATTCTGCATGATACCATCCAAGACGACAAGGAAGAGGAGAGGGGAAAGGAGACACCCCTGGCGCACACCCGCTTGGACTGGTATGTCCTCCGAGATAAGGCCGTCGTGAGTCACTCTGCAGGAATAGTTCCCGTAGATGGCTATAATTAGGTTGGTGATTTTCTCGGGGACGCCAACTTCCCGTATACGCTCCCAGATACATGACCATCTCAGCGTATCGAAGGCTTTTTCGAAATCCACAAAGGTCAAATACATTTCCCTTTGCCATTCTAATGCCTGTTCAAGGATTATGCGTAAGGTGGTTACCTGATCTGTGCACGATCTGTTGGGTCGGAAACCAGCCTGTTCTTTGCGGAGGAGAGGTTCAACGGCCCTCGACAATCTGTCTAGGATGATCTTGCATAGCACCTTAGACGCAGTGGAGAGCAACGTAATGCCTCTCCAATTGCCGCATTCACTGAGGTCTCCCTTCTTAGGCACGGTGATGAGGAGCCCTTTATTCCAGTCATCTGGCAGTTCTTCGGTTGACCAGATGTTTTGAAGCAGAGGTGTTAGAGCGTTGGCAGCGGTAGGTACATCTGCTTTAAGCATTTCCGCTATGATGAGGTAGCATCCTGGCGCTTTGCCATTCTTAAGTGATTGGATGGCTCTTACTACTTCCTCTCTAGTGGGGAGGGACACGTCAATGTCGAGGCTTTTTACAGGCAGGTTAGCAGGTTTGGGCGAGGTAACATGGTCATTGGGGGCTCGAAAAATCTCCTCAAAGAGCTCCCGCCAGCGTTGGAGCTGTCCCTCTGATGTCACAATCAGTTAGCCTCTTTTATCTTTCAGGGGCTTCTTCTTTTTCTGGTTCCTATTACCGGCCAAGGTCTTCGTGGCCTTGTACATTTCCCTGAGATTACCGGAGTCGGCAGCGCGTTGGGCGCAGTCTGCCACCATTTCCGCCCATACTCGCCGATCATGGCGGGTGCTTCTGTATATGCTCCTGCGTATACGCTTATATTGCAGCCTCAGTTGTTCGCGCTCTGCCTCGTCATTAGTAGCTAGAAGTTGAAGGTGTAGCTCGCGCCTTTCTTCAATGAGGTACCAAGTACTTTGTGACATCCAGTACTTCGCGTGTGTGTGATTTGTGTCCAAGAACGTCGGAGCTGGTCTCTGTGTAGGCCATTTTAATGTGGTTCCACTCCGCGTTGACAGAAGGAGAGTCATCCTCGAAAACGGAAAAGCGATTACGCAGCATTATCCTAAAGGCGTCGCTTACGTCTGGGTCCTATAGTTTGTTGACCTCAAATTGTTTTCCCACCTTGGATGCAGCGTTTTTGGTTCGAGCTACAGCTACTTTGAGCCGTATCTCGGCGACTACGAGATGGTGGTCACTATCAATATCCGCGCCACGACGGTTGCGGACATCAAGCAGTGATGAGCGCCATTTGGCGCTGATGTCAAGGTGGTCAATTTGGTTCTTGGTGACTCCATCGGGTGAATTCCAGGTGTACTTATGGTGATCACCATGTATGAATAATGTACCTCCGATGGTAAGGTCATTGTCCTGGCAGAAATCTAGGAATCTCTCCCCGTTTTCGTTGCGGGCTCCCAGCCCGTGTGTACCCATGTGTCGTTGACAGCCGTCGTTTTCCGTGCCTACCTTGGCATTTAGGTCCCCCATGACGATTACTATGTCTTGTTTGGGGATCTTCCTCATAGTCAGGTTTAGTGTACTATAGAAATCGTCTTTGTCTTCCTCTGATGCCAAGTTTGTAGGTGCGTAGCACTGAACGACGGTTATCTTGCGGGCTTTGCTGTTGAACCGAGCTGTGATGATTCGTTCAGAGATGGGTTTCCAGTCCAGGAGGCTCTTTTTTGCAGCGTCAGAAAGGAGGAATCCCACGCCGTTTTCCCGTATGCCTTCTTCATCCTCCTTCCCGGAGTATAGAAATGTAGGGCCCCTGGGTGCGCTCAGTTCTCCGAATCCATTTCTGCGCACTTCGCTGAGACCAAGAATATGCAGTTTGTATCGCAGCATTTCTGCTTCTGCTTGGGCTAGTCGGCTATCCTCGCTCAGTGTTCGCAAGTTCCAGCAAGCAATTCGTGTCCGTATTTTCATGCCAATTGTCGTCGTAGTGTGATCGGTCCGGTTTTGCTCTGTTTCAGTTTCAGTAATCATTTGGGTTTAGGTAAGCGAGTGATTAGCCCACTATACCCTAGCCCACTGGCGGGGCTGCCACCTCAGAGCCTGCGAGCGTGCTCGGTTTTGTTTCGGGTTTCCTCCCTAGTGAGTAGATTCTGTTTTCAGGCGCAGAATATTCGCCATTCGCCCTGCACCCTCAGCTCATCTACATCCTGTGGTGGCGGTCGCGCATCTGCGCGGATGTAGCAGTTCCCAGGAGGGCCGACGGGGACGTGGGTGACTCGGACTTGCTAGGGCTCTGCTTTAAGTATGTGATCCGCCACTAACACTGCAGATAGTTTCTTGGCATTTTGTAGGTAATACTGTTCTCACTAACAGTGATTCCCACCAAGACTATACCCCGCCTTTCCCCCCTTTGATTGAAAATTACCTAACCCTTATTTATTAAACATAGTTATACATAATTTCTCTATAGTTTATTTTAAGCTAGTGTTCTTGATTTTCGGGAGACGAGGTCATCAGATTTAAGACGAGGATCCTTCTTCTAAGAAAATGCGTACGATAATATCTTATAGCGTATAAAAACCTTATGTACCGCCGCCGCGCGGTTCTCGATCCACGCTATAAATTCGGCGGAATAATGGAGTGTCGACGGTAACGAGGTTTGGATCAACGCTGTGCTGTTTCGGGCGATTTAATTATTGAATGGGGAAACCCACGGATTTTCTAGTAAACAATTATACAACTAACAGTAGACAAAGTTAGCTTGTTTGTGAACTAAACTTACGCTTTCCGGATTATTTTGTGTTAAGTGATTTTGCTGAAAGGTATCTTAGTAGAATAATAATAAGGTACAATTTAGGTAAATTACATTTTACTGCGATAACTAGATGATAGTATTACGCTCCCCGTCATACTATTACTGCCTAAATAACTTGTACGAAAAGTATTAAAACGTTAGTTAGAAATTGTGGTCAGGGTAAAAAATGCTGAGAATGTTTATCTAATGAACAACTGCAACGTAACTAACTACGATCATTTATCTCGCGCCAACACGGATTATGAAGGAAACTGCGGACTACAGCCTGGATTTAATTCTTAACAAAACGATGCAATATTCTTATATGCTATAAAAAATGATGTTTTTTTTGTATTTGGATTCAATGATTGTTTTATTAAGTATAATATAAATAATTGTTAACGATGTTCGTAATATTGATTCTAATGTGAGAAGAAGAAAGGAAAAAATATTAACTTATTAAAAATACCATTCATAAAAAATATTTATAACTTCAAAGTATAATAGGCTGCTTACAAATTGGCACGACTGCAAGAGTATAATAAACATTCAGTCAAAATTTAAAGTTCCAAAAGCAGGAAAGTCAGACAAAGAAAATTTTAACAAAGACAATGCAAGAAATACAAACAATATTTTTACAAAGGAGGTCGACTAGGCGTGTCTTATTAAAACAAGAACAGATCCAGTTACAGGAGTGCCCTTTACCGAATTACTGTGTAACTGAGTATTTATATTACCTTTCAAAACATCATCATTTCATTTTCTTTAATTTTATTTTATAAAAGTAAAGTTTTATAGCAGAGTATTTTGATAAACCTACTATGTTGACAATAAGGAGAATTAACTTTATACTTATACTAATAGATAACTAATCATTTTAATACCTTGTGCTGTCATTTAGAATTAAGATTAAGACGGAGATAAGTTCAATTGTCTACAAAAAAATAATCAAATTAGTTAAACTTTTCAATATTATTAAGAATTACACATCCAGTAACCTTAAATATTAAAATTCATCATCACTGTCAGGACTCACACATACGACCTCTGTTGTAGTACGACTGTCTCTGGTCTGCCGTGTAACTATTCGCCTTGATGAAATTAGAATACTTAATCGACATCTATTAGGGTTATCATAAAAATTCATCAAGGCGGTAACGATGCAGTAGCTCAGTTATCACAATTGGATATTATTAGTGGAAAAAGATAATTTTGATAACATTTAGATTATTATTTTATTTAAACATAAGTAACTTATTGATATCAACTAATAAAAAAATATCTCATAAGATTATTATTATCGGATTTTATTGATAGAATTTAAATATTAAATATATATTATGTATATCGGCGTGAGGACGAACTTCAATAGATACTTAATCAATTTATGAATTTTACTAATAAATTCTTTAAAGTTTACTATGTAATTAAAATAAGTAGCTTTATTAGCATTTTACTATGTTATTGTATTTTTACAATGTAATTTTTACAATGTAATTATTGTTATGTTTACAAATATGATTAAAGTAAAAATGTTTAAATATTTTATAATTAATTAATCATAGTCTTACGATGGTTATAAATCAAAGATATTATTTATTATTAGGTCCTGCAAGTGTAATGCTAAGACAACTTTATGTTATTAATATATTATATATTAATATGTCATTAACAGCAACCTGTGCTATGGCGGGAGACGAATATGGTTTTGCAAGCGATTTTGATGTTTTCGATTCTGGTGTGGCGAGACGAGTTTTGAACCAAGATTTCTTTTCACTATAATATTGTAGATTTGCTTTGTTTGTTCTAAAAAGTGTGTGTGTGTGTGTTGTTCTATTACGTGGCTCGTCAGCGCTGGCGTGTGACACAATCATTGCGTCCACTCAATATATCAGCGAAATGTCTTATTAATATTGTTATGTATTATTATTTGTGCTGTTGATCTTTTAAATATTAAATAAATAAAATAAAAAAAAATCTGGTTCTTTGAATAAACGAAGCTATAATCAGTTGTTAAGTTTTATTCTGAGGATCTAATAATGAAACATAATCACGAAGACTACGACCATGATGTCTCACTTTTTAAAAACACTACTGAGGTCAATACTCCGATATAAAAAAATATATAATCATTTCAGCTAATGAAATATTTTTTATTTTTATTTTATATACCTTCAGGGTTGATAATACAATGTACTAATATTTAACCTCTACTATCGGTTAACTAAACTAAAGTTCCAATTAATGCTAACCTGTCAGATGTATGGAAGTTTGTTTAAGTAATTCCTTGTAATATCACACAGCTACTAAGTTACTTAGGTACAGGTAGAGTTTGTGCAGTTGAAAAACAATTTCTGAACATGACCAAATGTTAGAGTTGTTTGAAAACACCGGTATCATAGGAATACAATAACACTAGAACTCTACTTATTTGAAACTTTGGTGGCGAATGATTTACTTCAGCTAGAGTCGCAGACAACAACTAGTCAGCTATATTTCTGTTACTATTCATATTTTCTCCTTCATCGTTTTTATACAAGTTTGGGTCTGAAAAATAAAACTGTCGGATAAAAATATTGAAGGACGTATATGACTAACCATTTGGACAGGTTCCCATCAAATTTGGATGATAATCAAATTAAACAGCAATAATATTTAAAAATATAGATCACAGATAAGAAGCACATTTTTAATTTTGTATTATGTAAGCAAAGGTTCTATACGATAGTATGTTTATTATCGTCTGAATAAACACACAGAGTAGATCCATTTAAGATTCCTCTCTCTTGTGGTTTCTGCTGAGCCTCGTTGATTGTTTCCTTGTAAATCGATGCTAAGCCTTAGCATTGCTCTTGTTCTCTAAGACACAGGTAGCTAAAACCATTTAGAGAGATATTGATTACAAACCATATTAATCAAGCCATTACGTGTATTTGACTTTGTCGTGACCTAATTTCTTACAAAATGAAAAGCATGTACACTATGAATATGATATGATAGAATTGAGTTACCTCAGTTAATTTCTTACAGTCACCGTACCCGAAAGTGAAGTCATAGTTAATAGAACAGAGCCAGCGTGTATTGGTCCAGGTTGTACACATTTCCGTTTGAGATATCGATAATGATTCAGAGCCTTTGATGTAAGTTTAATATTTATTAATAACTATTAATTTCGTTTTGTTAAAATGGGTAGTTATTGTTTTGAATAGAATATGATATTATATAAATATATTAATATATAATTTGATATTTATGAACAGTATTTTTCTACCCCAAAATTTCTTTTGTAACATGGAAGGCTTAATAAATCTTTTAGTCAATTTCAATTACAAAGAGTTTTAACTCAGACGATGGTAACAATACTATTATCTAAACCTATTTTATATTTTATTTACACTTATTATTTTGGGATATTGTTGTTAAAATAGTAATATAATGAACTGCATTGATAAAGTAATTAACAAAGTTAGATTTTTAAATATTTATTATCAGCAATAAAATGAATTGGTAATTAGAGTTCCCAACAGAAGCCCCAAGGGGTCCAATGGAGACGGATGCGATAATTATGAAGGCGGGCGAGATCAGTCATTTACAATGCTCCGTGAAAATAGCCACTTTTATCAAACTACTAGCAATTTTCCCCACAATAACTTTTAGTATTGCTTAAAAAATATATAAGTGATGTGAATTATAATGTTCTTCTTACTTATATCGTTTTACTCATATGGTTTACTTAACTTCGTAGTCCGTTGGTAGACGCCGCGAGTCCGACATAACCATGAATAGGAAGTAGGAATACACGGATTTGGAAGTAGCCAATAAAAATTCCGATTAACTTACGTAAAAGTGCCGGGTAAATATATATTTAATAGTCTACATGGTTTACGAAATTTTAATTATGAAAATCCGAACTGGAATATTTAAAAGTTTGAAATTATTTCTCTGCTTAGTGATAACGAAGCAATACTTTATGGAATAAGTACATAACATATTGGGCCAAGAACCAGGGTACCGTGACGAATAATGAGTGTTACTCCTCAATGATATACGGACTAAATGAAATGTGTAAGGTTCATATTATTAAATTAGATATTATTATGGATTAATTTTAATTAAGTTGTAATTTATTATTTTATAACTTAATCTGTAATATATGGCTCTTTATTTAAACGTAATTTGATAACGTACAATAAAGAGAAAAATAATTGATAGATATGATAGTTTATCTAAATAAGTTAATGAAAATATTTAATACAATTGATAAAAATGTAAATAAACTGTATCTGTGAATTTTAATGTTTATCCAAAATTGCAAAGTAGGTTACTAAGTAATACAAATACTTTTTTAAACAACCAGTTTCTGAAAACAGAAAAATTGTTTGAAGTTTTCTGAGCCTTAAAATATATGAACAACCGCCCCGTCAGTCGAGTGATTAATGCAGACACCTAACGTATAGAGAAGTAATGGGGCTCGGGTTCGATTACCGACAGGGACAGCCATGTGGGTGATGAACATAGACGTCTGTATTTCAGGGTTTGGGCGTTTATTAAAAATATTTGGTGTATTTATATGTGTATTTCTATGTATTTGTATCGTTGTCTAACACCCTTACCACAAGCAAATAATTTGCTTACTTAGCGGTTAGATCAATATGTCTAATTTGTACTGTGATATTTTAAAAAATACGTGGTATTTAGTACCTTATTGTCCTAAATTTCAGGGTAATAATAATATTATTTAAAATATCAACTTCTGCAACATTCTTAGAAGTGTATGTTTATATTAGAGTACGATTACTTTTTGTTAATCGTATTTCTAGATTTTGTATAAAAAGGGGCTGACAATTTATCGGCGAAAAACTTTTTTAAGTGTCCCTTGACATTATTTACTAGGGCTTGCTTTATAACGACAACTTTCCTTTTGATATATTTATCTGAAGGAAGTCTTAACATTTTAATATCAAAATGATAGCAAATAATCTTAATAATTCAGTTGAAGTTTATATTTGTTGATATCAATTACGTGGTCAGATAGTCTGTCCGGACGTGTGAAATAAAAATACAAATGGCAGCAATTTAGTTGTTGAGAACTATTACAATTTTTTATTAAAACTATGTTTAGCCTCTAAGCTTTCTTGTCCGATTTATTTGTTAATTATTTCCATACTTTATTGAAGAATGTTTCTGAGGCTCCATTTTTTTCTAACAAATAAAGCGTTTTTCCGATGGGAAATCATAGAAGAGGCAATAAATACAAAATTTACCCGCATGTAAAATGCTCGAGGCCATTTCGCCGTAAAGTTTGGAGACTTTTATAAGTGGATAATATTTCATGTAAACGGCTAGACTTCTTCGCGCTTCAGAAACGAGTTGGAAGTTTGTTTTTTTTTATTTTTTATTTCCAGATGAAATTATCTTCCTCACATTAAACATCTCATTTCGTTAGAAATTATTTTATTAATCGACAGCTTTCCTTTTCATATTATATTATTTTTACATATTTCGCCAATTGAAAAATAATAATAGATAGGTATTTATTAAAGGACAAACTACTCTCTTAACATATTATAGTGATTATTAATGTTAAGAGTATTTTAATATCAATAATATTCCACTACATATCCATCTTATTACATTATAAGAAAATTTATTGAAATATTTTAAAACACATTAATATGTGAACGATAAGGAAAGGCAAGGGCAGTGATGATACTGTGTAATGTGCTGAATTATTAGTAGGTATAACAGTATCTATAACATATTCATGTGGGTTTTTTCTAAAAAAGTAAAACGGTTTTTTTATTTCTTTCAATTTAAATATAACATGATACGAGTGACTGAGATAAATGTAGCGTCTTTAACATAGAAAGTAGGAATTAATTTATATTTAATTTTGATTAGGCTATTAAAGCAGAGAATGTTTTAGTTCAGAATATTGTGTAAAATATACCTACAGTGCAAAGGTGAATAAATAAGAACTGAAGGGCACTTAAATGAATGAAATAAATAAAGATATCTTGCGTGAAACATTCCCCGCGGTTCTTTCACGAATTTGAGAGCTTGAGCGCTTAAGAAAAAACTTAGTTTATAAAATATTTTTATTTAACTTAGGATTATAAAGATAAGACATTTGTTATCTTTTAAAATATTCGATATAATCAGTCGGTCAGGAATAGTCGTTGTCAAGTTTGTCAACGAACTTGTCAGGCAAGATCTCCACGCCGCTTTCTCCATAGATCATAGTTTTTGGCAATTTAAAATAGTTTATCATTACTATCTTTTTAATTTAAAAAGATGAAACGAGTTTATATTTTATATATTTTATTGATATATATATAGTAATTCTAACTACAGAAGCACCCACCAGTGAGTGCTCCTAAATGGCATTCATTGAATCTACATCACGTTGAACTACTCAAAGCAGTTGCAATAATAATATCTCCACTCTATAGTACTATATAGTTCATTAAACTGTCAGCTCAATGTAAAATAGATATTCCAATTTTGAAGTTCTGTCTGAAACCAAACCCGGGTCAATTTTTTTTATCTAGTTTTACGTACACTTGAACGTTATACCTATAAAAACATTTCAACTGCTTATTCTGTCACAAGTATAAGTTATATAGTATTCATAAATATGAGATACATTGTTGGCCCTCTTCAAACTTCACAATAAATAATTTGGGGCGAGACGTAACATTCTGGTTACAAACCGAGCTCCTTGAATATGATGATAGTGCAATAAACCTTCAGCGTTAAAAGTATAATATTTAATAATATCTTATAAATATTAAATGTATTATTAGTCAAGTTATAAAGTAACTCTTAATATATTATGTAATACACTATCATGTAACTACTTACTATTTAATTTATCAAATCTTTTATTTAACAATCTAATTTAATTTGTTAAATAAAAAAATAACTTACTTTTAAATGGTCTTATGATCTAGTTTTTATGATATTTTTCTTGTATTAATTAATATTTTTCTTTCTAACATTATTCATATTTGGGTAATAAAGTAACTACCTACTATAAATATTTTTTTGTTTAAATCCGCAAGTCCAATAAATTACATTTAATGAATTAAGGTTTCTCTAAAGTCTAAACCATCTATAATACAACAACTTCATATAGGATTTATTTGAACAATGAAACATTAGCTTAACATTATGAACCTTAACACCGATACAATAACAGTTTGTCGCATTAATTATCTCTCACTTCAACAATATAAAAGTAGTTAAAAAAATAGTTTAATTGACATATTTTGCGTGAATGTTTTGAAAATATCTATAAACATGTATAGCCATTCTATATTTATATAAATTTTGCGTGAATTAGTTGATTAAAGTAACACAATACTTTGTTAAAATTTGTAACCACTGTTGATGTTATCCATCAAACAAATTTGACTACAATTAAATATAATCTCATTGGCTTTGTTGAAAAGACAACAAACAGACAACAGCGAAACCAATCTAGCGATAAATAGTTAATACAGAAGAGTTATTAATGTATTTCTTACTTGGGTATGGAGAGATTGGAGAACATTCTCGAAGGTTGGTAGGAAATTATATAATAAAATTCGTGTTCTTTCACAAAGCTGTCACAGGGTGGAATCGCCTGTTTCGAGACCACACTAGCTTCCACTAATTGACTTTAGATAGATTCTACCACCCTAATGGTGTTGAAAGTTATTTATCTATTATTTCCCTAGAAAATAGAAAATACACGTCACAATAAAGTTATGCAAATAAATATGGTAATCCAAATTCGCAACCAATTAATTGTAAACTATTTTAAATTGTCTTTGGTTTTTATAGCTTTCAATGAAATAAATAAACAGTATGACTTATTTAAAATTTATTATTATAAATGTCGTTACAAATAGTATGAGTGACGTCGGTAGTCAGTGACCCTCGTCAAAGGGACGAGCAACACAAGTCTGATTGAAAAGACCACGTTCTCACAACTTGACCGGTATGTATTATTATGTATTTACAACACTTTGAACTCTTGTTAACTTAGATTTTACTAGTATTAAGAATATCATTAAAAAAACGGTGTCATACGCCTCTGTCTATTTTAGAGTAGTCTAGTCAATTCTTGTGAGTTTGTATTTAAAAGTAAGATTTTTATATTATTTGTTAGAGCGATACTCTTAGAAAAATCTACAGAAGTTTTTATTTCACAATTCGAAGCTTAGTGTTATAAGCTTTCGCTTTATCTACTAATTTAAATTAAGAAGTATAATCGGTTTGTAGCGAACTTAATATTTGTGGCTTGTTACGGACTAAGACAAATCTGTAAAAGTGAGTTCACCGTTCACTGGGAACTCCGTGCTGTAGTTGGGTAGTTTAAGTTATACATAGATTGGTAATCTAGAAAAAAAAGTAGTCTTGACTAGACCAGAATTTTGTTTACTATATTTTTCGATTGTTTAAAATATGTACAACAGTTAATTAAAAAAATATTTGGTTATAAAGCTAAAATAAAATATATAATTTTTAAGAAAATATCACAGAAGTATACTACATCATAACATGCATAGGTTTCCCAGAAGTCACGTCCGTGTCGGTTTATTTTTTATTCTGTATGTAATTTAAATTAAAGAAAGCTTATAATGTCTTAAGATATTTTTAAACAAAATAAAATAAGTCATAGTTGCAACACTGAAATTGTCATGGATTATTACAAATCTAATAATTACTTGCTTTTTTATTTAACTACCTGTTTGATAAACAAAATTTGTTTTTTTAATAAAATATTATCATTGGCACTGTTCCTTTAAGGTACTTTAGTGTGTAGACACTTGATAATTACAACTATAGGAATCCAGTTATCTAAAAACAATTTTTGTTTGAGTAACAATGCATCTAAATAAACATGCATGTGCTTGTGATAAAAATATTTATATGTCTTTCATGATTTATTTATTTATATTTATTGTTAAGATTTATCTGAGTTATTAATAAACTAAATATTAACCTTTCCGAATATAGGTAAATCCCTTTTATTAGATGAGTGTTCATGGAAGAGGGATGCGATAACTATGTAGGCGGAAGAGGTCATTTTTATGCTTCATGAAAATAACTGGCACTAATATAGCCATTCCTTACCTTATAAATAGACAACATGTTTTAAAAGTTATTGCTGCTGGTAACACTTCTTTATAGCTTACACACACACGTGTAATGACCGCTCATAAAAACTATCGGTAGAAGATACAAAGTCTTAAAATCTTTCTTTATTTCTATATAGTTTCAGTTAATTGGGCTTTGTTAAGCAAAATATCAAATAAAATTATAAGAATGATAAATATTTTAAATTCATTCCATAACTATTAATTAAGCACCAAGTCATAAATATTATTTCTAAAAGTAATATTTATTGCAGCTATAAATCATAAAATAACTTTTCTTTGTCCTATTTATTATATAGATTAGCGATATTTTAAATTTATAATCGTTTCCAAGTATAATAAATAATTTGTAATTTGATAAAATGTAATGATATCATTACATTTTATCAAATCATAATAAAATCAAAATAGTAATTGTAGTAAGGAATATAGAATGATCTATATTCAATGTATTATATACATTGAATATCGATCATTCTATATTCTTTCTATTCTATATTTAAATTTATATAAATATAGAGATATTTAACCGCCCCGTTAGTCGAGTGGTTAGCGCAGACGCCTATCGTGTCACAGCGCAATGGAGCTCGGGTTTGATTCCCGGCAGAGACAGGCATTATTGTGATGAGCATAGATGTCTGTGTTTATGGGTTTGGTCGTTTATTAAATATATTCTCAGTATTTATATGTGTATTTCTTTGTATTTGTATCGTTGTCTAACACCCTTAACACAAGCAAATAATTTGCTTACTTAGGGATTAGATCAATGTGTGTAATTTGTCCCGATATTATTATTATTATTATAGAATGAAAAATAAACCGATCCGGGCAGGGATTCGAACTCACGGCTACTAAGAAACCGTCCCGTCGCTCTACCTACTGAGCTACCGTATTGCTGTCCGCCTCGGTGAATTAAGCATTCTATATGTGATCGTCTTTATCGGGACGGTGGTGACATCTATTAGGTTTCTTTCGTAAATCCTAACCAATGTTTATAACTTTTCAGTAAAGATAAACATTGAAAAGATGCCACTACCGAAATTATTATACTATGCACTATTGTAGTAAATTTGTCAAAGCAAAAAAATTAACACACAAATTTATATTTGCACATATATTATACATATTATAATTAATGATCATACACCTCACATGATTATGATTTTGGATTAAATGGCGTCATAATAATTATTAGTGTACATTAAGTAGTGCTGAGTGCAATATTGATAGCAAGATCTGTCCACAGAAAGTAAAAGGAGAGATGCTAATTATATATATTTTTTTTGGTCATTGAATTTTACAAAATACCCATAGAAAATTTAATAATAACCTGTGCGGTGTATTGTATGGCAGGTTAAATGATAATTTTATAAATAAATAAGTTTCCACGAGGAAAGTTAATTAAGATGGAACCAATTTGCCGCTGCATCGCGAACACTGTGCTAGTGGACGTTGAAAGAAATACAATTAGGATAAGCTTCACAGACTACAGGGGCTCAAGCTGTGTTCAAGAGTATTTAGAGATAAACGAAGCAATGGAAATATCGTTGATCTAGTAGTTTCATTGCACAAATTCGACGGCTGATCTCTGCAGCTGCCACTTAGTTCTACTACTCACAGTACGCCACGCGTTAGTTAAGCGTCTAGTTTCGCTAATGAGTTCTAGATACGCTGGAATAGTGTTTCATTTCTCTGATGAGTTCACACCTAAAATATTACTGGTGTTACATATTTAAATTAATTTCTCCATCCAGTTCCGTTACCTATAATATAATAAGTTAGACTTGTCAGTTTAAATATTATAATATAATAATGGAAATGGTTCATACATAAAAGATAAGGGACCTCAATCAATGTCATAATCGGTAATATCGTGAAATTATAATGGGATATAATTTCGGTAAAATGTCAGGTTTTCTGTATTCCTTATCTATCAGAATAATTATGTTCGTGTGTGATATCCCATGATTTTGTTTTATTGAGGACAGACATGTATAAATTTTTAATTTTACATTTTTTATCATTATATTGTAATCATTCTACTAATATTTCTAATGAGAACTTTGAATATTATATAATAATAATAATAATAATAAGCGATAAATCATAACATGGGCAAGAACATAAGCTATGTTTATCCTAGAATCTTATTATATTCTAGTATTTGTGGTAAAAGTGAATAGGCGGTTCCTGGTAATGCAAGGGCCAGGAACCGTGAAAGAAAACTCTTCAGAGTGTATTATAACAACGGTATTTATTAGTACGCCTTACTTTTCAAGCAAACGATTCCGCCAGCGAAAGCTGCTCATTAAATAAAAATACTGCATTATATGTTCTATAAATATTTATGTATATATTATAAAATACAAACGATTTAATACGATACAGAACACTTAGTTCTGTATTATTATGTATATAATAAATCTCTAGTTATGAAAACTATGTTATAGCACAAATGCAACAGTGAATGAAGGAGGCGATCTAGCCCGAAGGGAAATTAAAAGAAGCAATAAAGAGAGAATTTCTTTATGAAAAATTCCCGGAGGCTTTTTATGAGTTTCCTTTGAAAACTTTTGAGTTTGAGCTTAGAAAAAAAACTTATATTTTATAATCGTTGCTTTATTTTTTGATTGGCATTCATTACTTTTAAACATTTAATTTGTTAATAGGTATTAAAAGATTACAATACAATTTTGATGATTATTACTTTTTTTGTTATTTTCTAGTCACCCTACATTGGATCGGTCATTAATATATTAATTCCTTTTTACAAATTTGGAACGTTTGTTAAAATTATCGTAATTTTAGGAATTCCTGATAATTGTGTTAAGATAGTAAAACAATTTAAGTAGTTTATGTTAGTAGTATATACGAATATCAACCAAAACTTTCCAAGTCCAAGTTTCAACTTCTGCGGTCAACTCACGACTTTCATCTCCGTTCTTCAACAAACCTAAGTTTATTCATCCCTTCGCACCATACTGGTTTTATGTCTAATTCCTTCACAGTACACGCCATTAAACTATGGAATAGCCTTCCTGACATACTTCGACGTGCTCCGAACAGACAAGTTTTTAAGAAACGCATCATGAATTATCTACATGAGAGATCATAACATTTGCTTATTTCATTCATATCCTATCATTACATATATTTATAATTACCTGTATAATTATTGTTTAAGGTGAATTATTAATTTATATACTTTTTTTATTTTATTGTTATGTACATATATATATATTTAGGTATTTATTATTAATATATATTTAGATTATATTATTTTTGTATATATATATATATATTTATTATATATTACCTATAGTTTAGTTTATTATAGCATCTTTGTTATTCTTAGCTTTAAGTGTTTCCATTTTGTTTATTAATTTTGTATCCTCATCGTTTTATTTTCTGTTAGCTGTGTTGGTTGACTGCTAGAAAATGCTTTAGCGTTAAGTCCGCCCATTGTATTTTATGTTGTACAATAAAGTATAAATAAATAAATAAATAAATAAAACTTTAGAATATATTTAAACATAATATTTCACTCTCATCATATTTTAGATTTTTATATAAAACATTAATTGGATAACTAAATTATTGCTTAGATTTCTACAAAAATCTACATTTGATTTAAATGGAAAAAAATAATAATATCTTTGCCTTTATTTACCCTTAAAAGTCTATTTTAATAGTTAGTCAAAATATTTTAGAATTCTACCTCCTACATACAAACTTACAAAGTGTACTTCTTTATAATATAATATTAGAATATATAGACTCAATGAAGCACAGATTTATCTCACATCATCCCGATCTCAACTTCACTAACTTTATACAATGGAAACTACTGTCTGAGTCTGTCTTTGACAGTGAGTTTGAAGTTCAATTTCTATTTGAGTTTATTGTTATTCAATTTGCACTAATATCGAAGTTAGCTGTCGGATTTGAACTGGTGTTACCTATTTCATTGTTAATAGGAAAATCATTTTCATTCCTTAACTTCATTGAGATGCAAGTAAATAAATTGATAGTTTCAAGTCTGCTCTGATGTATTTATTATATGCAGTAGATATTCATTGCATACTTTATACATATAAAATAAATTGTTCATAGTTATACCAAATACATCATCTTGTTATGAAATAGAATAAAATACTGTAAGCCTGTAAATATTATGGTGTTCTTATTATGTAATCTCTTCATTGATAAATTTCATTGTGACTGAAAAAAAAGGTACATTTTTGACCTTCGTCAAGTAACAAAATAAATTTTGATGTTTAGATCCTTCCCTGTTTTGAACAGTGGTTTCCCTTTCAACATGATTCTCAAAATCAATAAGTCTCACGAGTCACGAGACATGTGACATGTGACATGTGACAACATGTCAACAACATTGAAATGCCTGTCCGTCCTGTAAATCATTAAAGGTCAATGTCCGTAACACGGTGGCTCGTTAACGATAATAATAAAGCATAATTGAGTTTCGGGACTATAATAGTTCCCTATTACTCATAATAGATATACTTATCGTTCTTAACAGAAAAATATAAATCAAAACTGAGCCCTCGAAGTAGCGCTATACATCACGACTAATGATTTATGATTCACTTCTAAGCCCTCTCTCTATAAGACAGAAGTGGACTAAGTACTTATATAGGAACTGAAATACCGTCCTAATAACCTTCGAAACAAATAACAAATTAGTGGAGTTACTTCCCAATCCTTAAGAAAAAATAAATATTGCTTTTGAATACATAGGGGTTTATGCATTTCATTTATTGTTTATAATAATAGTGAAATTAACGCTAGCAACACTGGTTTTTAGAGATTTAAGTAAAAGTGACTAAACACCTCTTTCCATATACACGTTACAGCTTAAACAAGTTATTGCTTCGTAGATGTTCTAACTAACCCATGTTCTAAATAAGGGTCTTAGTATCACCTACAAATAAACGCTAATTGACGTTCTAATATTCACATTCGACTACCACAAAATTTATCGAATCGAGTCGAAAGCGTTTGTAATCGAAAACCTATTGCATTTTTTTTATACCATCTGGGTCAATGCTCTTCCCTTGAATTTGGCTATTTGTACATTGTATTTGGCTATTTTGTTTCATATTAAAGTTAAATCAACATTTTACATTTAAAATGTGTCAACAGTTACTAAGTACCTACTACATTGTTTTTGTTTTAGTGAACTGCTGTTTTTGAGTGTTTTGTTAAAACCAAACGAATATTTATTAAAATACTTCACGAGAAGAGACCATGCAGACGTACCTACTTGAAAAGACCCATATCGGTTAAAAGCCTAGTTCCACAAAATAGTTTGGTTTCAAGTTATTTAATTTAATTAATTAATTAATTTTTTTTTTTGTTAAGTTTATTTATTTATATCTTCTGCACTTTGAATCCATATTAGATATCACTTGTGTACGTAGAATGGCGTTCACAGGAAGGCCTATTTTGATACCATACCTACCTATCGAAATAAGTCCTCTTCTGTAAAGACAAACCCAAAATTAAAATTAAAGCTACTAGGATTTGAAGCAGAAAACTCAGTCGGGATTTTTTGTAATAATCACTGTTCTACAAACGTCAATATTTAAGAAGCAATTTATGACCAATTAGAACTATCGCAATTAATTCGTTGGAATATATATTAGAAAAAAAAAGACAAAAATCCGGCGGCCAGTAAGACGGCCAGTGACCGATACTAAGTTGTAAGTTGAGATAATCAGACGCTATTATTTCTAAGGATTTTCTGCAAATAGATCCAGTATTTTATATTTATTTAAATAAATCTTTACATACTTAAATTATTACATGCTTACATACATACAAAAGACTGATTGATATGACACACGGACAAAGTTTAGTCATCTGCTCCGCAATGCGAAAACTTTCAAGGACTTTTATAACTCTCACAATTCATGACATATTTTCTGTTAGATATTCTGAAAACATAAATTTGGTTTCCCGGACATTATTAAGGCTTTGATAGGTTGAAATATGAGACCACCCACATCTAAGTAAATAATTTGTCGTAAGTAAAATTGTTATAAATATAGTTAAAACTTATAATGTAGTACATGTACTGGCTGAAGTAATTTGTAATTTGGTTTTTTAATCAAAATAATTGTTGTAGTTGCCTTTTTGTGTCAATAATATTTGTTAATATTTTAGGACAATATGAAGTTCCTTTTCTAATAGACGCTGGTGGCAGGTGTAGGAGACGTTTTATTTACGACGAAAACTGGCGAGTACACAGAATAAACCGATAGCCATTGAAATATTGACATAATAAAGATATTAAAACACACCTAAAATATTAACAGTAACATTCGTAAAATTTAAAGCATGTTTAAAATGTGTATTGTGCTCTATCTTGATTTCTAATAAATAAATAATGTGGTATTCATAAGTTTTAAGCTTTTTATAAAACAGCACAGTAAGAACAGGTCGAAACATAAAGAGACTCGTTAAGGTAAGTCGCGGGCCACATCAAAGGAATTAGCACTTTTCCCTATCTTGACCTTCCTTTTGCTTACATCGTCCATCTTTATATCTGGAGTCGAAATAAATGATGCCAATGTAATTAGAATCTGCTTGTTAGTAGCGACCCTATCCCATTTATTTCATCTTCATATTAGCAAAATAGTATTCTTAATATTTTAGTTGACTCCTATAAACATCTGCACATTAAAAAGTTTTGTAAATGTAATTGCTATGGGAATAAATAAGGTAAAGATTCCGGAACAATGGGAATTATTAACTTCAGTTATAATATTTTTTCGATATAAAAAAATATCTGATACCAATCAATAATATCTACTTCTCAGAAGTTTAAGTGATTAGACAGTGTTTTCTAGATTCGATAATAGCAGCTTGTTTGCTTATTGCGAAGATATATAAGTTTATACAAATATATATGTTTATAGACTTACAATAATAATGTAAATGTAAATTAGTTTAATTTTGAAGTAACCATAACACTGTTATGATTTATCGATTTGAAATTATTAATGTTTTTCATTTAAGACTTTTTTGCATATATTAAATTATTCATAGAAATAGTTTGATCGAATACTAAAAAGCATATTTGACATAAATTAGTATCTAAAAACAGTGGATTAGGATTTAGATACCTAAAACATAAATACAGTTTAAAAGCACATAAATTCACAAAATCGCTGCACTTACAAGGATCGTAATAAATCGCTTAAGTTTTCACCGCATTCAAGTACTACTGCTGACGCTACTTGAATATAATAGTTACATTTTTAACAACCCCTACAAAACTGCAGAAATAAAATAAAACACTTATTAATCATGTCAAGAAAGATAAAAAAGTAACTTAAACACAGAGAAATAAAATTTAGTATCACGATTCCAAACTTATTTATGGTTATAGAAATGGAACCAGCGTACATTAAAAAAAAACAATTAAACAATCAAGTTTGACAAAATTTATTTCTTTTATATATGTAATGATTGTCTGAAGCTAAACTTATTGCAAGTTTGATTATCTGTTCATTACCTCAAACATATATGATATTTTATGACTTTGTGAATAAAAAATAATGTAACTTAATGTAATCTGTAAATAAAATGAGTAATTAATCATATGTTCCATATCACTGCTGCTTCCGTTCTAGTACAGAAATTATGTAAATATTAACATACGGGACGGTTTTCCCGAGGTCGCGAGTTTGCAACCCCTGCCAGTACCGGTTTATTTTACATTGTATATTTATTTAAATATTAAATAAGCTTGTTTATAGATATTTTCATATAATGTAAACATAGCCTGAAGAGCCCAAAATAATTTGATTAATGGATTTTCTGATTTCAGGATAGTCGATTTTGTTGAATCGCTTTAATATCATAAATGAAGTTATGAAGTGACTTCATTTAAGACGCTTTTTAAATGAGCCCCAAAAAATACCTACAAATTACTAATTATAAAAGTACCTACTATGAAAACTTTTGTAGTAGTCGCATTTATTAAAATTAAAATAATATTTAGGTATAAAGAATGTTGATTATAATTATTATAAAGAATGTTAGTTATAAATTATAAATGTTAGTTATTTTATAACTTTAATAATACTTTGTAAAATTGAATACCTGAAAAATTGATGTTAATAGAAAAGTAGTAAAACGTTATTATAAACACGCAAGCTCATAGCACAATATTTTGACTATTATATTATTTTGATTATTACCTATTTTGATTATTACCTATTTATATTATTACCTATTTATATTATTTTGATTATTATTATTATTATTATTTTGACTTTTGAAAACGAGCCCATAACACACAACAAGTTGTTTTAATATTTCACATTGGCATAGTGAATACGATTTTATCGTAACGCGGTACGTAACGCGTCCGTCTGATTGTAGCGAGTAAGTTCTTTGCATACAATTTTTAATTTCATATCATGGCGCGTTTATGAATCGCGTTTAAGTTTACAGCGCGTTGTGACGTCATGCGTTATTTGTAAGAAATCTCGTGTATCATACAGAAGCAGGGCCAAGCAATCACATAACTACAAATGTCAGTATTTCCTCGATGTAATTTCAGATAAAAAACCATTTAATATGGACACAGTTGTTCCTTAACGTAAATAATACATTAGCTTAATTAAGTTTTCTTCAACTAAATGCTAAGATCGACCATTAATTTACTTAATGCTGCGCTAATTTGTTTGTGCAAGAAGATTTATAAGTTTTACGTAAATAGTTTTAAGAAGAGAAACCTTAAAGAGCGTGTTTATTAAAGATTTAATTGCTTAGTCTTTTATTAATATAATTAGCTATTGAAACCATCAATGCTATTGTAAGAATCATATCGTTTCGTTATTTAATAATTTTTATTTAATAATTGTTATTTAACCTTCATACGGTCTAAAACGACTAACGTATATATAATATAATTTTTATTATACTTAATTATATTTTGAACATAAAACATTTATAATTGTTACGTGCATAGTACTTAATTACGCTTTAATAACTAAATAAGATAATATTTAAAATTACAAAATATCAATTATTATAACGAGAACTCAAAGTATTTTTTTTCGAGTGCATTGGTTGGTGTGCCTGACATGCAGAAAGTACATATGAACTTTCTGCATGTCAGGCATAATTGACATCGACCTCTTTTAGTTTTTTTTTTACCTGTATTACTTTCAGACTGGGATGAGGTTGATGGTTGTTAATTTTCTTGGGACGAATCTCGTATACTCTTTGCAATTTCTAGTGAAAAACATGCTCGGGGCAAAGTTCTCCGTTATTTCACATAAGGAGTAACAAGCGCCATACCCAGATTTTCTAAAAAGTAACGGCGTTTAGCAAGGTTTCCTTCTTTCCAGGCGCTGCTAGCAGATAGCTGAACACTACTTGAGGCCATCGTTTTATCTTTCTTCTACAAGTATAGCAAGTCACAGATTTATCCAGTGTATCTACACCACCTTTACATTTGTTGTAGTCTAATATTATTACTTCTTATCTATGCGATTACTAACTTCCGAGTCATGATGCAATGTGCTCAGAAGATTTACAGATTTATTTTTTTAGGGATATAAGACACGAGAGTAGTATCCTTGGTAAAAGCAAACTTTGATGGAAAATCGGTCTGCCTTTTATGTTCGCAAACTGTGGTGGTAATTCAGGCCTATTTTGACGCATACTTCCTACTGGTGTAATTTGTTTTTCCAGCAATTTCTGTCCCAGTTGATATGACGTGAAAAAATAATCTGTTGTGAGATTATGGCCCTTTAGTCCCACAGACAAATCATTTATTAAACCCCAACAACGTCAACAAATTATAAATTATTTGATTGTTTATTGCTACGATTATTTTTTTTATTCATTATCTTCCTAAATATATAAAGTCCTCCTAAAATAGTCGAATTATTTGTTGAATTTTTAATAAAATAATTTTATATAGTTTATAGTTCTTGAGAAAAATAAAGTTCTTTAAACCTTACTACTTACTTTAATTGTTTATACTTTTACTTGGACATGAGTTTATGTTATAACCAAAACTGAAGAAATAAAATATATTTGATAATCCGAATAGTTAAATATACGGTACATTAGACTCGATGCAATTGAATGCGAGTAAAGTTGGAGCACAACAAGCCGTCAAACTTTGAGGAATCTAGTTTCAGTTATAGGATGAAGATGAGAAAGTTTCCGAAGAAGTTGAGCGAAAAATTATATTCCATTTGCAATACTGGGTGTTCAGATTGTTTTCACCTATGTTTCAGACTCAAATGATTTTTAATTTTAAACGTAAAGAGGTATGGTATTGAAAAAAAGAAAAACTTAAAATTATCCCCTATAGTTAATATTACTGACTATAATAATAATAATTTTAAAATACTCCTTGGTAAGTGACACGGAATGGTCACGTTTTTAAATGTCAATTTTTGTTTAATATATTTATTTTCAAAATCCAGTTTTAATCATATTTAAATAATTTCATTCCGTTTACAAAATGCAAAATAAACGAAAAAAAAAGAATACTATATACACAACTGTGAACAACTTACAAAAAGTACCTGAAAAAAGTGAACTGTTGACAATGTGAAAATAGATACTATAATAATGATCACAAGGAGTAGAAACATAAACGCACGCCCACCACCGCAGCCTGTCGCACCCAACAGCTCCACGTCATCAGAGGAGGAGTACGCAACTCCTCCTGAGGAAATCGTGTCGAGCAGTGACGACGAGCTGCCGCCTCCAGCGCCGCGCCGAGCACCAGCGCCGCGCCGTGGGAGGCCACCGCTGCCGCGCTTGGGGCCTGCTGGGGCATCCGCCCCGCGTTCGGCCCCCGCCGTCGGTGGTGCAGTGCGCCGCATGAAATGGACGCAAAATATGAACGAAAATGTCATGCGAGCGTACTATAGGGCGACAGAGGGTGGCACTAACCTCACTGCGTGGCGAACCCGTTTGCTGTCTTTGTTTCAGGTCCTTGAACCAGAGTTGACCGTTTCGGCCCAACGACTATCGGATCAGGTGCGGTTTATTCAACGTAATCGTGCGTTGGATGACTCCGCACTTGACCGGCTTCGCTCCGAGGTGACAGTCTCTGCATCCACTACCGAAAGCATCCATTCGCGAGCCCAGTTATCGTCCGCTCCTTCGGTGGCAGGGTTATTGGTTGGAGATGCTGATGTGGGGGGCGTTGAGATTACAACCGTAAGTACCCAAGATAATGAGCAATTAAGGAGGACTTTGGAGGATGCGATTTTGGAATTCAAAGATATAACAGTCCGCGACAGACCACGGTTGCCCCGTTTTCCCACGCATAGACGTAATATGTCGCTTGTAATGGCTCTAGACTGCATGCTAGACTCTTATCTTCGTTCTAGCAATAGTCTCACTGATACCCATTCAATTCTTTATTGTGCAGCTGTTGCAGCGTGCCGCTCCGCCCGTGTCAGATTTCCTGAGCCTGATAGGGTGGTGCGGTCCACTGAGGACACACCCGCATGGCAGATGAGGATTGAACGGCGTATCAGCGCAGCTAGGGTCATTATTGGCAAGTTAATCTGCTTCAGATCGGGAAACATCCGGCCGAGAGTCATGCGTTATGTTACACAGGCCTTTGCCGGTACTGGCATTAGACCTCAGGATTACATGGCCTATGTAACAGAACGTATAGACTACCTGAAGCAGAAAGTTTGTGCGTGGGCAAATCGTATCCGTCGTTATAAACAACGTGTAAATAGGTATAAACAGAATCGCATATTCCAAAGTGACCAAAGAAAGGTTTATAGAAGTTGGGAGGAATCTGCTACGAATGTGATTGATGGGCAGTTACCAAATATGGAAGAAATGTTCACATTTTGGAAAAATATTTGGTCGGTGCCTATTAATCACAACGATGGTGGCTGGATGCGTGTTGTTGAGCGCGCGTGTGAACACCTGCAGCCAATGGAGGCTATATTTATAAGCCCAGACAATGTCAGGGATGCGATCCGTTCGACCCATAACTGGAAAAGTCCTGGGCCGGACGGATTACATAACTTTTGGCTCAAATGGCTGCGGTCTTCACACGAACGTTTGGCTGGGCAATTCCAGGAAGCCATCGTGTCCGGGTCCCTACCATCTTTTATGTCAACAGGAATCACCTTTCTGCTCCACAAGTCTGGTAGTATCACGGATCCAAAGAACTTTCGACCTATCACGTGCTTACCAACAATTTATAAGCTTCTTACATCCATTTTGACTTCAAAATTAAACACACATTTGGATGCAAACAGCATTTTAGATCCCGCTCAAAATGGATGTAAGATTGGGTCTCGTGGTACTAAGGAGCTCCTCCTTATTGACATGGCCATTAATGAAAAGGTTCGCCGAGGTAAAAAGGGTCTCTCCGCCGCCTGGATTGATTATAAAAAGGCCTATGATTCGGTGCCTCATACATGGTTGAGAAAAGTACTAGAAGTGTATAAGATTGACACAGATCTATGCGCTTTTCTTGATTCATGTATGAGGCAATGGACAACGGTCCTTTGTCTTCCAGGGGGCGGAGGAAGTCTTCTTACTTCCGAACCTGTAAGGATTGAGCGAGGTATTTTCCAAGGTGATAGCTTGAGTCCTTTGTGGTTTTGCCTGGCTTTGAACCCCTTAAGCACGTTGCTTAGGGATTCAAAACTGGGATTTCGCTTTCGCAGAGGGGGTGAGATCATTTCACATCTTTTGTACATGGACGATCTCAAATTATTTGCACCAAATAAAGCAGATCTGGTATCATTACTAAGCGTTACGCAAACGTTTAGTAATGACATTAGGAAGGAGTTTGGTGTAGATAAATGCGCGGTTGCACATGTGCAGAATGACCGAGTTGTAAATAGCGAATATTTACAACTCTCGGAGACAATGTCCCTCAGATCCCTCTCTGAAACCGAATCCTACAAATACCTTGGTATGTCGGAATGCTTAGGCATACTAAGTGGGGACATTAAACAGCTAGTGAAGGAACGCTTCTTTAACCGCTTGACAAAAGTCCTAAAAAGGCTTTTGTCAGGAGGTAACAAAGTGCGTGCATTCAACAGTTGGGTAATGCCCCTGCTGATGTATACTTTCGGCATATTAAGGTGGACTCAGACCGAATTAGATGCCCTGGACCGAAAGGCCCGAAAACTATTGACAATGTATCGCATGCATCATCCGCGCTCATCAGTGATGAGATTGTATATTCCACGGAAGTGTGGGGGTCGCGGCTTCCTTAATGCCAAAAACTTACACAACCGTGAGGTATGCAATCTTAGAGAATATTTCCTTCATGCTGAGTGTGGAATGCATCGGGACATTGTTGCAGTAGATAAAGGCCTCACACCGCTCTCCTTAGCCAAAGACAACTGGCATAAACCGGTAGTACTTAGCACTGACGACCGTATAAATATATGGAAGAGTAAGGAGCTTCATGGACGGTTCCACCAGGCACTCTATGGGCCTGATGTAGACCTTCTGGCGTCCCTGGCTTGGCTACGATTCGGTGATCTCTTTGGAGAAACCGAAGGTTTTGCTTGTGCAATTGCTGACGAAGTTGTCAAGACGAACAACTATCGGAAATACATAATAAAGGATGGCACTGTTGATATATGTCGTGCGTGCCACCAACCTGGGGAATCCATCAGACATGTTATTTCCGGTTGTTGTCGTCTTGCCAATGGAGAGTATTTGCACAGGCACAACCAAGTAGCCAAGATTATCCACCAAGAACTTGCTCTTCGATACGGTCTGGTACCTTTTGAAGTGCCATATTATAAGTACTCACCGGAGCCAGTTTTGGAAAATGGTCATGCTAAGCTCTATTGGGACCGATCTATCATAACGGACAGGACTATTGTAGCCAATAAGCCTGATATCGTGCTGGTAGATCGGTTAGAGCGCCGGGCATTTCTTGTTGATATCAGTGTCCCGTGTGACGCTAATCTTGTGAAAGCTGAGAAGGACAAACTGTCAAAATACTTGGACTTAGCTCACGAGATTACCGACATGTGAGATGTTGACTCAACAATAATTGTCCCGATGGTAGTTTCCGTCAATGGTCTTATAGCGAAGAGTCTCGATCATCATCTCACTAAAAAACTGGATCAAGGGTCGGATGCAAAGAGCAGCAGTTTTGGGTACGGCACGCATTGTGAGGAAGTTTCTTTCGCTGTCGCCCTAACCACCGACGGACTGGTTGTAAGGCCCACGTCGGCGGGATACTGTTTTTTATATTTATATTTATAATGTTGTTTTTTTTTAAATGTTATATGTATAAATGTAAATAATAAGATTAATATGAAATAAATGATAATAATAATAATAATTTATTTCAAATTCAAATAAGTAACACAAAAAGGTTGAATGAAGTCTTCTTTTAAGAATAATTAAATTATTCCTGTGCCAGAAGCCTACGTCCTTCCATACCAACTTAAAATTATAACAAAATAAATTAATTTCTTAAATAAATAAATATAACAGACAATATACACTTTGTATGTGTATGTTTGTGCGTGTATATGTATATTTGTGGATGTACTTGTATTATTGTGTGTATGTATGTGTGAAAGAGATTGTGGTGTGGATTTGTATGTGTGTGTGTGTGTGTGTGTGTGTGTGAATGTAAGTTAACTCATAAAACGCAAAAGCAACTCCACTTCCTCATATTTCAGGGAAAGAAGCCATTCTGTTAATGTTATTTTACAAAGGCTTGTGTTCATAGAATAAATCTTCAACTTCCTATTAACAATATTATAAAGATGGCTAGATATTATATTATATTGATTTCTGGCAAAAGATGTTCTAGAAATGCACATAGGAGCAACTAGATCTTTTCTCCGTTTTAAATTATGCAAATCTCTGTCATACGGAAGCGCTTTCTGTTTTCGTACAATCATATTAACTATATACAATTTTCTGACGGAAAGCACGTTATTCGTATGATACAATTGAACTGTAGGAAACCTGTATTATACGACTAACATAAGAATATAATGAAACATTAAAGCTAATTCTATAAGTTAAGTATTTAACATATTAAGTATTCGTAAGTTTGTTTGTTAACTGTTGTTTTCGATTCCATCTTAATCCTCCATATTCTGAAATTCAAATGTCCAATCTACACACATTGGATTTATAAATGCATTTATTCATAATGTAACAGTTAAATACACAATAAACAGAAAAAAATATTTTTATCACGGAATGTTTTACAAGATTTTTAAGTATTACTTGTAGTAGTAATTATACGGAAAGCGGCTAAGAAGCAAGAGCGCGAATGGTTATAACCACCAAAAGATCCGCAGAAAAAGACTCCTCAAAAAAAACCAAAAGGGAGGCCTTATTTTTTTTTGATGCGGGTCCTGCTTGGATTCTCAAGATGGACACGTTTGAAAAGCAATACAAAATTACTGGGGATGTTGATGTATTGTCATCCAGACCGGATTTATTCCTGTATTCAAAACATTTAAGGGACCTGATACTTGTGGAGCTTACACAAACACAAACAAACCACCCCAGGGACCACACTAATAAGCTTACCAATTATTACGAAGTGACCAAAGAAATAAATTTATATTTAGTTAGTTTGTACGCGGTAGAAGTGGGAGTTATGACAGCAAAATCTCTCCATAACTTACATACGTTGTACGTACGTGTCTAAGTGTCTATTTTACGAAGTTAATCATGAGGACTTAGACTATACGATTCGGATTTATATAAATAAATAATTTATATAGAATGAAAAATAAACCGATACGGGCAGGGATTAGAACCCGCGACTACTGGGAAACCGTCTCTTCGCACTAGCAACTGAGCTACCGTATCGCTGTCCGCCTCGGTGAATTAAGCATTCTATATGTAATCGTCTTTATCGGATAGGTGGTGACATCTATCAGGTTTCTTTCGAAAATCCTAACCAATGTTTCTAACTTTGCAGTATATATAAATATTGAAATCGATTCGGTATCATAATTTCGTTATTTGTCTTGGTAACTTACTTGCATTTTAATTTGTTCCTTTATTAAGCGGTTCCCCGACCCAACGACTGCAATAAGTATATAATAATATTATTTTTATGCTTTTAAGAGGTTTAATTAATGTTACTGGTTTCATTATTGTACTAAACAAATCTATAGACACACAACTTTTCCCTTGTTTAAGTATTTCTATCAATATTGCATATCTTGCAATCCTCAATATCTTGGAGAAAACTGTTTCTATTTCGACCAAACATAGCTAAAAACTGTCCAGTGCGCAAACACAGGTTGAACAGTTTCCGAAGCCTGCCTCCCAGGTATTCCAGGGCGATGACCAGAACCCGCCCCGGAATACCGTCCGGCCCCGGCGCAGTGTTGCTTGCTTGCAGGCGACTCAGCGCGACCTCCAGCTCGGCCTCCGTGATGACTGGGACAGAAGCAGCTCCCCCCCTTTGAGAGGGGGGAGCCATCACAGGAGGAGAGTGGCCGGTGGAATCCGGGAAGAGTTCCCCCACCAGCCGCTCGAGGAAATCCGGCTGAAGGGACTCCATGACCGGGGCGGTCGCGGCGCGGATTTTATTCCGCGCAACGCGATACGGTCGCCCCCATGGGTCCCTATCGAGACCGGCCAGGATTTCCTCCCGAGCTAGGTCCTTCGCCTTCCGAATCGCGAGCTGCAGGGTCGACTTCACTTGGCGATACTGACCCTGCAGCTGGGCCTCCAACTCCGGGTCCGAGCCGCGTCTGCGGCGACACCGGAGGAAGGCCCTGCGAGCCCTGCAACAGGCCGCCCGAAGTTCGGCTATTTCGGGCGACCACCAGCAGACACCCCTGCGCCGGGGCCGGAACCCCGCCCTCGGCATGGCCGCATCGCAGACCCTCGATAGGGCCCCGCGCTTGCGGCCAGCCAACCCCTTGACGACGGTTTCCTCGCTGGGGGGATCGGGAAAGGCCCAGCCCTGGACGATGGCTGCCTCGACTGCCATTTCCCGATCCAGCCGCTGGACTGCCCAGCGAGGAAACCGACATCCCGCCCGCGGTGGCCCGGCCAGATCCGGTCGGGAGGTGGAAATCTCAAATCGGACGTATAAATGGTCCGATAGAGTCTCCACCTCCGTCTCGACTCTCCAGTCGTCGACCATGCGCGCGACAGCTAGGGTGGCGAACGAAACGTCCACCACGGAACTCCCTTGCTGCCGCACGCAGGTTGGTTCGGTCCCTCTGTTAAGGAGGGACAGACCGGAAAGGAGTGACCAGACCTGGACAGCCCTACCCCTAGCGTCCGTGGCGTGGTTCCCCCAGGCCGCGGATTTGGCGTTCAGGTCACCGAGGAAGATGACCTTCCCCGACGCCTGTCTGCGAATCGCCGCACTGGCGGAGTCGAGGAAAACCTCGAACTCCGCCAGGCTACGATTGGGGGAGAAGTACGCGCCTACGACGACGTACTCCCCCCACCGCGCCACTACCAAACCCGGGCCAGTCTCCAGGGTGGAGAAAGGGGGACCGGGACCAGGTCCCACAACCACTGCCACGGAGCCGTTTATGTCCCCCGACCAACTGGAATTCGGGGGGACATAGTAGGGCTCGCAGGCCACCGCAACAGCAATATCCCACTCCGCCCTGGCCTGGACCAAAAGATCCTGGGCCCTGGCGGAGTGATTTAGATTCGCTTGTAGGAAGCCATGTCGCCGTCTGGTCATTGCGACATGGCTTCCACAGGCGGTTTCCCGCCACCGACGGCCCTGGGAGCAGAAGAGGGACCAGCCACCCTTCCCCGCCTACGGGGAGCCTTACAGGCTCCGCTGCCCAGTTCATGGCCTGCCTGAAGTCCTAGGTCTGCGCAGATTGCGCACCTGAGGACCCCGGTGCAGCCTGCACGGGAGTGACCCGCTAGGCCGCACCGGTAGCAGACCATGCTCCGATCGATATTGGAGGGGCAGACTGCACGCGTGTGCTCGGGCTCTAGGCACCCGAAACACCGCATTGGTCGCTCCTCTAGGAGCTCGACCCTGGCCGAGCTCCATCCGACCAACAACCGTCCCGTCTCTAAAAGAATCTTGGCCGCACCAACTGGGCACCGGGCAAAGGTGACACCGGTGTGCCCGTTGCCCCAGCGAATCTCCCCTATATGAAGAGACTCGCTGGAGCATTTGGTGGTACGGCAGATTGCCGCCGCGACCTTGTCCCTGGTGGCGGAGTCGTCCAGGCCTTTGATTTTTAAGGCCACCCTCTTCACGGGTCGGACGACATCCGCCACCCCCTCTAGCGTCATTCGCAGGCTTTCCGCCAGCCTCTCCGCCTTCTCCGGGGCCGCCTTTGGTAGCTCTAGGAGCCTTGCTCCTGTAGCCGACCGCCGGATTCTAAGCCCGCCCTCGAGCCCGATCTCGCCGAGATCTATTTTCTCGGCGGCGCGCTCGAGGACCTAGGCGTACGTAACCCATTTTGCTGCGGCCTTGGTCTGCAGCGTAATGATCACCGCAGGGGACCGAGACGGCGGCAATTTGGGTTTGGGACGGGAACCTGCCTCCTTTAGTAGAGCGTTCTTAGCTTTAGCCCTTTTTCTCCCTCCGCGCCGACGCGGTTTAGGGGTTGGCTGTTGAGCTGCTGGTTTGGCAGCTGGAGCTTCAGGTGGGGCCGACTTTCAGGGAACAGCCACAGGAGCCCGAGCCGGAGCTGGAGCCGGAGCCTCCTTACGTGGGGCGCGGAGGGCACTCTTCTTGCCCCCCCGCACCACCGTGGACCACGTCTGGACCCTGGACGCTGTAGGAGCTGGAGAGGCACAGGGCGTTATAAGCGGATATCTAGCCGAATTGGCGACCCCGAACGCCTATACGCACAAACAGCTGGCCGGGTAGCCACGTCTGTGGCTGCGGCAGCAACTGCCTGCCTTCTTCTGTCCGAAGCCAACGGAGGCCTCAGGTTTCGCTCTGGTAGGAGCCGGTCCTCAATACCCCGGAAGCGAGCATTAACAAGCTCGCCCACCGAGGTAAATATGGAGCGCTTCAATCCCCTCTAATGCGTCAGCGTCCGATGAGGGCATCACTGGAACCGCGGCATTGGCCACAGATGCCTTCATTTCGGCGAACTCCCTTCTATGGGCCTTTAATTCCGCCTTCAGGGCGTTCACCTCCCTGTGGAGACGCGCGTTATCCTCGCGGATGCGGCGCGTCTCCTCCGGCTCGCTCCGGCTGGCCAAGGCTCTGACGATATCGAGCATACTGCTCGACTCGTCTCTGAGGGCCTTGACCACGGTGCCGTTAAGGTTGCCCGACTTTCTGGTAAGCTCGAGATCGAGACAGAATATCGGGCGGCGGCTGCACTCAGCTCATCAGCACTCATTGACGTCGGATCCGGCGCAGGTTGCACCTCCAAGGAAGTATCCTCCTCGGAGACCGGTGCTTTAGTGGCCGTATCCGCCGTCTTCCGGAAGGCCTGGCGTTGGAGCGTCCGCTCAAACTCAGCCTCCTCGGCCTCCATGTTCAGGGCTCGCAGCTCTGCTTTCGCCCTTGCGAGCCCTGATCCACGCGTATTCGGAATGGAGCGTCCACGACGAGCGGTGTTGCTTTGGAAAACGCAACACCAAGCTCCGAGTCGCTCCCGGACGCTTCATTCTGCAAGCGAGAGACCTCAGAGAGAGGGCCTCGCTTGCGACGCGCACAAACCTCTTGATCCGAACAATCCGTCAGATCGCAACCATAGGCTAATCGTAAACCAATAGGCCTGCCAATGTCATACACGGAAGAACCGACCGTCGCGGTCGGCTCATCCGCGTCCAAATCTATTATTTCCAGATCGTTGTTAATATCGAAGTCAGTTAGGGATGCCGGGTCGTTATCGTGACACATCGCTATGTCACGCTTCACATGATTTTTGTTTATGCAGGTCGATGTGGGAGCGACCTGCGCAGGTACTCCTGCTCCAGAATGATTTGTGCCCCCCCCGTAGTACGAGGGGCAAACGGCATCCGAGGATGCCGTGAGGGATTGTACGGCTGAGCCGACACCCTCCCGGGGACCATATTGCAAATCATTCTTTTTCATTCTTTCCTTTAAGGGGTGAGGTCCCCATAGAACACGGAACATAAAAACACAAACACACATAAGACGAAACATAACAAAAACGACGTAGACTAAACGGGACAAAACGAACACAAGACACAAACCGGTCGGTCATGGACCGGGCACTGACACCCCCATGACCAACCCCCAGGGTGATTTTTTATAGAGGTTTTCTTCCTCGCAGCCAGACGAACAGAACAGGATCCGTCCGTCCGGCTCTCGTTCCCGCTCAGTGCGGGCTTACGAGTTTGTGTGGCCGTGCAATGCTCGCCTCGAAAGGCAAGCAGCCACACGTGCTAGTAGCTGTCCGCGCCGACCGAAGCCGGTGCCCCCCATATCTGGGGGACCTCCCCTATCCGCAACCCGGGGGACGCGCCAGATGGCGGCACTAGCGACCGCACACTGGAACAGAATTCGTAATACATATATCATCTAAAAATACAACACAACCCTGCACTCCGCGCATTGTCTCCTCCATAATTTTTTGGAATTTTTCCGGAATACAAGATAAACCGTAGGGCGTACGTCTGTATGCATATGTACCTAAATGAGTTGTTATAGCCGTATATTTCTGGGCATCTTTAGACAAAAAACATTGTTCATATGCATGTCGTAAATCTATTTTACTATATTTTTCACCCCCGCTAAGATTTGCAAACAACTCCTCAATAAGGGGCAACGGGTAATAATCTCTTTTTAATTTCGGGTTAATAGTGATTTTATAGTCCCCACAAATACGGATATCTCCATTCGTTTTAACTACAGGTACTATTGGGGTACCGTAATCCGAGTAATCAACACGATAAATAGTACCGTCTGCTTCTAAACGTTCTAACTCCCGTTCAACTCGTGCGCGCAGTGCCAGCGGCACCGGTCTCGCTCGCACATAAACCGGTTCGCTATCAGTCAGCTGTAACTGGATCGGTTGTTTGCAAGCGCCTAACTTGTCGCAAAACACTTCTGGGAATTTATTACGTAATTGGGTCACCAAATCATCATCATTTATTTCGTTGAGAGTTATTTGTGTTATTTTTAAAACCCGCATCCAGTCTCTTCCCAATAAAGGTCGCGCCCCACTCTTAATGACATAAAGACGTAATGATTTCCCACTTATATTACCCAAACACACATTGACCTTGATATAGCCTAAAGACACAATACGCGAGCCTGAATAACTACGTAAGACTAAGTTGTCCTCCACAATTTTGTTCTTTGAAAACAGACGTCGGTACATTTCTTCACTAATCGCCGCAATGCGACTACCAGTGTCCACTTCACATTCCACATTTATGTTATCAATCACTAATGTAATATAATATGGCTTATTACCTCTGGCTGCTACGGTAATTTGGAACATGTCGTCCTCGGACTCGTCACTTATATAATTATGACGACCTTGCACTCGTCTACACATAGCTTTTAAATGTCCCTTCCTACCGCACTCATCACAGCTGTAATTTCTGAATCGACACTTCTCTGCCGTGTGCGCCTTACCGCAGCGCCAGCAAGGCCGTGCTTGTGAGCCCGAGGGTTCCGCGTCCCTGCCACTGCCAGCACCTGCACCACCGCCACCGGGTGCACGAGGGAGCCTCCGCGAGCCTGCTCGCCCGCCGCGTGCAAAGTGCAGGCCTTCGCCAGCCTCGCCGACCACCGACGACGATGTTGCTCCTGCCGAGTCTGCCGCCGTTGTCCCCACCGTTGTGCTGCTCATCTCCGCATGCTTTTCAGCCGCCTCCAGAGCCAAGGCTAGTTCGATAGCCTCTTTATATTCAATTTTCTTCTCCGCAAAGATTCTCGAACGCATCGCATCGTTCGATAGCCCAGACACAAATTGATCTCGTAAATTTTCTTCGAGTGAAGTAAAATTGCATGTGCTCGCGAGGTGCTTTAACGCTTGCAGATATGCCATGATTGGTTCGCCCGTATGTTGCCGCCGCAATCTAAACACGTGGTGCTCCGCGATCTTTGAACGCTGAGGTTCCAAGTGTTCCGTTACTAGTTTCACTAATTCTTCGTAGGTTTTACTTTCGGGAAAACTAGGTGAGCATAAATCGCACATTAGAGCGTATGTCTCCTCACCTACCATGGTTATTAACATCGACACTTTTACATCTGCCTTTATATCGTTCAACTTTATATACTGAGTTACGCGCCTTATATATGCGGGCCACTGTTTGGATCTTAAATTAAACGGTTCAATCTTCCCGATCGGCATTGTATAAACGCGTACTACTAAATTAAATTAATATAAAATCCCATATTAGAATATTTTTTTATGAATCAAAGTGCAAAATCAAGCACCTTATAAATCTTAGAAATCTCATAAGCTATTGGGATTTTTATGCAATTAGTTGTATTATAGTATACACATATTATTATAAATACTTAAATCCGATTTTACTTATAATAATTGCCATATATATTTGGCTGCGATATAGAGTAACATGCGTACAAAAAAAATCAACCTGTTGAAGAAACACCTTCATTTCTAAAGTTTAAAAATACTCTCCTAACATTTAATGGATTGGATGGATTGTAATGCATAATTCAACAATGTTTTTCGCTGATACTACATATTTTATCGAATAAACACAATGGCAAATTCGTTAATCGTTAGTACATTGATGCGATTATCATCTTCTTCTTCTTTATTTTGAATTGGCTTTTGTTGTTTTGTTGTTGACAGATGTCAACGTTATAATTTCTGGGACATTATCTCGAGCTGCAAGATTGATTGGCACATGGTTGGGTAACACTTTCCAATTGAGTTGTCAGAATAGAAGGGAGAGGGGGATAGGGAGAAAAGAGGGGTCGAAGCCCTATTCCCTGACACCATTTTTATTGTGAGAAAATGTTTAGTTTTGGAGATATTTCGATTTGAAGTTTCGTAAAAACTAACCTAAAATGTAAGTAATTAAGACTTCTGTGACGTCTCCGGCGCTTCAGGATGGCCAGCCCCTTCACCCTTGCGTAACGTAACGTTACGGCGGGGGGGGGCTGCCCCCCTTCCGCGCCTCCGGATTTACAAAAACACTCTAGGGGTAGGACAGACAAGACTACGTGGAGTCGGGGTTAACAGAGTCAGTTTTGACAAAAAAAGTAATATAAATATTAATTATTTCAAAAAGCATTTTATATCACAAACGTCATATGTCAAGTTGCCGCCATTTAACATTAGGGAATTTAAAACAACAAAATTGTTATGAATTGTTTTTTCTTGTTAAATTAAAATGAAAAATTGATAATATCATATAAATAATTGATAAACATATTGCATAGATGTGAAGTGTTCTTGTGTTAAACATTGTGTTTTTGTGCTAATATTGGTGAAAACACGGTAAGTTTATTTCACACAAAAAAACATATAAAAAAGAAACTACGCATTTTCTCAGGCTGGGAATAGTATTAAAAGAAAGGGGAGACCAACCCCTATCAAATGATACCATTTTCAAACCAAAACTCTTACAACTCAAATGGAAAGGCTAGCCCATGGTTGAATTACTTCTGTTCCAGAATTTACAAAGGATTACTACTACTACTACTATTAATAAACGTGAAGAATCAATTGATCTTTAAATATTCTGCTAGATAAGTTGAGGTAATGATGTGGAACTGGATGTTAAACTAGAAAATTATTAAATTATAGGTTTAGATGGCACTGTCAGGTGAGGTAATTTGGTCTCTCCCTAAAGCATTTCAATATTGTAACATTTTGCTCATTGTTTCGAAAGCAACTGATTTATCGCCATTGAAATTGACTGTAGGATCATATCTTACAAGAAACGTCCATACGTTATTTTTGAAATATATATTTAGATAGGTAAGAATTTTTCCAGAATCCAAGAAGATGTCACTTGAAGCTGCCTCACTCTTTATCAGTCTCATTTGGATCATTAATGCTGAGCAAAGGAATTATTATTAAAATATGAAAAATATTTCCAGTAGGTATACGTAACTCTTTAAATTTTTTTTGTAATTATTAAATAAATTAGTGTTTCCGCTATCTCTAAAAAACGCGTGGCCATTTATCTTTTTGGTTTTTGTTATGTTTTAGTATAAGCAAAAGTGCTTTTTAAAATTACGCAAATGGGCCCTAATAGAATAAGATTTAGTGTGATTGCTCAACTTCTACTTGTTGAATATATACATGTAGGCAACTGGACTTATGTCCTGTTTAATCGCTTCAAATAAAGTTCATTAGAGATTTCAAATAAAGCGCTAAATAAATGTAAAAAAAAGTTAGATAATCATTCAAACCGACAATAATTCATAAAAAATACCTTTTAAATGTAAACGAATAATACAGGAAGTATTAACTGAAACGCTACACAAGAGCTACGACTCTGAAAATACCTGTCTTTATTGATTTAATATCACAGTATTATTAATTGTTCTTGGGGTATTGTTTAATCTTAAAGCATTGAAGATCCCGCATGGCATTCAGGTGGCAGAGTGCCACGTGCAACCACGTGCAACAAGTTATATTAAAGTGTGCAGCTTACCTCAAGCCAAAAATGTTTGTATGTCGAGCACGTAGGTTGAGTACGTAGTCATTTAAATTAAATAAGTATCAACTTACAGGTTGCCTGTGTTTCCTTTAATGTAGGTATATTTACCAATTGACAATCTATAATTTGTTAATAATAGATTGTCTGTATATATATATATATATATATATATATATATATATATACAGACATATATATACTAGCAGACCAAGCCACGTGTTGCTGTGGTTGCTAAGGTTTTGGATATACCTATTACATTGTAGTAAACTATTTAAGAAGTCACGGTATTAGAAAAAATATAATAAAAATTTAAAAAACCCCCGACCGCTAAGTAAAGGAAAAATTCAAAATGCAAGTAAATTAGTAAGGCCAATAACGAAATAACAATATTTTGATATTATCGTATTGTCAAAGACCTCATTCATTAGCTCCGAAAATTTTGTAAAATAGACACTCATCAACGTACGTACACAGGTCCCCCGACGTAACGACTTCAATAAGTACATAATAATATTATTATCCTTTTTAGATGTCTTCTAGTATCGGGTTTTATTAAATTATTTTTTTTTAGTTTTTTTAAATTATTTCACTTTTTTCTATGTTTATTTAAGTTAGGTTCTACTAAATGAACTTACGAATGCACTAATTTCCCCTGTTTAGGTTTTTACTATCAATATTGTATAAAAACCTTTCGCCAGCACCAATAAAATTTTGGGGACGACTGCTTCTATTTCGACCAAACATAGCTAAGAACCATCTCGACAAACCAAGCTTTCGATTTAAAAAAAACCGCATTCAAATCCGTTTACGTATTTGGCCGCTACATATCCACAGACAGACACACAGATACACAAATCTACAGGTCAAACTTATAATACCCCTCTTTTTGGGTCGGGGGTTAAAAATAATGATGTGGACCGCTATGTTTTTTTACATATATGCAATTTGTAAAGAACATGGCGACCTCTATGACTGATTTTCTACTACCATTACCAAACCCTTGATACAGTAATATAATACTTATTGGTGATGCGCCGAATATTTGGTAAGTATTTGGTATTCGGTATATTTGTCATCTTTTTCGCAATTCCTATTCGGTTGAACTATTCGGTTTTGATGCCGAGTATATTCGGTTCGAGTATTTCTATTTTTTGGCCATACCACCCTATACTATACGACACTATAGCGCTATACGTTAGGCGTCTGCGCTCCACTACTTGACCAACAGGGGCAACCACAATGAAATTATTATTTACCGAAGAAGACGAAAACGTTAAAGCCGGTCTAAAAATTCACCGGATTGGGATTTGAAGGAGGTCTTTGAACACGATTGATTAAAATTATCGTACAGTTGAGGTATTTAATTTTAAATTTAATTATTATTATTTTATTTAAGATGGTAACAAATGAGTACACTACAAATCTATAAATAAGGTATGTAGGGCAGATAGTTTTAAATTTTTGAAAATAATATTGTTATTTTAAATTATTAATAATTTAATTTTTAGGATGGAAGGGGCTCACCAAAATGTATCCTATAGAATACTGAGAGGCTAGCAATTCAACGCTTGTGTTCAAGACTGTGGAGATCGGCTTCTACCAATTCGGGATCGCCTATAAGCCTTTTTGCTAGCCTCTCAATTGGACTCAATGTATCGACCAAAGTTGAGGTACGAGGAAATTTCTAAGACTAACAACTGAAGCCGGTCACTGTATTCCAAAGTTACATTCTGGAAAGTAGGAGCCAGGGTGAAAGAGCTCCTTTTGGCGGTGAACAGATACGTCTGCGTTTTGGTGGCGTTAAATTTGACAAGATTTGTGAGGCAGAAGTTTGTCATTCGAACTTTGCACCATGGCTTCTCTTTCAGACTGTACTTGATCTCTACTAGCCCGATTCTGCATACCCATAGATACCGGGCTCCAGCAGATCGTTAATGTGCAGCAGAAAAAGAATTGCAGAAAGGTTTCCGAGGAACACCTGTCGACAACTACTCGGAGAGATAACTCGGACCCTGTCAAAAGCCTTCGAGACGTCCAAAGAGATGGCAGCCGCTTATCCGTCCCTCTCGATGTCCTCGCCTAAAATGTGGAAGGTCCCCAGCGGACCTATTGCGGCGAAACCTGTACTGTCAGTTACTGAGGAGATCGTTACCTTTTAGGTACGCTAGAAGGCGCGAGTTCAATACACGCTCTATAATCTTGCAGAGTATGGAGGTGATTGAAATTGGTCTATAATTACCAGGATTGGCACGGCTGCCGTTTTTTGTTCGGAGTTTTGCGGAGTTTTGCGGCTTCGAGCATCAACCCAAATGAGGTAAGCCGAATGTTTTCGGTCTTTAGCATAACCACAATCGGCATTAAACGATAGGCGAGCTTTGCCACCGATGAGTACGTTAGCAAAAGGAATAAAATACTCCATTGCCTGATACACAATATCGGTTATAGCATAAGCGCAACTCGATGGATCCAAAGAAGAGAAGCAGACCTGCCGCCTAGGAAAAGACGCAAAAAGTGTTGTTCTGGTTCGATATCCAGTCTAGCAGTTTCATCGCCTTCGGAATTGTAAGTTGCAATGAAGAATTCACAAAGCCTTGGCTGTTGCAATTGGACGATGCTATATGCTAGTCAAAGCATATAACACAAGGTTAAGTACAGCTGGCCCAGGTTTCGCAGATTTCCGCCGGGGCGTCACGGTGAGTGCGAAAGCGATCCCGTGGCGCCCCACTAAGGCGATGAGGTCAACCGTTGGTTTTTTAGTGGGTAGCCTTAAAAATGGCAGCGTCTTCTATGCTGCCGGGTAGTCCCACATATCCCCTCGGTCATCACCTTCCTCGCCGCAGGGATGATGCGTAACGCATTTTTCCAACGATAAAAAAAAAAAAAGGTTTCGCAGATTGGGGAATCCCCAAGTGTTTACAGAGTACGGCCACGTCATCTCCTCCGGACCCCGTCTTGACCCCGGTAACGCAAATGACAGGCGGGTGACCAAATCCTGTAAATTAAACTTGGGTGAGTGTGTTTTCTGAGTCGTTTTTAATTCCTTGTTGTGATGCCTTCCACGCGTAACAGCAAGGGAGGATCCACCAAAAGCCCTTCTCAGGGCCAACCACAAGGCCCTTCTCAGGGCCAGGCTAGGGGCGCAAAGACGGGCAGTTTCCGCGACGGGTTTCGGAAGCCAGCTTCTTTGCGGTGCGACGATGGCGTACTGAGTGACAGGCAGTACGATGTCGCGACGGATGATAATGAGTCTGATGTGAACGCATTAAATGCGCAAGAGTTGAGGACGCGGGCGGGCGAAGGCCTCGCTATAATTTTAGAGGTTGCCAAGAAATCGGGCAATCTCAAAGGTGAATTCGTGGGCCGTCTGAAAAAGTCAACTGCGACCCTGAGCGAAGTGGTTGATGCTCTTCCCTCGAGGAGTGAGGCTGAAGAGACGAGGCGGCTGAGGGCTGAAAATCGCTGGCTTAAGCTCGAGGTGGAATCGATCAAGGCGGAGGTGAAGGCGGTACGGCGCGGTTTCTCTGAAGCTGCGGCTGCTACCGCTGCCTTCACCTCTGCTACTGGTGGAACAACGACGCCTCCGGTGTCCCTGATAGCGGCCGAGGCAGTAGAAAGACTTGAACGGTCCTTGACCTGACCTTTGGGTAATATGATTAACGCCCGAATCGCAGCAATCGAGGACCGACTCTTGCTGGCACCGTCGGTGCGTCCCCCACTGCTGGCGGTAGTGTAACGTGCCTTGCCTCGTGTACCTGCCAATTTGTTAGTGCCACCGGCAGCGGGCCCTGACAGCGTTCCTCATGAGGAGTTCTGGGCAACGGTGGTAAGGAGGAAAAGCAAGGGCAAGAGGAAAGGAAATTCTTCCTCTCTAGCGTCTGCCGCTTCTCCGCTCGGTCGGCCCACGCCAGCGAAGAGGTCCACTGCGGAGAAAGCGAGCACGATATGAGCCGCCAAACCAGTCACCAAGCCAACCGCCAAGCCAGCCGCCAAGGCGATTCCCAGGCCGAAAATTGCGCTAAAGCCTCCCAAGACTGCGGCTGCGGCGGTTGTGTTGTCACTGCAGCCAGAAGCTACGGCTAAGGGGCTCACGTATAGCCCGATTCTACAGATGGCTCAACAAAACGTTGATTTGCAGGAGCTCGGGATTGAGCAAATCCACTTTCGTCAGACGGCGACGGGAGCAAGAGTGCTGGAGTTCCCGGGCTCCGAAAAAGACGTGAAGGCTGATAGGCCCGCGGAGAAACTCCGTGATGTTTTATCAGGCGTGGCGAAAATTGCTAGGCCAGTGAAAAATGAAAGTCACCAAAGATAGTGTGGCTACGGCGATCGCTAAGGCGGCAGCGATCGACGTCACAATGGTAAAGACTGGAGCGATTTGCTCCAACTTTAGAGGTACCGGATCTGTCGTCATCACATGCCCGATTTCGGCTGCGAATACGCTGACTGAAAAGGGCAGGTTGCTCATTGGGTGCAGCTCAGTGCATGTGGTGGCTTTAGAGGAGCTTCCATACACTCCCTCAGTGCCCAGCATCGGCAGACAGGGGGGACCTGTGCTTCCGTTGCGGAAGCGCAGGCCCTTCGGGCACGTAATGTGTGGACGCAGGTGCAATCCTGCGACGACAAAAAGAAAAGGGAGGGCCTCCGGGACCCGGGCCACTCAAGTGGTTAGTAATCAGGCCGCCACAGTGACAGTTAAGTTCCACCCCACTTCTGATATCGAAAAGAAGACTTCCGTTAGTGTTTTTATAAGGTGTGACGTCAGCATTGCTGCCGTCACTGTATCGTAATCCTCGTGATGATGGTTCATAATGACGTTTACAAAATAAAACTGCACAAGTAATTATAGCTTCGTTTATTCAACGGACAGCGTAACAGTATCCCTGTAGAGATCCGCACAGTCCGACGACTCGAGCAAGACTAATTCTCGGGCTGTCAACCGCTCGTATTTATATTAAAATTACGACTGACATAAACAAGTTTAGTAACATCATAATTGTTGTTTTAACAATATTTATAAAATACTTCTCACTATAAATTGATTCCGTTACAAGTAATAACCAGTTAATCTAATAAATTATAATCTAATGTTCTTATTTCAGCGATCCTGATGTTGTTATATAATGCCTTCGCATCGAGTGATATATATATATATATATATATATATATATATATATATATATATATATATATATACCTTATACTCAACATTTAAAGCTTAAATAAGAATAGAACAAAACCTTCATAACCGTATAACCATCCGTCTCTCTACATTAAGCTACTTTGCCTCTACCCGCAATGATTAATCTAGCATTTTATATATTTACGTCTTTATGTTTTTACATTATTAATTCTCTATTTGTTAATTTCACTAAAGCTAAACATTTTAACATACAATTTTAAGCATTAATCTAAAAAACAGTTTAGCATGGCTATAAATATGTGTAGACAATTTTAAATATAATTCCATTTTTAAACCCCGACTCAAAAAGAGGGGTGTCATAAGTTTATCCTGTCGATCTGTGTATCTATGTATCTTTGTGTCTATCCGTGGCATTCTACAAACCAAACAGGTAGACTGATTTAATTGCGGTTGTTTTTTAATCGAAAGTCTGGTACGCCGAGAAAGTTCTTAGAAATGTTTGGTCGAAATAGAAACAAAATCTTGAGGTTTTATTGGTGCGGGAGAAAAGGGACCGCTTAATAAAGGAAGAAATTAAAATGCAAGTAAGTTTCCAAGGCAAATAAAAAAATTACGATATCGAATCGTACAGTCTAAGTCCTCAATGATTAATTTATTATGAAATATTCGTAAAATAGACACCATTGCATCGTCAACGTACGTACAACGGTCCCCCGATGCAACGACTTCAATAAGTACATAATAATATTATTTTAAATCTTTTTAGAGGTCTTTTTGTATCGGGGGTTTTATACATTTTTAGTTTAATTTTCTTTGCTTAAAATTTCAAGTAGTAAATTAGCAGTGGTACAATATCTTTAAAAAAACTTAAATATTTAAGTTTCTTTTTCATATATGATACCTATGTAACTCAAACAAATTTTGCAAACATAGAACATTTTTCTGTCATAGTGAAGTGGTGAATCCACGGACAATACCTAATATATTACTAAAACCAAATAAAATTGTTATTACACAGTCTTATGACACTGTAATTAATTTATTTAATTACGACACTGCTTTAAGTAAGGCGAAACCTGTTTTTATCTGAACAGCCGGCGCTTTCATTATATTTCTCTGACTACATTGTATTCCTTCTACAGTGATTAAAGTATTTTTATTATGGTACTTTAACTTGTGTCATTAAAAAATAAACTTAAAATATGCTATGTTAAAAAAAATGTATATATTAACCAGCCCTAACACAATAACATAAGTTGTTGGAAAAATTGTTATATGATGAAATGTGGTTTGAAGTGAATTTCTCTGAGTAACAATGATAACAAAGCTTTTTTTTATATTTTGAGGTTTGGAAAAACTGACACACGACTTATACCGAGATAAATAATCGATCTACAATCTGAGATAAGACTATTCTTATGATCTATATCTTAGATAGCATCTACTAACTCAATCCAAAGGTCGGCTATTGACGCTATATAAATCTTCAGTAGAGATTTAAGATGAGTCAGTTGTTAGGGCTTTAAAACTAGAATAAGTTTTGTTAACAAACAGATTCATGAACTTAGACTTGAAAATCAGTAAGACTTTTTACAAACACGTTATTTCAGTTGAAAAAAATATTCTTATTACTACATGTTAAACTAGATTTTTTATAGTTCAATACGATTGATTGTAAAAAAAGTGATTATTACCCTTTTTTTTTAATAATCTCTAGGTCAATGTTTGACTACATTCCACCTGATGTAAAGAGGAGAGGTAGTCATTGGTGGTAAAGCCCATTAACCTAGCCACCTATTTACTCTCCTCTTGAAGACACCCACATTGCATTTGACAGGAAATACCGACGCAAGCAAGCTGTTAAAGGCCTTCGCTGTACAAATTAAAAAAGATGAAGCAAAACGCTTCGTTCGGAGAGAGGGAATGTTCCCAACGTCCGGGAATGTCCGGTGATGGAAGGGGTACGGAAAATACTATACTATAGAATATTGAGAGGCTAGCAATTCTACGCCTGTGTTGAAGGCTGTGGAGGTTGGCTTCAACCAGTTCAGGGTCGCCTATGCCTATAAATCTCTTTGCTCTCTTCTCAATTGAGTCCAGAACAGCAAGATAAGACTTTGCCGCACCAGCAAATATGTGACCACAGTACTCCACACACGATCGGATCTGTGCCTTGTATTATATTATTAGCTGTCCTAGTGTAAAGTACTGCCGGATTTTCGAAAGAACGGCAAGCTCTCCAGCTGCTGCTCTTACTCTGGACTCAATGAACCGACCGAAGTTGAGGTTCCAGGAAATCTCTAAGCCTAACAACTGAAACCGGTTACTATATTCCAAGGATACATTCTGGAAAGGAACGGCCCTTTTTGGTGGTGAACAGACTCGTCTGCATTTTGTTGGCGTTAAAGTTTGCTCCATGCGGAGACTGCCTGAAGTTTGTCACTCAAATGTTGCACCATGGCTTCTCTTTCAGACTGTACTTGATCTCTACTAGCCCGAGTGGTCCGCAGATATATTTCTACAACTGTGCTGTCATCGATAGATACCGAGCTCTAACTGTGCCGTCATCTGCATACCGATAGATATCGAGCTTCAACAGATCGTTAAAGTGCAGCAGAAAAAGCGTTGCAGAAAGAACGAAACCCTGAGAAACTCCGACATTTATTGTCAAGGGTTCTGAGGAATGCCCGTCGACAACTACTCGGAGAGATATCTGGCTCAGAAAGTCCATTACCCAGCGAATCAGACCAGGAGGTATACCGTACGCTAAAAGCTTGTTTATATGGCTCGTATGCCAGACCTTGTCAAATGCCCTTGAGACATCCAGAGAGACAGCGACTACTTCTCCGTTCTTCTCGATGGCCTCGCCTAAAATGTGTGTAGTACAAACTAGAAGATCCCCATTGGACCTATTTGAGCGAAACCCGTACTGTTGGTCACTGAGGAGATCGTTACCTTCTAGGTTCGCTAGGAGGCGTCAGTTCAATACACACTTTATAATTTTGTCTTTTTGGGCCCTGGTTGTATGTTGTCAAGCTTCCAGGATTACGGCACTATTCCAATCTTGAAAGAGTGGCGATACAGACGTTTCAATACAGGAGATAACTTAGCTGCACATGTCTTGATCAAAATGGCTAGTATACCATGAGGACCACTGGTTTCATCTAAACGACACAATGTTTTCCATACCTCTTTGTTGGTGATGTGGATTTCGGGCAACCAAATACCGCAGTGCAGAAGATGTGCTGGTGAAGCATTGCCATAGATGCGAATTATCAGCAAACAGGGAAGCAAATAAATTCGCAGAGCAGGCAGTGAGGATTGGTAGAAGTTCCACTCGATCACTTTGGCAAGAGACCAGAAAACTCGATTCCCAGTTGGTCTGACACTTTTAGCGATTCGATCGAGGCGAGCATTCCGCAATGCCCTTTTATAGGACTTGGCAGCTTGGTTACAGGCTCTCTATTTTGAACTTACATCCGAAGTTTTGCGGTTTTGTGCATCATGCCCAAATGAGGTATGCCGAATGTTTGAAGTAAAAGACCGCAGCAGCCCTTCGCCTTAGGCTGGTCAATCACCTCTCGCTGCGCACAAGATCCGACGAGCCCCCGACAACTGTGGGGACCCAGACGAACAGCGCCGAATCTATGCAGCTAACCACATTACCACTACGAATCCAACACCAAAACCGGTAACCCGGCAGTTTACACACGCAAGCGCATGCATCGCTGCCGGAGAGCTTAGGTACCGGGGTCCCGTAGTTCCCTGATCTTAGCAGCTGACCCGTAGTTCAGCTGCAAACTATCTACCGCCGGGTGTCTCAGTAGATAGTAGGCTCAGGTGGCCACCGCCCTCGCCTCCTTCTGTCCTATTGATTATGTTTATAGCATCTCAAACTTGTCAACCCACTTGGTTATAAAGTATTGAGCCGCTATTCATGTGGGTCAAGGTTTACCCCTGTCACATGGACCCTTATACGGCAGGTCTGACCTCCGAAGTCATCCGACAACGGCACTATAAGACTAGTAAGCTCGCAAGGCTATCGGTCATAGGCAAGTCCAATCGCGACCACCAAGCTACCTTTTCTCCATGAAAGGTTCCGGAGCTGTAAGGCACGCTCACTTCCCGTGTGATTTCTCGCACTTGCAATTACTTGCTAAGAACGTCAGAGAGGCTAACTACCAGTTTCCAGCTGGTGCCGGAGCTGTAAGGCACGCTCACTTCCCGACAGGCAGTCAGGCCGCAAGCCTACCCTACGTGACAGTCGGGTGACCGGATAGATGCTAGCACATCCATCTAACCTCTAAGCAGGGGGCTACCCGAACTGCAGTGACCCCCGAAAGGATCTCTGCTTAAGGACCGTTCCAAGCCCCGAAGTAAAAGACCGCAGCAGCCCTTCGCCTTAGGCTGGTCAATCACCTCTCGCTGCGCACAAGATCCGACGAGCCCCCGACAACTGTGGGGACCCAGACGAACAGCGCCGAATCTTTGCAGCTAACCACATTACCACTACGAATCCAACACCAAAACCGGTAACCCGGCAGTTTACACACGCAAGCGCATGCATCGCTGCCGGAGGGCTTAGGTACCGGGGTCCCGTAGTACCCTGATCTTAGCAGCTGACCCGTAGTTCAGCTGCAAACTATCTACCGCCGGGTGTCTCAGTAGATAGTAGTAGTAGGCTCAGGTGGCCAGCGGAAAGCAGTCTCTTCGGATCCTGCTACCCTCCTTCACTAGACCCCCGACAAAACAGACACTAACTCGACGTCAAACCGGTTCCCCAACGCACAGCAGCTATTTAGACCCATTTCCCATATACGGTTTCATCGAACAACGTGCCGGAACACGACTAGGTTGGTTTATGGCACGACTTTGCCGGCGACCCTATGTTATGGTCTACCACCGAAAGAAATATAATATAAGAGTGAGGAATATACACACTCACGTCAAAAGTTTAAACATTTTTCCCTTAAGTTAGAAACTTAACGTTAAAAATTCATGATTTATGGCAAAACGTTATAAAAGAAGATTCTAAATTACAAACGCAGATCTTTCCGAATACTGTTAAGGAAAGAGGAAGGGCAACACGTTAAATGTGAGACTTATTAGATTAGATATATTATTAGATTAGATATATTATTAGAATACTTGAGTCACGAGAGATTTTAAAAAGTAGTTTATTATCATACTTAATCATAATTTAGTTTTAAAATCATATATATTTATAATTGTCCATGTATGTTTATATCTAAACCTTCAACAAGTTTTATGTTTTATTGAATGTTATGATTTAAATTATATATATATACAGATATATATATAAATATTAACAAAATATTTATTCACGTCAGATGCTTATAACTCAAAGACTTGAAGTAAACACAGAAACAAGTAGATTTAAAAATTATAAAACTACACAAAATTGCTGCACTTACAAAGATTGTGATTAATCGTTTAAGTTTTCACCGCATTATGCTTTTGCTGACGCTACTTTAAGAAACAACTGAGATTTTTCAAATAAAATGTTCTGTAGTCAATATATTCGCGTTAAATAACGTTTAGCACAATAATAAATAAATTATATCCATGGCTACAAATTAAATCTACCTCCAAGTTTAATTTATATATAAAATTGTATATTTTATATTTCTCCCCTTGTGTTTCTGTTGTCAACTCTTCTTGGCAGTTATTTTTTTTGGGTTGGTTACACGTTTGAAAATGAAAAAATGTTTTGTATTAAACTGACTCCATAAATATCCAAATTTTGATTTGATACCCTCAAATAAAAACGTGTGATAAAAAACTTAAATACTTTACACAACATCTTAGAATATTTTTTTACATGATATGCGCATTTACTATTTACATTAGTATTAATGTATTTCAATAAGGTTAGTTATTTTTTTTTAGTATTGATTCCCAACAAAACAATTCTAAGATTCCAAAACAGGTTGTATTTGATTTAAGAATAATTTGTTGTAGTCGGTGGAAGGTCGTGGTCGTGAATAGATGTTATATTGTTTGTTGGCAAAAGTTTCTGTTGATAAAGATACACCTTATTCTGTATTGTCACATGTAATTATTATTTGATCTTTTTGATAAGATCTTACCATTTGATTTGATGTAATGACCTGATGGTGGTTACTGTTTTAATAAGCTTGATAAGAGAACGGCCAACCCTAATACATGTACGACGTCTGCTTAGTCCAGTTTTGCCAATGTAGTGATGTGATCTGATAGAAATATATTCTTCATTTGTTTTAAGTAAGACTTATAATTAACCTGCATATTATTATAATTATATTTTAACTCATTCTCGTCTTGTTATATGTCTAGTTGGAATATAAACCCCAAGAATAACTAAGTAATTAAATACGGAATTCTTCTGACTATCTAACAGAGCTGTAATGATAAACAAACAAGTAGTGGAAGGGACTGATTAATTATTAGACCCTTAGTACTTTACAATGACATGCACTTGAATTATAAATTTTGAAATAAATACAGATATATAATTAGAATAACATGCACTTGAATGCCAATAAAGTATTTTGCTCATACTTTAATCCATCGCGCCGTACGCAAACAGCCGTAAGCTTACAAGACGTTAAACTTTTAGGATTCTAGTCTGAGTTACAGAATGAAGAAGATAAAGTTTCCGAAGAAGTGAACGATATAACGTTGACTTACTGATAACGACCTCTTACGGAATAATAAAATAATAAAGTCTCTCAGATCTACGACTCCAAATATAAAACAGTACATACACCTATTACGAGTTTTGATTTTAGGAAAACTATGACAGATTACCAAATCCTAAAATCAAAACACAGAATTATTATATACTCTATGAATCGAAATCTATTGATGTCTGAATCAAAATCTGATAATATTTATATTTATCTATAGTTATTTAGGATCATTGTATAAATCATTCTAAAAAATATATTTTTCAACACATATTTTTAAGTATGTAATTTTATTCTGATTTATTATAATTCTATTTTGGGGCAATATATAAACTTTTTTAACAAGATACAGCAATCTTGCGAGTATATTATCACCTTATCACATTTTAAAAGTTACTAAAGAACCTTTGTATCGTTACCGAAACGAAACTATTCCCAAATGTATAGAGGATGATGCTTCTGAGGCAACTTCAAGATTATTTATAACGTATTTTTGGTGCCTCGCGGTAAATTATTACATTTTTCAATATTAATATTGTAACCCGAAGCTAAAGTTTTAAGAATGATTCCAAAATTCTTAATTAGTGTCACATACACACACACTATACCTGTAATATCTGAACCTTGTTCAGGATTCCCAAAAATCCGACAAACAGTATCTCCATAATGAATCTAGAATCAAACATATTTCCTACTTTAACCTATCTTGGATTCATGCCGAAAGTTGCTTCACATTTGCTTTGTCATTTTCATTTCGAAGTTCCTATTTTTTTTACTTCGACACGATAGCTTATGTGAAGAAACATTGACAGAATGTATCCAAGCGTGAAGTGGAGTTATACCATTACCAAGATTATTCTTATTTACTACAAGTTCTTTAGACCCATCATTAATAAATTTAGGAGTAGCCTCACGTATGTAGCACTTTTGAGCGGAGGAAGTTTCTGTTAAAGAATTTCACACTTTACCGTCAATCATCGTGAACAGCAATTCACGTTTCAAAGATACCTCATTACCACTTACATTATCGATTGTTGGTACCAATTGGTTTATTAGACGATCGACCGATGATGATGATATTTTTATAACTGCCCTCATTAGCTCATCAGTAACCGAAATATGGGCGAAATATTTTTTAAAACCGGGATGACGGGATGATTGCCGCTTAGATAATTAGTTACATAATTAGTTATTGGAAATTTTAAAGTGACTCCTGTCTAGCTGGCGCGTTCGGGATGAAATACTGTGTGCCGGCGGCCTACGAGAGCAGCCGCTGTACATGTTATATTTGTAAACGAATTTCGAGCAGACCTTGCTCAGTGTCGTTCTCTTCGTTGCAGAAGAGATCCACAAGTTCATAGCGGAGCAGCTGCAGTCGTCGCGCGTGCCGCTTTGCATCAACCCGCAGTCCGCCGCCTTCAAGAGCTTCGCTAGGTAAGGCGCCGAGACCCGAGACAACCCACATTAGGTGATTTCTTGGCATATAACCTTTGCTGAACGCTATGGCCGGTCCGCGAGAGGGGCGGGGAGGGGGAGGAAGGGGGTCTGTGACACCTCGATTAACATTGAGTTTCTAAATTTCTAACATGTAACTTAGATTTTAAGTGCGTATTTAAAAATATCATTAGACAATCCCGCTGAGTTTCTGTCACTTTTCTTAGATATGTGTCAAACAACTTTGCTAGTTTCTAGTAGAAAATAAAAATATATTTAAAATTCTAAGTTTTAAATACGGATTTTTTTATTTATGTGGTTTATGCAACTGCCATAAATGTAATTAACATATTTTTTTTACTATCATACTTTTGTTAATTGTCCCAAGGATATTGTTTCAAGTTATAACATCGAACATCCCGCATCACATCCATTCAGCTGGCCGAGGGCCAGGTGCAACAAGTCATGTAAAATTGAGAATCCGTGTAACTTGGAGACCAGAATGACAGAATCATGAGGTGACGACATTGTTAGATATTATGGTGTGTTTGATTGCAGAACGGATTTAATTTCAGATTATTGGTATTTAAAATTATTGTGTTTAAAAATTTCAATTGTTATAAAATATTATATGTTGTTATAATTTTTTTTATAAGTTTGGTCAGTAGCGGATTTAGGTTTGAGGACGCCCTAGGCCCGAGACGATATGGCGCCCTTTATGTTTTCTAACAGTGTATATATAAACATATATGTGTGTGTGTATAAAATAATTAAAATAATAACAATAATAATAAGAAATCTAATTCAGGTATAAATTAAACACTTATTAACAACTTATCGCTAGGGGCTTCACATTTACGTAAAACTATAAATTTTTTACGAAAAATTGAAAAATAAAAAATTTATTGCATGAGTCAACTGGCACTTGTATAATTTATCATGGACATGGTGAAATAATGTTTCGTTTTATAATAAAGCGCAAACAAATGTTATAACTAAATTTTGAATAAAAAATATGAAAAAATCTAAACTCGTAAATAAATAATATGCTAGCATTAAAAAAAAATTAATCTTTTTGTTAGATATTTCAAATTTTAGGACTTGCCTGATTAATTATTTTAACAAAGAAATTCTACCCGCAAAATTGTACTATGTTTCTATATTAAGAGCGCAATAAAATAAACTTTAAAATTTGGTCTTGCAGTTTACAGAAAACCCAATCGATTTTAAATTGTAGTCATCTTAAAAATTTTGGCGCCCCTCAAAATCTGCCGCCCTAGGCCCGGGCCTCACGGGCCTAAGCCTAAATCCGCTACTGAGTTTGGTACCAATTTATATCTTATGTCTTTTGTCGTTGAAGACAACAACTAAGGCATATATTATAAAATTGAACTTGGGTCTCATTTCACATTTATGTTTTTGACGAAATATTTATAAAACTACAGACATGATTAGTAGCTACTATTTTAATATTTATCCTTAAGAAGTATGAATTTTATTGGTGTATATTTTAATCATATAGTATCAAGAGTTCGGTGTGATTAAACTGATACATTTGTCGATAAAACAAAATATCATATAGTTTAATGACAATTTATTTTCACACTATGGCTTTGAACAATCAAACACGTTTGTAAGACTGCAGGACGGAAAGAAGCCAATCGAAGGAAATTGCATGCAGCTGAAATGCTAATATTTAGAGTGATGATAACATACATATTATATTGATTATTACATTACATTGATAAAATAAAAATGTTTTTTTATGTCATTATATTTTATCTCATCGTTATAAGACAATGTAAGATGGCGCTGCAGTATTTATTTGTTTATGAACAATAATTTTAGTATTTTTTTTATGTTCCTTTTGGTGATAAAATAGAAATCTGGATAATTGTTGTTTAAAATTGAACCTTTTATGTGTAGAGACACATAAAAGGTTCAATTTTGCGATTCTTTTTATTTTTAATAAATATAAAATCAGGTAGTACAAATTTACATTTATAGGTATAACTTAAAACTTTCTACTGAATACAAGTTCTCTTGCCTGCAGGAGTTACTAAATAAATAAGTTATGACGAGAAACTTTATTCACCAAACAAAATAACACAATTTGACTTTGGTAATATATTTTGAGGTGAATATTTTAATGCACCACCCGAAACTAAGGTATTATTTATTTCTGTAATAATTTAAAATAATCCTCAAAATTCATGAAAAGGTAGAATCTTTTTTTTTTAACTGAAGGAGAAAATGAAATAATAAATTATAGTATAATCTAAATATATCAATGCTACCAATATTGTTGAATATTGTTTTGCTGTTAAACCAGTTCGATGTATCTCCCGTTGTATGATATTAAAGTAGCAGATACCTAACGTAAAATAGTTTAGAAATTTACTTAATTTTCAAACCTTTCTCATCTGAGGGACCCCAAACTTACCGCAGCCGGGATTAGCTAGTACCTACCCACTGCTGGTTTACTGGGTATAGCAGTCTAACTGAACCAAATTTCAGGTACAGTAAAATATGTGTTGTCAGTATTAAGCTGGCTTATTAACTATAAAGCTTACATTGTTAAGGATATATATAAACACGTTTTTTTTTAATATGCGCCTTATAATACAAGGCAAAGTCATGAAAGAGATTCATTAAGGTAAGTCAAGGGTCAGATCAAAAGAATTTCCACTTCTCTCTATCTCAATCTTTTTTAAACATAAAACAACTTTATTTTTAGAATCTTATAATGAATGAATCTTGAATGTTATCAGAGATTTTTGGTCAGATGTTTATTGAGAACTGGTCTTGTTTTGAATGTATGTCTTTGTGTTCATCCAAGATATGATTCCAATACTTGTAAATAGAAGGGAAGCGAAAAGCTATTACTTATTGGTAGATAGCTTATGTAGAGCAATACCCTCTGTAATATTAATATATATATATATATATAACAAACCAGTGCCGGATCATCCATTACGCAATGTAGGCATAGACCCTCGGGGAATCACATCTAGGGGCCCGGTGTTTCGCGGAAATGCAACATGTTAAAATTAAATGATAAAAGTATATTTTTTTAGTAAATGTATTATCTAAGCTACGTAGAAAACTTATCAAACACATTTTCTACCTTATTGTACAAATATTTATCTCAAATTATTTATTTGTAATAGTTTTCATGGATATTTTTTTTCTTTTAACTTTAACAATAATACTCGTATCGCGGTATAAATCTTGTACGGTCGTGTTCCGTAGCCTTAATAATTTTAAAGTAATTAATCTTTATTCTTATCATTTAAATATTTTTTTTTACACACAACTTTTAGGAGACGGACACTGGACAGTCTGAACGTTTGTCATCCTGCCCCAATACAACTGTTATATTTTAAGTTAATAACTCGATTTCGAATTAATCATTCTGCCTGCTATTTATAGTTAATTATTATTTTGTTAATCTTAATATATTATGTGTGTGCTTTAAAAATACTAAATAAATAAAAGCAAAGGAAAGAAAATTTCTCCCTTTTGCCATTAGATTATTTGATTATTCTCAAGAGATATTATATTTTCTTAATATAATGTATGTTTATTATTATAAAAAAAAATCTACCGAGATTTTTACGCAGACAAAATATTGTTAAACTTTGATTCATATAAAAAAATTATGTTTTGTTTATTAATATAACATATGTATATAATACGTATATATATATATATATATGTATATATATATATGTATATATATATATATATGTATATATATATATATATATATATATATATATATATATATTTTTAGGATCAAAAGAGAAAAATAATTAAAAAAAATAACAAATTATATCTACCCTACGTAATCACAATTATTTAGTTTTAGTTTTAACCAAGAATAATGCTTCAATTAACAATATCACTTTTATATTTACTACAAATCACATATAAATTAATAATAAGAACAAAGTACTGAATGTTTAATGAATCACCGCACTTCCTACTGGCCGCAACGAATGCCGAAATAATAATGAGCCAATGACAGCAGCGCCGCTCTTTTTATACACTTATTTTATTGAATGTCTTATTCGGCCTCTCCTGACGTGGAGTCGTCCTCGACGACATTTGATAGACAGGCTTCGTTGATGATTTCTGGAGTACTGATGTCATCATAATCAAGTAGCGGCATTGACAATGCCTGGCTAGGCCCAGCTACTGGGTTATCCTGTTCTATCTGATCAGCATCATCTATGGATTAAACATTATTTAAGAAACTCCTATTTTTTAAATATTTCAGTCGCATACACCGTCCCGACACACGTACAACATACAAGGCGCCATTGTATGCCACACAAATACCGGAACCGAATACACAACCCAAGTAACTTAAAATAATAATTACAGGCACACATGGTATGTAACTACTTTCAACTCTACATGTCTTCCGAATTACATGGTAATTCAGGTATCACACAAAGAATACATGTCTTCCGAATTACATGGCAATTCAGGTATCACAAAAATACTACATGTCTTCCGAATTACATGGTAATTCAGGTATCACACAAAGAATACATGTCTTCCGAATTACATGGCAATTCAGGTATCACAAAAATACTACATGTCTTCCGAATTACATGGTAATTCAGGTATCACATAAATAATACATAAGCTCGACCAAAGTCGACAAGAACCATCGTTCCAATACTTACAATTGAAGAACAAAGCCCAAGACTCGGGGCACCACTCGCCCCTCCACGGTACCATATACTGTGCTGCAGCCTGGGTTGTTTTCCCGTAACCACCAGCTAGGAGCTTCAACTCGTAGCGACCACCAGGCAGCACTTTTGTGACCCGGTAAGGTCCTCGCATCCCAGGATCTAACTTGCCAATGGATTGCGAATACTTAATAACAAAGGCGAAATCACCGACACTATACTGCTTTGGAATCTGACGTTTCTGATTAACACGATCATCTTGTCTTCGTCTGTTACAGTCAAGCAACTCACTGGCTCTAGCTCTACACATCTCTCGCCATGATTCTCTATCTGGTCGGGCATCATCAATAGCTAGATCACAAATCACGGAGCGTATTAAAGGTGTTGCGCCATCAATACCCACCAGTAGTTTTAGTGGAGATGACTGCGTCGTTTTCTGACGTGTGATATTTAAGGTCAACTGGAGTTTCCAGAGGGTATCGGACCAATTAGGGTTCAGGTCTACTTCCACACGTAGCATGTTGAGGAGTGTCCTAACATACCTCTCAACTTGGCCGTTCGCGTGATGCATCTCTGGAGTGATGTAGTGTATTGACGAACCCAACTCCTGTATCCAGCTTGAAAATTCACGAGACTCGAACATACGTCCTCGATCTGTAATCACTAATTTCGGAGCACCAAAGAGCGCAACCGTATTAGAAAGACTTGCTTTCAATTCCAAAGTATCTTGGCGCTGTATAGGATAGAGCAGACAGAACTTTGTAAATGAATCTACTACAATTAATATAAATTTGTAATTCTTCGAAGTTGGTAAAGGACCCAAAGTATCTACATGAATCGTATTAAAAGGTTCTGGCGGTTTTTGCCACGAGATAATTTGTTGTAGAGGTTGTCGGGGTACACGTTTCTTCGAAACACACGTTATACAGTGGGCTATGTACTTTCGTACGAAACTGGGCATGCCGGGGAACCAAAAGTGTCTTCGTATAAGGTCTAAAGTTTTCTCGGCATTTATATGCTGATGTTCATCGTGAAAGAGCCTAAGTAGACTTAATCTATGACCTTTTGGAATGAAACATAAAAACCTACCTTCCTCACCCCTTTGACTATATTTGTAACAAAGCAACCCATTACGAACTACATATCGGTTAGAGTCTAACTGTCCTTCCTGCAATTTTACTATTAGATTGCGAACTTCGTCATCAGCGGACTGTGCAATTTGTGCCCAATTTCGTGGACGCGATATTTGATTTACAATGGCTGGGGGGTTACGACTCAAATAATCAACGTGTGGCATCATGACACCTTGCCTATACTCTATTACAAAATCAAAATCTTGGAGATATAACCACCATCGGGCCACACGAGGCAGTAAATCTTTTTTTCGTTCCGTGGATTTAAGAGCATTGCAATCCGTAACCAATTTAAATTTTAGACCAATGAGATAATGTCGAAAGTGTTGTAGAGCTCTAACGACCGCCAGTGTCTCTAACTCGTAGGAATGATATTTTGCTTCGGCGTTTTGTGTGACTTTACTAAAATATTCCACGACGTGCCTACTATCATCCGCGTGAATTTGCAAAAGGATTGCCCCGTATCCTACACTACTAGCATCGGTATGAAGTTCTGTCTTAAATTTAGGATTAAATATAGCTAAGACTGGCGCGTTAGTTAAAGTTTGAATCAAGTCCGTTCGTACCTGTTCTTGTTCCGGTCCCCAGTTAAACTTAATATCCTTTTTGGTAAGATAGGTAAGACTAGCAGTTTTAATTCCGTAATTTCTAATATACTTGCGAAAGTAGCCCGCAAGGCCAAGAAGTTGCCTAACTTGCTTAACGTTCTGAGGAGGAGAGGACCTTGTAAGAGCTTCTATTTTACGGGGGCTCGGCTTCACCTGACCTTCACTAATTAAACGACCTAAATATTCAATTTCGGTCTTTAGAAACGCACATTTACCTAGGTTTATCGAAAAACCAGCACTTGTCAGAGTGTGCAAAACTTGTTGAAGCAGGGCGATCCCTTCATGAACAGAAGAGCTCATGATACATACGTCATCGATATAAACTAACACACGCCCTGAGTCAATAAAATCACGAAGCGTGTTATTAATTATGCGCTGATACACAACCGGTGAATTGGTTAGGCCAAAAGGCATCTTAAGAAATTCGTAATGGCCCTCTGGTGTTACAAACCCAGTATAATGTGTACAGCCCCCTTTAATTGGTATCTGATAAAACCCTGTGGCCATATCAAGGGTCGTGAAGTATTTATAGCTTCCTAACCTATCAATATGGTCATCGATCAGAGGAAGAGGATATCTGTCTCTGATAGTCAATCTATTAAGAGCACGAAAGTCTACGCACATGCGATCTGACCCATCCTTCTTTTTGACAAGAATAATTGGACTGGCGTACTCTGATTGTGACTCCTTGATAATTTTTTTATTAAGAAGGTCCGCAACAATTTCCCTAACTTTGAGTTTCTCGTGATACGAAAGTTTATAGGGGCGATAAGCGACCGGCTCAGAATTCGTTAATTTAATACACATTTCGCCCGTTTTAACAGTTGTAGTCGCAGTGCCAGAAATAAAATAGCCCGCGAATTCCCTTACTACCCCCAATAAGGACTCATATTCGATACCCTCTAGCGGAGTGTCTATTTTAATCGAATCAATGGTTGCTATCTGATTGATGACGTTCACATTTGAGGAATGTGAAATATACTGTCGATCCCTTGTCCTTATATAGACTACCCCATCCCGATTCAAAACGTCTGTACCAATAATAATAGACGTATTCATACACGACGATGGCACGACCATCAGATCTGCTTCAATCGAAATTTCATCCAGTTCGATTGTAACGGTAATGAAAGAGGTAACTATGATCTCACGATTGCTAATACCTTTTAGAACACAATAGGTAGACTTTGGTTGACTTGAAAGATAACGTAAAACTTCGGAGGATATTAGAGAAACATTAAGCGCACCACTGTCTATAAGAACGTCCATAGGAATACCTTCTACGACTGCGGTCATAACGTCTCGAGAAGAAGAGCTTAAACGAGCTCTGCACAAATTTACCTGTCGTTGATTATGCGCGTTAGAACGATTTTTCACGAAACAATCTTTCTCAACGTGACCCAGCTTTTTGCAAAAAGTGCATTGTAACCTATCCGTAAAATTTCCACTTCGGGTTTGACCTACACCAACGTTTGACCGTCTACACGATCGTTCGAAATGACCGCGTAAGCCGCACTTAAAACACCTAGCATTGCTTTGATTACTTACGTTTTGATTCGAGCGTTTGAATGACTGGCCGTTACTACGCGTATCTGATTTATTTTTAACTGCCTTTACGTAAATTGATAAAAACGACACCATATTATCGACTGTCAAATGTGCATTAGCAGCTGCCGCCCGTACTTGAGTATCATCTATTCCGCGTATAACAATTAATGTACGCAATTCGTCGCTTAAACCATCGACTATCCGCAATCGAAGCAGAGTTCGTCGCGCATACTCAGCGTAGGTTGTGTATTTATCGGATGTTGTACTCATAACATCAAAAAGGATGTTTGCATAATCTAATCGCTGTGGGCAAAGAGGTTTAAGTTCCTTTTTAAAATTTGACCACGTACGATCATTGGTTACCCATTCCGAAAGCCATACACGCGCATCACCCTTAAGGCAGGAAGCTACTCTCGATAAGCACTCACAATCAGACCAACTGTTAGCAATACGAGCGCGGTCTACTTCATCGCACCAAGTTTCTATATTGTTGACGGTTGGATCAAAGTTAGATACGAAATAATTGTTTGACCTAACTGGTTGTAAATTTTTTATAGCCTCTATTAATTCCGACGAACCGACCTCTCGACTACGAACGGTGTCACCGTGACTTGATAAGCCCTCCACTAAACGTGTTTCATTATTATTAACGTTAATCGCGTTAGAACTACTTGAATCAGAATAATTAACTAAATTACTGCGCGTATTATTAGATAAATCTCGAGATAACACTTCTTTATTGTCGGTTTCACCTAGCTTGTGTAAAATTGCATCGAGCGTTAATTGCAATCGATCGTTATTAACGGAATGAGAATATGAGGGTGAACGTGAATTTCGATTTCGGCGTTCGCGAGAACGTGAACGAGTTTGCCGGCGGCGTCGCGAGCGTCGGCTGCACCGATCCGAGCTATCACTTCTATTACGGTAACGTGGCCTACCACTATTATCGAGCCGTAAATTACCGCGAGAAAGACGCGGTGATTCATTGCTGCCGCGAGGCATTACCACATTAAATAATCACAATCACTAATAATCACTGCACACAAATAATTAGTCAGAATTGAAAAGAAATGGCGTGAATTAAGTCCCTTATCCCACTTCTGATTTTAGGATCAAAAGAGAAAAATAATTAAAAAAAATAACAAATTATATCTACCCTACGTAATCACAATTATTTAGTTTTAGTTTTAACCAAGAATAATGCTTCAATTAACAATATCACTTTTATATTTACTACAAATCACATATAAATTAATAATAAGAACAAAGTACTGAATGTTTAATGAATCACCGCACTTCCTACTGGCCGCAACGAATGCCGAAATAATAATGAGCCAATGACAGCAGCGCCGCTCTTTTTATACACTTATTTTATTGAATGTCTTATTATATATATATATATATATATATATATATATATATATATATATATATATATATATATATATATATATATATATATATATATATATATATATATATATATATATATATATATATATATATATATATATATATACGTATTATATACATATGTTATATTAATAAACAAAACATAATTTTTTTATATGAATCAAAGTTTAACAATATTTTGTCTGCGTAAAAATCTCGGTAGAATTTTTTTTATAATAATAAACATACATTATATTAAGAAAATATAATATCTCTTGAGAATAATCAAATAATCTAATGGCAAAAGGGAGAAATTTTCTTTCCTTTGCTTTTATTTATTTAGTATTTTTAAAGCACACACATAATATATTAAGATTAACAAAATAATAATTAACTATAAATAGCAGGCAGAATGATTAATTCGAAATCGAGTTATTAACTTAAAATATAACAGTTGTATTGGGGCAGGATGACAAACGTTCAGACTGTCCAGTGTCCGTCTCCTAAAAGTTGTGTGTAAAAAAAAATATTTAAATGATAAGAATAAAGATTAATTACTTTAAAATTATTAAGGCTACGGAACACGACCGTACAAGATTTATACCGCGATACGAGTATTATTGTTAAAGTTAAAAGAAAAAAAATATCCATGAAAACTATTACAAATAAATAATTTGAGATAAATATTTGTACAATAAGGTAGAAAATGTGTTTGATAAGTTTTCTACGTAGCTTAGATAATACATTTACTAAAAAATATACTTTTATCATTTAATTTTAACATGTTGCATTTCCGCGAAACACCGGGCCCCTAGATGTGATTCCCCGAGGGTCTATGCCTACATTGCGTAATGGATGATCCGGCACTGGTTTGTTATATATATATATATATATATATTAATATTACAGAGGGTATTGCTCTACATAAGCTATCTACCAATAAGTAATAGCTTTTCGCTTCCCTTCTATTTACAAGTATTGGAATCATATCTTGGATGAACACAAAGACATACATTCAAAACAAGACCAGTTCTCAATAAACATCTGACCAAAAATCTCTGATAACATTCAAGATTCATTCATTATAAGATTCTAAAAATAAAGTTGTTTTATGTTTAAAAAAGATTGAGATAGAGAGAAGTGGAAATTCTTTTGATCTGACCCTTGACTTACCTTAATGAATCTCTTTCATGACTTTGCCTTGTATTATAAGGCGCATATTAAAAAAAAACGTGTTTATATATATCCTTAACAATGTAAGCTTTATAGTTAATAAGCCAGCTTAATACTGACAACACATATTTTACTGTACCTGAAATTTGGTTCAGTTAGACTGCTATACCCAGTAAACCAGCAGTGGGTAGGTACTAGCTAATCCCGGCTGCGGTAAGTTTGGGGTCCCTCAGATGAGAAAGGTTTGAAAATTAAGTAAATTTCTAAACTATTTTACGTTAGGTATCTGCTACTTTAATATCATACAACGGGAGATACATCGAACTGGTTTAACAGCAAAACAATATTCAACAATATTGGTAGCATTGATATATTTAGATTATACTATAATTTATTATTTCATTTTCTCCTTCAGTTAAAAAAAAAAGATTCTACCTTTTCATGAATTTTGAGGATTATTTTAAATTATTACAGAAATAAATAATACCTTAGTTTCGGGTGGTGCATTAAAATATTCACCTCAAAATATATTACCAAAGTCAAATTGTGTTATTTTGTTTGGTGAATAAAGTTTCTCGTCATAACTTATTTATTTAGTAACTCCTGCAGGCAAGAGAACTTGTATTCAGTAGAAAGTTTTAAGTTATACCTATAAATGTAAATTTGTACTACCTGATTTTATATTTATTAAAAATAAAAAGAATCGCAAAATTGAACCTTTTATGTGTCTCTACACATAAAAGGTTCAATTTTAAACAACAATTATCCAGATTTCTATTTTATCACCAAAAGGAACATAAAAAAAATACTAAAATTATTGTTCATAAACAAATAAATACTGCAGCGCCATCTTACATTGTCTTATAACGATGAGATAAAATATAATGACATAAAAAAACATTTTTATTTTATCAATGTAATGTAATAATCAATATAATATGTATGTTATCATCACTCTAAATATTAGCATTTCAGCTGCATGCAATTTCCTTCGATTGGCTTCTTTCCGTCCTGCAGTCTTACAAACGTGTTTGATTGTTCAAAGCCATAGTGTGAAAATAAATTGTCATTAAACTATATGATATTTTGTTTTATCGATAAATGTATCAGTTTAATCACACCGAACTCTTGATACTATATGATTAAAATATACACCAATAAAATTCATACTTCTTAAGGATAAATATTAAAATAGTAGCTACTAATCATGTCTGTAGTTTTATAAATATTTCGTCAAAAACATAAATGTGAAATGAGACCCAAGTTCAATTTTATAATATATGCCTTAGTTGTTGTCTTCAACGACAAAAGACATAAGATATAAATTGGTACCAAACTCAGTAGCGGATTTAGGCTTAGGCCCGTGAGGCCCGGGCCTAGGGCGGCAGATTTTGAGGGGCGCCAAAATTTTTAAGATGACTTGGGTTTTCTGTAAACTGCAAGACCAAATTTTAAAGTTTATTTTATTGCGCTCTTAATATAGAAACATAGTACAATTTTGCGGGTAGAATTTCTTTGTTAAAATAATTAATCAGGCAAGTCCTAAAATTTGAAATATCTAAAAAAAAAAAGAAGAGATTTTTACGCAGACAAAATATTGTTAAACTTTGATTCATATAAAAAAATTATGTTTTGTTTATTAATATAACATATGTATATATACATATATATATATATATATATATATATATATATATATATATATATATATATATATATATATATATATATATATATATATATATATATATATATATACATACGTATTACAAGGTTATGTATACAGGGTTATTTTTTATTAGTTGACCACCTCTTGCACGCAGCTTCTCTAAATCAATACTAACAAAATTTGTTCAACGACTTTTAAAAATTTAAAGTTTTTAAAAATAGATTTGTTTTATACAAAATTTGTTGGTTGCCTCTGAACTGACATCAACTCAGAGCGTAGGTATAGCGTCCGATAATTGACCTTTTAACCACTTCTTACAAAATACTGAGTAATAAGTAAAAAAGTGGGCAATTTTTTTTTGTTTTGTGTTTTATGTGCGTTTATCAAGATTTTTAAAAAGTCATAGAACAAATTGGGATTGATGCAGAGCAGCTGCCTGCAAGAGGTGGTCAACTTATAACAATATGTCAGAGTTTCATAATAAATATAGTTTAAAATTTCAGTAAAACATTTTTTATATGTAATTTGTTAACCGCCTCGTTGGTCGAGTGGTTAGCGCAGATGCCTAACGTGTCACGGTGCAACGGGGCTCGGGTTCGATCCCCGGCGGGAGACAGGCATTTGTGTGATGAGCATAGATGTCTGTGTTTCTGGGTTTGGTCGTTTATTAAATATATTCTCAGTATTTATATAAGTATTTCTATGTATTTGTATCGTTGTCTAACACCCTTAACACAAGCAAATAATTTGCTTACTTAGGGGTTAGATCAATGTGTGTAATTTGTCCTGATATTATTATTATTATATTATTAATTTATAAAAATAAACAGCTGGATTCCGGTAACGTATAAACTAATATTGTTTTTTTTTATTGGAATCTAGTGAGACTTTCTTTATTTATAAGATTTCTTGAATAAAACCTTAAAAATAAAGGAAAAGTAGATGCAAATTACGGTACTTCTAAATTCCATACTTAAAATAAAGAAAATCTTAAATTACTTGATACACTGAAAATTATAAATTAAAATTCGCATTAAATAGCGGCTTAATTTACAAACAAGCCATTTAACAAATAAAACAGCAGCAAATAAAACATTAAAGGCATCCCAGAGAGCGGTTTGCAATTAAAAAAATATATACATCCCCTTTCATGTGTCTTAAATATCACTTATTGGGAACTGAATGACTACAAGTTTTATTACATTACTTGCTGAGACAAACTGTGCTGCGGAATAGGATCTCTAATCATATCGCTTCGTTTTCTCGAAGAATCTCTAAGGTTTTAGTGGTGTATTCCACATATAAAATATTTTCTTCACGTATTTTGGAGCAGATCAATTTATCGTATTGTTGGATATTGTAAATTACGAGTATTTAATTATTTACAATTTCTGAGTTTAGTTTTTTTGAGTCTTGATGTTTTGGAATATTATGCAAAAAATACAAATTTTACTGGCGTAATACGATCCTTAAAAAAATTTAGGTACTGATATAATTTAATAGTTTCTAAGACTTGCACCAGTACTACACATTGAAATAAAACTATTTTTACGGATTTAACTCGCGTAAAATTAATTAAATTTATAATAATAATAATAATAATAATAATAATAGGTCCTCCTTATTGACATGGCCATTAATGAAAAGGTTCGCCGAGGTAAGAAGGGTCTCTCCGCCGCCTGGATTGATTATAAAAAGGCCTATGATTCGGTGCCTCATACATGGTTGAGAAAAGTACTAGAAGTGTATAAGATTGATACAGATCTATGCGCTTTTCTTGATTCATGTATGAGGCAATGGACAACGGTCCTTTGTCTTCCAGGGGGCGGAGGAAGTCTTCTTACTTCCGAACCTGTAAGGATTGAGCGAGGTATTTTCCAGGGTGATAGCTTGAGTCCTTTGTGGTTTTGCCTGGCTTTGAACCCCTTAAGCACGTTGCTTAGGGATTCAAAACTGGGATTTCGCTTTCGCAGAGGGGGTGAGATCATTTCACATCTTTTGTACATGGGCGATCTCAAATTATTTGCACCAAATAAAGCAGATCTGGTATCATTACTAAGCGTTACGCAAACGTTTAGTAATGACATTAGGATGGAGTTTGGTGTAGATAAATGCGCGGTTGCACATGTGCAGAATGGCCGAGTTGTAAATAGCGAATATTTACAACTCTCGGAGACAATGTCCCTCAGATGACTCTCTGAAACCGAATCCTGCAAATACCTTGGTATGTCGGAATGCTTAGGCATACTAAGTGGGGACATTAAACAGCTAGTGAAGGAACGCTTCTCTAACCGCTTGACAAAAGTCCTAAAAAGTCTTTTGTCAGGAGGTAACAAAGTGCGTGCATTCAACAGTTGGGTAATGCCCCTGCTGATGTATACTTTCGGCATGTTAAGGTGGAATCAGACTGAATTAGATGCCCTGGACAATGACAAAACTATTGACAATCGCATGCATCATCCGAGCTCATCAGTGATGAGATTGTATATTCCACGGAAGTGTGGGGGTCGTGGCTTCCTTAATGCCAAACAACCGTGAGGTATGCAATCTTAGAGAATATTTCCTTCATGCTGAGTGTGGAATGCATCGGGACATTGTTGCAGTAGATAATGGTCTTACACCGCTCTCCTTAGCCAAAGATAACTGGCATAAACCGGTAGTACTTAGCACTGACGACCGTATAAATATATGAAAGAGTAAGGAGCTTCATGGACGGTTCCACCAGGCACTCTATGGGCCTTCTGACGTCCCGTGGCTTGGCTACGATCTGGTGATCTCTTTGATGAAACTGAAGGTTTTGCTTGTGCAATTGCTGACGAAGTTGTCAAGACGAACAACTATCGGAAATACATAATAAAGGATGGCACTGTTGATATATGTCGTGCGTGCCACCAACCTGGGGAATCCATCAGACATGTTATTTCCGGTTGTTGTCGTCTTGCCAATGGAGAGTATTTGCACAGGCACAACCAAGTAGCCAAGATTATCCACCAAGAACTTGCTCTTCAATACGGTCTGGTACCTTTTGAAGTGCCATATTATAAGTACTCACCGGAGCCAGTTTTGGAAAATGGTCATGCTAAGCTCTATTGGGACCGATCTATCATAACGGACAGGACTATTGTAGCCAATAAGCCTGATATCGTGCTGGTAGATCGGTTAGAGCGCCGGGCATTTCTTGTTGATATCAGTGTCCCGTGTGACGCTAATCGTGTGAAAGCTGAGAAGGACAAACTGTCAAAATACTTGGACTTAGCTCACGAGATTACCGACATGTGGGATGTTGACTCAACAATAATTGTCCCGATGGTAGTTTCCGTCAATGGTCTTATAGCGAAGAGTCTCGATCATCATCTCAAGAGGCTCTCACTAAAAAACTGGATCAAGGGTCGGATGCAAAGAGCAGCAGTTTTGGGTACGGCACGCATTGTGAGGAAGTTTCTTTCGCTGTCGCCCTAACCACCGACGGACTGGTCGTAAGGCCCACGTCGGCGGGATACTGTTTTTTTATATTTATATTTATATTTATAATGTTGTTTTTTTTAATGTTATATGTATAAATGTAAATAATAAGATTAATATGAAATAAATGACAATAATAATAATAACAACCTTTATTTGCATAAATTATTATTTACCTTTTATAAAATTTACCTTTTAAATTTAACCAGACGTTTCGAATGCTATGCAGCAATCGTGTTCACGATTAAGACGAGATGGAGGTGTCTGTCAGTAATTCAGTTAATGAGTCATCTACCTCCAACGGTGTCTAAGTTTCCGGGCGTACAGTTCAGGATTCACATAAGACGCACTAACAGTATCTTGAGATCTTACAGTGCGGTCACAGACATAAGATTTTATATTTTACAAGAGTGGGTGTTAGATAATCCCCAACCATCTTCTCTATTAAAATTAGGACGTTTTTTTAATTTTAATAGCCTCACGAACCGTTCTTTTAATGTAATGTTGAAATAAAAATTTAATTAAATACGCAAGTTAAATGCGTAAAAATAGTTTTATTTCAATGATATTACTTGCTCCTAGATTACCTATTAGAATATAGTTAAAAATAACATAGACGAGACGAAGCTTCTTAGTATTCCATGGATTCACCGTGCGAGTGCCGGGCCCATCGCGTTGCAAGGAGAGGAGTGCAAGCAGTGCCTGGGACTTGCGACCCAGGAGTAGGTTTAAGGGGCCCCTTTATTATGCGCAAAAACGCTCGCCTTCACACTCCACACTCCTCTCCCTACCTAACCAAATTTGAAAAGAACCTACTAATGCCGCCTTTGAAATACGTTCTAGAAATGAACCGATGCTTGTTCTAGAAAGGCCAAGGTCTTTAAGTAGGCTATAGAGAGATTTTGCTACTATACCTCTTGCTCCCACTTCTACCGCTTACAAACTAACTATAAATTTATTCCTGATCAGTTCGTTGTTCAGTTCGTAATACTTATTGAGCTTGAATGTGTGATCCCTGAGGATGTTTGTCTCCCAAGGAACAGTAAGCTTCACAAGTATCAGGCGTCTCAGATGTTTAGAATACAGGAATAAGTCCGGTCTAGATGACGAAACACCAACATCCCCAGGAATTTTGTAATGCTTTTCATACGTGTCCATCATGAAAGTCCAATCAGGAGCCGCGACTAAAATTGAATAAGGCTTCGCTTTTGATTTTTTTGAGGAGCCTTCTTTTACTAATTCTACAAATGGTTTGGTGGTTGTTATACCCTCCCGCGCTCTTGCTACTGAAAGACTACCCGCTTTCCCGTATAATTTCTAATACCTTAAATATTTAGTACTTTTTATTCGTAGTAAATTTATAGAAAAGAATTCAATCACTTCTGGTGAATAAGACAATTAAGATACTTGTCGCTATCATTTAACAAGAATTCATAGTTCGCCTTTTAATGACCTCGAATCATATCTTCAATCAGCTTAATTAAGATTTCTTTACGAAAACACTAAGATGAAGCAATTTATTTGCTTAATACTTCTTTAATTAGATTATTTGAAGGAATAATTACCTAAAGGACATCAATTAGTTTGATCTTGGAAGTTTATCAACTTTATTCATAGTGTTTGACATACACTGAATTTATTTAATGATGTTAATCATTAGTATAGTATGATAAGCCATGAAGTAATATATGTAACGGCCTCCTTCTACCAGCGCTGGATGATATAGTGTACTACATTTTGTTAGGAAATAATCGAGTCCCCCATTTTTAAGATCAAAGTTCCCCTAACTTTGATCTTAAAAAAATATACATATATGCTGTTGACTACTGAAACATCCTATTGGATATTTATTTCACATGTCAAGAGGTAAAGCCGGAATATTGTGCAGCAGATTTTAAAGATCAACAAGTTTGACTCCCAACTTGTAAATTGCCCAAACATAACACTGACATTATTTATCAGTTATTAAACGTCTGTGATAGTTTCGTGTATTCAATTATCGTAACTCGAATATACTGCAACGGACAGACATCATGAGCTTAGATAATAACTTGTAAATCATTTGGTCGTAATTCCAGCAATGTCTGCCGAATATTTCTATCAGTTGTCACTTTAATCATCATTCACACAAACCATCTTTTTTACTTATATTTTCATCTTTTCTTCTATCTCTGGATAGTCTTACCTACCCATAACTTTCATTTGTGTATCTTTTGAGACTGAACATTGATCTATATAAATGAGGAAAGTTAATTTTTTAAAGTACCTACCTGCTACAAGTAATAATATATATTTTGCCGTAGTAAATTGATTTATAAATAGTATGTGGTGCAACTAAGAAATAACATTATCGACAAAGTAAAACATTGTGTAATTTAATATCCGTGCACCTTTAATAAATGCTCCACAAAGAAGCAATATTGCCTTTGAAGGCTCGCCTGATTTAATACCTAGAATAATGTTTAAACAGAGCTGTATGCCTGAGATAATAATAACTGTACCCTAGTTAATATTATATTAGTTTATTTAGTTGACTCTTACCATTTATAGAATAACTAACATTTAAATTAAAATGTCAAGATGTAATATAATCTAATGAATAGAATTCAATCTGTACATTGAGTAATCGGTAATATTAAAATGTAAATTTGTTTATGTGTTCAAATATGATGTTATAATATTAAAGTCATCATAGCTCTGGTACACTATTCTCTGTACATCATGTAATACCGCATACATAAACTTAATACATGAACGCATCGTAATTGCAATTCAATATCTGGAATTACGTAACTTTTAATTTAATTTATTATTAAATTGCAAGTTTTTTAATTGTAAAATATATATCTGTTTTTTATATTAAATTATGTATGAACAGTTACCATAGCAGTGATAACAATGCTCTGTAAGACCACCCACCGGTCTTAATTTTCGTAGATTTTGTAGGAACAGTTACTCTGTAGCGGCAGTTGAATATAAATTATTAACAGTTAAAGTAAAGATACAACTATATGTATCTTATATTATTTTAAGTACAGAACTAATAAATCCGAGAACATGAATTTAATGTTAAAATATTTTTAACCGACTTCTTCAAAAAGGAGGAGGTTCTCAATTTGGCCGGTTTTTTTTATGTATGTACACCGATTTCTCCGCGGTTTCTGAACCGATTTACGTAATTCTTTTTTTGTTTGATGTGGAATAGTTTCGAATTGGTCCCATAAAAATTAGATTCAGGTAGGTCCATTAGTTTTTATTTTATGAGCATTTTAGTAAGTAAGTTTTGAACTAACTCCTCCAGAAGGAAATCGTAACGTGCTGTGAGTAATGATATCTGTTGTTTTGTATATGTGAAGTCTTTAATAGTCTCACAAGAACGTGAAATTGTGTTTCAAAGAGATTTTTTATTGAGAAGACTATCTTTATCCGTTCCCGTTTCTTGAGATCTATATTTTTTAAGCCGCTAAGCACCTTTTGTAGGTCTACCCATGGCTGATTGATAATGTAGCAATAAACTAAAAAGTATTAAATAAAAAAAACTACGTTAAAAGTCGGTGCCAAGCATTAAACAAATAATTATATTTAACCACTTTAATGAATACGAGCAAATTAATACAATGAAATGATTAAGATACGTAAATAAACATAATAAATAGCCTAACACAATTAAACGTTATTATTAAAAGCAGCTCAATCTTCATATGATTACTAGCTTGAATCGATACGAAGAAAAACAAAAAATAAATAATTACGGAAATGTATTCAACCGATTTCTAATACTAAATGGCTTGGCACCGACTTCAAACCTTTTAGTAAATAGGAGATATTAATAATAGGTAGTATATAATAAATATTAAATCTTCATTATTTATTACTTTTTAGTTTTAAAGTCGGTTTTTTTAATGTAGTTATTTTTTCTAGCATTCTTAACAAAAGATCGAGATCTAAGTTCTCATTATTTAGTTAAAGTAGTTAATATTTCGATATTTAACATTATATTAACATTTACATCTGAGTTCATAAATCCAGTGTACCTTTTAGATGACCTTTTTTTTTCTTTCAGTTTAATATTTTGTTTTTGTTCCTTTCTGTATTATCAGTCCAATTCTTGATTGATACGTCGATTATTTAGCGACTGGGCGTCTACATTATGTATTTACCTAACGTACTGCCTCACACGAGGTAAAACATGTTTGTGATCAAAACAAAGCCCAGTCCGTAGCCTGAAGTAAAATATAAATACAATAAAGTCAAAAAGCTAGATATATGTATTCAGGAAATAATAATAGTAATGATACAAGACAAATTACATGGTCATCAATAGGGTTTACAGTAAGTAAGCAAATTATTTGCTTATATATTAAGGGTGTTAAACAACGATACAAATACATAGAAATACACATATAAATACTGAGAACATATTTAATAAACGACCACACCCAGAAATACAGACATCTATGCTCATCAGATACATGCCTGTTCCCGTCGGGAATCGAACCCGAGCTCCATTGCGACGCTATACGTTAGGCGTCAGCGCTAACCACTGGACCAACAGGGCGGTTTAATTAATTTAGGTATATATATCTTTTTTATAACAGCCAGAAACAACGATTTATTGAATTACTATTATTTTTATTCTTGTTTTATATAACTATTTTTAAACTTGCAGTGCCAGTTGCGACTTTGTTCTTTTTGTATTGATAAAAAATCTGAAAGGAAGGTTATACAGTACCTGAAAATATCTATTAACATGTATAGCCATGTTCAGCTTACTTAAATTGATATAAATATAGAATGTTAAATAAACCGATACGGGCAGGGATTCGAACCCGCGACTACTGGGAAACCCGTCGCTCTACCAACTCCCGTCGCTCTACCAACTGAGCTACCGTATCGCTTTCCGCCTCGGTGAATTAAGCATTCTATGTGTGATCGAAAAAAATAAATAACTACTGGTTCCTTTGATCTAACCATGTGTTGCCCAAGTGCTAACCATAGTGCTAACCATTCTTCATGTATCTTTAGGAAGACCATGAGATACCCTTAGGAAGCCTTATGTAACGTATGTACGTTATTATATACTATAGATAATGATGTGAGAAGTTAAATTTTTATTTTTATAAATAACATCCTGGAGAACAGATAACCGTATCGGCGAAAAATGCACCACCTTCTCAATGAGATCGCGCTGCAGCATCACCAGAACCTATTCCATCAGCTTCAGGAGAATAATCGGAACTACAGTCGACCAAACGACAAGGTAACGACAAAACATCTGACTAAACGTAAGTAACTCTCCTAAATACTTAAATCTTTGAGAACTCTACGAGAACCTCCGAGAACCCTACGACAACCTCCGAGACTCTACGAAAAACTCCGAAACCTTACGAGAACCTCCGAGACCCTACGATTTCTTACTAATAAATAACCTTCTGTTTTGCTGAATACAATAACAGGCAATCATTTCACTATAAGCAACGCTGGTTGCTTACAGATGCCAAACTAAAAGAAAAATATTTTTTTTATTACAGAACCTATCAGGCTGGTGAGGAGCGCGCACCGCCTGTCAGAATTGCCGTTATATCGGCGCAAAGGCTTTATATTGTCTAACCTTACAACATCATGATCGTCGAAGTAAGAACATTAGATTATAATTTATTAGAATAACTTGTTATTGCTTGTAACAGTATCAATTTATAGTGAGAAGTAATTTAAGAACATTGTTAAAACAACAATTATGATGTTACTAGACTTGTATATGTCAGTCGTCATTATAATACAAATACGAGCGGTCGACAGCCCGAGAGTTAGTCTTGCTCGGTCGTCGGACTGTGCGGATCTCTATAAGGATACTGTTACTCTGTCCGTTGAATAAACGAAGCTATAAATATTTGTGAAGTTTTATTTTGAAAACCTCATTATGAACCATCATCACGAAGACTACGACAGTGACGGCAGCAATGCTGACGTCACACCTTTTAAAAATACTAACGGCTACTAACTAAAATTCTCTCCGACAAATATAAACAAAAAAAGTATCTACAATTAAACAAAGTTCGATTCATCTCAAAGTAGTTTTCTTACAAGATGTACATAAATATAAAAATAGATAGATAGGTAGACACGCTATTATATTAAACAGTAATTTTAATAATTTGAACCAGCGATTCTCTTCACTGTTCATTGTTGTTTATATTTATATATATATATCTATTACACAATAATTATAATACGATTAAATTCTTCCTATAAGTTTATACTTTTTAGCTTACCTACACACAAAAACATACTATACGATATCTTGTTTTCATTTTCTATACTATTAGATATAATTTTTTATTATTTGTGACACGTACGTGAAAAAATATAGACTGTTTTGTTTAGTGTTGTTTAGTCTTTAAACACCGGCTCACTAGTAAAAGCTTCTACCCTCCGGTTATTAGTGCGCGCCAGCGTGACACTACTTAATAAAGCGTTTTACTTTACTACCTTTTAATAACTCGTGAAGGAAACATCAACACAGGCTGTTTGTTTTGGTTTAAGAAGTAAGGTATTTAAAGTAACAGAGTTGTTAATATTAGTGCTATTAGAAATGTAAACATTCTTTTTTTACATTTTTTTTTAAATATTGAGGAAATACAAAAACAGTTTAAACAATAATGACATAACAAAATTTCGATGCGATCGATATTGACGTTCTATTGGTGAAATGTTTTGATGCAATAATTAACTGTTCCCAGCGGTATCGCCAGCGCTATATGCGAAAAGAAGCTTTGTTACGTATGCCAAAAGGTTTTTACACTTACTCAGGTTAAGTACTTTATTAGGGACAGCTGTTGCCCGTGACTGCGTACACGTAGACTGTAAAAATATATTTATATAGCTTGTGATTGTAGTCATAAAGAGTCACGGGCAACAGCTAGTGATAATATAAAACCCATCATCATAGTATTATTAGTGATTGTAAATCATTTTAAATCTAAATGTAATTATTATAATGTAATTATTTAATAATATTCGTATATACCTATATAAAAAAGTCTTGAATCATGTTAATTAATTAATACATTTATAATTTATTACATTGTTGAAGTTTTTACGCGGATCCTTTTTTTTCTCGTATTAATATAACCTATGTTCATTAGAGGGATAATGTAAGATTCTAAACGTAAAATATTTTATTAAATTGGGCCAGTAGTTTTTTAATCTATTCAATTCAAACCAACAAACATTCAAATCTTTCCTCCTTATAATATTAGTGATGATGATGATGATTATAAAATTAGCCTATGGTCATCAGGAATAATGTAGGATTCTAATGCTAAAAGATTTTTTAAATCGGTCCAGTAGTTTCGGAGCCTATTTAATTCAAACAAACAAATCTTTCCTCTTTATAATATTGGGATAGATTAATAGAAATATTTAAACAACTGAAAATTTGTGTGTCTGTAGGTTCATTTAGTACAATTAAAAAACCAGTAAGATAACTTTAAAAAACAGAAAAAATAAATAAAAATTTAAAAAACTCCCGATACAAAAAGACATAAAAATAATATTATTAGGTATTTATTTTAGGTATTAGTATTAACTTCGTAATATATACACCATCAACGTACGTACAACGGTCCCCCGACACGACGCCACGACTTCAATAAGTACATAATAATATTATTTTTATTCTTTTTAGAGGTATTTCTGTATCGGGGGTTTTTTAACTTTTAATTAAATTTTTACTAAAAAACTGTTAAATATTATAATATGATTCAAATACAAAAGTTACACTTGACGCCAGCGACTCTATTTTTTTGTCAAATTCGAAATTCCTGCTAATATTATTAATAGTATTAAAAGTAAATTCAAAAAATAATGTTTCAATAACACAGTAGGTACTGAATTAATATTATTTATTGAATAATTTAATAATGTGAACTCCTAAATCCAAGTAATTTTTTTCTTGTGTATTTGTGTATTTTAAAAACTTGATTAAACAGTAACTATATATTTACCCGGCTATACCTGGTAATTTTTTATCGGAATTTCCTCGACTAGTTTCGAGCCCATTCCGGATTCCTATTCGTGAGCTCGAAGCATGGCGGCCTCACGTTGTGAACTCGCCTTAATGACATGATTATAGCCGAGTAAATATATATTTAATAAGCATCAAGGTTCACGAAAGTTGAAATACAAAAATAAACAGAAATCAATTATTATTTGAAACAAAGGTAAAAGGAGACGGGTTCAAACAGTATTCAAAGATATTGTGGCATTCCTGAGCTATTTTAATTTCCACGTTTAACTGCTCTATAAAGAACGTCTAATAACATTTAATAATAATTAACATTAATATAATATAGCCCCACAGTTTGTTTGATAGCACTTCGAAATTACCAATTGGATTTAATTTTTTTTTTTGCGTTTTATAAAGATGGTTATAGGATAAACAAACATAACATTGCAGTAAGTCTATTATTAGTAGTTACGACTGTTATAGTAATTAGTAAATATGGAAAATACGTTGATACCAAGAAACAGCTAGTGTACATATAGGTATATTCTTACATTACTATCTGTGAAGTTTGGCTTGATGTATATACAGAAAATATTTAATATATATAGAAAATAATTTATATGCAAAAATAACTTTGGGTCAAAACTGAGAAACCGCATAAAATTAAATTATATTATTAGATTAAAAGAAGATTTGTATTTTAAATTATAAATAAAGTGCACCGAGATTAACTATCACCAGTTTGTCCTGGTCCGAGAGATTAATGTTAATGTCACAAAAAATAGCTACAAGCTAATTAAATTGAAGCTCGGGATAATTAACATCTCATAAAACTTTAAAGGACTTACTTTTTGCTTATACTTATAAAGCACAACGTTTACTGCAATCTGTTTTTTCTGTGTTATTTATGCACTTACAGTTTTTATACTCATAGGTATAGTAAGAGCAGAACCCTAGTGTTCCTTTTAATGAGGTATTTGTAGTATACGGGGTCGGAGAAGTATAAAGTATTTAGTTAGTTTATATGAAGGAGAGATGTATATTTATTGTATGAAATATTAACTTAAGTAATACACTGCCTCTGTAAAGTATATATTGGTCCTATATCAAAAAGTGGCACGGAGTTGCTATGGTCTCTATACATAATATAATATATTTGGTGTTGGTCAAATCCCTCAAAAACGTTACAATTTAAAATTAAAAGCGAATTTTGGAAACAGGTGACCATTGCCATAAAGATGATAATTAAAAATAGTAAAATAAAATATTCTCATATTATATATATTACATTTTAGTAATATTATCTACGTATAAGATTAATAAATACCTAGTTATTTGATATGTAGGTAAAATAAAGATATAATTATTTATGTAACTACTTAATTGCATTGACAATAAATGTGCTAAATATTATTGTAACTATTATATTTAAGTATTTATGTTTATTTTATGATTATTTCTAAAATTTTCCTATCTATCTAACCTTGAGATGTTAATTTTTTATTTTTAGGTACCTAATGCTGTTTACAAATGTTTTAAACAAGATTACTTATATGTTTAGAGATTTCAAACCGTTCTGTAGTATTATATTGTTATTATAAGAAATTGTATGATGTTTAAAGTTGTGAATATGACAAAACCCCGCAGCTACTGTTGGCTTCTGTCGCTTTTATTTTGTTATGTATAAGGTTTCAAGCCACTGCACTGTTACAAACGTCCTTATTGGCTGGCCAGTTGAGTGGTTTTTATACTTACACTGTCTATAATATTGTGTTTAATGCTATAACTTTAGTTCTTTTTTAATGTATTGAGTTATTAGTATTTCTGTAGATATTTAGATATAAGATATAGTTTATTTAGTTTTTCTTTTCAATTATTTAAAGCAGACGAAGCCGCGGGTAAAAGCTAGTATATTATCGGTTTGTGGTGGAAACTAGCTAGATTAATACAGTATACTTAAATTGTATCTGAGTTATTTGTGGTCCTATAAAACTAAACAGGCAAATTTGAAACTTGTTTCAATAACAGTTTTCAACCAAATAAGTTTATCAGACTAGTCAACTATTGCGAGTGGTGTGATGAAAGATAATGAAGGGTTGTGGAAGTTTGAAATTCGCAAATTCAAGAAACGTAGTCTTACTCACGTAGCTATAACCCCCTTGTTGGGGGTCTTAATGTTTGTAAGAGATTATGTTTTGAAAGAAAAAACCCTTATTTACATTGTGTACCTACTTCTTTACTAAATTCAGATATATATTTATTATTTATATTATTTACGTTAACGAGTGAACCAAATGATCGATGTTTTCCTTATTTTTTTGTATTTTGACAAACATTTTGATCATTATTTTTAATTGTTCTTTTGTAGTATTATTGTTAGGTATTTATAATCGTTATTATCAGATGTAGGTATTTGTATTGAACGAATTATTAATTATTATTTATTAATAACAGTGTCTACGATATATTATTGGATAAAAAATTTCAGGCAGTACTTACATCTAACTTAATGCTAACACATAAAAGTATGTCGGTATAAAATTATATAGAGGTATTTAGTTAGTATTATAATTTTCCCGAACATTGCTTATTAATTTTTAAGAAAATATCGCTCGTAGTAGCGGTTTATTTTTTTTTTAAATACCAAAACAAATAGTACAGATTTTCTAAATCTCCTAAACTAATTTCATATTCTTTCTTAATTTGAAGTTCCAAAGTTAACAAAGAAGATGTAAACTTTAATAAGACAACTTTAAAGTCATTCCGCTAAATGTTTCCTCAAGCTCGTTAAAACATAACTCCAAGATGGCCGCCGGAATTTGTAACATATTGGGTTAATGAGAGGTTTGTGTTAACAGACTTTGAATGTGAAGGACACGAACTAATGGTTACAAATAATTAGGGTCTTATCCATCAGCGCTTAAGTTTTCCAATCATTAATCATAGTCGCTATTCATTATGAATTATTATAGGTATTAACATGTTTGGTATTTCAATTTTTTTTATATATTCGATTTAATACCATTGTCTACAGGTCTGTTGTCTTTTTACACATAATTTACAGCCACTGTTTAGGTAAAAATATCTTTTAATATGGATTAAAAAATGATTATTATTAGTTTTCCGTTAATAAAGCAGTATTGAAACAAGTACATGCGAAAAATAAACTAGCTTTCATGTTAGTACTTCGAGGCTAGAGAATTATTAATACCTAATATTTTAATTAAACGGGTGATGAAGTTAATAAAGGAGAGCTAATGTTATTGATAATCATTATAATAATTATTATTCAGTTAAGCGGGTTTTATACCTATGGGAATCAGTTTCTTATTGGATACACATTATTTTTCTGCTTGTTTGTTACCTTAAAAATGCTGGCTTTATTGTTAATGCCCAATATCAATCGGAAGATATTAAATTATAAAATAGTAAAATAGTAAAACGTGTAAAACTAGATTGTTATCGTTATTATTATAAAATTAAATCTTGTTCGTAATTAAGGTTTATAATGAAAACGCATCAAAGCTATAATTCAAGATTTTTATTAAGTAAATAGTAATTAATAATGACGGTCATATAATATACCTAATTACAATAATAATATCTAATACATACCTTTATGTACTGTATGTGTCATCATCTTATATTTGGCTTGAAGTTCAGGAATTGATAGCATAATATGTGTAGAATTTAATATGCTATGTAATACAAGTATGCGTAATAATATTAAATACTCTTAATATCAAGGTAATCACTGAATCAAGTAATATTATGAGCAACGAAATTGGAGTTGAGTAGACACATTAGATTTTACACACTAGATTTACTTTTATTTAAGGACTTCTTTCGCTTTGTACCCAATTGTTTAAGTTATTATTTTATAACTTTTAGCGAGCAACACGAGCTGAAGTCAGTAACTTACAAAACCTTTGCAGGCATTTGTCTACAACTCGTATTCGAGCTCATATGTCGAGTTCGATCGACGAGGTATTTTTCTATTGCAAAAGATACACGAGAAGTAAATATAGTTTTTCTTAATAGATGAAAATACCAGAAATCCGTATAAAATTTCAACTCAAGGCTTTAAACAAGTCTGCCAGATCCTTTATTTACATATGTCCATGGAACGGAGACATACAAAGCGCAACAGATCAACTGTGTGCTTTTATGAATAAATTTAAACCTATCTATATCTAAATAAATTTAAACCTATCTATGTATCTAAAGGATACTGTGTTTACTTCAGGTTTATAAATAAAGCACATTAGGCACATTCAACACACCCCTTAGAATAGGTATGCCATTAAATTAAGATGACTAATCAAAATATACCCTTGGAGCAAATTCTGAGCAAGATTTAGATTGTAACTCTTGCACACTATCCAACAACACATTGTGAATCAATAAGAGTAGTTCAATTCCTAGTAAACAATATTCAAATTTAAAATATTTTTATTCATGTAGGCATTTACACGCACTTTTGAATCGTGAATGACATTAAATTGATCAGTACTCAGTATAGTCGGAATGCTGTTCTGCCGAGAAGAGCTGGCCAGAAACTCACCAGTTGCTCTTTTTAAATGAAATTTAAAAATGTTTGACTTATACATTATAACATCAGCCCTGCAGATGAGTCAATGACCCAAGTTCCACACATTTCGGTTAACCAAAAATTCTTGAATGTTACAATAAGATTTGTTTAATAATATGCTCTTCATTTTAGATTTAAAGCTAAGAAAAGAAAGATTTAAGATATCTTGGGGAACTTTATTAATATGCCTACACTCAAGTCCATTAAGGATTTGTTAACTTTTTAAATCGAAATTTAGACGTTGCGAGCTTATTATTATTTCTTGTATTCATCGTATGTATGTCGCTGTTTTTAATATAAGCATCTAAATTTTGGCGTATATAAAATAAGTTATTAAAAATGTATTGAGAAGCGACCGTAAGAATACCTATTTCTTTAAAAACACATCTTAGGGAGTCTCAAGCCTTTAGGTACAAATAGTTTTTGGCACTACGCACATCATAGTGATTAAGTTTGCATAGTAATGTTTGATGGTCCACGCAATCACAGGCTTTAGATATTTCACAAAACACTCCGATTACATTCTGTGACTTTTCCCATGCGTCGTAAATATGCTTAAGAAGCGCGGCACCCGCATCAGTTGTTGACTTGTCTTTGATGAAACCATATTATTCACTATGCATGATTTCATTGCTATAAACAAAATTTGTCAGTAGGTTTAGAATATTTTTTTCGAATATTTTACTGAAGGTAGGTAAAATAGAGATAGGCCTATAATTTCCGAGTTCTAGTCTATCGCCACTTTTGAACAAAGGAACTACTTTACTATTTTTTATTAAATCTTGGAATGTACCGGTTTCAATACATTTGTTAAAAAATTAAGGATAATTGTGGAGCAATATCATTTATAATACTTATTAGTAATTTTACTGACATACCCCAAAGATCACCGGTTGTTTTCATAATTAGGTTTTTAAAAATTTTAACATATTCATATATAATATGATGTAACAGGTTTAAAAACAAAACATTTATTACTGACTCTTACGTTATTCGTAAAATCGGCGATTGCATCAAATGGTGAAGAATTAAATTTAATAACGCTTGTTTAGTTTTATTTTCGAATTTATATAGTTATTCACAAATGTTCTCCGTTTCGTTGAGAGAAAATATTATCTAAAGCATGAGCAATGTCCTACATTATGAGGGAATGTATATCCCATTCTTCCCAGAAAGAAAATTAAGTTCAAAAGTAACTTTCCATCGGTAAGTGATCTAACATGGTATTTATTTTACGTTTTTCTTCGTAACAATACAACTATTTGTGCTTTTTTAACTGGTTTACAAATTATAAAGAGAAAATTGTCCTATGACACAATTATAAGACTACTATATGCAATATTTATAACGATATTTGACCATTTTAGATAGTGTTGTAAAAAGCACAGCCATCGATAATTTAATCCAGTGTTACTCTAATAAATTCTGCAACATTTATGTGATATATCCACGGATTATTATTCTATTTCCCACGGACGTTATCTGACGACAGATATGGATCGACACGATTGCACAGAAAAAGGTAGGAATGGAAACATTTTATAAGTAGTTTAGAAAAATATGGCTGTAATTTTATTGTAATTTATTTGTCATTTCTTTTATAAGAGGTTCTCGAAGTGGCGAATAAAAAATATAAAAAGTATGTGTTAATCTGATCATATATTTTTTTAATTTACTTTCAATAAATGTTTTTGGTTTTGTATTTTTAGTTTATCTGCTGCATCTATTATTTTAAATACTACCTAAGTAATTTTCTAGAACGAAATACAACTAAACGTTATCTCTTTAGATTTTTAGATGTAGCACTTTTTAGATGCATGTCGTTCTAGCAAGTGATGGAAAGCACCTAATCAGCCTTTTAAAAACGGTAGGTACTACCACAGAGATAAAGATCACTATCGATATCGCGGATAAGTTTACACAATGTCAGGTCACTAGAAAAAAATCTGTTGTCTAGAGCAGTGTACGCTTTAAAAATATGAAGTTCCTTTTATGCTTTAGTTATTATTCTGAGGTATAAAATTTTCATAACTATTCTATAATTATGTCAAATGCTCAAAACGGCAACGTCGAAATTCATAAACAACCTTCGGCAAACCGAAAAATTATGTTTTTTCTGTGATATACTTTGGTACTTTCAATGTTGACGTATTAATGACGTTATAACTCAGAAGTCAGAAGTAAATATATAAATTATTTATTAGTTTTATTTAATAAGAATTATGAAATTACTAATAAAAAAGAACGCAATACTAACTTAAAAAATAAACAATAGTTTAAAAAACTAAAAAAACACGCTTTTATTGCTAACCGAACTAAAAACTAGAAAATATTTTTTAATGACAAAGAGTATAAAATTACAGTAGTAGAAGATCGAACAATTAATCATAATGAATCGCCTTAATATAAAATTATAATAAAATTTAGGTTATTAACAGAATAATTCAATTCTGAGTTAAAGTCGTGGGGTGCATTTTACTGTGATTCATAACTATCCTCTCATAGATAGTTGCTAATAGAATGATTGTAATACCTTAAATATCGAGCACCCCACGCTTTTTACTCAGAATTGAATTATTCTGTTAATAACTTAAATTTTATTATAATTTTATATTAAGGCGATTCACTATGATTAATTGTTCGATCTTCTACTACTGTAATTTTATACTCTTTGTCATTAAAAATTATTTTCTAGTTTTTAGTTCGGTTAGCAATAAAAGCGTGTTTTTTTAGTTTTTTAAACTATTGTTTATTTTTTATTTTTTTATTTTTTTTTTGGGAAACTTTTATCAAATTATTGCATTGTCATCGGTCCTTGATACGTGTGCAAAGTTTCAATTTAATCGGATCGCTGGAACCTGGTGAAAATTAAGCTCGAAGATTCCGTTACATTCATACATACATACATACATACATACATACATACATACATACAACCCAAGCTAATAAAAGCGTATTAAAAATACGAAAAAAGAAGAAAAGGTATAGTTACAAGGTTATTACAATATGAAATCAACACCTGCTATTTATTGTATTTCACATTGCTTATAATATATGCAATTGTGAATTGTGGTATTACGATGTCTTTACTGGAGATAGTAGGAAAGGTTACTTCTTGGAATTGTATAATCACAATCGGTATAATTACTAATGATAATAACAAGAACAAGAATGTTTCGTTATACATTTTAACATAGATCTGTGAATTTGTGGAAATTTAATAAAATTACACATTCACTACCCCTAACAAAAACATTTTAAGGGGCGTTAACAACTCCACAGATATTAGTGCTGATGTGTTTACTGGCTACTACTCTGACAACTTTGTCAATTAATAAATTTCCTATACGGCTTAAAGTTTTACTATATGATTCTAGTTGATTCAGAAAGATACTCTCTACTTTCGTTGTAAATTAAAATATTTTTACTTTTATTTTATTTATATTTATTTATTTGGGTACGCATACCTACTAATACTAATACTGCCATTGGTATGGGTGCTTAAGGAAACGAAACGCGGCACAAATCACTCGAAATGTCATTCGGCTACGCAAAGTCTAAATCATAGAGCAGAGCTGTGACAACAGACACTTATCTTGTGGAAATCGTTCAGTTCGCTTTTTTAGCTAAAAACTGTTTCCTTAAAGTTCAGTTACCTAAATTTCAGTGTTCAAAATAATCCCTAAAAAATCGTTACTACGTTAGGGTTAAACGCGAATCTAATCAAACGAAACTGTTAGCGAAACTGTTAGCGAAACTTAATATGCTTTATGACTTAACCATTATAATTGTTTGTTAGAGTATCGAACTAATAATTTTCTATTGTTGTATAGTTTTCATTATTTTCTTTTAAAAACATCCCAAAAGGGTAAATGTTGCCATCCTAGGGATAGCGCAGTTGCAAATATATCACAAATAATGTAAATATCACATTTGGACAATTTTGATACTGATGCTACTGTCGATAGTAGTTAATTTATTAAGTTATTTTTTAACATTAATTTTGATTGGGCGGGTTAATTGTTTAGATTGTGAAATAACTCTAAGATGCAGTATCAGTTTTAACCTGAGAATGTAATAAAAGCGATGGGTTTTAGAATAGTTCTTATTTTCTGCCTGTTTTTTCATACTGCTTTGGAATATATTACGTAAGGGAAATCATAAGATATTTATCTTAGCACAGTTTTTATAAGAGTAAGATAAAGTCCTCAAGTATTGTTAATTCCTCGATAGCAGTGAGGGGACAAGTTATTTTATTACGTCCATTGGTTGGTCCAAAGATGTTTGGACTCTTTATGCAAGTTGTAAATGTCTCAGACAGTATTCTACGCGACACAAGCTACAGAACTATTTCATGACCAGTTCGTTGGAACTTTGATGCTTACACCAAAGAAAATGGTGACATAAAAACTTAGTTGAATAATATCGTTAAGACAATAATTGTTAGTTTGTCGATAATACGAGTATTACATAGTATATAGGAAGATGGTGATAGATTAAATTCCTTAACCTTTGGAACGATTTTCCACCCGTGTCATATTAAAATAGTTAGAATAGGAAAAATATAATACAATACAATAGGACCCTTGTCAACTGTCGATGAAAATTGAATTATTGTATAATAACATAACATAGTGTTATCAATTATTATCTACTTATTTCAATTATATCGTTGCAAATGGTATCCCCTTGTACAAGAAATGGGTTCGTTTTTTCTAAGCCTCATGATATTCAAACAGAGTTGCATGATAACATAGTGAAATTATCTTAACAAGTACTAAGAATATTTAAGATATTTTTTGTGTACTGGATTACTTGGATTATGAATTACTTGGATATTACATTATAACATTGAAAGTATGTTAATTAAAAACCTAAGAAGTAGAGCATTGCTCAGAACAAAAAAACAAATGGTATATGTTAGGTAGGTACTCCAAAACAAAGGCAAATAAAAACGTAATAAATATTTTACCTCAAAATAAAAAGTCTAAATTTTAAACTTGTTATTCGCTTATTAACATTTAAGAGGAAGATTGAATTTTCCGCCCCGAGGCATTACTTATCTTGACACAAACTCATTTACAAGAATTTATATATCCTCATTATTTAACAAGGCACATTTATTAAACCATGCTGTAAAAACTAACTACTTATGTATTGAAACAAGTTTGTATATGATAAGTCATAAATAATAAGAAACTAGACTCATGAAAGTAACATATATTTGATTTTATATATAACCAGAAGGTAGAGGTACAAAATAATTGTGTAATTAGTATTTATATTATACCGAGAGACTTTCTGGTTGTCATGTTACGTAAGTGTTGTGATGGTATAAAGCTTTTTCGTTTTAAAAGTGCGATAAAGCGATATTCATACATCCTACATTTTAATTGGTAACATTTGAGAACAATCAAATATAAATAAATCTATGGAAGCATCTTTTGGTATTTCTGCATATAATAAGATAACTGTTTAATAATATTTTTTTGTTAAAAAATATATATATACTAGCGGACCCGACAGACGTTGTCTTGTACACGCGTCTTTAATTTAAAAAATCAAACTTTTTAAAATATATATTAAAAAGTTATCACAATGTCTAACGTTATTACATATACATTTATCATAATTCGACCAATCGATATCGTATGAATATGTAAGTAAGGTTTTTTGTTTGAATAAATGAATTTGTTTCCAATATTTTTTTAAAATTTCACTTTTTACGTAGCGAAGCACGTATCGGGCCGCTAGTACTAAAATATTTTTCTTATTTCTATCGCAACGCCAACTGTCAGGGCAGACTATAATTAAAATATAATATTATTTAATATTTGACATTGCCATGGTAACGCAGTCCGTCGGAACCAATGTGAAACATTCCAAAATCACCACCTACTTACACATTAAAAATTAATCAAAAAACCATTTTCCAGTGGACCAAATTGTGAATCTAAACAATTCTCAAGTCCCCTTGAACACACACAAAGAATTTCATAAAAATCGGTCCAGTCGTTTAGGAGGAGTTCAGTGACACACACGCACACAAGAAATATATATATAAAGATATGTTGTAAGGGCTACATAACAAAGTTAGTAGTTATTCAGCTTCTATTAATATGGTAATTGATACAATAAATACTATGTTTTTTTAAATTATCCATTTTTTATCACGGGTGGAGATATCCGAACCGAACCGAATATATAAAAGCACTATATAGATATCTAATAGCTATAATATATATAATAATATATAATAACTGCAACATTAAAAACATTGATTAAAATTTAAATTTAAAAGATTAAAAATGTATCCTGCCTTGCTGACAGCGTGCTCAATCTAGTCGAACCAAGTTTAACTTTACTAACGAGCCCTCAATCACTTAGTCTGGCGGATACTCCATAAAAACTCTAAGGATTTACACTCAAAAGCAAAAGAGCTATGGTTTTGCACTTTGATGAAATAATCTCGTTCTTTGGATTATTTTACAACTTCGTAATCTTTGGATTTTTTAAAATATGTTCACATTGAAAATAATTATTAAATAGTTTTTTAATTTTCGACGAAGGAAATGCATAGGTTTCAAATTTACGCTCCTATTCAGGGGTAACTGGTAATGAATAACATGTACTCTTTTGGTATTGTAGCTCTCCTACATAAAAGATTGCTGCAATTAATATCTATAAATGTTACATGTACGTGAGTGTGCTTTTTTTTGGAATCTGGCAGAAAAAAAACTAAAATGTTATTAAAGAGCTACATGAAGCAAGAGTGAATAAAAATATGGCTAAAACTTTATTAAACAAAACTAACAAACACACGACAATAACAACATTAGCGTTAGTAAATAACTTTTCTGTTTTTTAACCTAATTTGAATTCCCAATACTCGAAGCAAGCTTCGTTCCTTATTTGAACAACTTTTAGAAAACTTACAATTCTTAATGCTGCTAGTACTTACAGTTTAAAAAAGAAAGTTTCTGCAAAGGCTACTAGAACGCTAACTCGTTCTTGACTCTTCTTTAAAACTTATCAGCGCTACACGTTGTTACCACGTATAACAGATCGTTTTTAGAAATAATACTATAATTTCGTTTAAAGAAAACTTAGTTATTTTCTAGTCTTATAATACTGCTTTTTAGCCTCGAGATTTCAATAAATAAATTATATCATTATTACTTCAAATCTAGGCATTATTTTGGTTTTGGAACAAAACTGACAGAGTGATAATCCTGTCGTTTGAACATGTTAATATTGAGTTATTTATTTTCAATAATTCTGTTAAAGATATATTACCTACTTCAACTTAATTGGTTTTGGTTAATTTGGTGTCTAGTATTGTACAGCTCTGTATTCAGAAAGGTCTGCAAATAACGGACTTGAACAAAGCGAAGCTAATTATCGAAGATGGCGTTAGTCGAGAACTCATTATTGAGAATATTGAAAAATTGTCTTCAGTAAACTTTTACTAGTTCGGTTAGACTGACAGCTCGGACAACGTTGAAAAGCTAAAATGATAGTTTGATCTATTAATTTAGAAATCATTGAACCAAATATACACCTAACTTAATATACGGAAACTTTTCGTAATTACACATAAGTTGATATTTTAATGACAAAATCTGTGTATAAAAGTAAACAATTTTAAATAAAATACACATTTTAGATACATACTAGGCACAATGAAGTGACCTATTATTTAAGTTTCTAAACAATTTTTAGTCTTAGTATTTTACTTTTATGAGCTTTTTATTTGAAATGGTTTGTTGTAGGATGGCAACAAATGTTGTAGTTTCTTTACTTGGTCGATGTGAAACGTATGGATTAGGTCTTTGAATGTATTATAAAGTTATACTTAAAGGTTATCATATAGTCTGTTATAAATTCACGTTTCAGTAAATAATTATTTCTATAAAAACTTGTAAGAAAGCCTCTTCGAGACAACGATGTAAATAAAGAAATAGTTAGAAATACAATCAAATCCTCTTTGTAATCCATTAATTTCCAAGAAGTATAATATTTTATAATGCCTATTTAAAAATAAAATAAATGTATACTAAATCTATTTATATATTTTTTTGACTCAACAAAAGAAACCGATATTTATAATATATATTATATGATATTACATATATGGATATTGGATATGGATGGATTTTTTTATCATACTTATATGGATTAGTTTGGAAGTTTAGTTTGATTAACTATTTATGAACATAACAAAAAGCTTTTAGCATATGCTTGCAAAAGCTCAAACTTAAACTTTACTAACGAATAATATGTTCGTGATCTGGTGACCGTTTCGTAGAGTAGCTACGGTTTATGCTAAAATATAAGGAAAAGATGTTGCAATTTACATATTTTTATTTACATTATTTATATTTTTCTGGTATATTTTGATTTACAAAATCTTTCACCATTTTGATAATTATTTCAAACAACTTATTACTTTTATTGTTATTTTTTTGTCTTCTTTATTTGTATATAAAGCCACATTTTACATAGTAATTAGTAAGTGGTAAGGTTTAAAACTGTTTCACTCAGAGCAATAAGTACAAACAAATCAATACTATTACATCTATCTTTCATGACATTTAGTCAGAAGATAAAAGAGATACGAGTATTACAGGTATATGGAAAGCCGAGATACGCCTTTAATACCTTTGAAGTGCCCTCAGACCAGCTTAATGAGTCTCATTTATCTTCTGGTTTATTTTGAGAACACATTTCATAAGTCTTAAAGATTTATCTACCTATAGTAAATTTATTTTCCTGTATACTTCAGGCTTAGAGATAATCAAACACTTACCTCTTCTATATAATATAAACAAAATAAAATAAAATAGAGATCACAAGAATTTAATATCTAATAATATTAAATTAATAAGAATTGTTAAGAGTAATTTTCCACAGACTTGGAGATAATAGATAACACGTTATCATGAATCGAACTATACGTATTATTATACTGGATATTATTATTACGAAGTACTGCTTTTATATTCTTAGTATTAAATTATTTATAATAGTATTTTTTTATAAATTAATAATTTTAGAAACAGTCATCGCCTCATCGTCAATAAAAATCTAATAAATTATAACTAAAAAGTAACAAAAATAATAAATTAATGAAATTAAATAAATAGTTTAAAATATCTTTAAACTATCTTAACATCATTTTTGTCATTAAAGACAAAATTAGTGTTTGTTGTGGATTACTTCTATATAGAGGATAATTCTTGTCATTACGATAAAATATAAGAAATCATATGCAAAGTGGTTAGTCTCATAATATCAAGAGCACAGAAGGGTAGTTTGTATAGAAAGTTAATAGGAACTCCCACACCTGTACCTACCTAGAACGCAAGTCCAAAAACTTTTTTGCAATGCGATAGGCCAGGGACGTAAATCCATGGAAAGCTTAGAAGTTTATCTCTCTCCTAATATTAATTTCATTTACCTAATACTTTAAACCACAGGTAATTGATTCCTTGACAGTATACCGGGATACATTATAATAATAATTTAATATTAATTTATAATTATACAAAATTGCACTAAAATGATTAGTGACTATTAAATTTTAAACTATATTGATGGTATTTACTGTTTTTTGTCAGCAACCACAATTTTTAAAGAAAAAAAAAAGCTTAATATAAAGTAAAACAAAGTTTATATCCTTTACTTCCCATCTCTCAACACAAGGTTCTTATTTCTTACCAAAAAATAATATATGTATTATTTCAGACACTACATCAATTAAATAATATATCTGAGTGAATACAATTGTTAACATGAAAGAAAATAACCGAGATGCTGTTTTAGGTCTTCGTAACTAGCTACACTTTCTCAATCACCTCAAAAATTTCAAAAGCATGCACAGTAATTATCATGTATAAAAAATATATTTATTACAAATTATATAAAAAACAATTGAAAAAATGCAGTACAATAAATATTGTTGATAATGTAGAGACACTCTTGTAATGATTTTTCTTATAAGTAAGTAAAATAAGAATAAAATTGTAAATACCACATGAAATATAACATCTTATGTATCGTTGAATACTTATTCCGATAAGGCGTTTTAATGAACTGTGACCCACGGTACCTATATAAGCAATTGTTAATGTTCAGAGCCAGTGAATACTGTGAATAGTGAACGACAGACAATGCTGGCAATAGTGTTGTTAGGATTAATAGCGTGCGATAACGCATATACTTTTAAGTTTAGAAGAGTAAATGAGAGTAACGATAACTTCAATACAACGAGAAACAATCACAAAATAGATGTTCTAAATAGACGAAGGTCAAATATCATCAGCCGAGAAGGAAATCTCAACAATGAAATCATAAATATCAAAAGACAACAAGAAGATCTCAATAGACAAATTGAATATATTAAGAAACAAAAAGATGTGCTCCAGAGTAAAACTGAGTTTCTCACTAGACAACAGGAACAACTCAAAATTGAAATGGATAAACTTAGTGATGATATTAATCTCTTCAACGGGCATAGAAGAAATCATGCTGATGGAATAGTCGAAGGTAATGAATTAAAAATAACCATCTATTTATCAGGCTGCAAAGAGGAAGACATAGTTGTAAAATCTAAAAAAGGACTCTTAATCGTCCAGGCTATCCACAATGTTTCTGGAAAACCTACAAATGATTATTATAATGTTATTAATTTGCCAGATTTTGTTGAAGGTAATGGAAGATGGTTATACACGTGGGGTGTATTACAGATAGTTTTTCCAATTATACAAAGTCTAAACAAGTACCCAAAATTAACGATACCGCTCGATAACGAGGATCTCAGTGAAACGGAAAATGGAAAGCCTAATACAGTTAATCAAAATCTGGGTAGTAACAAAATAAAACACATTTTAATAAATTCTCCTATTGTTAGCAGCACAAAAAACAATGACCTTCATAACCAAGAGGGAGAAATAAAAGCAATCTACGATCCAAATCAAGATGATCACGTAGAAGCCATAATTGACAAACTGATTAAAAGTAATAATTTAAAAGTAATCAACATTGCAAGTCAAGAAAATGGTGAGGAAGAAGCAACCAACCGTGGCAATTTTTTAATACTATAAATAATAATACCAAAAGCGTTTTTATTTAAGAACATGATTTAAATAGCGACGTCTTATCAATAATAATTTATAAAACGTAATATTTTCAGATACTGAATAAATTGGGGCATATACATATTTTTTTCTATGTATAATAAATTGATGAATCATTAATCAAAATTAAGTTCAAATAAAAAGTCAATAATAGTAGTCATGAAAATTTCTAAAAAAAAATAAAATTAAACCAGTTGGTACCAATTTTTATGTAACTGGAATATTTGGCTTTATGAATTAAGCATTGCTTTCAAAGAGTCATACCTCGATAGAGCACTATTGGAAAAACTAAAAACAAATATAATGAAGAATGTAGTTAATCAACTTGTAATAGGTGCATATGTATGTAGGTGTACATATGCCGCCGTTTATTACTTCTAAAAGGAATATATTGTTTTACAAAACGGTTTTATGTAACGACGCACTTGGGTTATTATCTTATTAGTTATTTTATCCAAACAACAATTATTGTAAGTTAATTATCAAATATTATTTCCATACCAACTGGGAATTTTGAAGAGATTATATAGTAAAATATTATTAGTATATTTTTAAAGGATACATGCAACATTTGTTATTTATTATAGTTTAAAAAGTTGCTTACTAACTGCATGAAATACAATAGTAATCTAAAAATAATTTAAATATATGTTTATACAAAGTAGTAATTCTATAAATTAAATGAAGGTTATCTTCTTTTGTTGTGTCTGACCATTTGATTTACGAAAAAAAAAAGTTTTTTTAATTGTTCAAGCTTTACTTGAGAAAATTAAAATATTTTTTTTATAAAGATATACGTTATAACAAACATAGTCACATACTTTTTAAAGCAAATTAAAGGTTAAGGTCTTATATCTTATTAGTTATCAAAAATGTAATCTTTCTCTTTGATATTATTAAAATTTTATTTTATTGTTTTGTAATACATGTTATACTTTTGAGGATGTACAATAATAAATATTATTATTATTAATAATTTTGTTCCTTATTGCTGTTATCATTGTTCGTATTTTTAGATTAAAAGAAAACTAGATAGAAATAAGTGGGTATAACATTTTATTAGTTCCAAATTAATGTTGCAATTATACTGAAAGACAAAAAAAAATGGGCCACAGCGTATAAATAGAGTAATAAATGTCAAAAATGTTTAGTATTATAGTCCGAACTAAAAGTTGTTCACGAAACTGCAGTCACGAGAGCGTTTGATTAATTGCTAAAGTTTTGCACCGCATTATGATTTTGCTGAAGCTTCTTGCATGTCCTAACCAAATATTTTTTAAGCATTTAACAAGTAGCGGGCCTTTTACTGCAAATATATAAAAATGCTTTTTTCTGTAATTATATTTATGTTATTTATTTATTGTTATGTTATCTATTTTAAATTTGAAGAAAAAATTATGCGTCACCTTAATATCAGGGAACTAGGAATTGATATATAACACATTAGAATTAAGTGTTTTATAGAATTAATTGTTTTATATATGTAATGTAGCCTTTTATACTTAATAAATAGTTTTGGCTTATATATAATAATTGCAAACATTTTTAATCCATTTATTGTTTCAATGTTGTATCGAAATGAAGACTAAAAGAAATAAAGATCTGGCGACATATTTTAATAGACTTAGATATAAGAAAATATTTTATAAGTGGGTTGTTTTTTAAATATTATATGAAAGGCTAAACTTCACTTCACTGCAATAGCAAATTAGGGGGGGAAAATGCCCTGTCTCCTGACATCCTTTATGATATTATTAAACTTTATTATATTATAATTATTAACATAGTAGTTATTTGTGATGTATATTTAAGTTTGTTTAGGTGAGAAACGGCAAAGTCTTTGTCAGGGCAAATACTTAATCGGAACACATTCTCATTACAAAAAAGGAAATTTTGAAGAAAATTAATTGTTTTATATCCTTTTAGTGTTAGTTGTTTAAAAAACATGTAATTGTAATAATAATTATCAAAATTCAATTGTATTTAGTTATACTATCAAAACAGTCGTGGTTTAAGAACAAAAACAATGGACTATTACTGTGGTGTTTGTTGTAGAGATTATGATATTATTGTGACATGGCTTAATGATACATGGTGTCTAGAAGGGATAGAGAAAGTATATGGATTCAGCGAGGTAGGGAAGTCGGTGGAGTCTTGATAGCTATAAGTAAATAAATAAATTCAAAACGGTTGATTGAGTGAAAAAGTAACTGTGAAGATCTCTGGTTGATGCTAGATATACCTGTAGGACGTAGTGTTTATAAATTGGTTATTTGTGCAATTTATCTGCGGCCACCCGTAAACTAAGTCGGCTTTGAAATATTTTTAAATGGTTGTAATGCGGTATTCGAAAAAAAAATAATGCAGGTATGTATCATCGGGGAATTTAATTTGGAATGATTAATAGGAATAATTTGGAAAATGCGAGCCAGCCGCAAGCACTCTCAGACACCAGTCATTATCTTGTTGATTTTGCTAATATTAATAATTTACAGTTCACTGGCGTAACAAATGCGTCTGGTCGCATTTTAGATGTGAATGCATTTAGTATTGTTGGTGCGCCTTAACCCTCCGTTGGATGTTGTTATAAGTTTTAATAACAAATTGAAGTTACCATATAATACCAGTCACAGATATAATTTTCATGATGCAAATTATGAACTACTTTGTAAATACTTGGGAGAGTTAGACTCAGATGAATTGTTAAGTAGTGTATTACTGAGATTGAACAAAAACTTATAAAAATCTCAACTCTTTTTGGACCTTTTTTGTCCGTTGGAAAAAATGCGTTACGCATTCCCGTTGGCCAGAGGATTGACGGCCGAAGGGGTATGTGGGACTATCCGGCAGCATAGATGACGCTACCATTTTTAAGGTTACCCAATAAAAAACCAACCTCATTGCCTGAGTGGGACGCCACGGGATCGCTATCGCACTCACGGTGACGCCCCCAGAAGAACCCTCTGCGAGGGGCCTCGTTCATCTTAGGCACACCCTCACCACGTAGGCCTATGGTGGACGAGAGAGGTCACCCCCCTCTCCCGCCCAGGCACTACGGCTGGGGAAAGAACTCGGGCAAGACCAGTCTCCTTTCATCCAATGGAGCAGCGACACTGCCGGTCACGGCGCCATCGCCTCGACCCCCGGTTCGCTGCGCTCCACACTCAAGGCAGCAGCTTTTTCCAGTCTTGCAGTCGCTGCTCCCCAACTGACGCCCGCAGAGAAGCCCCGATTGGCACAGACCGCGTACCGCAATATTCCGGTACAGACTGAACGGGTGTGACCCGCTACGCCACACCGGAAACAGGCGGTGCTGCGGTCCATCTCGGAAGGGCAATTGGCACGGATGTGCCCAAACTCCTGGCCCCTAAAGCAGCACAAAGGCTGGTTCACCAGGAGCTCTACCCTTACCGAGCTCCACCCAACAAGGACTCTCCTTGCGTCCACCAATAGTTTCACCGCATCAACTGGGAGTCAGGCAAAGGTAAAGCCCAAACCCCCAAAGTCCCGACGAATCTCCCCAAGTTGAAGAGAATCCCCAGGAAAGTCGGTAATGCGGCTAATCGCATCCTCAACGTCTTCCTTCGTGGCTGAGTCGTCGAGACCTTTTAGCCTCACACGCCACTCAACACGCCGAACAGGCCGGACATATCTGACACCCCGTTGAGCACTGGGCGTAGCTTCACCGCCAGTGCTTCGGTTTGCTCCGGAGCGCCCTTAGGCAACTCCAGGAGCCTAGCTCCCGCCGCCGACTTGCGGATCCTAAGCCCATCCCTGAGGCCGATGTCGCCGAGATTACCCATCTCAGCGGCACGGCCTTAAGACATGGGCGTAGGTGACACCCGAAACAGCTGCCCCGCTCTACAGTATTATTAGGACCGCAGGAGACTGCGGAGACGGCAGCTTTCAAAAACCAATACCTGGTTTCTTCGGCGTCTTCTTAGTTGAAGACGACGAATCACCCTCTTTACCTGAGACCCCTGACGAGACCGGCTTCTGGGGAAGGCCCTTCTTTCTCCCCTTGCCTTTAACTTTCTTCCGCACAACTGTGGAACATCATCCACAGGTGCTTGAAAGATAGTCACCGCGATTGCGGCCGACTGTCTCCTCCAGTCCGCTGCAAGAGACGGCCGCTAAATCCGTTCCGGGACGAGACGCTCTTCAATTCCTTCAAAGCGGGAGCTAATTAAAACTCCCACTGAGGGCGGATCGTCTCAACTCCTCAACTGCGTCTGAACCCACCGACAGCAACTCGGACGACAACACCCCCGGAGAGACTGCAGGCCCGGAAGAACCCACAGAAGCCTTGAGCTCTGCGAACTCACTACGGACCCTCAGAATCTCCTCCTTAAAAAAATACAGATCGTGACTGAGTCCGGGCTTATCCGCCCGGCGGTAATTAAATCAGAGGGTAATTAAATCAGACAACATTGCTACAAAGGGATGCTCTGTTTAGATGGTACGATAAAAATAAAATGTATTTTAAGTCTAAGAGTGTCGGTTTGTCAAATTTAGTAGAAAAGGTAACAAAAGTGTGTCAAAGTACTATATTAACTGAAAAGTTATTATAAAAGAGAACAGCATCCGTGATCTAGACGTACTGTACGTACGTACTGTCATAAACTAACTTTTTCTGGCCATATAGATGACATCATTCAAAGGGAATCAAAAATGCTCGGATCGGCTAAAAAAAAAAATATTACTCCATAACATCTTAATAAGAAGTATCTTGGAATATTGTAGTATGGTTTAGCGTCCTCACTATACTTCGTACTATACTTCGCACTATACACGCCTATACTTCGCCTTGAACGAATACAGAAGCGTTTTCACTGACATTTGTCCTATTCCGGAGGTGTAAACAAAAATTGCAATGTTTAAAAGTCGCCTGGATTATTTAAATATGGTTACCTTGTGTGATCGTAGATGTTTAAATGACGCTATGTTTGTCTTTAGGATTGGCAAGAACAAAATTGATTCTCCATGTATGCTAACATTATTTGACTTTCGGATCCCTAGTAGAATTCCACGTCGCCCTATTACCCCCATTTGGTCCACCACGAAGTAGACCGTTCTAGGGTCTAATTCTCTTTGTTCAAGATTGAGTAAGACGATTAACAGTTGTAGTGATAACATGGACTTAAGCCATGATACTGCTTCTACATTTTACAAGTCCATTGTTGATTGTTTAATATAATGAATCTGTGTAAATTTTTTACCACAAATGTCTTCTTTTTGAGTGGTTAGGATTAGTGTTTAACTTTGCGAATATATAATAATATATATAATATAATATAGAATATATTTTATATATTATATTATATATATACATATATATATATAACAACCGCCCCGTTGGTCGAGTGGTTAGCGCAGACGCCTAACGTGTCACGGCGCAATGGGGCTCAGGTTCGATCCCCGACAGGGACGGGCATGTATGTGATTAACATATATGTCTGTATTTCTGGGTTTGGTCGTTTATTAAATATATTCTCAGTATTTATAATATGTATTTCTATGTATTGGTATCGTTGTCTAACACCCTTAACACAAGCAAATAATTTGCTTACTTAGGGGTTAGATCAATGTGTGTAATTTGTCCTGTATTATTATTATTGTTATTATGAATATATATATATATATATATATATATATATATATATATATATATATATATATATATATATATATATATATATATATATATATATATATATATATATATATATATATATATATATATATATATATATATATATATATATATATATATATATATATATATATATATATATATATATATATATATATTCTATATTCCTTTTTTGCTAAATACGTGTTAAATTATTGTATTGTGACTTTACTGACTTATTTGTATTGCTATTTTGTATATGCTTTTGGTGTTTATCTTTAAGTAATTGTTGCACTGTTGCTATAGTTATGTGAATGTATATTGTATATTTTTCTGTGTGTAAACAATTGTTGGTGAACCTTGAGAATAAAAAAAATAAAAAAAATATATACCAATTTTAAGTTTTGCAAAATTAAACTTATATTTAAGTTAATATAAGTGATGTCTTTTGTGATGTCTTCAGCCAAAACAAACCTTACTCCTTTGCATAACACTGTTCTGAAACCCAAGATCGCCTATGCTACGTCGGCTTGTTGATCAGCATCAGCCGCTAGGGCTCATTTGTGTTTCAACACAGAGTTTCAGTGGTCGGGGCTGACCCGTTCCGTGCTTCCGGATTTATAACAATACTCAAGGACTGACGGAGTCGGTTTTCAGAAAAAAATATATTTAGAAAGAATTGTTAGACTAAAAAAACATTTCAACGTAAAAATATCTTCCGAAATAAAACAGAGAGTACAAAAATGGAACAAAATTAAACCTAAGTGTCTTTTAGAATTTGACATCCGGCCTGCATTTAGCATCAGCAACTTTTATAGCATAGCATTTGGTATATGGCATGTGCCACTCCTATGGAACTAGGAGAGATGAAAAAAAAGAGGTAATAAAGAGCTACAGATTCATTTAATGATCCATGTTTGTAATACCTATTTACTGAATTTAGATAATACCTAAAAAAGGGCGATACAATAAATAAATAAAAAAAATTATTGTGTGTGTCAGCTCCGACGCACGCCTGGATTTTACTGCTTAAGTAAACAGACGCAAAAAAAAACTTATTTAACTGAAAAAAGATTGATACCTTATGAAAGGTACGTTAGATGTTCCGACAAAATCTATAAACATGTATAGCCATGTAAAGCTTATTTATATTTATACAGGGTTATTTGTAATTAGTTGAGCACCTTTTGCAGGCAGCCCCTCTACATCAATCTTAACAACATTTGTTCTACGACTTTTTAAAATTAATAGTTTTAAAAATTTAGTTTTTCCCATACAAAATTTGTTTACTGCCTCTGATCGAGCATTTAACAACCTCGCAACCTTGAGCAAAGAGAGGCCACGCACCTTGCGTAGGCAAAATACGTGCCAAGGACACGTGCAGCAGGGCGCGGGTTGGCGGGGGGCGGGGTGATGCAGCGGCGGCGATGCACGTTTGAACTTGATCCAGTCGTTTGTCACGGTCAAATAGATAAGCGCGTGCCGCGCGACCCGCTAGCTCCCGTTACTCGGTAACCGAATTTCGATTAGTGAAAACAGTACTGTGATGCCGTAACACAAATATCGAGTACACCAAGATAGTGCGAGTGCTGGCTAAGTGTGGTAAGAGGAGTCGGTGAACAGTTGATTTTTAGGTGTGGTCTTTGTGTTGGATATGAAGGGGACTATTTTGCACCGGTATCGACGAGATATAAATTTAAGAGGTAATTTGTAAATATTGAATCCTTTTGTAAATAACACATTGTATTATTGTAAATAATCTGATTCTACCTTGATTAATTCTTAACAATTTTAATACACAATACGACGATTTGGTAATTATTACATACTGTTTGAAATAAAACAAAAAATAATAATAAATTATAATAGTATTACGTGCGTGGTAGCTTACAAATTTCGTACAGCGCTAGACTGCCGCGACCTATACTTTAGTCTGCTTACAAAATACAGAGTAATAAATAATCGAGGGAGCAAAAATTTTTTTGTTTCGTTTATTCTGAGTTATTTATCAAGATTTTTTAAAAGTCGTAGAACAAATGTTGTTGGGATTGATGTAGAGAGGCTGCCTGCAAAAGGTGCTCAACTAATTAAAAATAACCCTGTATAAGTAGAAGTTTTATAAGACTGCAATTGTAATGCGGAATAATAATTTAAGTGTCGATACAATGGTGTGTCTAATTTATTGGCCATTCCTTTTACGATGAACAAGCATGGGAGACACTCTCGCCGAAAAGAATAATAATAATGAAATAATAATAACTTTCGACCTATCATGTGCTAACCAACAATTTATAAGCTTCTAACATCCATTTTGACTTCAAAATTAAACACACATTTGTATGCAAATAGCATTTTAGATCCCGGTCAAAATGGATGTAAGATTGGGTCTCGTCGTACTAAGAAGCTCCACCTTATTGACATAGCCATCAATGAAAAGGTTCGCCGAGGTAAGAAGGGTCTCTCCGGCGCCTGGATTGATTATAAAAAGGCCTATGATTCGGTGCCTCATACATGGTTGAGACGAGTACTAGAAGTTTATAAGATTGACACAGATTTATGCGCTTTTCTTGATTCATGTATGAGGCAATGGACAACGGTCCTTTGTCTTCCAGGGGGCGGAGGAAGTCTTCTTACTTCAGAACCTGTAAGGATTGAGTGAGGTATTTTCCAGGGTGATAGCTTGAGTCCTTTGTAGTTTTGCCTGGCTTTGAACCCCTTAAGCACGTTGCTTAGGGATTCAAAACTGGGATTTCGCTTTCGCAGAGGGAGTGAGATCATTTCACATCTTTTGTACATGGACGATCTCAAATTATTTGCACCAAATAAAGCAGATCTGGTATCATTACTAAGCGTTACACAAACGTTTAGTAATGACATTAGGATGGAGTTTGGTGTAGATAAATGCGCGGTTGCACATGTGCAGAATGGCCAAGTTGTAAATAGCGAATATTTACAACTCTCGGCGACAATGTCTCTCAGATCCCTCTCTGAAACCGAATCCTAAAAATACCATGGTATATCGGAATGCTTAGGCATACTAAGTGGGGACATTAAACAGCTAGTGCAGGAACGCTTCTTTAACCGCTTGACAAAAGTCCTAAAAAGTCTTTTGTTAGGAGGTAACAAAGTGCGTGCATTCAACAGTTGAGTAATGCCCCTGCTGATGTATACTTTCGGCATGTTAAGGTGGACTCAGACTGAATTAGATGCCCTGGACAATGACAAAACTATTGACAATCGCATGCATCATCCGAGCTCATCAGTGATGAGATTGTATATTCCACGGAGGTGTGGGGGTCGCGGCTTCATTAATGCCAAAAACTTACACAACCGTGAGGTATGCAATCTTAGAGAATATTTCCTTCATGTTGAGTGTGGAATGCATCGGGACATTGTTGCAGTAGATAATGGTCTCACACCGCTCTCCTTAGCCAAAGATAACTGGCATAAACCGGTAGTACTTAGCACTGACGACCTTATAAATATATGGAAGAGTAAGGAGCTTCATGGACGGTTCCACCAGGCACTCTATGGGCCTTCTGGCGTCCCGTGGCTTGGCTACGATTTGGTGATCTCTTTGGTGAAACCGAAGGTTTTGCTTGTGCAATTGCTGACGAAGTTGTCAAGACGAATAACTATCGGAAATACATAATAAAGGATGGCACTGTTGATATATGTCGTGCGTGCCACCAACCTGGGGAATCCATCAGACATGTTATTTCCGGTTGTTGTCGTCTTGCCAATGGAGAGTATTTGCACAGGCACAACCAAGTAGCCAAGATTATCCACCAAGAACTTGCTCTTCGATACGGTCTGGTACCTTTTGAAGTGCCATATTATAAGTACTCACCGGAGCCAGTTTTGGAAAATGGTCATGCTAAGCTCTATTGGGACCGATCTATCATAACGGACAGGACTATTGTAGCCAATAAGCCTGATATCGTGCTGGTAGATCGGTTAGAGCGCCGGGCATTTCTTGTTGATATCAGTGTCCCGTGTGACGCTAATCTTGTGAAAGCTGAGAAGGACAAACTGTCAAAATACTTGGACTTAGCTCACGAGATTACCGACATGTGAGATGTTGACTCAACAATAATTGTCCCGATGGTAGTTTCCGTCAATGGTCTTATAGCGAAGAGTCTCGATCATCATCTCACTAAAAAACTGGATCAAGGGTCGGATGCAAAGAGCAGCAGTTTTGGGTACGGCACGCATTGTGAGGAAGTTTCTTTCGCTGTCGCCCTAACCACCGACGGACTGGTTGTAAGGCCCACGTCGGCGGGATACTGTTTTTTATATTTATATTTATAATGTTGTTTTTTTTTAAATGTTATATGTATAAATGTAAATAATAAGATTAATATGAAATAAATGATAATAATAATAATAATTTATTTCAAATTCAAATAAGTAACACAAAAAGGTTGAATGAAGTCTTCTTTTAAGAATAATTAAATTATTCCTGTGCCAGAAGCCTACGTCCTTCCATACCAACTTAAAATTATAACAAAATAAATTAATTTCTTAAATAAATAAATATAACAGACAATATACACTTTGTATGTGTATGTTTGTGCGTGTATATGTATATTTGTGGATGTACTTGTATTATTGTGTGTATGTATGTGTGAAAGAGATTGTGGTGTGGATTTGTATGTGTGTGTGTGTGTGTGTGTGTGTGTGAATGTAAGTTAACTCATAAAACGCAAAAGCAACTCCACTTCCTCATATTTCAGGGAAAGAAGCCATTCTGTTAATGTTATTTTACAAAGGCTTGTGTTCATAGAATAAATCTTCAACTTCCTATTAACAATATTATAAAGATGGCTAGATATTATATTATATTGATTTCTGGCAAAAGATGTTCTAGAAATGCACATAGGAGCAACTAGATCTTTTCTCCGTTTTAAATTATGCAAATCTCTGTCATACGGAAGCGCTTTCTGTTTTCGTACAATCATATTAACTATATACAATTTTCTGACGGAAAGCACGTTATTCGTATGATACAATTGAACTGTAGGAAACCTGTATTATACGACTAACATAAGAATATAATGAAACATTAAAGCTAATTCTATAAGTTAAGTATTTAACATATTAAGTATTCGTAAGTTTGTTTGTTAACTGTTGTTTTCGATTCCATCTTAATCCTCCATATTCTGAAATTCAAATGTCCAATCTACACACATTGGATTTATAAATGCATTTATTCATAATGTAACAGTTAAATACACAATAAACAGAAAAAAATATTTTTATCACGGAATGTTTTACAAGATTTTTAAGTATTACTTGTAGTAGTAATTATACGGAAAGCGGCTAAGAAGCAAGAGCGCGAATGGTTATAACCACCAAAAGATCCGCAGAAAAAGACTCCTCAAAAAAAACCAAAAGGGAGGCCTTATTTTTTTTTGATGCGGGTCCTGCTTGGATTCTCAAGATGGACACGTTTGAAAAGCAATACAAAATTACTGGGGATGTTGATGTATTGTCATCCAGACCGGATTTATTCCTGTATTCAAAACATTTAAGGGACCTGATACTTGTGGAGCTTACACAAACACAAACAAACCACCCCAGGGACCACACTAATAAGCTTACCAATTATTACGAAGTGACCAAAGAAATAAATTTATATTTAGTTAGTTTGTACGCGGTAGAAGTGGGAGTTATGACAGCAAAATCTCTCCATAACTTACATACGTTGTACGTACGTGTCTAAGTGTCTATTTTACGAAGTTAATCATGAGGACTTAGACTATACGATTCGGATTTATATAAATAAATAATTTATATAGAATGAAAAATAAACCGATACGGGCAGGGATTAGAACCCGCGACTACTGGGAAACCGTCTCTTCGCACTAGCAACTGAGCTACCGTATCGCTGTCCGCCTCGGTGAATTAAGCATTCTATATGTAATCGTCTTTATCGGATAGGTGGTGACATCTATCAGGTTTCTTTCGAAAATCCTAACCAATGTTTCTAACTTTGCAGTATATATAAATATTGAAATCGATTCGGTATCATAATTTCGTTATTTGTCTTGGTAACTTACTTGCATTTTAATTTGTTCCTTTATTAAGCGGTTCCCCGACCCAACGACTGCAATAAGTATATAATAATATTATTTTTATGCTTTTAAGAGGTTTAATTAATGTTACTGGTTTCATTATTGTACTAAACAAATCTATAGACACACAACTTTTCCCTTGTTTAAGTATTTCTATCAATATTGCATATCTTGCAATCCTCAATATCTTGGAGAAAACTGTTTCTATTTCGACCAAACATAGCTAAAAACTGTCCAGTGCGCAAACACAGGTTGAACAGTTTCCGAAGCCTGCCTCCCAGGTATTCCAGGGCGATGACCAGAACCCGCCCCGGAATACCGTCCGGCCCCGGCGCAGTGTTGCTTGCTTGCAGGCGACTCAGCGCGACCTCCAGCTCGGCCTCCGTGATGACTGGGACAGAAGCAGCTCCCCCCCTTTGAGAGGGGGGAGCCATCACAGGAGGAGAGTGGCCGGTGGAATCCGGGAAGAGTTCCCCCACCAGCCGCTCGAGGAAATCCGGCTGAAGGGACTCCATGACCGGGGCGGTCGCGGCGCGGATTTTATTCCGCGCAACGCGATACGGTCGCCCCCATGGGTCCCTATCGAGACCGGCCAGGATTTCCTCCCGAGCTAGGTCCTTCGCCTTCCGAATCGCGAGCTGCAGGGTCGACTTCACTTGGCGATACTGACCCTGCAGCTGGGCCTCCAACTCCGGGTCCGAGCCGCGTCTGCGGCGACACCGGAGGAAGGCCCTGCGAGCCCTGCAACAGGCCGCCCGAAGTTCGGCTATTTCGGGCGACCACCAGCAGACACCCCTGCGCCGGGGCCGGAACCCCGCCCTCGGCATGGCCGCATCGCAGACCCTCGATAGGGCCCCGCGCTTGCGGCCAGCCAACCCCTTGACGACGGTTTCCTCGCTGGGGGGATCGGGAAAGGCCCAGCCCTGGACGATGGCTGCCTCGACTGCCATTTCCCGATCCAGCCGCTGGACTGCCCAGCGAGGAAACCGACATCCCGCCCGCGGTGGCCCGGCCAGATCCGGTCGGGAGGTGGAAATCTCAAATCGGACGTATAAATGGTCCGATAGAGTCTCCACCTCCGTCTCGACTCTCCAGTCGTCGACCATGCGCGCGACAGCTAGGGTGGCGAACGAAACGTCCACCACGGAACTCCCTTGCTGCCGCACGCAGGTTGGTTCGGTCCCTCTGTTAAGGAGGGACAGACCGGAAAGGAGTGACCAGACCTGGACAGCCCTACCCCTAGCGTCCGTGGCGTGGTTCCCCCAGGCCGCGGATTTGGCGTTCAGGTCACCGAGGAAGATGACCTTCCCCGACGCCTGTCTGCGAATCGCCGCACTGGCGGAGTCGAGGAAAACCTCGAACTCCGCCAGGCTACGATTGGGGGAGAAGTACGCGCCTACGACGACGTACTCCCCCCACCGCGCCACTACCAAACCCGGGCCAGTCTCCAGGGTGGAGAAAGGGGGACCGGGACCAGGTCCCACAACCACTGCCACGGAGCCGTTTATGTCCCCCGACCAACTGGAATTCGGGGGGACATAGTAGGGCTCGCAGGCCACCGCAACAGCAATATCCCACTCCGCCCTGGCCTGGACCAAAAGATCCTGGGCCCTGGCGGAGTGATTTAGATTCGCTTGTAGGAAGCCATGTCGCCGTCTGGTCATTGCGACATGGCTTCCACAGGCGGTTTCCCGCCACCGACGGCCCTGGGAGCAGAAGAGGGACCAGCCACCCTTCCCCGCCTACGGGGAGCCTTACAGGCTCCGCTGCCCAGTTCATGGCCTGCCTGAAGTCCTAGGTCTGCGCAGATTGCGCACCTGAGGACCCCGGTGCAGCCTGCACGGGAGTGACCCGCTAGGCCGCACCGGTAGCAGACCATGCTCCGATCGATATTGGAGGGGCAGACTGCACGCGTGTGCTCGGGCTCTAGGCACCCGAAACACCGCATTGGTCGCTCCTCTAGGAGCTCGACCCTGGCCGAGCTCCATCCGACCAACCGACCAAGTATTACAGCTCTCTTACCGCAAAGAATCGCCAACGACGGTCATTCTATTCTTTATAGCACTTTATGACACTGTTAACAAATACACTAAACTGTTTACCATTTAAACTCTCAACTATCACTGTTACACAATTTAGTCTCTCGATCACACACTCAGCGGTTTATTATAACTGTTACACTTTTATCACAAAAGCACCACCACACAACTTGTACTCCCAATTTCACAATGTCTTCTCTTAACCGAGCTGCGACTTAAATACTTCTTATTCTTAGTCAAATCAGTATCCAATATTACATTTATTTTATCAATTTTAATTAATAAAATAAATGTAATATTGGATATTCTTCTATACAGAGATTCAATTGTTTTAGTCAAATCAACAACTTATATCTTTATTTTTAGTCAAAACCAAACTATTACATGTATAAAAACTAACAAAAGGATGGCACTGTTGATATATGTCGTGCGTGCCACCAACCTGGAGAATCCATCAGACATGTTATTTCCGGTTGTTGTCATCTTGCCAATGGAGAGTATTTGCACAGGCACAACCAAGTAGCCAAGATTATCCACCAAGAACTTGCTCTTCGATACGGTCTTGTACCTTTTGAAGTGCCATATTATAAGTACTCACCGGAGCCAGTTTTGGAAAATGGTCATGCTAAGCTCTATAGGGGCCAAACTATCATAACGGACAGGACTATTGTAGCCAATATAGATTGGTTAGAGCGCCGGGCATTTCTTGTTGATATCAGTGCCCCGTGTGACGCTAATCTTGTGAAAGCTGAGAAGGACAAACTTTCAAAATACTTGGACTTAGCTCACGAGATTACCGACATGTGGGATGTTCACTCAACAATAATTGTCCCGATGGTAGTTTCCGTAAATGGTCTTATAGCGAAGAGTCTCGATCATCATCTCAAGAGGCTCTCACTAAACAACTGGATCAAGGGTCGGATGCAAAGAGCAGCAGTTGTCGGCACACATTGTGAGGAAGTTTCTTTCGCTGTCCCCCTAACCACCGACGGACTGGTCGTAAGGCCCACGTCGGCGGAATACTATTTTTCATATTTATATTTATAATGTTGTTTTTTTTATGTTATATGTATAAATGTAAATAATAAGATAAAAATGAAATAAATGATTATAATAATGATATTTATTTAATAATTTCTTAGTAGTAGTAACAAATAATACATACACCTGCATCTCGTGTTACCGTGAACACGATTGCTGCAAAACATTCGAAACGTCGGGTTAGATTTTAAATGTAAATATAAAATTTATTTTTATTTTTTATTTATTTATTTATGTTCCATCAAATTACTATAACTTACAAAATATAGTCAAATACAAAGAAAAATAAACATGTACAAAGAATGAACTTATCTCTTTAATAGATCTCTTCCAGTTATCCTACAACGTAAAAAAACCACATTATAAATATGCCATTGGACACGTAGTTAAATAAAAAAAAAAAATAATAATAATAATATATAAATTACATAGACTACATAAAATATATACGTTATATAATTGTGAATATATCAATGTTTGATATTTACATACATTTACATATATACATATACATACTTCATCATATATTAAAAATAATTTAAGTTATTAAAAGAGATACTGCTTTTTAACCGACTTCTTCAAAAAGGAGGTTCTCAATTTGGCCGGTATTTTTTTATTTTTTTTTTATGTATGTACACCGATTTCTCCGCGGTTTCTGAACCGATTTAGGTAATTCTTTTTTTGTTTGATGCGGAATAGTTTCGAATTAGTCCTATAAAAAATTGATTCAGGTAGGCTTATTAGTTTTTATTTTATGAGCATTTTTGTCCAAGTTTTGAACTAGTTATGTATATACACCGATTACGCCGAGATTTCTGAACCAATTTACGTAATTCTTTTTTTGTTCGCTGCGGAATAGTTTCGAATTGGTCCCATAAAATTTTGATACATGTAGGGTCTTTATTTTTTTATGAACATTTTTATTCTATTTATGTATGTACACCGATTTCTCCGAGGTTTCCAAACCGATTTACGTAGTTCTTTTTTTGTTTGATGCGTAATAGTTTCGAATTGGTCCCATAAAAATTTGATTCGGGTAAGCCCATTAGTTTTTATTTTATGAGCATTTTTGTCCTAGTTTTGAACTAGCTCCTCCGGAAGGAAATCAGAACGTGCTGTGACTAATGACATCTGTTGTTTTGTATATGTGAAGTCTTCAATAGTCTCACAAGAACGTGAAATTGTGTTTCGAAGATTTTTTTTTACGGAGAAGACTACTTTTATCCGTTCCCGTTTCTGTATTTTTTAAGGCTTTTGTAGGTCCTTTTTAGGTCTACCCATGGCTAATTGATAATGTAGCAATAAACTAAAAAGTATTTAAATAAAAATAACTACGTTAAAAAAAAACCGACTGTAAAACTAAAAAGTAATAAATAATGAAGTGTTGTAGTATTTAAGGTTCTTTTAGTAATTACGATTTTCTTATGTATACTGGAGTATGATTTAATAAAACAAACGTCCTTTCGCATGCAATTGTATTTAGCGACTGACTTTATAAAAAATAATAACAATCTATACACAAAGTGTAATTAAGAAGTACTCAAAACATATTCGATGCATATAGATTTAACATACCGCCCACCAAAGGACTCCTCTGAGTCCTTTTTAAACATAATTGTATATTTATTCAATATTTAAGTATATAAGGCAATAACAAAATGACTACCGTGTAACTATAACAAAATACATTTTATTAAGGAAGATTATACAAACAAATACCACCTATTCCAAAACATAACCATATTGTTTATATAAAAAAATATAACTTATCTTATTATAACCATGAACTAGGCACTACTATCTACTGGTAAGGTACACAGTTTTGTGACACATCGTTTGACTACACTATCACCAATTTTAACGCTATATACTCTAGTCTGGCCATCTGGACCAGGAAATTTATCTACTATGCGCCCTAAAGACCATTTACCCGGTGCTTAATGAGAACAATATCCTATGTTAAATTCTACTTCGCGCTTAAGCCATTTTGGTCGTTGTTGAAGTCTTGTAACATACTCCTTCTGCCATCTATTCCAGAAATCGTGAAGTAGCTTCTGTGTAAATTGCCAGCGTGTGAGACTACTCACTTTTAAGTCTTTTAAATTTGGATTTGGCACGATGACCGGGACTTCACCGATCAAAAAGTGGCCTGTTGTTAGGGCTTCAATTGTGTGGTCGTTTATAGGACATAATAGACGTGAATTCAAGCATGCTTCTATTTCGCAGAGTATAGTAGTCATTTCTTCGAACGTCAAATGTGTAGTAAGGATTCGTTTTAGATGAAATTTGGTAGATTTTACGCCTGCTTCCCACAAGCCGCCGAAGTTTGGAGTGTATGTCGGAATAAAGTGCCATTGGGTTCCATCATCGGCCAATAGATTTGAAATTTCTCCTTCAAATTGCAGACCTGCTTCCTTCCATGCATCACAAAGTTCTTTATTTGCGCCAACAAAATTTCTTCCCTGGTCACTCCATATGTGAGTGCATTTACCTCTGCGAGCACAAAAACATTTAAAAGCGCCGATAAATGCCGCCGAGCTGAGATCACCAACTAATTCCAAATGGATGGCCTTTGTAGACATGCTTATAAATATTGCGATATAACATTTAGTAGTTTTAGATCCTCTGCCTTTACTCGCCAGAACCTGGAATGGACCACAAAAGTCCACACCGGAGTTGAAAAACGGTCGTGCTGGAGTCACACGTACTGACGGCAAATCGCCCATGATTTGTGTCTTGACCTTTGCATTGAGTTTGGCACATAATAAACAGCGATGAACATATTGTTTAATTAACGATTTTACTCTGAGAATCCAATATCTTGATCTCAAATATGTCATCATGAGTTGAACTCCTCCATGAAGCGTTTTTTGGTGTGCTTCCGCTATAATCAATTTCGTGAATTTACTTTTTGTTCCCAGAACAATAGGATTTTTTATATCCTCACTCAAAGGTGCGTTTCGGAGGCGACCGCCCACCTTTAGAATACCATCTCCATCTAAATATGGATCCAATGATTTTAAATTACTTGATCCTTTGACATGGCCTCTTGTTCTTATACATTGTATATCCTCCGAAAATTCTTCTTCTTGTGAGGATTTAATAAAAATTTTGTGCGCTTCTTCTAATTCTTCTATACTTATAATGCTGTTTAAATTTTCATAAAATGATTTGATCCTTAAAAATCTTTTACAGATTACAATAGTTTTCAGTAGCTCCTTCAATGTATCAAATTCTTCAAATCGTAAATGTAATGGTCTTCTAGATTCACCTTTCTCTATTGTTAAAACTTGTACTTTCTCGTTTTTTCTTTCTTCATTTGTAGATAATGCATTTGGTCTTGTGAACTGTATCTTTTCTGCAGATAACCATTTTGGTCCTTTCCACCATAGGTCACTCTTCTTTAGATTTTCCACTAACATTCCTCAAGATGCTATATCTGCAGGGTTGTCATTAGAGAGTACATGATACCATTGGTTACTATGCTGATTACTTATTATTTCACCGACACGGTTTGCGACGAATGGTTTCCATCTTCCAGGGTCACCGAACAACCAAGAAATAACAATTGATGAATCAGTCCATGTGTAAAACTTTGAAGATGGGATTGCCATAGCTTCTTCAACTTGTTTTATCAATCGTGATAGTAGCAAAGCACCGCATAATTCCAATCTAGGCAAGGAAATGGTTTTCAATTGTGGTACTCTTGTTCTAGATGCTATTAATGACGTCTTAAATGATCCATCAGATTCTTTAACACGACAATATACAACTGCTGCGTATGCTTTAATGGAACCATCACTAAAACCATGAATCTCCATTGATTCCTTGTTAGTAGTTGTTGTGCCCAACCATCGATCGACATGTATTGTACTGAGATGCTCAAGATCTAGACGTATCGTCATCCATTTTTCGGCAAGTGTTTTATTTAAAGTTTCATCCCAAGATACCCTTTCAAGCCAAAGTTCTTGTATAAGTATTTTTGCTAATATCATGCAAGGTGAGATCCACCTCTTGGTTGGTCAAAAAGTTTCTGGATATCAGAAAGAATACTCCGCTTGGTGATCGTAGATCCAACAGCAGGTAAGTTAAAATTGTATTCAAACTGATCATTTCCCAAATTCCATTTTATGCCAAGTGCTGTTACAGTACCATCAATTTTTTAGTTTTAACTTAGCATTTAATGATCTTTCTTCAGGTTTAATCGATTCCATAAATATTTTACTGTTTGATGACCACTTTTTCAGTTTGAAACCGCCAAGATTTAATAATGCTCTTAGTTCACGACTAATTTGTATGGTCTTTTCTACGTCATCGCATCCGGACATGACGTCATCAACGTAAAAATCTTCACTCAAAATTTTAGCAGCTTCTGGATACTTATCACCTTCATCCTTTGCTAATTGCATAAGTGTATTAGCTAGGTATGAAGCTGCAGCTGTTCCAAAGGTAACAGTTAACAATCTGTAGTCCTTGATCTCTTCTGAAGATTTGCATCTCCATAAAATTCTTTGATAGTCTGTGTCTGCTTTGTCAACCAAAATCATTCTATACATCTTCTCAATATCAGCAACAAAACAGATATTATGAAGTCTCCATCTTATCAGCAAATTTCGGAGATCCTCTTGAAGAACTGGACCTGATAAAAGTTCATCGTTTAGTGAAACTCCGTTAGAACCCTTACAGGATGCATCAAACATAACCCGAGTCTTCGTAGTTTCCTTATCACTTCGAATTACTGCGTGATGAGGCAAGTAGACTGATTTATTTTTTATTTCCTTTTCAGGTACTTCTTCAATATGTCTTAGTTTTATGTATTCCTCTATCACTTTATTATATTCGTTTCTTAATTCTGTGTTCTGATTTAGTCTTCTTTCTAATTGCATGAATCTTCGTAAGGCTATATCTCTTGTATTTCCTTCTTTGGATTGTGGCTCTTGTGTTTTAAAAGGTAGTTTAACAATGTAACGTCCCTCTTCATTTCTTCTGTGTGTCTTCTCATATATATCTTCACATAACCGTTCTGATTGTGTATGCTGTCGTTTTGATTCTGTATCTACTTCCCATATACTTTTCAGTAGATTATCAATATTTACCTCTTGTATCATGGCCGTTAAGGACTTTTCTCTCGAATTAACCTTCATGTTTACTCATCCCATCACGATCCAGCCCAGGTCGGTTCTTTGAGCACATGGAGTACCTGGTGGACCTTTGATTAAACCTTCCTGTAGTAATGCTGCATATTCATCAACTCCCAGTAGCAGATCAATGTTACTAGATTCATAAAAATTCGGGTCTGCTAATTTGATATTTGATAAATGTGGCCACATATTCGCCACCCGAGAACTAGAAGGTAGATTTGTTGTCAAGTGCTTAGACATCACGTAGGCTTGAATAGGTAGGTTGACTTTAGATTCCCATCGTGATAAAACTTGTACCTTGACTTCATACTTCACACGAACTTTCATAGCTTCCATTCCGGAGACGAGAAGATCTACAGGCTTTCTCTCGAGTTTCAGGATCTGAGTCGCCTTCTCACTAATAAAACATGCTTGAGATCCTGAATCGATTAGTGCCTTTAAAACAGTACTGTGTCCTTGAGGACCTTTAAGTATAACTACTGCGGTTGCTAGTAAAGCAATAGTATGCTTGGTATTGTAATATGACATTATCATCGTATGTATTTGCTTCACTTCTTCAACAGCTTGAGTTGACGTTGTCGGTTGCTTGCGTTCTTTAACTATTACCGGCGCGTCCATGTGTCTTTGTTGATGTAAAAGTGTATGATGACGTCTTTTGCAAATATGACAAGACATGGGTACCTTACATTTGAAGACTGCATGTCCCGGTGCCAAACAATTAAAACACAGCTTGTTTCTTTTAACGTAATCACCCCGCTCAGTAGTTTGCATATTAATAAAATCATTGCAACGAAATAATGTGTGTGTTCCTTTGCATAGATCACATGACCTTTGAACCGATGAAACATGGAGGACTCGTTCTTTAAATATTTTTGTATTTGTAGTAGGCATTAATATTTCCAGTGTTCGAAATTTCGATTCTAAAAATGTTGTTAAATCTTCAAGTGTAGACAACTCTTCCGAATTTACAGTGTACGCAGCCTGTTCCCACTCTTTATGTGACTCCGAGTCCAACTTCTGTACTACCAGAAATATTATTAATGGATCCCAGGAATCGGTATTAACTTTTAAATTGCTTAGGCTCTTTATAATCTCAATAGTGGTATCTAATAATGATTTTAATTGCGCCGCCGTTTGGCTACTACACTACACTACACTTTTTCTGTCCAAATAATCTTTTCAATAACGAGTTTACTATTAAACGTTTATTTCCGTATCGATTTCTTAAAGTTTCCCATGCTTGAGTGTAATTTGCATTTGTAACTTGCACGTGCTTCAATAAAGATGCGGCTTCACCGGATGTGCTGGATTTTAAATAATGTAATTTTTGTACGTCGGACAACGTGGTACTGTTATGCACTAAAGAGAGGTATAAATCGTTGAAGGATGGCCATTCCTCATAATTTCCCGTGAAAACTGGTAGTTGTATTCGTGGTAACCTTATTTGTGATTGAACGTCTTCTTCACGTGACGAGGAGTTACTTACTTTTGCTTCAGGTTTTTTTGTAGAATTCAACAGATCTTGAAGATCCCCCATCATACACAAATATCTATCTTCTTGTATAAAAAACTCTTCATTTACGAAATAAGGTAACACACCACGCTGTTCTCTAGTCGTAGACTTAACGAGTTCATTATGTGCTTGTCTAAACGTAGCCCAATAGCCTTCCAGACACTGTACTCTTGATTGTAAATATCCAGTGGTCATCCGTTGCTTAGGACACTTTTTAAGATTTATTTGAGTCTTTTATAACAATGCCGCAATATCTTCTAGTATACTTATATACTGTTCAGTACTGTTACTCATAATTACTAAGCAATCTGTATTAAGTTCACTTTGCAAAAACAATTAATTTGTCGTAAACTTCACTTTGCAAAAACATTTGTCGTAAACAAGCAAAACAAAAACAGGTTTTTAGCTTCTTATCTCTCGCCTTTTGTTCTCACTTGCATTGACCGCTCGATGCACCCTTACAGGTATCCGGCTCGAAGTCGACCATATGTTGTAGTATTTAAGGTTCTTTTAGTAATTACGATTTTCTTATGTATACTGGAGTATGATTTAATAAAACAAACGTCCTTTCGCATGCAATTGTATTTAGCGACTGACTTTATAAAAAATAATAACAATCTACACACAAAGTGTAATTAAGAAGTACTCAAAACATATTCGATGCATATAGATTTAACATGAAGATTTAATATTTATTAGGTATATACTACCTATTATTTATATGTCCTATTTACTAATAGGTTTGAAGTCGGTGCCAAGCATTGAACAAATAATTATATTTAACCACTTAAATGAATACGAGCAAATTAATACAATGAAATTCCTACTTTAATGATTAAGATACGTAATTAAACATAATAAATAGCAATTAAATGTTATTATTATAACCAACTCAATCAATACGAAGAATAGTGAAAAAACAAAAGAAAATTATGAAAATGTATTCAAAAGAATTCTTAAACTACATGGACATGTGCATTATGAAAAGCCTACTTCAAAAATTAAGATACGTAAATAAAGCTATAAAAGAATAATTAAATCTTAATATGATTACTAGCTTGAATCGATACGAAGAAAAACAAAAATAAATAATTACGAAAATGTATTCAACCGAATTCCTTACTTAATGGCTTGACACCGACTTCAAAACTATTAGTAAATAGGACATATAAATAACAGGTAGTATATAATAAATATTAAATCTTTATTATTTATTACTTTTTAGTTTTAAAGTCGGTTTTTTTGTTAACTTTTATTTTAAAAGTTCCAACAGATGGATTTCCTTCAAAAATATGTTTTAGAAGAGAGTTCCAAAGGCGAGCTGCAACAATAATAAAAGAGTTTAAATAAAAAGTGGTATGGTAGGAAGGCGCTTCCAGAGAATTAACTGAGACACACGAACGACGTGACCTCGTCCGTGGAATTGGAAGTTGAAATCGTTCATGTAGGTAGGGAGGAGAAGAAGTTCTAAAGATTTTATAGATCAGTCATAGAATAATATGTACATTCCGGCGAAGGCGAATAGAGAGCCACTTTAAGTAATTCATTATACGCCAATTAAATCCGTAAAAATGGTTTTATTTCAAATAATTATTGATATGCTGCCTAACCTTCCATTTGAATTATACAGTTAATATCAAACTTAAAATATATTTAATTACTTGGTCTTAATTTAAGCTTAATATTTTTATTAAATTAATTGATACAGTTTCTTTTCATATGATTGTTATATTATATCAACATATTTAATTATATTATATTAATAATTATAATTAGTTGTTATATTAACATATATGTATTTTTGTGTCCGCTAGCGCCTTTCTTGCACACACAAATAAAACACTTAAGTAAAATACATATGCAATGTAATGAAATGCTTCTTATAACTCATGATTCTCTGATGTTAGGTAAATTTAGAGAGATGTAATAAATTGACAAATACACAACCCTTAGGGGTTAGGGGTTAAGACGTCTAAGAAGAGTAAACAACTTTACAGACGGGAGCGCCGATGCGCTTACAGCCATAATAACTTTCACAATTACAAAACTTCCAAGACAGTTTAAATGTACTATATTTCTATTTGTTTGAGAAACATGTTTCAATTTTTGTTTTGAATTTTAAGCATTGTTAAACCCATCAAAAACAGTACTATAATTTATGAAGTAAAATTTTAAAGTCATTATACCTACTAAATCTTCGATATAATTTAACGTTCATAGTATAATGATATATATGTCCGAGCCATAATTCATGAGACAATAAAGTCATTTATTTTTATGTGCTTATAAATCTACATACAAAATTTTACATATAATTGAAAAAGCTTAAAGATTTCAAGACGCATTTCATTGCAGCTTTTTTTGATCAAAAGTCTGGTCCATCGAGATGATTCTTAGCTATTAATTAATTAATATAATATTGATAGTGAAGACCTAAACAAGTTCATTTATATATTTAAAAAACAGGAAAAAATATATTAAATTTAAAATTTTAAAAACCCCTTATACAAAACAACCCCTAAAAAGGATAAATATAATATTATGTATTTTTATATATTTTATTTATTTATTTATTTATTTATTTATTTATTTATTTATTTATTTATTTATTTATTTATTTATTTATTTATTTATTTATTTATTTATTTATTTATTTATTTATTTATTTATTTATTTATTTATTTATTTATTTATTTATTTATTTATTTATTTATTTATTTATTTATTTATTTATTTATTTATTTATTTATTTATTTATTTATTTATTTATTTATTTATTTATTTATTTATTTATTTATTTATTTATTTATTTATTTATTTATTTATTTATTTATTTATTTATTTATTTATTTATTTATTTATTTATTTATTTATTTATTTATTTATTTATTTATTTATTTATTTATTTATTTATTTAATCTTTATTGGCCCAAAAAAATGGTACACAAGGCGGACTTAATGCTAAAAAACATTCTCTGCCAGTCAACCAAGAAAAACAGTAAAATAATTAATTTATATCAGGCGCTAAAATTATATAATCAAAACTTAACAATAACTAAAACATTGCATAAAACAACAAACAAAAAAAAAGCAAACAAACTAACAAAACAAACAAATGAAAACATTGCTGTTATATTCAATTAATTATTTGTAGTCGTTAATAATGTAATAGAGATTAAACAAAAAAAAACATAAATATGACTTACATAAACATAGATACATACATACATAAATAAATACATATAAAGATATATAAATACGTATATAAATGTATACAGACATACGTAAAATCAATTCTTTATAATAATTCTGCTATTGCCGGGATAGATATGTCAGAACAGATTTTTTGAAAGCTAATTTGCTAGGAGAACGCCTTATGTTTTCCGGGAGTTCGTTCCAGAGTTTAGTCGCGTGTACTGTGAAAGAATTTGAGAGGAAACCGGTATGATGCGAAGGAATAAAAAGATTGAGATTGGAGGAAGAGCGAAGATGAAGGTCGTGAGTACTTCCTAGTAATTGAAACTTACATTTTAAATACTGAGGAGACATAGGATCGTTAAGTATAGAGAACAACTGACACAAATATCTAGAAGATCTTCGCTCGCGGATAGGTAGCCATTGAAGTTTTGAACGATACTTAGAGATATGGTCATATTTACGAAGACTGAAAATAAAACGAATGCAATTGTTAAGAAGACGATCCAATTTATTTAAGTTGCATTCGGAGATGTTAGAGCAACAAACATCAGCATAGTCAATGAGAGGGAGGATAAGTGATTGCACTAACAGAGTCTTAGTTCGAATCGGTAATAAGTTTTTATGTCGATATAATGCACGTAGTGAATCTGTCACATTACGACTCAACTCCATAACTTGAGCATTCCAGCTTAAGGTGCTGTCAATGTGTAGGCCAAGATCTTTAACAATTTGCGTAAACGGAATGGGTATACCATTATAGCTGAGGTTTGAAAGGTCAACTGATGTCAATTTGCACAGCTGTCGTTAACTGCCTAGAATTATTGCTTGGCATTTTAACAGGATTAACTTTAATACCAAACTGGAGGCACCAATCATAGATATGTTGCAAGTCTTTGTTGATGGTAGCTATAGCCGTATTAATAGTGTTAAGCTTAGTATGTGCATAAAGTTGAAGTTCATCTTCAACTTAGTAAGTAACTAAGTTTAACCGGATGTAAGTTCGAAGAAGAGAGCCATTAACCAAGCTGCCAAGTCCTACAAAAAGGCATTGCGAAAGGCTCGTCTCGATCGAATCGCTAAGAATGGCGAAAAGCTCTCTGCCAGACCAACTGGCAGTCGAGCTTTCTGGTCTCTTGCGAAAGCGATCGAGTCGAATTTCTGCCAACCCTCACTGCCTGCTCTGCTGAAGCCGGATGGTTCCCTGGCCCACACAGCAACAGAGAAAGCAAATGTATTTGCTTCTCTGTTTGCTGATAATTCACATCTAGACACTGGTAATGCTTCTCCAGCACATCTTCCTCACTGCGGTATTTCGATGCCTGAAATCCGCATCACTAACAAAGAGGTATGGAGAACATTGTGTCGTTTAGATGTGAATAAAGCCAGTGGTCCTGATGGTATACCAGCCATTCTGCTCAAGACTTGCGCAGCTGAGTTGTCTCCTGTACTGACACGTCTGTATCGTCTCTCTTTCATTACTGGAATAGTGCCGAAATCCTGGACCGTCCCTGTCAATTACAGACCGACTTCAATCACCTCCATACTCTGCAAGATTATGGAGCGTGTATTGAACTCGCGCCTACTAGCATATCTAGAAGGTAACGATGTCCTCAGTGACCGACAGTACGGGTTTCGCCGTAATAGGTCTACTGGGGAACTCCTAGTGTATGCTACACACATTTTAGCCGAGGCCATCGAGAAGAACGGAGAAGTGGTCGCCGTCTCTCTGGACGTCTCGAGGGCATTTGACAGGGTCTGGCATGCGAGCCTTATAAGCAAGCTTTCAGCGTACGGTATATCTCCTGGTCTGATCGGCTGGGTAACGGACTTTTTGAGCCAGAGATCTCTCCGAGTAGTTGTTGACGGGTGTTCCTCGGAACCCTTGAAAATAAATGCCGGCGTGCCTCAGGGGTCCGTTCTTTCTGCAACTCTTTTTTTGCTGCACATTAATGATCTGTTGAAGTCCGGTATCTATGGGTATGCAGACGACAGCATAGTTGTAGAAAGATATCTGCCGAGTACTCGGGCTAGTCGAGATCAAATAAAGTCTGAAAGAGAAGCCATGGTGCAACGTTTGAATGACAAACTTCAGGCAGTCTAGGCACGGAGCAATGCCAATCTTGTCAAGTTCAACGCCACCAAAACGCAGACGTGTCTGTTCACCGCCAAAAAGAGCCCTTTCACCTTGGCTCCTACTTTCCAGAATGTATCCTTGGAATAGAGTGACCGGCTTCAGTAGTTAGGTTTAGAGATTTCCTCGAACCTCAACTTTGGTCGGTTCATTGAGTCCAGAGCAAGAGCAGCAGCAGCAAAGCTTGCCGTTCTTGCGAAGGTTCGGCAGTACTTTACACCGGGACAGCTTCTTGTTCTATACAAAGCACAGATCCGGTCGTGTGTAGGGTACTGGACTGGAACAATTTGCCTGCGTCGGTATTTCCGGCCAAATATAATGTGGGTATCTTCAAGAGAAGAGTGAATAGGTTGCTAGGGCAATGCGCCTTACCATCTAAGACTACATTCCACTTACCATCAGGTGGAATGTAGTCAAGCATTGCCCTAGATCGTATAAAAAAAAATAAATAAATAACAAAACCGAATTATTGGTAAAGGTGATATGGAAAAAAATATACTACTACTGGTGGCAGCACGGGAAAACCCAAGAATAACTCAATAGAGAACAATAATTTAGAAGCAACTACGTACGGTTCAAATCAAGACTACGATGTAAAAGCGATCACCCAAGTTTCGAGTCAAAGAAATGATGTAGTCGCACACGACGGCAAAGTTGGAGAACGTAAAATAGAAGTAGGCGCTCAAGTATTGGCTCATGGTCACACCGACGATAAGAGTGAAGAAAGTGCAGTTAAACCAACTACTTACTCTTTCAATCAAAGGGATCTACCAATTTATCACATAAAGGACCTGATATTAATGTAACCGTTTCCATCCCAAACCAGGACGATAATTTAGAAACAACAACTTCTATTAACGTTCTAAATCGAGAGGATGATCATTATTTTTAAATATAATTCATAAAAGTAAAACGTTTTACGTCTTAGCAAAAACTTTTAATATTCCTTCTTTACAATTCTTTTTCCGTAAAAGCAGAGAAGTTATGTGATTCCCTACCTAGCCATGTTACATGTAGTCCTTCAGGATATTTAAATGTACACTGAAGAAATATTATTTGTCACAAACATAAGTTTTTTTTATTATTTAAAAACAGTCGTATACAATTAGAGAAAGTTATATTTATTATTATTATGTATATGTTTGTATGCATTGTAATTTTATGTGTATTTTTATTTAATATAACTAATTGTGGTACATGAAATATATAAAATAAAATAAAAAATAACACCATAAAAAGTATATTCAGATTTTGTTATTTAAATATTTTAGAATAATAAATAATATTTTAAAATAAATTGGGAAAATTAAATTAAATAATAGAATATGATAATGCAAGATTCTAATATATTATTATTTTTTAAGTAAACTAAGAATTTATATTTTAATAATTAATATTTAATGCACAATAATTTTATGATAATAACTAAAATAAATAAAATATAACTGGATATTTGTATTAGACTATATTCTAAACCTTATTCCACATTTCATATTTACATTGAAAACATTTTTTTCAGTACCTACAGCATATGAGCCTTTAAAGCTGTAAAGTGAGTAATAAATAAGTAGACAGTAATTATCTATTGAAAAAAAGGTGTCATGTGCAAAATATGACTTTAAATCTTTTTGTTCGCAATCAATGTTGAATATGTAAATAATTTAGGAATTCTGTAAAAAAATCTAATATGGCATATTATTATTATGTGTATCTTTCTTCTACCCAAATCAATTGTAGGAGTGTCATTAGTTTTAGCCGGTTTGAATCTGACACTCCCTTTTTTCTTCCCTGGAACATCGGCCATGAGATCGAAAGGCTTAGATTTTTAACTCTTGGGAGTCTCATCTCATCGACGCATCTACTTATATTAGCTTGGAGATACCTATTGTAGTTATAGGTATATATTAACGTAACAACATCAAACTAAAATATGTATATAACTAATAAAAAAAAAATTCAGCAAATTTTGCTTCCCATTAAGCTTTTCAATATCTTAATTTAAGAGCGTCGTAAACTCTTTATGCCATTTTGTTTATTATAGTAACTTTAAAATATTCGATGAAAAAATGTTACTATGCTATTAGTTTTTATCACCAATTGCAATTTAAACATTATATATAACTTTTAATTAAGTATTAAATAAATTAATGTGTCCTTATCACAATAACGGGATTTTCAATGACTTAAGAGACTCATTGGAAATTTATAATAGCATATAAGTCATAACTAATATTTTAGATGTTCGTGTGACAACATATTTATACCTATATATATATATATATATATATATATATATATATACATATATAAATGATTTGATCGCGGTTCCTGTCGGTTCTGTATTTTATCTTTTTACTAAATCAAAATAGAGATAGTTACTTATTAGAAAGTGCACTAATAATAATAGTCACGACATTATTATTGTAAAATAATAAATATATATATAAAGGCAATTTCTAATTATCAATCATATATTAATCAGGCAAGTGGTTTTTTTTTTGCATTATATATAAAAAAATATACCTTCATATATTTTTTTAATAATTATTTTCGGTTTGTAATATTTTCTAAAGTACCTAATATAGACAAATAAGTACATAAATATGTTTTTTATATAAACCTATGGTTGTGAAGACGTTATTTACTCAGAAACTTTTATTTAAAACTTACATTTCATTTTCTGACGGATGGTATTTGTTTGTTGATTTGTTTGTTGATTGGTGTGTTGTTTGTTTGTTCTTTATCCAAATCTTTTATTTTACAAAAATAGGTACTTTAAATGAATAATTAAGATATAATAGTTTACTTACAAAACTACATAAAAATGAATTTAATATTTTTTTTGCGGTCACAATATCTTAATGCTCTTTATATCTGGGACATAGGAGATAACCCAGTCCCACGTATTCCCAATTGTAATATTATAACCGACCGATTTCAGAAACCTATATTTCATTCCACACTCTTCAACATAGCAACTTGTTACATATTAATATCTATACTACCATTTATCATGACCTTAACTATTATCTTTAATTGTATTGTATAAATATAATACAATTGAGTAAGGTTCGTAAAAATGTATGTTTGTAATATCAAGAGATATATTATTTACTAAATGCTATGAAAGTATGTACGCTACTTAAACAATAAAAAAATCTGTATTTACTGTATATTTCTATTAATTTATTCTGAAAAAATAGGCTTCTAGAGAATACAAATTATTGTTAACTTTTAAGATCTCCCACAAGTTCTGCAAATATAGTGTTAGGTACGTCAAGTGTACTATCACATTAGAAAGCTACATACCTTTATAAGTTTGATAAAAATCTTCAAGTATTATTAAAATTAAGTTTTCAAACCAAAAGACGCCTGCAATATCGTGAAAGATCCATAAAAAAAACAAGGCTCTCTCAGAACATAAAAGGTATATCAAATATATTTATAATTTAAAAAAATCAAAGTAGTAGTTTATATATATCAAGAAAATATATGTTTGTTCATTATTTTCATGTAAATGTACATAAGTCAATTTATTATGTTACAGTATATCAAACACAATGCTATAAGCATTTAAATCATATTAGAGGTCAATAACTCCAAGTCAAATGGTGTAAGAGAGAGCTGACCTATTCTGACCAGTCACTACCGACCCTCACTGTTACAGTTTGTTTGTCTGTCTCCTCCCGTTACTCATCGTCGTTCCGTTAACGTGAATTCTTTAGCTTAATAAAGATTACACAGAAATTCATATTCTTAATACGTATGTATTCGTAAGAAATTCTGAATATCTAAAGATAGATAGATAAGAATTTATATATATAATTAGATAAGAATTTATAAATAACCGGAATGTTGTAATTAATGAACGGAGGGAAAGCAAAGCAAACCTCACATAATCACCTGAATAAGTGAAGGCGGTGCAGTCATCAGTCATAAGTGAAGGCGTTGCAGTCATACAGTCATAAGTGAAGGCGGTGCAGTCATCAGTCATACCGTGGCATCGCAGAGAGTTTTAGTTCTAGAATGCTGTAATAATTAGCAGCGCTTTGTTTGACTTCCCTTATTTGCAAATTACTCGGAACACAGAGATATATAACAGAGGAAATCTCATAAAATAATTAAGAATTTTACATAATGTACAAGCAAAAATGCTTAAGAAATAGTATTCGATGTATTTTTTTATACGTTAGAAATAGTTTCATCTTTAAATTATATGCTGTGATAATATTTAATGCAAAATTACTTGCTCATATTGTATAGTTAAGTATTTGTTAGCAAAATATTTAAATACAACTTTTTTATTTTAGATATTGAAATAACTTTACTACGTTTTAAGTGAATTAAACTAACCTAATTTAACTAATCTAACAGTTAATTAAATACCTTTAAACAAACGAACTGCTGAACGAGTCTATTCATCACAAGTAATAAATAAACAAAGCATTGTGTAAATAAGAAAAAGCAACACTGCTGGTTATCAAAGGTAGTTAAGAGATTTTAAAGCTTTTCTTTATAAACTGTAAGTGCTAGATGCTTTTTGAATTGTAAAATCTTTCTTAGAAAAGTTCTTTAAATTAAATTGAATTAAAAAAATATTATGCTAAATTAGTTATTCTGACTAACGTTTACGTCTAGTTTACGGAACGAGTTACGAGTTTACGGTAAGATATTGCATTGTCGTTATAACGAGTTTAATGTACCTAACTAGTTCACAAGATTGCTTGTCTGACGTGAATCTGAGAATATACACAATTTATAAGAGGAAAATGTTCATTTCTATGTTATGTGTTCTTATTCGTGTAAATTATATTTGTAATTTTACTTATGGCACATATTATACTGAAAGAGAGTCTTAGCCACTTACCGTTCACTATTACTGTATTGTTACAATGGTACACCACGAGGTATGATAAAAAGGGCATCACACATCATATTAATCCTATTGGCATTATGCCAGACGCAACAAGTACCTACTGTTCATTTCAGAGTTCGTATATTAGTTTAACTTGAGCCTAGTACGCTGCCGTGGTAGTTGACACGTAGTAAACAAAGTAGTGTCGTGAGGCAAGTCGTAAATCTTACCTAACCGAGGGCATATTGAAAACTTAGGTACATTGCACATGCAAATACGGTTAGTCCCAGTAGTTATAATTTCTTAGAAAGTTGAGTTCCTTTATTAAAGATAGACTCGATACATACAAACAACTCCATATCTTGCTCATTTGTCTCTAATAAATCTTATTATTATTACTTGTATTCTCGATTTGAAAGTTAGTAACCATATTTTACTACAAGCAATTTAATCTTCACACAAATCTATATATGCTAGTATATAAATAATTTACATTCTGTATAAGCCTTCTTAAAACTTTTTTGTGTCGATATTGATAAAAAATATTATTGTTCAAGTTTCTACCGTTTCTAATTCTGAATATTAGGGAAATTGCTAACCTGTAATTTAAAAATATGGCATTAAAATAATGATTTAGACATTGAATTATTATTAACCCTGGTGTTATTCGAAAACTAGGTTAATCTGAGTGCCTGGCCTTTTCATATTTCATTTCATCTCATTTCTTATATTGATTTCTTAATTTGAGTCGTAAACTCTTTATAATAAGATTGCATAATTTAAAAAAAAAACTATATCAGGATAAACAAACTTATCAATAGGTAATGTGATTTTAAATAATATGGTCATTTAAACTTCAGTAACAATTGTTATTTAAGGGATGAGTTCGATGCATTATGAATATTGAAGGTTGAATTTGAGTAGTTTTACTCAGTGGTCATTTCAGCTTCGATCACCAGCTGACAGCAGTCATTTATATAATGTGGGAAAGAAATATTACATTTGCTAAGTTTTTTACGATTTGCAGACCGTTACATACAAACTATCTCATAAGTCGTATTTCTATGACGAAATAACATAATACATACAATACATGTAGTTTGATGATAAAGTCTCATCCAATAATCTCAAGTGTTCTTGACTATTAATCAAGGTAACAGGAGATAATGCAAACTCTCACAAACTTCTCCTTAACTGAACGGTTAAATTACTAATTAACTTAAATATTACAAAACTAATATTTAACAAAGATAAACTGCCACAACCTTATAACTATTAATATCATTTTAACTTCAAAATAAAGCCTTCTACTTTGATATAACATTAAGTACATCTGATTTTATAAGTAAAAAATCCTATCTATCCTAATACAAATTATTGAATGGATTATGTTTTTTAATAATAATAGACCGTTTCCAAAATATTTCTGACTATTTGACCTCATAAAATGTTTTAACTATAACATAACTATAACATAAGCACTAGTACTAGTGGTACTAAAAGGAAAAAAAAGTCAAATTGGTGTAATACCTACTTTGATGTTTGATTGGTCCTCAAACGGGGCAATGCATCTGCTATTACTACAGATGTCAATGGAATTAAATTATTAGCAATAACGTCCAAAAATATTTATGTTGAGTCTAAATGATATTCATCCACACTGAGTATAAGTTATAATCATAAATAAAACAAAATACAGTGTTGAAATAAAACTATTTTTACGGATTTAATATAATTTATTAAATTTTATAAATTTAAAATTTTAAATCTAACCCGACGTTTCAAATACTTTGCAGCAATCGTGTTTACGGTAAGATGAGATGGAGGTGTCCGTCAGTGAAAGTGTCAGTTCAATGTGTAGTACTAATGAAAGTCTTAGAAAATACTATGGCTATAGTAGACAATAAATTATATGTGTATAAGTCACCGTACGAAAATATTAAGTGTTCATAGAATTAATTTAAAGATGTTTCTATTGTTTGGTATTAGAACAGTAAACAACTTAAAATAACGAAAGAGGGTTATTTGTCCAGACTGGGAACTGCTAAAAAACATGAAATGTATTATAATGGTGTTTTGACCGTGTTTCGGGTGTACAGAGTGTCTAGACTCTAGAGGGTAAGGCGAACTGGATCTTCTTATGAGCTCAATTTATTGAACGGGGATTTTTTTAATATCAAAATTGTTAAATTACAATTTTTTTTTTACAATTATTTGTTTCTATTGTATATGTCATCTTGGCGCTTCCACATAAATGCAAAACAGGTTTATAGAAGTTTTTTATAAAAACCTTCCGTCCGACATAACAAGGATGTTTTTACTGTTACCTATACAGCGCGGGCAAAGTCGCTGGGAATATCTAATGATATCATAATATGCATTTTATTAAAGTTATTACATTTCTTGGATAGAAATAATTTTTTCCCAAGGTCCATGCACTATTTTTAATATATTTTTTTTAATCATGACAATATTATCCATAATTTATTAAAACGATATCTACAGAGATATATAATAACAGTATTAAGGGAACTAACAAGTAACAGCTTAGATTTAAAATCTTGTCACAGTATTCACCAATGATTGATTGAAAATATCTTGTTGAAGAAACAACATTTTTCAAAATTATTAAGGAATCAATTTAATATATATTTATGTCCATGTTTTTGATTTCGGCTTGTATATTTTTATGTTATTTAGTTCTATGCAGGACTAATTTAACGACGATATACATACACACAACTCCACATCATTTTACTATAATGCACCTTTAAAAAACAATAAAGCTACAATTACTATTACAGTAAGTAATAAGATAATTACATTTTCATGCGACCTAGTAAAACACTACAAGTCGTACTCGGCTATATTATTGTTATGGTAATTTAAGAATACTGTTATGTGATATCAAATATTGCAAATACATAATTGTTCTGAGACGTTGATGACTGAAGACGGTTTTTTATTAGTTTTAATTTTCAGTCGTACTATCCTCTCGGGGCAGTCGGCTTCAAAATGTTATAATAAAACTTTTTTCAAAGCTGGTGCGCCAGCAGCTGTTGTTTTAACTGTGCAATTTTGTATTACTTTGATTGATTTATATTTAATATTTCAACTCAATACTTACTCAATTTTAAAACTGAGCCTTAAGCTTGCATTTCTGACAGGTGAAAAAGAAAGTAAACATAACATTTTGTGCAGAGAAAACGATAATAGTGTAAATTTTTATTAAGTATACATGTGAAGTATAATTCAACATAACTTTTTTTAAGATCTTAGATAAATGCTTTCAAAGAAGAAATGGTAAAACTTTGTGTATTCAGATTTGGAGTGAAGAAATTGATAATATTAAGTAACTCAACATTTTATCGTTGCTATAAATTAAACCGTTGCATTTTTGTATTATACATTTAAATACCGACCAAAACCTCGAGGTTTGAATAACTAGTTTCTTGTTATGAATTTCTATCAAGATACTAATATGTTCTTAATTTGTTGGGAAAATAGTTCTTACATTTAAGGTATTCCTATAAATTACTCTGAGTAATGGTGGGTGTTAAATCGAGGAACACATTGGGGCAATATTGTGACATCAGTTAAGATTACGTTAACTTGGCCACCATACAAACAATCTGGTTTTCGAGTTACACATATTCTCTATTTAACATGACTTGCTGCACCTGGCGCTCTGCCAGCTGAATGGATGTGATGCGGGATGTTCGATGTTATAACTTGAAACAATATTCTCGGGGCAATTAATAGAACTGTGATAGTAAAAAAATATTTCATGGCTACACAGTCCGAAAAAGAAAATATATTGTTTATCACTGTAATCTATTTTATAAACAAAAGCTCACTAATAATATTTAAATGACATATTATGACAAAAGGAACATGTAGTAACAGGTCACAACTTAAATTCGAAGTCGGCACGGCTAATCGTTTGTAAAGCGAGCTAATATTGTTTGTAATCTATATTGGGCTAATAAGAAAGTTTTAAGAAGATATTTGTGAAAAAATATCGAACAAATAATTTAAGAGACACGTATAAATATTTTTTGATAGTAATATTTTATTCTTATATAAAACTAGATTGACAGTCCTTCTGACTGATTGTCAAGAAGATAAGGTCGCAATTTTAATTCTTGTATTTAACTTTTTATCAACTTTCACACAGTATAATGTAAAGTTTCACTTCGTTTCACAAGGCTACTGCTCGATTAATGCAAACAAAAGGAGTGCCTCAGCTTAATTCGATGCAAATCACTGAAAATCTGCTTTGATTGATTATTACTCAAGAACATGGCCTGTGACCGATTTTTACATCTTCAAACACTCACCAGAACCACGACAATTGATTAAAAATTGAATCAAATCATTTCAGTAATTACAGAGGACTTCGATGATATAGAATACATTTGAACCAACACCACAGAGCTTCGATCCTTACACACTGCTTAGAACTATCTTAATGCGGTATAATTTTGTTCATCTCATTATTTCCGATTCATACGACGTAGTATCTACATTTCTAATAACCCAAATAACTAATTTTATCAAGAAGCATGTTACTCAGTTGTATAATAGTTCGCAACATGCTTGCTTAACAACATGCTTCGCAACAATTAATTCTGTACTGCAGTGCCAGCTCTGTTTAATGTTTACAACTCCTCTATATTTAATTACTCAGTTTTCCTTGGGGATTATATTCAAATTAATATTAACCTTTACAATGTGTGGATATATAATAATTTTAATAATTCAAGTTCTCAACCGTTGTTATTAAAAATACTTGAAAAAAAAGCTCTCTCCACAAGCTAGACCACTCTTTTAATTCCTCGGAGTTAGTTTGTTATCATCAGTAATATGCTTAGAGTAAGTGATTACTATTTCATTTGTTGACATCGCTTTAAAGATTGATTCTTAGATGTAGATTGATTCTTAGATGTGTGAGAAAGATGGATTATAGAGTTTTTACTAATACTTCATTTTATTTAATTTGACGAATTACACTATTACTTTCAAGTAAAGTCAGCGCTGGCATAATGCGGGGAAAACTTTAGCGATTAATCACAATCTTTGTAAGTGCAGTAATTTTTAAGCTTTTAAGTCTATGAGTGATGCTTACGTGGCGTGAATATTAATTGTGAATATTTTTATGGCATATTTGTTTTATTTCAAGAAAAAGGTCTTTTAGATTTTTTTTACATAATATTATTTTAGGTAAGGTATTAGGAGTTGAAATGTATGTTAGGTCTATAATGTGTGTAATTTTTTACTCTATTGTTATATCTGGTCTGCTGTTAATGTTATGTTTGGTTTCTTCTAAAGGTGTACATTTCATTTCGTTAAAAGTGTCAACACCAGACTTTCGGATTGAGATAGTAAAACCCATCTATGATTGATTTCAATCTAAAATTGTAAAAAATGTTGTATAATTTTTCATAAATAAAATAACAACATAAGTAATATATAAGTAATATTGAGTTCACAACATATTTTATTGTATTGCATAAAATATGTTGTTATACATAGTACAATAGTTTCTACCACTCGGATCATAGATGGCTGGGGCTGGTTCATAAATAATTTATTACTCAAGGTGTACTTGTAAAAGGTAGAGGGACGTTTTCTGTCCAAAAGCCATAAAAAGTTCAATATATACTCATAATTACTAAATATATAATTACCCGGACATTCTCACGTAAATTAATTGAAAATTTGCCCCACTACTTCCAAACCCGTTCGGGGTGCCTACCTATTCATGAGCTCGAAGCATGGCGGACTCGCGTCCTGAATTGATATACTTATAATATTACCAACCCTGACAATATTTATACATTTTTTAAAACGTATTTTAAGCCTATTTTTACAGATGCAGTAAAATTTGTATGCACCATAAAATACTTTAATCATTCTAATAACTACAAAGAAAGGAAAACCATAAAAACATAATAAAAACGACGGATCTTCAGATAAAAACAATCTTAGCTTTCCTAAGAGACAGTCGTTTTTAATGATTAATTATGTTGTTATTTTATTTATTAAGTTTAGAGGTTTTTAGTAATATAGTAAAAGAAAAAGTAGATAAGATAGTTCGTAAAATATCTCAAAGAACTAGTTCGAAAGTCGTATCTGAGTCAGAAAAATCCTTTTTCGCCTTACTTTTATAAAAGTTTCTTTCAATCCTCAAATATTTTTTTTAGTGACTTTGTAATACAATTATTTCGGTAAAGCAAAGTGAAAACAAATAAATGAGTAATGTTAAAAGTTGTCTATAAACGTCCTTTGCCATTTTAATCTTATTTCAGTTTTTAAATGAATAGAGAATATCAAATCCTTACCACAGGTTCATAAGAGGAGGGGAGCTAATGCCGGGAACCTCCTCGTGGGCAACAATGGTTACTGAGAACCTTTGGGTTCTTCCGTTGGCTATTGCCCGGCACGGTGGGGTTCGTGCCCCGTCCATGGCTGGCCAGGGTGGGTAACCTTTCGGGGTATTTCTCTGATTAGCAGAGGGGACTGTAGAGCGGTCCCGTGGCTGTATGGGGGGGGGCTCGGGCGTCTTTACATAGTTTGATCACGTTGGAAAGTAGGCCTGGTCATTGGTGGTGAGAGGGCGTAGGCCCTCTTTGCCGGGGTCAGCTGCGGGATCACTCCTGGTACTTCTCTGATAGCAGAGTTGACTGTGGGGTGGTAGCTGTGTTGGGGGTGCGCGGCGGTATCTTTCTTGCTGAGGCAGAGGCCGTCTGCGACGGTTAGGATCTGGACCTGTTTCTACCAAGCACTGCGATGACAGTGATCGTTGCCTGGTGCGAACGCCATGGTTGCGCTTGGTGATGGTTAGTCTTTTTTTTTTTTTTTTTTTTTTAATAGTTCGTGCTTTGTGTTCCTCCGACTTGGATGGATCGGAGTCTGTGTCTGGGGTAATTAAGTTTTTCATTTTGTTTAATTTTATTGGGTGCACGTTTTGGTGTTTGTAATGTTGTTCCTTCTAGCATGTTTTAACTTATATTCTAAACTTATGTTCTGTGTTCTATACAATAATTCCATTTACGATGCCATATGGCACCGCAGGTAAGTAAACTAGTAATCTTATACATTTCGTTTGCGTACACCTGCTTATATTTTATTCTTATTTTGACAGTTTGATTAGAAGATACTTTAATACATGTTTCAATTATTATTATTGTGTTTGCTAACTTTTAGCAGGTATTACTATTTCTATATACAGTTTACAATTTGAATCTTCCTTCTTTTATAGATATTTATGCTATTTACATTTCCAACTATTTATGTATTGTATTTTAATATCCTATTTAGAGTAATGTCATTTATTTACAAGCTACTATTTACGCTTCTATTTATTTACAGTTTTACTATTGTTTTAGTATCCTGTTAAAGGTAATCTTATTTGTTTACAAATTACTATATTCACTACTTTATTTACAGTTTTACAATTTTATGATATGACCAATGTTATTTCTGGTTTCTTCTTTCTTTCAGGTTCACAGCAGTCATCTTGAGCAGGTGCAGCGATGCCGCGCAGGTAAGTAGAATTTCATTTTGATTCTTCTATATACATATATTTTATGAGTCCCTTTTTCCTTGCAGGGGTCCGGGGACGAGGACCGCGGTACTGTGAGTATATATACTCATTTACGTAAGTATACATTTACTTATTTTATTTTATTATTATTATTATTATTATTATTATTATTATTATTATTATTATTATTTTTTTTTTTTTTTTTATTATTATTATTATTTTTTTTTTTTTTTATATATATATACATTTGTACACTGTTTCTTGGCACGGATCGTTTGGCCATGCCGGGGCCACATTGGCACAATGTAGCCTGCGTCCGGGTGTGTGTCTTCTTCGTGATATTCCCTCTCCGTGTATTACGTTGATTGCCGGGGGGCATTGCAAAATGCCTACTGTGCAATCATGTTGTCTATACTGGTTGGTCCTGGGACTGCCGTGTGTTCCACACGGAGCCAGGGCACTCGTAAGTCCTAGAATTGGTTGGGATGGTCCTTTCCACTGATTTGTTCCTGTGAGCCAACCGGTTATCCGGCATGGTGAGCTTGACCTGTGCCCCAGTTGTCGTCGTTAGCGTTCCTGTTCCAGTACCGTCGGGTCCCGTCACGTCGGTCAATCAGGTCAGTTAGTCTTATTTTCGTTAATGATTTTCCGTCCCACATAACGGCAGTACCTCATAAAGACCTCGAGTGCTCCAGGATTAGTCATAATGTCAGGTAAGTTTTGTCTACTTATTGTCATGTCTATTTCTATTTCAGTGTCATGTCTTCTGTTCATAAACCTGGGGCACTCGGTAAGTAAGTGAATTATCTCCTCCTCCGCGGCGTCGTCGCATCTGCACGTCGGGCTGTCAGTCAGTTTAAACCTGTGTAAGTACCCCGCAAACCCACCGTGTCCGGTTAGAATCTGCGAGGTAAGTGAATCCATGTCCAGTCTTGTCACTGTCTTTTTTGCAAGTCTTACATCTGGCAAGAATGCTTTGGTCACCGCAGCTGTTTCCCCTGATGTGTATCGCTCCTGCCAAGTTTTTACGGTCTGGTCGCGTATTGTTCTTTTGGCATAAGATAGGGGGAACTCATCGTAACACGCCGCCCTCTTTGTATTCCTGGCCGCGTCCTTCGCCAGCTCGTCTGCCCTCTCGTTCCCACGCACACCCACATGCGCCTTGATCCAAAATAATCTTATTTTACCACCCTTTCTAGTTATTTCCTGTATGTTATTGATAATTTTATGCGCAAGTGGGTGCTGTATTGGTTCCGTATTTAGGGCCTCCAGGGATGATCTGGAGTCTGTTAATATGTTTGCTTCCTTCCAGTTTTTCTTTGCTACGGTGTTTGTGGCCGTCTCTATCGCCAGCAGCTCCGCCTGAAACACCGTGCAGTGTTTTGCCAGGCGCATTTTGCGAAAGTAAACCTCTCTGCCATCCTCCCACACAGTTAGAGCAGCCCCCACGTGGCCGTCGATTTTACTTCCATCAGTGAAGAGTTGCTTTCCCGTCATGTTGTGGGCTTGTTCTGTGGTGGGAGTTAGCTCCTCTAAGCAGGTGTACCTTTGCATTTGGCGTTTTGCAGGGTGGGGGAGCTCCAGTTGGTCCACCCGCTGTTCCAAGCAGTAATCGTCCGTGATGTTATCCAGTGGCCTTCCCCTTCGGACTTCGTAAACTCTGGCGTACTCCGTGATCTGCAGGTCCAAGGGGAGGATTCCTGCCAGGATGGTTGCCGCATGTTTGGATACTGTGCGGTGTGTGTGGGCAATCTTTTGGGCGAAGCCTCTTTGTACCGTTGCCAGTTGTTTTAGGACATACTTCTTTTTTATTTCTGGTGCCCACACGCTCGCTCCGTACGCCATTATTGGTACTATAACCGCCGTGTACATGGTGTAGATGATTGTGGGGTTTAGGCCCCAGGTCGCCTTTGCAGCCCTAGACATCTGCCGGTAGATTCCCAACGCTTTGCCTGTTGTAGCTGAGATGTGCTTCGCGAACGTAAGACCAGAGTCAATGGTGACCCCCAGGATTTTGATTGCGTCAGTTATTTCGATATGTTCTCTGCCCATGCGTAGGATCGGGTTGTCGTATTTCAATTTCCTGGTTGCCACCATCGCCTTGGTCTTATGCGGTGCGAATCGAAGCTTATTAGCTCTTCCCCATTTTTGGACGATTTCCAGGGCTTTGTTGGCGTGGTCTTGTATTTTGATAGTTTCGTGGCCGGAGAAGACTAGGACCACGTCGTCGGCGAATGCTTGGCTGTGTATGCCATTTTGGTCCAATTCATTTAAGAGCGTGTCCAGTAGTAGGTTCCAGAAAAATGGGCCTCCCACGGAGCCCTGGACACAGCCTTTAGTTGTTTCTCTTACTGCCTTTTGACCCATGTAGCTGATTCTGACCTGTCGTCCCGTAAGGTAACTTTCAACCATCCTCCCCAGGTTCCCAGGGCATCCCATGTCGGCCAGCCGGTTCTTAATGGCAGGCCACCACGCGTTGTCAAAGGCACCCTCTATGTCTAGTGAGACTAGAACAACTATCTCCTTAGCATCTCGCTTTCCTCTCACATAATTGACCAGATCATAGAGGGCGTCCTCTGTACAACGCTGTGGCATGAACCCGTATTGGCGTGGGTTTAATTTGGGGAGGAGGTGCCAACGTAGCCTTCTCACTACTATTTTTTCCAGTATTTTTCCCAGTATACTGAGTAGTCCTATTGGCCGATAGGATTTAGCCTCGTTATGATCCGTTTTCCCAGGCTTCCTCAGAATCACCACTTCAGCCACTTTCCAGGGTGCGGGAAACAGTCCCAGTCCCAGTTCCAAGCATTTATTGAGCAGCGCGAGGAACTGATTTGGTGTTTTCCTTATTGCCGCCAAACAGATGTCAGCCGTCAGTCCATCGGGGCCAGGAGCCTTCCTAGGGCTGAACGACGATGACGCCGTTTCTAGTTCCTCGGCCGTTATCGGTGGGTCATCGGCCGCGGTGCACAAGGGCATTCTTGCCGCTCTTTGTCTTGCTGAGGTGTGCTGCTGCTCGTCATCCCCGCTCACGTCACAGGGAAAAAAGGCGTCCGCCAGATGTTCTGCGGACTGTTGTGGACTCAGGGTGACGCCATCTTTCACCATCAGGGAGTCTTCATTTCTTTTATGCGTAGTCCTTATTATTCTGTATATAGAGTCCCACATAGTTTCCGCCTTTTGTTTATTGCAGAATTCGACCCAGCTGCGAGTCTGTGCCGTCTTTGCCGCTTCCTCATACTTATTTCTGCTTGCTAGGTAGTCCTCTATCACATACTTCCTTCGCTTTTCCGCTGCGCATCTAATCCTTCTCCTTTTCGTCTTCATATCCGTCTTCAGTGCCGTAAGCTCGTCACTCCACCAGGGGATAGGGGGTTTTTTGTGGTACTTAATTTTGGGAATGGATGCTTCGCTCGCACTGGTCACCGCCTCTACATAGCTCTTCACTTTCTCCTCTAGCTTTTCCTTTCTGTCTATTCCCATTATTCCCTCTTGTGTTAGACCCGCGTCTTCCATGTATCTGTCCAATTCCCTCCCAAAGGTTTCCCAGTTCGCTTTCTTACATTTATATATCCTTGTAGTGCTCTTCCTGATCTCCTCTTTTGCTTGCCTTTTGACTGAGAAAGTTATAGCATTATGATCAGAGTTTGTAACCCCCACCTCCACTGACCAGTCGTCCACCTTCGCGTATAGGTCCACCGTGCAGGCCGTGATGTCCACGATACTTGTATACACCCTCCCGTTCCTGATTGCCTCGAAAGTGGGGTGATCGCCAATGTTGAGCAGGTGCAAGCCATGACCGTGTATGTACCTACTCAGCTCTCCTCCCCTTTGGTTTTGGCGGATGCTACCCCACCATGGGCTCCAGGCGTTTACGTCCCCACCGACTATTGTGTTCCTGTTCCCGGCCTTCCGCAGCAGTTTCGTGACGTGCCCAAGGTAGGGGTCCATGTCTTGGTCCCCTTCAAAATATAAGGAGATGAAGGTAAGCACTCCATGGTCCAGCATGGTCCAGCTGGTGATGGTTAGTCTGGGCGTGGTGGATTCCCCACTTATGCCTTTTTCTTGCTGGTTTCGGTTGATCACCGTGGCCGGCGGTTAAGGTCTTGGGTGGGGGAAGGGGATCCCTCCACAATCTTTCAAGCCTCGAAAGAGGGATGGGTTTTCTCTCCGTGGCTCACGTCGGGGCATCGCGGTGAGTGCGAAAGCGATCCCGTGGTGTCCCATTGTGACGGCGGCGGCAACCATTAGGTTTAGTGATTAGGAGTCTCACATAACCGGAGGTGGTTATGTGATCATCTCCTGGATGGAGGTGTGTATTCATGAGTATTCCTGACGTTTAAAAAAAAAGGAATCAGAAGAACGTTGCCGTTGATTAAAAAGCATTTTGGAACGTGGGCGATTCGGACCAGATGAGTGCAGTATTGCGTGTATGCGTGTGTGGCTGGACCTGCGTTTTGTAAAGCGCAAACTTCACTGTGTTGATTCTACATTCTGCCTGCCGCAATGTCTGCCATAAAAAGCCCCCGATACAAAGAGACCTATCAAAAGAATAAAAACAATATTATTATATGCTTATTCAAGTCGTTGCGTCGGGGTACGTACAACGGTACGTACGTTGACGATGGTGTCTAGTTTACGAAGTTACGAGAGCTTATAGTTCGTATAGTCATACGATTCGATATAGTAATTTCACTAATTAAATTAAATGTTTAATTTTTTTTTTCTACTTTTTAAACGTTACGTTTTTAAAAAAATGTTACTGGTTTCACTATTATACTAAATGAATTTACGGATACACAAATTTTCACTAGCTTAAATATTTCTATCAATATTGTATAAGAATCTTTCCCCCGCACCAATGAAACCTCAATATCTTGGAGTCGTCTGTTTCTATTTTGACCAAAAGAACCATTTCGTTGAACCAGGCTTTTGATTAAAATAAAACCGCAATCAAATCCGTTCACGCGTTTGGCTGTTAAGTTATCACAGTCAGACACATAGATACGCAGATACTCAGATCGACAGGTCAAACTTATAACACCCCTCTTTTTGAGTCGGGGGTTAAAAATTCACCTTAAGAATCACATTTTTCTTTTAAACACTATTTAAATTGGAAGAATCTAATGACATGACCTACTAAATTCTATGAAAATCAGCTTAGTAAAATAAAAAAAAAATTGGAGTTTGAAGAAGTTCAGTCTCAAATTGAATGTAGTGAGTATAGATATATAGATTTATGTATTTGATAATACATTACATCTCTCTTTTATCTACAAGGAGAATTTGAAAAAATACTAAGCCTATGAATCTATACATATAATAAAATTGTCATTGATCGATTTGTGTATGGAAAATTTAAAAAAAATAAAGCAAATGATGATGTGCCTTTATAAGAGGAAGAGAACCCAAAACAATGGTTTTATATTTTGTCTGTTTGTCTGTATGTCTGTATGTTTGTGCACGCAAACTCAGAAATTGTTAAATAAATTTGGATGCAGTTTATTATTGTAACAGTCTTCACTTAACATTTAGTGTTTATTTTATTTAAAACGGTTAAGAAATAAAAAAGTTATGTCAATTTATTTGGATCACGTAATAGGTACCAAGTAAATCTTCTTCTATACATGTAACCAATCATGTATACATTAAAAATATTACAAAATAAATAGCCAGGATGTGAAGGGATAACTAACAGAATTCATTTCTAAATAAAAAAAAAAATCTAATTATCGGTTTGTCTTTTAGTTGTGCAGGCAACTCGTAAAAATATAAAGCCAATTTAAATAATTTTTATACATAAAAATTGAGCGTCACTCTGAATAGCATTTAGTTTTTCACTTTCATTGCACACTTTTCACTCTACCAATAGATATATGTATTTAAAGTCATCAAAAAAATTATCTATATACAATACAAAAAAGTGTAACTCATCGCTATCTGTATATGGAAAATATTAGAAAATATTAAAGCAAATGATGAGGGGACTTTATACAAGCAAGAGAACCCAAAACAATGGTTTTTCATTTTGTCTGTTCGTCTGTATGTCTGTATATGTCTGTATGTTTATTCACCCTAATCTCAGAAACGTATTAAACGATTTGGATACAGCTTTCGGGAATATGTTGTAATTGACTCCACTTAACATTTTGCTTTTTTGGACAATCTAGTAACAAATAAAGAAGTTAATAATGTCTTCTTTTGGTACCATTGTTACTAATCAACGATTAAACATAAAAAAATATACATATGTAAACTAGAAATACTCCTATAGGTATGTAAAAACTACTTAATTGAGTGCGATGAAACTTTGAAGGTTTATAGTTTTTACATACATTGGTATGTACAAAGGGTATGTTTTGTCGAAATCGAAATCTACGCGTACGAAGTCGCAGGCACAGCTTGTTATGTAATAAAGTTGAATGAATGATGTAAAATACATAACTTACAACTCACACGGGGGTGCCTAGTTTTTACAGCCGTAGTCACTTACACAACTAATAATTGTTCTAAACAATTACAATAACTTAATTTTTAGACCCAGTTTAGCATCGGAATAGTGTAGTTATTTAATTTAATATTAGATAAAACAATTTCACCATCCCAAAATTATTATGTAATTATAGTTTTGTAGTGATATAATAATTGTAAAATAATCAATAAATGAATATAGATTATTCAGTTTAAGGTCTCACAATAGCAGTAGTGCTAAGAGACGTAGGTATACGAATATTATATGCGCATGGAGTTGCTGGTTTTAATTACACATGAATTAAATCTCATTATATAGTGTTGTTGCATTTATATTAAAAAATTGCTCAAATTATAATCAAAAGTTAAAAGTTAAATTTTATTAAACACTCTGTCACAGGGTGTGGTTGTAACGAAATCAATAAAATGCAAATACACTATATTAGCGTGACTTGTTTCAACATTGCCGAGTTTACAAAATGGCGATACTGATACAAAACACGTTTCAGTCACGCCTTTCAGATACAGAATGGTTATTTCAATTATGGCGATCAACCATTTCAAATTTAGTTTAATAATTCTTTGTAAAACCAAAGTGTTAATATTTTGTTAGCTTTATTAGTTGTATTAAAATTGTTGACACGATGATTCATATAATTGTTATAGGTACCCAAAATCTAAATCACCAAGTTCACCATGACCGAACGGATATTTATTGAATAAAAACAAAGTTTAAGGTTATTGAACAATTTAACAAAATAGCGGCAGAATATATACAATTAGCGCAATAATTTAACGATTAATATCCACTTTTAAACGTGAACATTGTGTTGACTATCAAGGTATTGGCCGGCACAAACAGATATTGGCGGATACAACACTACTTGTTATATGTGAATTAAAACCGATAAAAAACTAAATAATCGGCAATGGATTAATTACTTTAACTTTTATTATTTAAAAGATATGGCTATTTGTTTAAAAAATATTTAATTATATACATAAAATATCTCTATTTGTCAGGGATGCTCCCAACAAGAGGGAAAGACGTTAAAGCGGGAACAATAAGGGATTAATTAGAGAATTACCAGCTGTTGAAAACCTTCGTTAGCTTTCATAGTACCCTGCGCTGGTGTTTGTAGTTTGATGAACATATTCAATACTCCTATTGATTACAAGCTTCGGATGTAAAGCAATCTTTGTAATAATAATGGTTTACAAAGAATACAAAATTTACAACAGCCACTAAACTAAACCACATAGGAAAAATACATATGAATTCTTTTATGCATTACTTATGTGCGGTCAGTTAGTTGCCTTTAATACGAGTACATTCAATGAATAATCTTCAATAGAAAAGTGTGCAAGCAAACAAGTTTAATACAAAATATCACGAAATTAATGCATTTTTTAATTATTCTTGTCATTATCATTATTTTATTTTTTAATAATCAGTTCTTTGTTAATATTTTTCAAAAATATTTGATAAAATTTCTTCAATTTCATTTCCTCGTACCAGGAGAATGTTATAATTGATTGAGAGTTTAGTAATAAATATGTTGAGATTAATTTGACTTTTATAAATGAGGCGGCAGTTATTAGTTTTTATTTAATAAATTGCATGTAATTGTATGTGCATAGATTTAAGTTACTTTAGTGTTTAATATTCAAGGTGTTTATAAATAGTAGGTAATAGGCTACTACCACGGATAAAAGGTAAATGGAGGAACGCAATTAATCTCATTGAAAATTTATTAAGAATAATATAACAAATAAGTTTCCGGTTGTATGAAATATTAAATAGAATTTTAAAATAATAGTATATAGAATTTTAAAATAAATAGAATTTTAAAATATAGAATTTTAAAATAATAGTATATAGAATTTTAAAATAAATAGAATTTTAAAATATAGAATTTTAAAATAATAGTATATAGAATTTTAAAATAAATAGAATTTTAAAATATAGAATTATAAAATAATAGTATATAGAATTTTAAAATATAGAATTTTAAAATAATAGTATATAGAATTTTTTTATTAATATTGTATTTTTTGTTCTAAAAGTTAATTCATTTAACGGATTATAAGAACAAAGACCGTAAAGAAGAGTTGAATTACTGTAATCTAAAGGGTAAGGGAAAAAGATAATGAATGCGCCCGTCTCTCAGATTTACTCAGTTTTCTCTTAAATTATTTGAGGGTGGAAATACTTTATTTCATGCATTAGATTCTGAAACTAATCTACATAATATATTAGTGTTTATTTGTTACTGTGTGATTTAAAGAAGTGGGAGAGTTAGCGTGCTTACTGCTAAAACATTTTTTACCAGTTAACTAACATGTCTATAAGAAAAACAAAACTAGGATAATAAATTGATTAACAAAAGAAAATACTATTTATAATAATTAAATATATATATATATATATATATATATATATATATATATATATATATACATCTTAGTTCAGTAAAAAAATATTTTGATTACCGTTTATTACGTTACGTTACGTTAATTTTTTTATTGTGTACCGGGCTATTATCCGGTACATTGAGACTTCCTCTGTTTGTGACAGAGAAATAACTGGCCGTCCGAGTAGTGTTCGTACAAAAAGGTGGACAAAGCATTAAGGAAAAGAATCCTAAGAAATCCTGTCCGAAAGCAAAATATTTTATCTGGGGAAATGAAGATATCACCTAGAACCATGTCGCGTATTTTAAGAGACGACTCAGGACTTGACTTGCCTATAAGAGACACATTGGTCATTTCTTGACTGATAAATTAAAGATGAATACGGTGGTAAAAGGATACAACTAATGAAACAGTACGCAATAAAGATTATTCTTATTCTTGTTCCAATCAAAATTATCCTTATTCTTATTAAAGGGAGGTAACAGAAAAATTTTGTTTACGGATGAGAAAAAAATTACAATTGAGCAACATTATAACAAACAATATGACCGTATTTATAACGGTTTATGTAACCTGATGTTTACTGAATGATATGTACTTTATATTAGTAAGTCTTATTTTATCTAAATGTGTTTCTGTCTAACTAGTGTTACGGTATCACTATTATATTTATACCGTTGCAGGCTTTTACCTGAAGTAATATTTCAATAATTATAATTTCATAATTACCGATATTGAACCAGAATATCCTAAGGACGAAAATAATTTAATTCTATGTTCCGCTATTCTTAACAGAATCTTCTGCTCATGAGTCATTTCATTATAAATTATTCATTCCACCAGCCATTCAGTTCAGCCCTTTCATTGGTTTTTGCACCTTTGTCTGCATAAGAGTCGTTAAATAACTGACGTAGAACAAGGCGATGCTAACTAAATTAAAGACTATTAGTCGGGAGACTAGAATCCATTGTTAAGAAGTATGAAATATTTATGCTTAACCAATGTCAAATTATCTGTTTGAAAAGAGTATCAGTAGCACGTGCATGTTCCCGGGTGCTGCCAAACGAATCACAACCCTGAGTCGGGCGGCGTAACCGCAACCTTGCGACCAAGATTTGATGACCTGTTGGTGTAGTGGTTAGTAACTCTGACTACACCAAATGTTGTGGGTTTGATCCCTAAATGGGACAATTCTTTGTGTCATCCATAGATTTTGCTCAGTCTAGGTGTACTTATTGTCCTTTATTTAATTTGTTTGTTTATACTCCTTCTAAATATTCAGAATATATTTAATAAACGACCAAACCCAGAAATACAGACATCTATGTGCATCACATACATGCCTTTCCCTGTCGGGAATCGAACCCGAGCCCTATTGCGTTAATATACTACGTTAGCCGTCTACGCTAACCACGAGACCAACGAGGCGGTAAACAATAGGCAAAAATTCTCTACCAGTCATCCCGAAACATATATTGTAGAAAGACAAACGAGAATACGGGTTATATTATATTACGGGTTATATTATACGTAGCATTAAAATTTTGTTGTAAATGTATATGTTATATAAATATCAGCCGTATTCTTCGTCCACTATTTTTGTGTTTTGAACAATACACACAAAATGTAAGAATTTAATGTTAGGATTACCTGGAATAGAACGCTTATTTGCTATCATTTTATACATTTACATTTTATATAGTACGTTTGAAATTCTACAATATAATACAAACATTTATCCTTTTTGCCTCTAATGTGTTGACTTACAATTGCTGTATTAAACTATATTTAATTAAATTACATTTGTAGGACGGTGAGCCTTTACAAGTTTTGTGAGTTCAGTAATTGTAAGTAATCGCTAAGCATGCACAATTTGAACAGACAGACCGACAAAAGTTTAATTGTCCAACTGGATAGCGAGACAGTAGTTCAATGGTAAATGGTCAAAATCTCAGGAGTTCGAATGTTGCTGATTTTAATATAATTTTTTATTGATTTTTTATTTACTATTTATTTTACCCATAGATAAGAAATATATTTTACTTATTTTTTTATAGAATATATACAGATAAATATTAAATATATTTTAGACAATTTCATCAGCCAAACAACATCAATTTATTTTGTCAATTACAATTATTATTTATTTATCGACACGTATCTAGATATGAAAATTTATAAAGAATTATACTTATTACACTTTTATTTTGTATGTTCTTTAATTTACTGCATTAAAGTTAATTATAGTTTTAATTACTTTTACTAACTCGGGAAGTATTGGCCATTCTAATCAAAACATTGCTGTAATTTCTTTTTGGAATCCTTTGTAAGCTGAAAAATTATATATTGGCTAAAGGCATATTTGAAATATAATAAAAATCTTTCACAGATGTTTGATACATTTAAAACTAATTAATATTATTCAAATTCTCTCCTAAAACTTGCTCTGAGAAATCGCCTATCGTTTAATAAATGGGTGACGTCACAGACACATAAGTGTCAAAAATACTTCAGTCACTGACTCTAATAAATTAATTATGTACAAATATTTTTATCTACATAATCTAATACATCTAGCTTTTGCATGCAAATAGCTTGAGCCGTACCAGTGCGATAGTACACAAACTTTAACAATTACTCATAACGTCTCGTGACTGCAGCTGTTTCATACACAGTACAGCACGCCACAGCTAAAGTATGATAGCGGTACATTCCTATCTTTATGCTAAAACAACGAATACTGCATTTCAAGAACTTGTTGAACTGTAAAAAAATATAAGAATAAAATTCGTAGTCCCTCAAAGCATTTGAAAAGTGTCTGTAATTATTAGGTTAAAAAATTGCCATATGATATAAAATATTGTTAGCTTTAGGTGGAGCAATATCGTCCCTTCGCTCTGCCAACTGAACTGCCGTATTTATAAATGTATCAATTTATACAGGGTTATTTTTAAGTACTTGACCACCTCTTGCAGGCAGCCTCGCTACATCGATCTCAACAAATTGTTTTACGATTTTTTACAAATCTTGATAAACAAAACAAAAAAACGGAACAAAAAAAAATTTTGCTCCCTCTATTACTTCTTACTCTGTATTTTGTAAGAAGAACTTAAAAGGTCAACGCCCGCGCGCTTTACCTACGTTCAGAGTTAATGGCAGTTCAGAGGCAACAAATAAATTTTGTATGGGTAAACTTAAATTCTTAAAACTATTAATTTTATAAAGTCGTAGAACAAATGTTGTTAGAATTGATAAAGAGAGGCTGCCTCCAAGAGTTGGGCAATTAATTTCAAATAACCTTCTTTATTATTACGTATTTATCAGAATGGAGGATCAAGTTAAAACCAATTAAAATGTTTTGCGATGCTTATTTAAATTATAAATTAATATAGAATAATTAAGCATAAATATGAGCAGAATTCAAATCTGTGACGCCTGGGAGAACAGCTGGTCTCAGATAAAATATACGTATTGAACTTTTCTTATAGGACGGAACTTATAAAATCCTACTCTAGGTTAATGCCTACGTTAAACAAGGAACTTTCAATCATAGATTAAAATTTCTAATATCTTATACTTAGACGAGCCTGTTAGGGAATCTGTAAGTATTTTTTGTGTAGATAATGGGACAAAAATAACATTTCTCGAAGAATGACGTTAGAAGGTAGCACGGAACATTAATTCATAACTATTGATAGAACCCGGGAAGAAAGAAACGTGCATTCAATACTCGGAAATAAATAAATAAAAGGCAAAAAAAATATAAAAGTATAATTCTGGTTGAACTGATAGTATCGATGTTGTGAAATAAGTCTTTGGAGGGAGAATGATTGATTGCCATCATTTAAAAAAGTCTTCTGTACGTGAAAGGCGTGACTGAAACGTGTTTTGTATCAGCATTACCATTTTGTAAACGCAGCAACGTTGAAACAAGTCATGCTGATATAGCTTAATTGCATTTTATTGATTTGATATAACAGAAAGTAGTTAATGTTATCGGATTTAATGATGTTATTTTTAATTTAAACATTTTTTTACTTAATATTTTTCTTTATGATATTTTCACAATACGGATATATAACGATTTGTAAGGGCTGTTTCCTATCAAAAGTTAGTATTATGATACAACTTCATCAGTCTAATCAAACAACTGCGTGGCACAATGTAAGCTAATGAAGGCTTTTAGAAGTTTGGTTTTCGCAAATTCACTTAACGTGTTCGGACTCACGTGTAACCCTGACGTATGGAGTTACGGTTTGTTAGATGTTGCTTTTAGGAAATCATTCAAAGGTTACATTATTTTTCATTTTTGCTATTGCGCTTTAGATACTAAAGAAAATTGTCTAAAAATAAAACCTATCTCAGTCAATTAATATTCAATACAATTTTCATGACAGAAATTGATTATATTTATTTTAATACAAGCTTAGAGCTTAATTTCATTAAAAGTCGTAAGGCGTAAGATGTACAAAAAGCTCCGAATAAGAATAATATCAATAATAATAGGAACTTAATTCAAGTAACACATAGAAGCAGGAATATATTTAAAAACGAAAAATTAATATAGTAATTTTAAATGCTACTGAAAAAGACATGAAAAAATAGAAGTCGAATATCAATTCGTTTTACCTTTTTTTTACAAAAAATATCTTTATTATTGAGAGAAGACTAAAAAGGTTTTAGTAGACTAAGACGGTCTAATAAAGCTGGAAGAACCAAGTCTCTTAAGAGAACATGCAGTGTCGCTTCTATTATTAATTTGGAACATGATGGAAGACTATGGTGTGACAGTCACATGCTTAGATTAATATTCCTTGGTTCTTTATATAATAATGTTAAATTTATTTAAATGTTATTAATTAGCATAGAAGGTCGGTAACACCAAAAGTGTTAAATTATAAGATATTTATAGATTTGATTATAAGCCATGTTTATCGAAGGTTAAAAAGTGAAGAGAAAACTTGATATCCTGTTTGAAACATATCTGGGCGCTGAGCGCTTGGTAAAACTGTAAGGTTTACACTAACATAGTTAGCCTTTGTTTTTGACCAACAAAACAGAAAGCTGAAAATATCGTATAACATATGTTCGTTTATTTAATTAAATGATATATTACTAATAAATTCGAATATTGATTGTTTACATAAACAAACACTGTCATTTTTACAATATGTTTTTCTTATATCGGATTCGTTGCGCTAAGATTTAATCATTATATAAAACTAATCAAAATGTATTAATAGTCTTACCTCAAATGATCGCAAAAAAGTAGAATGTTGCCTGATGATATGATGAATGATAAAAAATAGTTTCTATCTATCCAATCTATTATTATTATATCAACATAATATTCATAAAATAAAGTTTCTGACATCTGAAAAGCGGCAAAAACTTTCAGAATATTTCACAAACTCTATAATTTAATATTAACTTTTCTAATCCAAGACTTTTATTTGCTTTCAAACTCAAACAAATAAACTGTTCTTTAAGCTTTGCTTGTTATTATTATCTATATTATTATATATATAATCCGCATCTTTTGACAAGAACGATTAAAGTAGGTTTCAGATCACTAAACATCATTAAGCTACAACAAGAGAGTCAAGTATTAATAAACAATGATGCAGTCACATTCCTCTGTTAGATACTTATTATTTTTATAAAGTACTAGCTTCTTCCCACGGCTTCGCACGCCTTAAATTCGTAGTAAAACAATTCCCCTTTTCCTTTTTTGTATTAGCTTCTATATGACTTATTTTAAATGATACAATCAAAATTACGAATCGGCAGACAGCGCTCACTATCAAAAATCTATTTAAAGTTTTTAATAAGGATAGAATATTAGATACCTACTATAACTTTTTTATACCTCTCTTGTTTTAACTTGAACGTCCATTTGAATACTTTTAAACAGAGTACCTACTTAATAACTATTCTAACCATATATCACACTTATAGATTTTCATTCAACAATCAAAATATGACCATGTAAACTTGAAGAATTCTGAGCTACACAATCGACGTCATTTTGACCATCAACTTGCAGGTCTGGTTAAAATCAAAAATTATTTAATAAATTAAAATAAAAAAATATTTATTTAATTAAAATAAAAAATTCTGGACATTCAATTACCAATATGCATTAACAATATTTTCAATACTGAACATTCACAAAAGCCATTTTTGAGATGGTTTGCAGTGTTCCATTATTCCATATCATAGTGCGCCGGCCCATCGTACCGCGCGCCTCAAACTCGATGTCCCTATATTTGAAATGTGTAATATCTGCGAAAATATTCATTTAAATTACATGCTGTACAGGGCTATATTGTTTCATATTAAATGTAAAATGTATTTAAAGTACTTAATTACATAAGGATTAATGCTGTATTGCTTAAAATCGCTTACTAAATAAGTCATTATTTCTCCTAAAAAATAAAGGATTAAAGTTGGCTATTGTGGGTTATCCCTAAGAGATAATTATATACCATCGCAAGGTCATCGTCATCTTCGTCGTCATCATCAGGTCAGGCAATCGTAAGGTATACAATATATTACAATAGTAAATTATATTGCTCTATCTCGTAGAGTTCAGTCAGCGTTTGCTATGTAAGCACAAAACAATGTGTTTGTTTACAACTTCGCATTAGAAATTTTGAAATTATCAATGGTTCTATTATATATTAAGCATGTTATTATACATATAAATCTTCCTCTTACATCACTCTATGTAATAAAAGAAACTGCATCAAAATCCGTTGTGTAGTTTTAAAGATCTAAGCATACATACAGACATAGGGACAGACGCGGAAAGCGACTTTGCTTTATACTATGTAATGAAGTTTAAGTGAATGTAATGGTATTTCACTATAGGTGCACTAAGAATAGTCTTAAATCCTCTGAAGATGTCATAATCAGGAATAAGTTTATACTTATTTCTGACAATGATATCTTTAGATGACTTGAGACCGCCAGACTTTAGAACATATTTTTTATTTATTTTTTTTATTGGAAAAATTCGTTACGCATCATCCCATCGGCCAGGAAGGTGATGACCGAGGGGGTATGTGGGACTACCCGGCAGCATAGAGGACGCTGCCATTTTTAAGGCTACCCACTAAAAAACCAATGGTTGACCTCATCGGCTTAGTGGAACACTCATTTGAAGTGCCCCTATCAACTTAGGGCACCCTCACGGCGTAGGCCTATGGTGGGCGTGGTGGGTGGTGGTCACCCTCCTCTCCCGCCCAAACTTTAATACCTTATGTCAACCTCTTAGGAGGTGATTTTTTGAAAAAAAAGTAGTCTAAGCTGGACCTTCAATTATTTTTATTGCAAATTACATCCATATAAGGCCGGTGGAGGTCTAAGATCCAATAGAAGCTTACAATTTGAGATAAAAATTTATTTGCTTTCATGTATTTTTAATAACCCTTGTTGGGAACTTGAAGGATTACAAGTTTGATTACATTATGTGCTGAGTCGAACTGAGCCGCGGAAAAGAACCTTTAATCATATCGCTTCGTTACCTCGAAGAATTTCTAAGGTTTTCGTGGTTTACTCCACATATATATTTTTTTTTCATATATTTTCTATCAGAGAACGATTCAGCGTATTGTTGGATATTAAAAAAAATATATACTTTCTGGGTGTACTTTCGGATTGTTTTATTGAATGTTTATCTGACATAAATGATGTGAGGTCATCTGCACCAGAAACATTAAATAATTAGGATAACATTATTGCTTAGCTTTTGGCTATTTGCTATTAAAGGAAAAGATGATAGGGATTGAGATGACTCAAGTTATATGTTATATAGGTATGTTTGAATATTATATATGACAATTGTAGCTGATTTTTAATTTTAGTAACTAAACACGAGACAAAAATAAAATAAAGAACTGCAGTGGAACCTATTACCAAACAATTTTGTTAAACAATTCTTGAACTGAAGTAGCTTTCTTTTACGTATTCATAAATACATATTAATATTATTTCAATCCGTGTAAATTTAAGGCATAAAACACAGTCACTTCAGGGATATAAAATATTTATTTGACTTGTCGATATCATTTAACACCAGTTTATGGTTAATTCTGTTTCCTTTCTATTTTGGTTAATGATTAATTCACCGAGGCGGACAGCGATACGGTAGCTCAATTGGTAGAGCGACGGGACGATTTTCATGATATCGCGGGTTCCTGCCTGTATCGGTTTATTTTTCATTCTATATTTATATAAATCTATAGGAACTATATATAAATAAGATAAGGAAACGCTGTTTCAATAAATTTTTAATTAAAAGTAAATAATTAATTAATAAAAATATTTATAAACAATTGGACAGGTATATCTGGATCATAAACAGGATATTACATAATTTGTCCAAACAGTATGTGATGCAACTAAGAAATAACATTATCGACAAAGTAAAACATTGTGTAATTTAATATCCGTGCACCTTTAATAAATGCTCCACAAAGAAGCAATATTGCCTTTGAAGGCTCGCCTGATTTAATACCTAGAATAATGTTTACACAGAGCTGTATGCCTGAGATAGTAATAGCTGTACCCTACTTAATATTATATTAGTTCATTTAGTTGGCTCTTGCCATTTATAGAATAACTAACATTTAAATTAAAATGTCAAGATTGGGCAAAGTCGTGCCGCAAAGCGACCTAGTTGTGTTCCGGCACGTTGCTCGATGAAGCCGTTTATGGGAAATGGGTCTGAACAGCTGCGGTACGTTGGCGAACCGGTTGACGTCGAGTTGGTGTTTATTTTGTCGGGTGTCTAGTCGAGGAGGGTAGCGGGATCCGAAGCGACGGCTATCCGCTGGCCGCCCGCAGATAGTTGGGGGCCCAGTTAGTGGGTTAGCCCCCCACGAAAGGCTGCCCCGCCAGCTGCGAAAAATCCCAGGGTGGCTCCATCGTGCTGGTTGGCAACCAGACGAGGAGGCCCGATGGCGATCCCTGGGGGGGTTCGGGCGTCCCCGCAGTCTCCAGACTAGCCTCCCAGTAACAAGACATCACCAATTTTGTCGTCGGGTTCGATACGTATCGCCTCGTTCAACTGCCATTTCCCATCCCTACTCACTTTTATATTAATTTATTTTTTATGAAAAAGTTAAAAAAAAAACAAGGATACACAGCGGTTGCACTCCTCCTCATATAAAGTGCACCTTACTAATATAAGGGGTTTGCACTCAAATCTCTTGGCTGTCCACCACCACCTGGAGACAGAGCACCCGCACTTGCTCTGTTTGACGGAGACGCAAATTTAATGTCCTTTGAGCGCTACATACTTGGATTATCCCGGTTACTCGTTAGAGCACAACTTTTGCTCACGGGCCGGAGTCAGTGTGTATGCGCGGAACGACCTCTGTATTCAGCGTCTCCGTCACCTTGAAGACCTCACTTTTTCTTCCCTATGGGTTTTAATGGACACAGGAAACGAAAAAATCCTGTATTCCTGTGTCTACCGTTCGCACAGCGGTGACCAGGAGACAACTCGTTTATTTGAGTACCTCAGTGAGGCTGCAGATATGGCTCTGTATCAGTACCCTTCGGCGCAGCTCGTCTTTCTGGGGGACTTTAATGCCTGTCATCAGGACTGGCTGTTCCCGTACCAGAAGACCGACCATGCTGGAAGAGAAGCGCGGAACTTTGCGTTTTCCTTGGACCTCTTTCAGCTGGTGAAGCAAGCGACAAGGGTACCAGATGTGGTAGGCCATACAGCCAATTGCCTGGACCTTCTGCTAACAACTGATCCGGACAGGTATCGTGTAGAAGTCACATCCCCCTTGGGAACCTCCGATCACTGTCTGGTGAAATCTGTGTTTACATATTCCCCACCAGCTTTCGAACCACATGGTGTTAGGCGAGTATGGAAATACAAGTCGGCAGATTGGGATGAGATGCGACACTTTTTTGCGTCTTATCCTTGGCGGCAGGTCTGTTTCTCTTCTTTGGATCCGTCGAGTTGCGCGGATGCTATAACTGATGTGGTGCACCAGGCAATGGAGTATTTTATTCCTTTTGCTGAAGTACCCATCGGTGGCAAAGCTCGCTCATGGTTTAATGCCGAATGTGGTCATGCTCAAGACCGAAAACATTCGGCATATCTCATATGGGCTGATGCTCGAACCCGCAAAACTCCGGATGTAAGTTCGAAGAAGAGAGCCTTTAACCAACCTGCCAAGTCCTACAAAAAGGCATTGCGGAAGGCTCGTCTCGATCGAATCGCTAAGAATGGCGAAAAGCTCTCTGTCAGACCAACTGGCAGTCGAGCTTTCTGGTCTCTTGCGAAAGCGATCGAGTCAAATTTCTGCCAACCCTCACTGCCTGCTCTGCTGAAGCCGGATGGATCCCTGGCCCACACAGCAACAGAGAAAGCGAATGTATTTGCTTCTCTATTTGCTGATAATTCGCATCTAGACATTGGCAATGCTTCTCCAGCACATCTTCCTCACTGCGGTATTTCGATGCCTGAAATCCGCATCACTAACAAAGAGGTTTGGAGAGCATTGTGTCGTTTAGATGTGAATAAAGCCAGTGGTCCTGATGGTATACCAGCCATTCTGCTCAAAACACGCGCAGCTGAGTTGTCTCCTGTACTGACACGTCTGTATCGTCTCTCTTTCATGACTGGAATAATGCCGAAATCCTGGAAGCTGGCTAATGTGCAACCTGTGCCCAAAAAAGGCAGCCGTGCCGACCCTGCCAATTACAGACCGATTTCAATCACCTCCATACTCTGCAAGATTATGGAGCGTGTATTGAACTCGCGCCTACTAGCATACCTAAAAGGTAACGATCTCCTCAGTGACCGACAGTATGGGTTTCGCCGTAATAGGTCTACTGGGGACCTCCTAGTGTATGCTACACACATTTTAGACGAGGCCATCGAGAAGAACGGAGAAGCGGTCGCCGTCTCTCTGGACGTCTCGAGGGCATTTGACAGGGTCTGGCATGCGAGCCTTATAAGCAAGCTTTCAGCGTACGGTATATCTCCTGGTCTGATCGGCTGGGTAACGGACTTTTTGAGCCAGAGATCTCTCCGAGTAGTTGTTGACGGGTATTCCTCGGAACCCTTGACAATAAATGCCGGAGTGCCTCAGGGGTCCGTTCTTTCTGCAACTCTTTTTCTGCTGCACATTAATGATCTGTTGAAGCCCGGTATCTATGGGTATGCAGACGACAGCACAGTTGGAGAAAGATATCTACCGAGTAGTCGGGCTAGTCGAGATCAAGTACAGTCTGAAAGAGAAGACATGGTGCGACGTTTGAATGGCAAACTTCAGGCAGTCTCCGCATGGAGCAATGCCAATCTTGTCAAGTTTAACGCCACCAAAACGCAGACGTGTCTGTTCACCGCCGAAAAGAGCCCTTTCACCTTGGCTCCTACTTTCCAGAATGTATCCTTGGAATACAGTGACCGGCTTCAGTTGTTAGGTTTAGAGATTTCCTCGAACCTCAACTTTGGTCGGTTCATTGAGCCCAGAGCAAGAGCAGCAGCAGCAAAGCTTTCCGTTCTTGCGAAGGTTCGGCAGTACTTTACACCGGGACAGCTTCTTGTTCTATACAAAGCACAGATCCGGTCGTGTGTAGAGTACTGTGGTCACATATTTGCTGGTGCCGCAAAGTCTCATCTTGCGGTTCTGGACTCAATTGAGAGGCGAGCAAAGAGGCTTATAGGCGATCCCGAATTGGTCGAAGCCGACCTCCAAAGCCTAGAACACAGGCGTAAAATTGCTAGCCTCTCAGTATTCTATAGGATACATTTTGGTGAGTGTGCGCAGGAATTCCACGACATAATTACCCCATCCCCCTTCCATCACCGGACGTTCCGACGCACGGCAGGTATCCATCCTTTTGTTGTGGACATTCCACCTGTCCGAACGAAGTATGGCCATATACTTTGATTGGACCGTATTAAATGACAATTTAGGCAGTGATCACTTGGTGATTAAATGTGTTTTAAAATATCAGGACACCGTAAATTTTATATCAAAACGGAATTTTAAGTGAGCGGATTGGAAAGGCTATCAAAAATTTCTGGAAAAAACGTTTTTTGCCTCTCATTTGCGCGTTCTTCAGGTTGTAATAAAACGAACATTAACTTGATGGTTGTATATTTGGCGGTTGATCGCTACAGAGGTTGCAGTGCGACTGACTAATTTATGTATGACAATTATAGAGAAAAGTATGATGCATTGCTTATGACCTACTTTTGGAAGTGGTGCCGTGTGCAAACATATGATGTAATTATATGACTCATTACATGTAGGCACAGTTTAATAAAATAGCAGGTACAAATAATTTACAACCAATATATGATTTATTTTTAGAAAAGTTGAATTAGGCAGCCGATAAATTTATACCTAGGCATAGAATTTGTACTAACCCCAATCAAAAATTTTACACCGAAAAGATATTGGAATCCAACTTTATCTAAACTTGTAGCACAAAGACGTCTCGCTTTAAAAGAATTACGAAGAAATCCTACACCTCAAAATTCAGAAATATTTGAAGATAAATTACTCGAAGTGCAGCATAAAGTTAGGTTGGTATTCTTTTTGTAGCTCGATTGATGAGAATATGAATGAATCTGAGGTATGGAAGTTTTGTTTGAAGAATTGTTTCCTCTTTACAGCATGCCGAAAGCTATGGTCAACTGCCAGCTGAGGCCTTCTCATATCATGATTTAATATTCCTATCATATAAAATCCGTCCTCCTAAGGTTAAGCCATCTGTGGTTATGCGTCGTAGCTTTAAACATTTTAACAATAATGCGTTCATGCAGCTTAATGATGTTGACTGGGATGCGATTTTTAATGCCGGTTGATGAAAAGTTAGAACTTTTTAATTCCTTCCTAACTGATCTTTTTGACCAACACGCTCCGTTCCGCCCCATTAAGCTAAAACATCTTCCTGCGCCATGGCTGACGCAACAAGTCCAAATCTAGATACAAATTAAATCCCACAGTTGACAATCTCAATAAGTACAAACAGATGCGTAACAATTGCAATAAGGTATGCAGAGATGCTCAGCGGCAGAACTTACGTAGTACTATCGTGAACAATAATACTGCTAGGAATTGGAGATTAATGAAATCACTTGGCATTGGTCGTCAAACCTCTCACATTTTACCTAGTCTTGATCTAGAAGATATGAATGACTTTTTCACATCTTCAGTGTTACTAGACAGTAAGTCAAAACAATCTACTCTTAATTATCTCAGCTCTTTACCCGTCCCTAGTATTCCTTCCTTTTATTTTACTCCTGTTAGTGACGATCAAATCAGATTTCACGTACATGAAATCAAATCTGACGCCACTGGCAGTGACGGAATTAACCGTAAAATGATTCTCATGATGCTTGACTCTATTTTGCCAGTGTCGTCACATATTTTAAACTTCTCTCTTTCTTCCTTCGAATTTCCCCGTGCTTGGCGTAACGCTGTTATCATTCCATTACCTAAAATAAATAATCCAGTAGCTGTATCCCATTTTCGTCCAATTTCAATTCTTCCCTTCTTGTCCAAAGTTCTAGAACGGATCGTTCATTCTCAATTAAATACCTTTATCTCCCAACACAATATTCTTTCCCAATTTCAGTCCGGCTTTCGAAAGAGACATAGCACTGTTACGACCCTTGTAAAAGTTTGCGAAGACCTACGTCAAAACATGGACAACAAGCAATTAAGTATATTAGCCTTGCTCGACTTCAGCAACGCTTTTAATACTGTTGATTTCGACGTACTTTTAGCTATTCTTAGGTCTATTAATATTTCTGATGGTGTGATTAAGTGGTTCCATAGCTTTTTGTACGACCGTCATCAGTGTGTTCACGCAAATAATAAATTATCTTCTTATCAATCTCTTTCTTCCGGTGTACCCTATCCCTTTTATATGTTATCCTTTACAATCCTCTATCACCCTGCTATTTAAAAGAACGATTCAGTTTTTTGGGTGCTGATGGTCCTAGTCAACTTGAGCTCAGATCAAGAAGCGATAATAAATTATTGCTCCCTACTGCTCACACTAAATACTATAACAAATCCTTCACGATGAAAGAAGTATTGCTCTGGAATATGCTTCCTTCAGATATTCGTAGCTTAAAATCCTTACATTTAAAATTAATTAATTTAATTATTATCTTTCCCAAGAGTAAATTATTTTCTTAGTATTGTCCATGCTCATTGTTTTGGTGTTTATATTGTAATAGTGTCATTATTGAAGTATTTTGTTTATGGTATTTATATTTATTTGGTATAAGTGATATATTATATATGTGTATATGTGTACCTATATGTATGTACGTGTATGTATTATATATACTATTTATTTATTATTTTATTTGTAATTTATGTATTTGTAAGTATTATAAGTAAACGGTTTATTACAGGCTTTAAGTTGAAGTATTGTTTCACTATTTATTTCTCCTCGATCGCACAATCCCGTATTCTCCTCTACTTAAGTTCTTTCACCAGAAGGTTGTCTGTCAGAGATTGCTCTTAGCAATAAGACCGCCTTTGCATACTATTTTTAAATGTTAGAACTCCGCTGAATATTGTAATTTCTTTTATTTTTATTTTGTGTGCAATAAAGTGCTTATCTATCTATCTATCTATCTGTGATTTAGCACCTGATTCGGTGATTCTCCTAAACCACCGCTTTTATTGTCAAAAATTTGCGTCTTGGAAAGTAATTTTAATATTCACGAATTAAATAACTGCATTAAAAAAACTTCTCCTGGGTCAGATGGTATTACATATTCTATGATTTCCAATCTTCCAAATGTAGGGAAAAGGATTAATATATATATCGGAGATAAGACCTCCGTTAGTGTTTTTAAAAAGTGTGACGTCAGCTTTGCTGCCGTCACTGTGTTGTAGTCATCGCGATGGTTGTTCACTATTACTTCTTCAAAATAAAACATCACGAATAATTATAGCTTCATTTATTCAACTGGCAGCGTAACAGTGTCTTTATAGAAATCCACACGGTCCGACGTCTTGAGCGAGAATACCCGTAGCCCTCTCTGTGCGGCTCCTTTATTGGGATCGTCGCACGTTCATGTCGCTACAAGTTTTTGCAAGTATTAATTTCTGTGCGGCTCATTTGTAAGGATCGTTGCGCGTGCTTGTCGCTACAAGATTTTACAAGTAATATTTTGTTTATGTTCTTAAAACAACACAACTAGAAATGCTCTAATTTATGATGATTTTTACAGTGATAAATAATCATCGTTATATTTAATCAATGAAATAGCTAATTTAATAATTATAATTGTTGAAGTATTGTCGTTGCGCCGATACGGCCATACTGACAGGCGGTGCGCGCTCTGCACCAGCCTCGTTGATTCTTGTTGCAACTATCTGTAAGCAAAGATATACCATACTTTGAGTTTGGCATCTGTAAGGCAACTAACGTTGCTTTTACGTTGATTATCATGTAAACATACAGCTGTTCTGTATGTTTGCGTATTCAATAAAGAATTTGACTTTGATGGAAGTCTGAAAAGGTCTCGGGGGTAATACGTAGAGATCTCGGAGATTTCGGTAGAGTTCTCAGAGAATCTCGTAGAGTTCTCGGAGATTCTCGTTTAGTTCTCGGAGGTTCTCATAGAGTTCTCGGAGATTCTCGTAGAGTTCTCGGAGATTCTCGTAGAGTTCTCGGAGATTCTCGTAGAGTACTCGGAGATTCTCGTAGAGTTCTCGGAGATTCTCGTAGAGTTCTCGGAGGTTCTCGTAGAGTTCTCGGAGATTCTCGTAGAGTTCTCGGAGGTTCTCGTAGAGTTCTCGGAGATTGAAGAATTTAAGAGAGTTACTTACGTTTATTCAGATGTTTTGTAGTTACCCTGTCGATTGGTCGACTGCAGTTCCAGTTCTTCTCCTGAAGTTTATGGAGTAGGTTCTGTTGATGCTGCAGCAAGATCTCATTGAAAAGGTGGTTTATTTTCCGCCGATACGGTCAGCTATTCTCCGGGATGTAATTTATAAAAATAAAAAATAACTTCTCACTCTCAGAGAATGATCTGTAGTATGTGCGTTACATAAAGCTTCCTAACGGTATCTCATAGTTTTCTTAAAGATATACGAAGAACACGCGGTCAGTTCCTGGGCAACACATGGTTCAATCAGAGGTACCACTAGTTATTTATTATCGTAAATCTGTTGTGTGTACTTGTCTACTCACAGTTCCACAAGGCGTCCCAACGGTATCTCATGGTTCTCTAAAGGATACATCAAGGACCCGTGGTTAGCTCAAGGGTAACACATGAGTAGCTCAGAGGTATCACTCCAGTTGTTTATTATCGTAAATGTGTGTGTAAGTGTCTACTCACAGTTCCACAAGGCGTCTCAACGGTATCTCATGGTTCTCTAAAGGATACATCAAGGACCCATGGTTAGCTCAAGGGTAACACATAAGTAGCTCACAGATACCATTTTAGTTATTTATTATCTGTAAAACAGGTATAACTCACGGTTGCACAGGATATTCCAATGGTATCTCAAGCCTCACTTAAGGTAATATCAAAGATCTGTGGTTAGCTCAAGGCAAATGCACATATTAGAGATACCACTCTCTAGATATTTATAACGGTAGATTGTACTCGAAGGCTCTCGCAGATTATTCGTAGGTTCGTTGCACTATAAAAATGAGTTTCTTACCATATATGACTCGTTAAAATTGAGGTTTAGCAAGCTTTGGTGGGCTTTGGGTGGTGGTGGCTCGTAACCAACAAAATCTATGGAAATTATAAATATTATTCTTGTGCACAATCTGGTACACAATCAACTTGTAGGTAGATAATACGAGTTGTAAGATAGTAGTGTTAAAACTTGTTTTTCATGTGTCGGCCAAAAAGCGAAGTGAATCCCTGAATTGCTTCGTTAATTCAAAGACTGGGCCCTCACGAACATAAGACTGGATTCTGCCGAAGTGATGAGGTAGGGCTTGCGCCTCGTTGTCAATTCAGCTCCCGTACTATTAATATCTCTGAGACGTATGTCCCTGTGTATAATTCTGAAACAATATTCATGAGCAGTATAAAACCGTTCGATCACTCCTGACTGAGCATCACCTAACATTTAGTGATTGTCTAGCTAAAAAAAGAAAATAATTAAGAATAAAATCGTTATATCAAACAATTTCATTAAAAATAATTTTAAAATAATAATGTTCGAAGTATACCAACCATTTTAATATAAAACTAACAATCAAATTAAATTAAAAGTCTCAAAATATTATTGACTTTATTATCACCGTATCTCACAAGAGATACCAATCAGACAAGATATACTAAAACACTTAAGCTCTACATTTCTAGATAAGCATAACCTAGTAACCTCCAGCTACTAATTTTATGCAAACCAACGAAGTTAACGTCAAGTCTATCCTGGAATCCATGGTTCCTTCTGAGCTGGACCTTCGCAAGAGTTGACCCCTTACCGCGTACTCACAGACTACAATTAGTAGACACCGATTTCTACTGAGCTACGGCTACACGATTTCAGGTACGGTCAATCATCTTGCAAATCTAAGTATTCTAAATAATATTAATATTATTTTGCTCCACATCGATGATGTCGATAAATATACCCTGATTGTCTGGCGTTTTTTCTTTTTGTAATCTGTCATGAGTACTTATAGGAACAATTAGAAATAAGTGCCTTCAAATTATAACAATCTCTCTAAAACATTAGATAACTTGAAAACGCCCTTTATATTTTAGATCTTACTTAGTCTAGTTACGTTCCTCATTTTGTAATGATCATACGGTCATCGATTGGAAACAGCTTCACTTTTTCTTTTAAATATAGTCAAAACGCGTTTATCCATATTTTTAACATCGTACTAAAATTTACAAATTATTGAGAAAGGAAAAAGTTATTATAATAAACTTGTCTTTACAATTTTGCTTTTATTCAAATTAATCTAAAATCGTAATAAGAATTCTATATTCAAATAAGTGAGACAACAAATTATTCTTAGAACATTAAAACACAGAGCATGAATCTCATTCATAACATAAGGCTTTTCACTAAGCCCTATCAACAAACTTCTTGTTTGTTATATTGCATTGCTCTCAATGTCGAGTCCTAAGGACACACTAACCACACAGCCACACAGCATTCAGGAACGTTACACACCAGAAACATAAGTCTCTCAACTTCTCCTATCTAGAAAAAAAGCTTTTGTCATCCGGTTTGTCATACAATTCAACACAACATAAAATTTACCTACTGCATCTTATTACAAACTATTACCCCTAGTCTTTATAGCGATAAACGTTATATTCTTAGTCTTTATACGATAAATTTTAGTACACTCATACCTTTCTATCTGCCTTTCAGTACAAAACTAACCAGTTACTAAAACATGTAAATAGATTAACTTTTCTTACTTTCGCAAAGTCGCGGAATTTACTTTGAAAACATCGGCCCTGAGAAGCAATGGTTAGAGTCGCCTTTATAACATATCATTATGATCAATAATTGCTTTTGAGTTAACCCGTTTTTATTCGACTCAATTGTAGACCAAAATTAAAAATTCAGTGAATCGACTGCAGAATAGAATTTAGTCAACTTTCTAAGAGTGTCGTCTTATCGCACCCGGATGAATCTGAATAGATAGCTTTTAAATTTAACATTCTCGCGCAATCATTCAACAAATTTTGTCATTTAAACCCTTTACTCAAAAACCGTGATTTAAAATTTCACGTCACGTAAAATTAAACTTAACTTTAGGTAATCATTAAATAAGACAACGAGAGGGTTATCGCAAATCATTGTACGTCATTAAATCTATTATTGAATACCCACGTACTGAAAAGTAAAAGCCTATTACTGTTAGGTTTCATTATTATTAAACAACTATTTTAAAATCATTCGTAATATTTTGACTAGTTTCAATATTTTGATGGTCACTATCGATCCATATAAATTAATGAATCACTAATTTAATTGTAATAAGAAGGACCAATAAGGTGTAATTATTTAAATCGTTGTTTTATTAACTTAAATAGTAATATTTAGAATTGTTATGTCAAGTAATGGTTATTTTCGTATGCTTAAAGAAGTTTATTTGGCTAAGACTATTATTTATGTGAGGAGGGACATTCGCTTGATTAGTAAATACTTGTATTAGTTAGAAAAGTGAGAACTATTAAGACTTTATGATTAAAACCAGTATTCAATAGTTGTTATTTTTATACGTTTAAAGTGGATGATTTGACTATGATTATTGTTTATGTGAAGAGGGAGTTAATAAAATCCGTGAAACATTACAATTGGACGTGGCCCTTATATTACAGACTACTAACTAGCACTTGACTAATACCAGTCATCACAATAACATTACTAAAGTGTTATTTATTAAATTTGGCCACTTAATATTATTATTTAAACTATTTTTTTTATGTGTTTAAACTCAAACCAGAATGGTAATTAAATCGAATCGAATCACATATATCTACCTATAATTAATGCTGCGACTCATTGAACTGCCTGTTTAAAAGTTTAAGGTCTATTTTAATTTCTAATTAAGCAATAGTAACTTTTAAACTCTGACACACATTAACTTGTCATAAGATGAACAAAGTTATATGTAAGTGTAGGTCAACTTAAAACTGATGTGTAACTTACAGTTTCAGAATCCCTTAAGATACCTTGTGTCGGCTTCAAATACTATTTCCTTACGCACCGGGCACATCTCGGTTTCACACGTCTGCAACTCCTACTGCCAATACCTCTCGCGTTGTACGTCGCTTTCATTTCCGTGCTCGAACCAGTGCAGTACAGGTACATCGCCGTTCGATGCACGGTGCAATATAGATGTCACATAAGCTTGGTCGTTGCAATGCTGAAAGTTTTATTAATTTAAATTAAGCAATCATGAAAGAGACCGGTTATATACCTGCATACTGTTTCGTTGTGTCGCGAGAAATGACGTTATATGCAAGTCCAGGCAAATGACGCAGGGTTCAATATAGCTGGCCCAGGCCTCGACGAAGTCACATTAAGTTCCATCCCACTTCTGATATCGGAGATAAGACCTCCGTTAGTGTTTTTAAAAAGTGTGACGTCAGCATTGCTGCCGTCACTGTGTTGTAGTCATCGTGATGGTTGTTCACTGTTACTTCTTCAAAATAAAACATCACGAATAATTATAGCTTCATTTATTCAACTGGCAGCGTAACAGTGTCTTTATAGAAATCCACACGGTCCGACGTCTTGAGCGAGAATACCCGTAGCCCTCTCTGTGCGGCTCCTTTATTGGGATCGTCGCACGTTCATGTCGCTACAAGTTTTTGCAAGTATTAATTTCTGTGCGGCTCATTTGTAAGGATCGTCGCGCGTGCTTGTCGCTACAAGATTTTACAAGTAATATTTTGTTTATGTTCTTAAAACAACACAACTAGAAATGCTCTAATTTATGATGATTTTTACAGTGATAAATAATCATCGTTATATTTAATCAATGAAATAGCTAATTTAATAAATATAATTCTTGAAGTATTGTCGTTGCGCCGATATATACAACAATATTTTTGAAACAAGTAACATCCCTAAGCAATGGCGAAAAATAAGTATTGTTCCGATTTCTAAAGCAGGTAATTCCAATAAAATGAGACCTATTTCTTTAATGTCTTGTATTTGTAACATTTTTCATATGTTATTAGCTAAAAGAATAGAATGGTATATGGAGAAAAATAAAATTTTATCCCAAAATACAACTGGATTTAGAAAAGGACAGTCTAGTCTTGACAGTTTAATTAAATTGATTTCACAAATACAGATTGGATTTTCCGAAAAAATACAATCATTAGCTGTTTTTCTTGATATTAAAAATGCTTATAATAATATTAAGGTAGATAATATGGTAAAAATACTAGATGGGCTGGGAATGGGAAACAGAATAGTACATATTCTGTTTCCCATATATGTTTGGAGCTTCTTAAGCGAACGACATCTCGAAATTTATGATTTAAATAATAGGTTAATATCCAATAGATGGTCAAACAAAGGGCTAGCACAAGGCGATCAATTATCCCCTTTACTTTTTAATATTGCATCTCCCAAAATATATTTTTTAGTACAAAATGTTTTTATGTGTCAATATGCAGATGATTTCGTGATATATACTCAACATAAGAATCTAAAAGATAGCGTTGTTTTGATTCAGAATACACTTAAATTTCTTGATTCATATTTACAACCCCTTGGCTTAGAGATTTCATGTAGTAAAACAAATTATTGTTTATTTAGTAGGGGTAAAACAAAAAACAAAGTTTCTCTTACAATCAATAATGAATCTGTTACAAATTCTAATAATATTCGATATTTAGGTATATGGCTAGATTGGTCACTATTGTGGAATAGACATATAAACAGCGCTGCTAACGCTAGTGACGGTTTTTTTCTTGCTCGATAATAATAATTGATAAATTCTTCTATAACTTTCGTAAATAGACGTCTGTGATATTAAATGATAATTTGTGGAGTGCTCTAACATTCAAGCTAATAGTTTTCGTTTTTATGTGTTACAGTGATAATATATCAAGGATTGTTTTATGTAACAGTCAACTGTTCCTATACCCCCGTAATTTATTTTTGAATTATTCGAGTTGAAATTCAGTTCCAGTGTCTTATGTAAAACAAATCACAGTGTCTTTTATGTGTATAAATTTAATAAACTAAATACACATCTTTGTTAGACCTACAGAGTATATTTTTTAATAAATACTTAATTGCATAAGGAGCCATCTATTGTCCACTTCCAATATCTCTACACTGATATTGACTACATAGATATGGCTTACAAGTGCAATCATTGCTTTAAATTTTTTAGTGCAACCGAGGGCGCTAAGTGCTCAAAGTGATTACATCGTTACCATCGGCCTTGTGTGAAGTTGTGTGTGTGAAGTCCAGATACTCGGATATCTGCTAAGTGGCAATGTCAGGAATGTAAGGGAGTTAAGACCACAAAGCTTTGCACCCCAGTCAAGCACTCTGACGACAGTCCCTCTTTTGCCGTCGAGGATGCAAGTAATGATAATTTGAATATTATAAATGAAAATAACTCTAGTCTTATATATGAAATACGTATGTTAAGACAGGAGATGGCTACGGTTTCCAAAGAAATGTATTCATTTAGGGAAGAGCTATTACATCTTAATACTACTGTAGACAATTTGAATAAGCAAACTAATTCCTTAGAAAGTAGACTAACCTAATTAGAAACATTAAAATTAAGGACGAGAACGGACCTGGTTCTTCACATCTGTTAACGCCCCCAAGAAGATACTTGTATTTCACCATAGCGGTATATAAGCTGTGCCTATTATGATTTTTTTTCCTTCAATACTGACACTAAGCCACATTTGCTCAACTGTTGCAGTTTCAGTGTGGGTAAGGATATGTACTGAAATGCCTCTTCGGATATAAAAGCCTACACCACCACCGCGAGAACGTACTTCTTCAGGCGGAGGTTTATATCGTAGGCGATACCCAGGCACATTTGGAGCACGACCATCTTCCCCCTTCCTTAGCCAGGTTTAGTTTAGTGCCATGATGTCTACATTATTTCGGTCCATCGCTATCATAAATTCATTATGACCTGGGGGTTGCCAGGGGTACCCTTATCGGGGGGGGTTCCGCCGGGGCATCGCGGTGAGTGCGAAAGCGATCCCGTGGTGTCCCATTGTGACGGCGGCGGCAACAATCAGGTTTAGTGATTAGGAGTCTCACATAACCACCTCCATCATCTCCTGGATGGAGGTGTGTATCCATGAGGATTCCTGACAATAAAAAAAAAAATGGTCACAATCCTAGTCTTGTTGAATTTCTCCCGAGCTTTCGACTCAATAGATATATCACTGCTCCTTCCTAAGCTGCATTTCTACAACTTTAGTTCTTCAACTATCAATTCGTTTGAAAGTTACTTCACTAACTGAACTCAAGCGGTGGAAATTATAAATGAGGATGGGTCAAGATCCACATCTGCAAGTAGGATTGTTGCGAGAGGAGTCCCTCAGGGGTCCATCTTGGGACCGATTTTTCTTTCTTTATATTTCGCAGACCTTATCAATTCCATTAAACATTGTAATTATCATATTTATGCTGACGATTTACAATTACATGCGTCGTGTAAGCCCAAACATATATCATTAGCAGTTAATGAGGATTTAAATAGTATACACACTTGGTCGATATCTAATAATCTGATGCTAAACCCTAGTAAAACCAAATTTTTAGTACTTAGTACAAAAATCCACATACAAAATTTTGGCACACAGATCCCAAATATATTAATAGAAAATTCACGTATCGAACGCGTTTCAGAGGCAAGAAATTTAGGAGTAGTGATGGATGAGACTTTACGATTTCAAAAGCACGTTACTAATACTGTTTGTAACTGCTTTTATCGACTAAAGCTGCTTTATCGTATACGGCAATACTTAACCACCAATACACGCCTTAGATTTTGTAAAGCGATTGTCTTATCCTTGTTAAATTATGCTGACATCGTGATAGGTCCCAGATTACTTGCAAGCAGTAAAATGATTGTCCAGCGTGTTCAAAACGCCTGTGCTAGGTTTTGTTTTAACATCCCGCCGCGTATCCATGTTACTCCTTTTCTTAATTCCGCAAACATATTAAATATGGACTAAAGAAGACAACTACATTTGGCGTGCCTGCTTTTTGGGGTGATAAAATATAAAATCCCAGTATATCTATATAATAAGTTAAAATGGTTAAGTGACTACAATCCCATTCATAAACAAATCAAACATGTTGTGTATTCCCTTGCACAAAACTGCTGCATTCCGAGGGAGTTTTAAATATGCTGCCTCCAGCTGTTGGAATAACCTCCCTCCCCTTTTGCGCGTCCTGATATCAGAAACGTTATTTTAATCAAAATATAAAAATAATCTGCTAAACATGCAAAAAAACAGCAGTTAATGCATCTTCATTGTATGTGAATACATTATTCTATTTAATTTATAAAATTATAGATACATGGGTACATTTATATATTTACCATCACAATCAATTATTTTTTTTATGAATATCAATTTTGAGAAGTTATTTCAATACTGTAATTATTTATATAATTCTAAATAGTCAGTACTATATATATATTTATTTAACATTTAACTCATTGCATATCATCAGTGGCTCAATATTAATATACCTTTAACTATTATCAGTTGTCTCATTGATGCTTTATTGTTTTACTATTGTTTATTTTTGATTTCTTTTAATTACCATTCTTCAATATTCTACATTATCGAATTAGTTTGTTTTTGTAACAGAGTAAACAAATTAAATATATGTCACTTAATACATACAAGCATTTAAATCTATTTTGTAGTAATGTTATATTATACAATATATTCATACATCTTATTTCGTTATAGTTTTTATAATTGGCTGTTACTACCTTAGTTATTAAATACATTACAAATGAGTGACTTACCTGATATCTTCGCAACCATTAACACATGTTGACGAATTTACTATTGCAGTTAACTAAATTATGATATTAATCAAGAATTCTTTGTACTTATTTGTTTTTCAATTGATTTTTAGGTTATTTTTTAATATTATATAAGTCACGTCATGAATCATGTATCATGTATTTGTATATTTATCCTTATCATGTATAATGTCTAATAGTTTAGTGAGTTAAGTTGTGTTTGTCTCAACCACGTGTAAGGGTACGACTGAAACATGTCGCAGGGTCACATCATCCATCGCACTCTTTCTTTGGATAGGGTAAACGTAGGAATGATTTGTTATACCATTGCTGGGTTAATTTTCTTGTTTTATTGTATTTTTAGTTCATATGTAATTATATAGAATATGTCATATGTTATATATTTTTAAAGTAAAACTTTTATTACATCGTCTCAAACTTTTTCGTCTGTGTGTTGCATGTCGCGTGACGGTCGGCCGCGGAGTAGGATAATATGAAAGGCGCTCGTATCGATGCGGTTTTTACTAGATACATTGAAAAAATCGAATGTAAGTCACTGTTCACGTATTTTAGTTACCATAAAATATTGGTTACATTTATAAACTGTGAAATTCATGATGAAGATGGAATTGATAATAGAATGATTGAAAATAATTGAAAAACGGATCAAAATGACTCAACGATTATAAAATATTGTTTTCAGTGTTTTAATATGTGTATATCATCTAAATAATTGTTAAGTATTATGTATGTCGTACTCTAAGACACAGAGTTCAATAAAAATATTAGTTGGAGACCTAGTCTACTTTTATCATTTCCCATTATCATTCCCATTTTCTAAGTATAAAATTAAGATTGATGAAGCAATTTTTATACCCTTAATGGAATATTATTCCAAAAATTTTTAGTTAAATGTCTATAATGTGAAAAAAAGTTTCACTTTTACGGTGGTTTCATAAAACCACACAAGTTTTTTTTTGATTATCCATGTTGTTTTAAGTCATTTTGTTAGTTTAATTTATTGTCACTAGTGTTAGTTACGTCATGGCACGGCGGCCACTGAAAATCAGCGCTGGAGTCATATAGGTATTCCAGCAACAGCTGAGTGGTCATCCGTTTTGGATGTCGCAGTAAATATTTATTCTTTCTATTTGTTTTTTTTTTATTTCATTTTATTTTCTTTGTTTTAATGCTTTATATTTTGTACTGTTTTATAATAACGTACTGCCTTGCTGCCTTTTATGACAGTAATTTAGGTGGTAGTAATATGTATCATATAACATCAGACATATGTATTATGTCGTCGGAACTGTTTGCAATTTCAGAGGCTATATCTTACGCAGAAACATTAGGCTACAAGAAAACTGTTATATTCACCGACAATAAAAGTGCCTTGCAGCATTTGGCTCGGTGCGTCTCTGGAGTTAGAGGTGTTCCGATAGCCTATACTGTTCTGGCCAAAATATTTAACTTGAAACGAAAAGGTATAGGGCTTAAATTGCAATGGATTCCGTCACATATAGTGTTGTGGGGAAACGAGAAGGCTGACTGCCTAGCAAAAAGTGCAACTAATAATGGTTTTGAAGTATACATAAAACCCAACTATTCTGAACTGTTGATTAAATATAAATGTAAAACTTTTAATATGTGGAAAAAATAATTCAATCAACGTTCAAAAGAAAAAGGAATTTAGTATTAAACTTTACAGTGTCAGCCTCCTCGCGGGCCCTGGTTTAATAAAAGCGATATGAGTAGATCTTTAATATTAATAGCACATAGGCTACGATCTGGACACCTTTAAACAGTTTTTTACATTTAATAAAAACATCTGAATTCCCTAATTGTCAAGTGTGTGTGGAAAGATAGAAGATGCCCAGCATATATTATATGAATGTCATCAAAACACAGCATTAAGGAAGAAAATTATTAAGGATTTTAGATAAAATTGATTAGATGTTGGAATGTTCCTTAGCATCCTGTCCGCCCCAAATTCAGTGGAGGCACGGTTAATTTATAAGTTTGTTTTTAATAGTTTACTTTTATTGTAAATCTTAGAATAAGGTACGACGGGGCTGGCGTGTTTTATCTAAAACAAAAGCCCTTAAATAAATAAAGGAAAAGAAATACAAAATAAAAAATAATACAGTGTAAGTATAAAATATTGATAAAATACTAGTCATATTAATGGCCACCAGAATCTCAATGTAAATCGTTTTTTTATAAAGAGATCAAGGAAGCAGGTACCTACACTATAAACATTTAATCAATAAAACCCAAAATGTCATTTATATTATTTGAAGTGTAATCACAATAAAGCTTTAGATTCATCATCAATAATACACTACATACTCTTCTATATTTTTTTAACAAAAGATTGTGTTCGAAGCTCATCACAATTTATCAACTGAAGCCAAAAATAAGTTATAAATATACTCCGGAGGAAAAAAATGTTTTTAAACTTATAGGTTTAATTAAATTCAATATTTTACTCAATTAGTTGTACATAGTGTGTAATAATATAATATAAATTAAAAAAAAACGCATAAAACCCGTGCCTTACTTAAAAAAGTGTAAAATAAGGCATAGTTTAAACAGACAGACCTTAATAGCGATTTTATTTTATACAATAAATAGTTCAAAGATCTTTAGACGAAATACATTTTTAATTTGAACTAAATCGTACCGAGATTAACTATCGCGATTTTGTGAAACAATATAAAATAACAGTTAGGAATATTAAATAAGTGTATCAGACTAGTCAACTATTGCGAGTGGTGTGATGAAAGATAATGAAGGGTTGTGGAAGTTGGCAATTCGCAAATTCACGTAACGTAGTCGTGCGCACGTGTTAGCTCCTTTATGAGGTCTTTTCATTTGTAATAGATTTAATTTTGACAAACCGATTGTTTATTCATATAAAAAATTTAATAAGTTGCAATTTTTATTAAAAATATAATATTTATGAGCAGGAAACACAACGTATTAAAATATAAAACTCCCAACTTTCAATATACTTTTATTACTCCTTTTTATTTTGACAATAGATCTGATCATTATCACAAATCAATACAATAACAGTCACACAACATGGCGGTATATCTTTTTACCTTTGTAATCTTACTTTTACATCTTAGGTCCTCTTCGATATTGTTTGGTAACATTTAAGAGAATATCGCTTTTCGTTGCAATGTAAAAAACTACAAAATATTTGAATAAACTAAACTTATTTTATATTATTTTGTTGCGACCCAATGGTAACATAGAAGATGTAAACCGTAATGAAAGAACTTTCTAGGCATATCTTCGAAATGTTTCCGTAAGCTCGTTAAAACACAACACCTAGACGGCCGTTTGTGATTAGAGTTTTGTTTTAATACACTTTGAATGTGAAGATCTAATTGTTACAAATAATTACGGTCAGATATATTCGCGCGTTCAATAAACCGATTTTTTGATAAATATTTTTTATTAACTTTATATACATTTTTGGTGTTTTAAATCAATGTACTGAACATTACATTATAATAGACTTTGTTCCAACCACATAATACATAAACACAAAAAGTTTAAATAGATGTTATAAGAATAGGTACAATAAATGGTCTTATTTTTGCTAATGTCCACATTCATGTTAAATTTACCTATATGACATGACAATTCATCAAAACATTTGTGGTGTTAAGACAAAGAATACGAAATCAATATTTGTTTATACACTTGTGACTTCTTAATATTTACAGCGACCGGGCTGAAACATTTAGTTTTAAATTTTGAGTTTAGTGATAACAACTATGTAGGTATTTTGTTTAAAGACGGGATAGGTAAGAAAATACATTTAAAAATACAATGAAGCGAGGGAGACTTTTAATTGTTGCTCATAAAAAGTTCTAAGTTTTATGTGACCGTCCGTTAGTCTTAAATGCGAAGTCGTAAGTGTTAAGACGAAATTAAATAAAAGTCTTGGATATAACTATTTTATTATAACTGTGGCCTATTTTTTGTCACCTCGGAATAACTTCTTTCGTTTAAAGTACTACACTCCTATATATATCATTCAGAACCTCCTTTTTAACCATACAGAGATGATCTGTAAAGAACTTAATCGTCACCCAAGTACCATTAAAAACGATAGTCTTAATTGATTAGTTGGAAATTGTAACGCATCTCTATTATCATGGCTGCATGATTTCATAATGTATTACCTACTTGCCGTAGGTACATACCTTATCACAGTCTGATATACCTATTATACTGTATAGCAGTATAATAGCAGTATAATAGGGTTAATAACTCCTAACAGTTTTTTACCCTGTAAGTACTTGTAAAAATACTAAAAGTGTCAGTCATTAAATTTTGAATTCTTCTATTCATGGAAGGTATCCGCCATTAGCGATGGAAGGCTATTGGAAATAAATTTAAAAGTGTTTTTGTAAACGCATTTTTATTTGTTTTAGTTAGTTTGTAGGATTACCACTGGTGGCGCGGTGATCGCCCACGCTTGTAACTTTCTTTTGTATTGAGTTGAAATAAAAAGTGATATAAAATAGAAATCTTACTCAGTTTTATTAAGTAAAACACATAATCTAACAAAGGCCACCACTAATTACAAGTAGTCATAGAATATATAAAAATATTTGAATTGTAAGATTATAATTTATTTCTTTTTTTATGCCATATTTTTGTTTCTATTTTCATTTTAAAGATCTATTTAAAATTAAGCTTATATATTTTTTTAATCTATTTAGGTGTAAAATGTAGTTGATAGCTCAAATAAAATATATATATATATTACTTTTAGGTACTTTAAGGTCAAGATTTTTTTAATATTACGAAAATTCTCTATTAGCTGTTTTATAAAATAGCGTTAAACAAACTCATGCGAAAGTTATACAAGGTTTCATGTTAGTACTACGAGTTGCGGCACAAGTGAAATATGAACATCTCGTCGTAGTACAAACAAAAACAAACCCTATCCATGCAAATGCACTTTATGGAATAATTTTGCCTCAGACATATAATCTCTGTTATCTTTTTAATAAATGTTATATTTTATTCACTATATTAAGTCAAACTCTAAAGGGCAAGTTAAAAAGTTCTAGGTAACAAGATACACCGAAAGCCATGTTTTTATTATTATTAATATTTTTATTTGTTTTCTTCTGTAATATTTTTTCTTAATATGTATATAATTTTATATATAATTATGATATTAAAACATGTATGAAACCATTGATACTATACTATATAACTACTATATAACATAATATATAATATAACATACTAGCGAACTCAGCCCGCTTCGCTGGGCTAATCCTTACTTTACCTGGTGGCGAGTTACATTAATGGGCATAGCATATTCGTTTTCTTAGAGGAAAAATACATGGTCATACCAATTTTTATGACAATCGGTTGAACGGGGCAGAAGTCGATATTTGACAGCGCCGCCTGGTGGCGAGTTACATCAATGGACATAGCATATTCGTTTTCTTCGAGGAAACATACATGGTCATACCAACTTTTATGACAATCGCTTGAACGGGGCGGAAGTCTATATTTGACAGCGCCGCCTGGTGGTGAGTTACATCAATGGGCATACCATATAAACCTGCTCCGAGGAAAAATACGTATACATACCAATTTTCATAATCATTGGTCCAATAGTTTCTGAGTTCATCGATTTCATATATACAAACATCCTTCTATATATATATAGATTATATAATATAACATATATATTATAATATCTGTACTGATATCCGTTTGTAAGAAATTCTGCCATAATAATATATGCTACTTATCACTTAAAATAATAGAATATTGTTGTGAAATAAGTTTATTAAAAACTAGCTGTTGCCCGCGGCTCCGCCCGCGTTTAGGTCGCTTTTCGCGTAATCTGTGGAAACTACAATTATGCAGACCTATAATAGACTTATAGGTATTTCTATAGTATCCTATTCCCGTGGAAATTTTATATATATAGGCATTACATTGCTACGATATCAAACTGAAAATAATAACATACATCCACATCACACAACCAGGACATTGTTCAGATATACGTATTAAAGCATATGGATACGAAATATTATGTTTTTGAGACATGTTCAATTTAAGAATTTCTTTGTATAATTTCAAACTGCTATATGCGAAAACATAATCATAGCGAGTTGTAAAAAAAGTCAAACAAAAAAATGAACTTTTGGAAAAAACCGTTGAAGAACAAAGAGCAAAAATAAACAACTTAGAAAGACATATTCGACGTAAAAACCTAGTCATGTTTGGAGTAGAAGAACGCGAGAAATTCTACCCAGAACTAGAGCAAAAGGTGATTAACATTATAAATACTTACTTCAAACTTCAATACAACAGAATTAACATTGAATTAGTCTGAAGAATAGGAAAGAAAGGCGAAAGCAAACCAGATTCACAAAAAAAATAACTACTGATAACCAACCTGATGTAGCTCTTCCAACATCAGATTTCACAGAGTCTGAAATTCTTAAACAAATAAAGAAGCACAAGTCCGAGAAAAACCCAGGACCAGACGGAATCACAAACGAGAACATTAAGTTTGCAAGAAAGTTACTATTGACTCCTATCACTTTACTATGTAATAAAATATTACACGAAGAAACTGTGTCAGACATATGGACCGAATCTGAAATTATCCTACTATATAAAAAAGGTGACCCGGCAGACATAGGTAATTATCGTCCTATAAGCCTTATGCCCTGCCTATACAAACTATTTGCTTCCTGCTTATTGAATAGAATAACTTCTGATATCGACGATCACCAGCCAATAGAACAGGCCGGATTTAAATGCGATTTCAGTACAGTTGATCATATTCACGTAGTCGATCAGGTAATAGAGAAATATCAAGAATTTTGTAGACCCTTATATGTAGCTTTTATAGACTACAAAAAAACTTTTGACTCTATTTCATATAATAGCATATGGGAAGCACTCCGGTCACAGAAAATTAAAGAAAAATACATAAATATACTAAAAAATATATATACTCTAGAAGTACAAGTAGAGTAAAACTAGACAGAGTAGGAAATAAGATTAATATAAATAGGGGTGTACGACAAGGTGACCCAATCTCTCCGAAACTTTTTATAGCTGTTCTACAGTATATAATGAAGGACTTGCCATGGTCTACGCAGGGCATCAAGGTAGAAGGACATTTTTTAAGCCACCTCAGATTTGCAGACGACATTATTCTGTTTTCAGAATCTGCGAAACAAATAAAAAACATGATGTTCGATCTTCAGGAGGCTGGCACACAAATTGGATTGGAAATGAACCTCAACAAAACGAAAATCATGACTAACCATCTGAAAACACCCATAATGATAAATGATATACCTATTGACTACGTAGAAAAATACTTATACCTAGGCAAACAGATTTCCTTCAGTAAAGAAAGAAATACTGAAGAAATAGACCGTAGAGTAGCAATCGCGTGGAAAAAATACTGGGCACATAAGAGCATATTTAAATCACCCCTTCCTCTGGCTTCGAAGAAAATCATTAGGAACTCTGAAATTTTACCGTGCCTCACCTATGGCTGTCAAACTTGGACGTACAACCGCAAGACTTGTATCAAAATTCAGACCACTCAGAGAAAAATGGAGCGAAGTTATATAGGTATTAAATTAAAAGATAAAGTTAGAAATACAGTCATCCGCAAAAGAACGGGAATAACAGATGCATGCATCTATGCTCTCCAAAGAAAGTGGAGTTGGGCAGGTCATGTGGCGAGATACCTTGATAATAGGTGGACACAAAAAATTATAAAATGGACTGGACCACGAGGCACCAGATCGAGAGGTACACCTAATGCAAGATGGGTTGATGAAATCGTGGCAACAGCAGGTCGGGAGTGGCTTCAAATAGCCAAAGATAGAAAATCATGGAAAGCTTTGGAGGAGGCTTTTACCCTTAAGGGGTCCATACAAATCTAATATATTTATTATCTAATTAGAAATATCATTAATTAATTTACACATGTCTTTATTGTTTTTGATTGAATTTAATATTATTATCTTTTTAATTTATTATGTTGACGAATCATTCATATTTCTTTTTATTATTTTTATTTCTATTTTCTTTTAAATTAGAATCTTTATTACATGTCATCTTATTTGTATGGAATTTAAATAAAGCTTTATTATTATTATTATTATTATTATTACTTGTAAAAACCGCGTTCAAATCCGTTGAGTAGTTTCGACGTTAAACGTACCAGACAGACAGACAGACAGACAAAAATTCCAAGATTTATTTTTTGGTTTCTGTTACTCGTTTTTAGTTAATGTACAGACACTCGATTTTTACTGTCTTATAATATATTTGAGATTAATAGTTAAAACAATACATATGATTTACTACGATACTGATTATGCATAATTGCATTGGCATTTAATAAATAAACTTTAGAAGAATAACCAAAAAGAACAACAAAAAAATACCATACTAAAAAATAATTAACGAACATTTTTTTATTTAATAAGTATTAATGTGTAATTTTCGATGAATATCGAAAAAAACGCATTCAAAAATTTTATCGCTGTCTCTCAACGCGCCACACACCCTGCACATCAAAGTACGTGTGGTATTTGACCATTGTGTATTATTTTAAAACTAAAATAACTCCTTACTTATTGGTTAAAATCATATGCTTTCAAGAGCAATGTTGTTCATAATTAAGTGCCTGTGATATTTAAATAATTTATTTGGATAAGGGATAATATATCGTTATTATTAAAACACCTTGGAAAGTGTATATTATTTTAGAACTAATTTCATAACCATATAAAAGGTTATAGTGAGTCAACCTTAAAAGCTAGATATATGTTGTCGCGGACTTCTTTTTAGAACTTTTAAAGGGAAACAATTTCATAGAACACCATTTTTGCGTAACTTTCACCGTTTTCGCACGCAGTTTTTAGTTTATTTTTTTACACCTTGCGTTAGAATATTGAAGTTTTAGTCAACATTCAATTTTTTTTCGAAAATGAAACAGCCTATATCACTCTAGAATAGTGTAGCTTGCCAACGGTGAAAGAATTTTTGAAATCGGTTCAGTAGGTTCAGAGCCTATTCATTTCAAACGAACAAACAAATAATCAAACATTTCCTCTTTATAATATTAGTATAGATATAGATAAAATATTTATAACAGGATATAAATTCTGGTTGGTGCTGCATCTAATGCATTAAAAAATTGCTCGTTTACACTGTTTTATATTTTTAAATGGTTTTGTTATATTTATATTTTTTTTGCAAATTTATATCATGAATCTACGATATACTTATTTTATATACATATATATATACATACATATATATATACATTGATTAGACATAGTAATGTCTAATGATATTTCCACCCTCCCTAAATGATTACATTATTTTTAATATTAAATTCCACTCCTATAAAGTTGCCTTATGATATCTGCACATAATATATGCATTAACTTGAGAAATAGGAAAACGACCACTGTCATAAGCAAACATGTTAAAGGTACATTCGGGTTTTGTTATTGTTGTTCCTACTTTGCTAATTTGTAGGATCCCAAATAAAAAAAAATCCTAAGCAAAGATTTTTTTTTATCTATGTATTGACTAATAAGAGATACCAGTGTTACCAAACCCTTTTCTGTAAGTTTACGAATTATGTTGTGTTATAGTTTTTTTTAATAACTTTAATAAATTGTTAATTTACTTTAATAAATTGTTAACATAAATTACTTTAATAAATTGTTAAAGATTGTGTCTATTGAAAGCCGTTAAACGAATTCATGTATGAATATTTTACAATACCTACTCTTTAATTGGTATTTATATCTTATAATAATCTATGTAAGCCAAATCTAAACGTTGAAGCATTTCATCACATAATTGCGACGACATAGTATACGTTACTATAATTTGTGTATGTCCTTAGTGTAATGATTATATTGTATGTGGCAAGGAATTCAGGAATTGATTAAACAATATGTATTCCATTCTATATACTATGCAATACAATTACTACATAATATTTGGAATATCCAGATAATAACTTAATCAAATAATTTTATGAACACCGTAAATAGGAGTGAACATGAATGATTGATTTCCATAAATTAAAAAATAATATCTGTTTTAAAAGTTAATTTTCAGGCTAATTAATAATATTGATTGTGTTATTGATTGTTCGATATTTATTTCTGTATTCAAACTTTATATCTTTGTTGAAAATAACAAAATAATACTGAGGTTTTAATTTTACAATGACTTATGTATATTATTCACAATTGCAAAAACAGTTTGCTACAATTAAAATCAAATAAAATCCTTAACACCTTAAATAATTGACGCCAATTCAATATTTTTTTATTAACAATCTACATTTTAAAAAACCAAGAAAGTTATTTTCCTCATATTTGGCGGGAAGTTTGTTTTAGAAGACCATTGTGTACGACTGAGGTTATGGTATGACAAAAACAACCTTATTAACAACACGTTCTGAACACCCATTAGCATTTGAAGTTCTTAAGACAGTCTCGTACGTTCAACAACACAAAGCTTTCGAAGAGAACTTTGTTATATCTAGCTTCTAATTATAATCGTATTATTAAATATTAATAGCCACGGGAAAAGAGCTCGATCTGTAAAGTGCAAAACCAAATATCCAAATTTAATTTAATTTTTATAAGGACTCCAAGAAAATAAAGTGACACACCACACTAGCAACAGCAATAAATAAAAAACAGAAAAAAAGTCAAATAAAAATTTATAAAACCAAAAAAAAGACGTCTAAAAAGGATAAAAATAACATTATTATGTCCTTATTGAAGTTGTTGCGTCGGGAGACGCTAAATAAAGGAAGAATTAAAAATGCAAATAAGTTACCAAGGCCATGATATGATGATTGACATCGGTCAACCAAAGAGAAGCATTGGTACAAGAGTTAAATAACACATATCGGATATTAAATATACGTATACATGGAAGTCAGCAGCGTGTGAATATACCATAGACAAGTCATCCAATATATTAGATTCGATAAACTACAAACATTCGCTAGTTCATACAATTATATTCCAAGATTTTTGGCCGAAACTATTAAATTAAAAACATTCTTATTTTAATAGAGATGGTTGGAAACTATCTAAAACTTAGAACCCACTCATGAATGTGACTACCGCACTTCGAGACCTCATGATGTTGTAAGTGCGTTTTGAGTGAACCTAGAATTCCATGCCAGGAATCTTAGAATCCATTAGAGGTAGTTGACTTATTAACTAACTTACTGATAACCAACCTACATTTCGTCAACACGATTGCTAGAAGGCATTCGTAATGCTGGATTAAATTTAAAGATTCTAATGATTAAATTTCTAATATTAATCCAACTATACGTAAGTTAGATCCGTTTGAAATATATTTATTTTTCATAATGCATTTTTTTTAGAGGAATGTCGAAATTGAAAACATTAAAGACACTGACAATAATGTTTTTAGTACGTGTCAACTGCCATGCAAGCATACCTGGCTCAAGTAAGCCTAGTACACGAACTCTGATATTAATAGAACTTGTTGCGTCTGGCTCGCTGCCAGTTGGAGAAATCTGATGCGGCATTCTAGATGTAATAAACATTTTCAATACCCTTTGGACTATTATTAACAATGCGGTCACTATAAACGATTTATTTCAGCTTACAGTATTGTAATAGGTCTCGTAAGTAAGAGTATGTGATATGCAATAGTCACGTATATGCATTACACAAAAATATTCAAGTAAGTTATTGTAATCGCGCCCCAACGATTATGAGACTGCTTGTTTTTTTACAGATGAGCTGTGATGTTGTAACATTAGAAGTCATGTCATGTTGGAGTATGATATTTTAGAGTGACCCCGACGACGCGTTCACAGTAGGTAATAACGTGTACGCGTAGGCATAATTGACACCACACAACATACAGACACACACCGTCTGTACCGGTATAGACGAGGTCCCAACTGAGTAAGTGCTCCGTTGCTGCGTTCTGCCGTCGGAGGACGCTAGTGTCCAAATTTCCTTAGCTTCCCGCCTGACTAACGACGCCCCGAGCCGAGGTCCGTGTCTCAATCTGAGACGCCCTCGGGACGTCGTTCCCCATGGGAGCCCATCTGGCCCCCCCTTGTTAAGGGTGGGTCTCCAGACCCACCCGCTCCCCCGGTGACGCTGTAATAGCCAACAGGGCTAACAGTATAGACAAACAAAAAAAAAAAAAATATATATTTTAGAGCTTAAGAAACATAATTAAACCTCTGATCACTCCGCATTGCTCTTGTGAAAATTGATTTAGCTTAGATAGTTAGTTATTTTAATCTAAAAAAAAAGTCTTCACTATGACTTGCGAAGGTTCCTCGATTACCTAATCTAACTAATTTATATTTCTTATTATATCTATTGATGTCAAATCTTGGACCCTTTCGTGTGGGTATTTTTTTGTTTTTTTTATTATACACGAACGTTCAATTAACAAAAATAATAAAATGAATTGGTGGTAAACCAGCGAATTTTGATAAACCAATATTTATATAAATAAAAAAAGTCCAGCGTTTCCTGTTAGGTACATTCAGGAGAGGCGCACAAAAAACATTTACAATATTACTTACGACTATCTAAAATATTTTTTATTAAAAATAAACTATTTGAAAATCGAACATATTAGATATCCTTCATATATAAAACTGATAATAACCTTTACGTATGTTACTTAATATACGTTGTGCAATATAATATTATTATACACGTCAATTCTTCTGTATGGGAGCAATATTTATGGTATTCCCATCAATTACTGTAAAAGTAAGTAACGGTTAGTACCATTAACAATCATTTAATAGAATAATTAAAGCTAAACAATTACTTCACAGAAACAAATAAACGGCGACGAAACACTGGCATTCAACTTTTTAACTATCATTAAAGACAATAAATTTTTGTTCACAAGTATTTTTTATAACACGAAAATGTAAATAAAACGTAAATCCTGAATATCTAAATAGTTAATGATCTTTACTGTTTTTAATGAAGTCTATTTTACTAAAAATATTCTAGGTATGTAACTTTTTTGCAAATATTTCAGCCATTTTCTGTTATTACACATTTTTTTTATATTTTAAACTCAAGGCTATTAAGCAATAATATAAGAGTTATTTATTAAAACCAGACTGAAATGTGTTACACGTAGCAACAAAGTGAAGCGCCACTAAATTATAAAAAATAGTCAAGATCAAGTTAGCGTTCAAGTAGCCTTCTCTTTAAACTGTAAGTAGTAGCTTTATGGAGATATGTTGATAAAGATTGCTTTTACGAATTCAAATTGAGTTTAAAACAGAAAATATTTTTGTAAACAATACTAATGGTCTTAGTTTAGTCTTTATGAGCATAATTTTTAAGGTTTATTTTTTCATTCTTGTTTTAATTAGCTGTAATAATAAAGTTGTTTGTCGGACTATAAGATCTGTGTATGCTCACTATGATATAATTATTATATAAACACGATTTATTTCTATACGTAATTTATTCAAATAAAATTTGTCCACATTTATTACATATTAGAATGCAATATTTTATCTACGAGAGCGTCGATACCAGTACGGTAAAAGTATAAATGTTATTTAATGTTTACTATCGCCGATATATTGATTGTCAGGGTATTGTAAAATGTATATAAGTTCGAGCATCATAATACCAGTTGGACTGGCTGCTGGCAGCGCGCCAGTAGCTACAAGTTCTGTCCAAGGAGTTTATATTTACGGGTTAACGAATAACAAATACTGACATCATAAAAAATATAAAACCACAGTATAATATTGAGGGTTACTTTTATTACTTACTCCCTGGAATTTAAGTGATAAGGAGTGGTAAATCAAACCCTAGGCTTTTCCTTGGTCGAAAATGTTCAAAAACAGTTGCATAGTATTTTCAAAAATTTATAATTAAAAACAAATACAAAATATCCCAAACAACTCTCGTAAGTTGTTTGAGAACGAGAGTTTGTTCAGAATTCAAGGGTTAAAAACCAACGTAAATCTTTTGGTTTAAACTTTGAAGTTTTTATAGAGTATCCGCCACACAGTAACTGATGGCACGTTAGTAAAATCCAACTTGATTCGAAAAGATTGAGCACGAAGGCAGCAAGATAGAAAGCTAACAAGGATTCAATTAATTAATAAAAATAAAACTCATCATAAAAGTTAGGTTTTTTGTTAATTATCAACGGTATTTAAAAATTATATTAAGAAAAATGCATTTTCAACTGGATATTATTTAGTCCGTCCGTCAAACCTAAGCATATCAAAACAGTTGCGTTACTTAATACCAACGTTTAGGATTTTTAGTAAATTCGATATAAAGTCAAAATAAATCCTTATTACTTGATTTGATATGATTTTATACTAACTAATGTCATGGAGTAATTGTCGAGAAGCCCGATCAGAGTCATAGCTAAAATTATTATGATGATGAAAATATTTTTTTTTTGCAATTATTTAGAATACCAAATGGTTTTCGTTTGCATCCTTGAGAGTGACAAGGGACGGAAGGGAACAGAGGGTTTATGAGCCGATAATAAATATATGTTATAAAACTCCAAACTAACGCAATTTTTTTACACCGTATGATGATAGGACGAAGACCCTTGTCAAAAAATAAATATTCTTGTTTTGGCTTTCTAGAAGGGCTATTAGGCTATTATTCTACAAGGCAGATTAGACTAGACGTCTTTATTAATATAACGAAGAAGAGTAATGATAATTATCCTCTGTTGCTGATTCAATTTGGTTTTGCATTAAATTTCACTATTGTCATCTCTATAAGTTATAACAAAGAAAAATACAACATTATTTTTTTACTTTTATACCCATAATAAATATCAGATGACAATAAATGTAAATATTTAACTTTTTTTAATATATTTTGATTACTATCAATCCTCTTAAGCAAATTAATATTTAATATTCATCTACAAATTAAAGACTGAGTCTTTTAAGTATCATATCACAATACACTATAGGATTATAATTTAATAGTCTTACAAGTACGCCACTGAGCCTCCATAGATTGATGTTTGAGAACAAGCCTGGAAGAGTCGTATCGCATTTTATACATGAAAAAGCTTTATCTTATACCTTTTTTGTAAAGGTTGACAAAAAAAAGTATCTTGGCGTGATGTAAATATGAACTGGAAAATGATTTTGTGCTTATTTCGCTTGGGATCATACGTTTTCTTCTGTAATATTTTTTTCTGTATGTAATATATATTTTATATACGGTCAGATACATTTACCCATTATTACATACAAACTTGTTCTTTAGATAAGTAGTTGTTACAAATTTTAATAGACGTCTTGTTTTACTATACAAGGATGTATATATATTCTTCTAAGAAAGTTTCTGTCAAGGTAAGCAGATCCTTGGAGCGGAAAATTCAAATATTTCTCATAAATATTAAATGTGTAAATAAGTAATGCATTTAATATTTTAAAATAATGTAGTAAATTAATTCACTTTAAAATATAGTAGTATATACATTTATTAGTTTATCAATGTTTATTTTGTAAGAAAATGGAGGTAATGTAAATTAAATATGATAAATATATATTTGGTATTTTTATTCTTTATTGTTAAAACCTCAAAACTAGTTAACTTTTCAAGCATCCTTAACCAATAGTAACATAATGGTTGGTAACACATGACAATTAAATTATCTTCTACAGAAAAAACACTACCATTGTTTTGTTTTTGTCGTCTCATGTAAAATCTATCAACATTATCTATACATAAAATACTTAGCTGTGGGTCATAGGTTTGAGCATCAAATTAAAAAAGGCATTACATCTTCACACCTTTACCTTTTTAGTATAACAAATATATAATATTATATAATCCAGATTTTTCAAAATAAGTAATTAATAGTTCCAATATACTCGTATAGTATATAACTTACATGCAATATCATATTTTGTAGGTAGTTAATAACTTTAATGGTTTTCTGAATGTTATTTCAATTTAAATTCTGAACAGTTTAGCAATAAAGTGAGAATGTTTTGATAATATCTATACATATAATAAAATTGTCACTGATCCATTCATGTACATGGAATTAAAAAAATAAAACATAATAGGAGGGCTTTATAAGAGCAAGAGAACCCAAAACAATGGTTTTTCAGTTTGTCTGTTTGTCTGTACGTCTGTACGTCTGTACGTCTGTACGTCTGTATGTCTGTACGTCTGTACGTCTGTACGTCTGTACGTCTGTACGTATGTATGTCTGTATGTCTGTATGTCTGTATGTTTGTGCACGCTAATCTCAAAAAGGGCTTAACCAATTTGAATGCGGTTTTCAGGAATATATTGTAACAGTCTTTACTTAACATTTAGTGTTTATTTTATCTAAATCGCTTAAGAAATAAAAAAAGTTATGACAATTTATGTCAATGACGTAATAGGTACCATGAAAATCTTATTCTATACATGTAATAAATCTGTAGAGGAGTAGTCTTTGTACATTAAAAATATTTAAAAAAATATACCAGGCTGTGAAGTAATAACTAACAGAATCCATTTTCAGCATTTTTAAAATCTTTGTCTGTTTATCTGTTTGTCTTTTAGTTGTGCAGACAAAGCGAAAAAAATATTTTCAAAAATTCATACAGCATATAACCTTTATATAAGCAAGAGAAAATCCGCGATGGTATATGTTTATCTCTTAGGGATAACTCACAATAGCAAATTTTTATCCTTTACTTTTTAAGAAAAATAATAGGTTATTTACGAAGCGATTTTAAGAAATACAGCTTTAATCCTTATCTAATTAAGTAACTTAAATACATTTTACATTTAATATGGAACAATAAAGCCTTTTGCAACATGTAATTTAAATAAATATTTTCGAAGATATTATAGATTTAAAATATAGGGTCTTCGCGTTTGCGGCGGTACGGTCTACGGGCGCACTCTAGTATGGAACCGTGAAAACCGTCTCAAAAATGGCTTTTGTGAATGTTTAGTATTGAACATTTTGTTAATGCATACAGCTAACTGAATGTTTATCATTTAAATTATTTTTTTTTAAATAAAACTAGACCTAGACTAGACTATACAGTACAGAAATTTTTACAAGAGATATTGATATGTCTTTTCGATTAAATGTATGCAATATTCTTCACTTAACTGCAGGAAAGCGATCAGGGTTTGAAGGAAAGGGTCACATTTTATTGAATGGAAATAGATTTGAACACTTACAAAAACATGAAAATTACGAATACTTAGGGATTAATGAATCAGGATATATAGATCATAACGAAGCTGGACAACAGACACAGAAAGAATATTTCAAAAGATTAAAATGCTTAGCATACTCACATTTACACTCAACAAATATCTTCAGAGCCATGAATACATACGCAATTCCAGTTTGGTCCACTGAGGACACACCCACATGGCTGATAAGGATTGAACGGCGTATCAGCGCAGCTAGGGTCATTATTGGCAAGTTAATCTGCTTCAGATCGGAAAACATCCGGCCGAGAGTAATGCGTTATGTTACACAGGCCTTTGCCGGTACTGGCATTAGACCTCAGGATTACATGGCCTATGTAACAGAACGTATAGACTACCTGAATCGTACAAATCGTATCCGTCGTTATAAACAACGTGTAAATAGGTATAAACAGAATCGCATATTCCAAAGTGACCAAGGAAAGGTTTATAGAAGCTGGGAGGAATCTGCTACGAGTGTGATTGATGGGCAGTTACTAAATATGGAAGAAATGTTCACATTTAGGAGAAATATTTGGTCGGTGCCTATTACTCACAACGATGGTGGCTGGATGCGTGTTGTTGAGCGCGCGTGTGAACACCTGCATCCAATGGAGGCTATATTTATAAGCCCAGATAATGTCAGGGATGCGATTCGTTCGACCCATAACTGGAAAAGTCCTGGGCCTGACGGATTACATAACTTTTGGCTCAAACGGCTGCGTTCTTCACACGAAGGTTTAGCTGGGCAATTCCAGGAAGCCATCGTGTCCAGATCCCTACCATCTTTTATAACAACAGGAATCACCTTTCTGCTCCAGAAGTCTGGTAGTATCACAGATCCAAAGAACTTTCGACCTATCACGTGCTTGCCAACAATTTATAAGCTTCTTACATCCATTTTGAGTTTAAAATTAAACACACATTTGTATGCAAATAGCATTTTAGATCCCGCTCAAAATGGATGTAAGATTCGGTCTCGTGGTACTAAAGAGCTCCTCTTTATTGACATGGCCATCAATGAAAAGGTTCGCCGAGGTAAGAAGGGTCTCTCCGTCGCCTGGATTGACTATAAAAAGGCCTATGATTCGGTATATATATATATATATATATATATATATATATATATATATATAAGATAGATATGGAATAAATAATAATAATAATAATTACTGTGTAAAGGACCCACTAATATAGATTTTAAGATACTTGTACTAACAGACTCCTTATTGAGCATGTTATCTCAAAATCCAACGATTAATCTGACAAATACAGACTAAATAGATATGAAATCTTAAATTGATTACTTAAATAAGGATATAAATCAACCTACGATAGAATATAAATGTTAATAAAACATATAAAGTTTTAGCATTTATTAACTCTGAGATAGCTATGCAACATTTATTTTTGCATTGTTATAAGTATTCCGAAAGGTAATAAATAGTTCAACAGTATAATTATGTGTATTATAAAAATACAATAATTTAATTACAATTTTATGATAAAATCAACACAAGGATATATCTTTCGCCAAGTAAAATATACTCTGCAATAGATAGTCTATACTATAGACTTTATAGCACCAATGATTGATAATTGAATTAAAGATGGAAAGGGTTACAAGGGTTGTAAAGTATATAGTGTAAAGCGGTATACGTCTGTGTACAATATTAAAAAAATAGGACGAGGATTAAAATTAATGTATTTTAGTTCTTTCTTATTCTCATGTATATTCCGCTATGCCGAATAGTGGAATGAAATGAACAATTTAGGATTCCAACGAACTATTTGGCGACCTGAATGCCAAAGTATGAGTACAGAAACGCCGTGAATCGAAAAAGGGACTACACGAATTGGGGTGCAAAAAATCACAGTTGTCAAATGCTGGTCAACATCTTCTGAAAGAAGCCTCAGTGAAGATGACCTGTTAAAGCCCAGACACTGTGACTAGAAACGAGATATATTTTATCATGGCGGATAAACCGCATATACTTAGAGATGTCTCAGTAATCAAAAGTTTTAGTACCAGAAGAGATCACCGACTCGTCCGAGGCACTCTAAATATACGACTTAGAGCCAAAAGGTCCTTGATAAAATCTATTCTTAGATTTATCCTGATCCAAATATACTATTTGTCTAAACAGTTTCAATTTGAACTACAAAATCGATTCGACTAGCTGCAAACCACTAGTGATATGGACGAGATGGCCGACAACATGATGAAGATGGTGTGTATACTCGGTCGTAAGCATTTCCCGTTGATGAGGCGCACGATACCATCTTAATGTTCTCCTGAAACCCTGAATCCTCTTAAGTTGCTTTACTAGGGCTTTCTCCAGGTGGATACAAAAATCATTCGCAGGGACCTTCGCTACAACAAGTGCTATTACAAATCTTATTGAGCAGTTTTTCAAAAAACACCTAAGAGAAGCCATCTGATACAGCTTAAAACAGAGCACTGCCAAGAACTCGCGTACCGCTTCCAGATCCTAGAGGAAGTTGAGAAGTTTCATGGATGACGTTTTTCATTGAGCGCGCTACAAAGAAGATATTTAAGATATTAACATTGGCGAGATAAGATCAGCACTAAGGCAGCTTAGTAATGGCAACGACCCGGATAATTACAACAGAACTTCTTAAAGTCGATTTATTTAGAGTATTTGCCCAATTATCCTGTGTATATAATTTTACTTAAAAACAGAAAGACAAAACAACGTCCTATCGCTCTACCAACTGAGCTACCGTATCGCTGTCCGCGTTGGTGAATTAAGCATTCTATATGTGATCGTCTCTATCGCGACGGTGGTGACATCCAATGTTTGACGGAAACCGAAATGGGACGGTTTCCCAGTAGTCGCGGGTTCGAATCCCTGCCCGTATCGGATTATTTTTCATTCTATACTTATATAAATTTAAATAAGCTTAACATACATACATGTTTATAGATATTTTCAAACATGGATGTTGATTATAAATTAATTATTTAAGATCGACAAAGTGTCCCCCAAGACAAAAATAATTTGGCTGTTTTGTCATAAAGACAATAAAGACTTTGTTTTTTTAAAAAATATGTTGGTATACATTTTTAATTAGAGACGGAAATTTTGTTATATTTTTTTCTCTAAAAATATAAATTGTATTTTCTCTAAAAATATAAATTGTATTTTCTCTAAAAATATAAATAATACTATCGCTCTAGTTCTAATAAAAAAAGAATCTTCGTTTTAAATTCCATTCGCTGATTATTTTATTATGTCGATCGTCTAGAGGTACTAACCCATCGTGGAGGCCTTAGATGAGGTACTTAATGCCGTTATCTAGCAGGGAACGACACCGAAGGCGTGGTCCAGAGGTGTATACGTCTTGTTCTTCAAAAAGGGTGACTAGATTCTGTTGAAGACTTATAGACTGATTGCACTTCTTATCTGCACTCTAATCTGTTTTTCTACTCATTCACAATGTTTGGCAGCTTATTCAAAAGACCGAAGAGCCAACTGCTGTAAATGGCATTTATGGATTACAAAAAATCCTTTGATCCCATCGAAACCTGGGCTGTTCTCGAGTCTCTGCAGCGCTGTGGTACTGACTGGTGATGTTTCGAGGTAATAAAATTTCTTTTTAACTCAGCAGCGATGACATTCATATAAAGACCAGCCAGCGGGGCCCATCCATCATCAACGGTCTATGGGGCGTGATATGCTCGGAGTTTCTCTCAGGGATACGACCAGAAATTACATTATTCGTGAGAGAATAAAAATTACAGGAATCAGCTTCATGTCACTTAAATACATAATTTAAAATGACAGTCGGCCATTTAAAACCTTTTTAACTATCCCTCAGAAACCGCTTTTTTTTGGAAATAAGTATCTTTCTGTCTGTTATAAATGTTCAAATTTTGTGATAATTGGTTGAGTAGTTAGGATTTAAAAGCGTACAAAAACGAAAAAAAAAATTATTGCTGGTCTTAACTCGCGCCCACCCTAAGTAATTGGGACAATGGTATATGGATGATCATGATGATGTTTATGCATTTTATTACAATTGAAAAAATAACGCTTTTTGATCGATATTTATGTAGTTTAAAACATGACAAATATTTCTTCTTCTTTGCGATATTTTTCAATATTTTTTTTCTGTTACAGTTTTTTTACTTTAAGCACTATATTCTTAATTCACGAAATAGGAATAAAGTAGATCTTGAAGCACGTGGCGCGTAGAGCGTACTTACTGTCTGAGATATTTACAATTTGCATAATAAGTCCATTTGCATCTTCAGAAGTTCAAATAACGAGCTAAGTTTTCCGAAAACATCTTCAAGACCAAAGGACATAATAAAACAACTTGCTCTCGAGAAATAAACATTACTTGGGGACTTTATGTTAATTTCATAAAAAAGAAGCGATAATAATACTTTTCTCACTTTAACTTTATTATTTATATAAATAACATTATTTATTTATTTTTGCACCATAAAACGTTAATAGTAACATAGTATAGACAATTTTCATAAAGATTGACTTATCTCTTACAAAAATCTCTACATGAAACCCTAGCTTAAAGGACATATTATATATTAAGATGGGTATGGTACATACTATTAACAAACTTATTTAAAAATAGAAATAATAATATGCACATACATATAATATACATAAATACATAAAAATCCATACATACACAAAAATATATACAAACACACATACATACATATGTAAAATAATGTATTTTGATAAATAATGCTGATTATTCTATAGTATCTCTTTAGTCCTGATTTAAATAAAGTAATACTAGGGAAATGTTTATAAATGTAAGAAGGAAATGAGTTCTATAGCTGAGCAGCACCGACAGAAAATGATTTACGATAAAAAGTTGTATTGTACTTTGGCACCTCGAGATATTTTGATGTCGGACAAGAGCACTCAGGTGGATTTCTAGTGGCACATAATTGAAACCATTCCAGAAAGTAATTTGGGCAGTTAATATGTAATATATGTCATTACATATATAATATTTAGATATGTAGTATAAAAGTGGTAAAACATGCATTTTCCGGCGAAAACGAGGGGGGAGCCACTTTAATTCCCTATGGAATTCGGAGACGTGGTCCAATTTGTGCAAGCCGAAGATGAAGCGCGTGCACATATTTAGTAGTCGATCTAATTTATAAAGTAGATATCAGTCGCATCTACATAGCAAACGTTGGCGTAGTCAAGGAGAGGAAGGAGAGATTGTGATTGTATAGTTTTAGTTTAAAGCGAATGTAAAGAATGGTGAAGCCGCTTATTTACTTCACTAACGTGAGCTGACCAGGTCAAATTGCAGTCCAAAATTAATCCTAAGTTTTTTTGCTTTGTCTAGATATGGTAATGAAGGTCCGCCATATAATAGCCGAGGTAGGGTCCTAAAATTAATTATTTTATAAAATTTGCGTGCTACCTATTATCATTGCCTGCTATTCATGGGCATGGCGATAAAGCTGCAAATCGTCTGCATAGAGATGGTAGCAAGAAGATATAACTTTGCAAATTTCATTAATGAAAATTGAACAGAGTAAGGTAGATAAGCGTGTCCCATGCGATTCCGTCAGTTATGAAGGGCGCACTTGAAACCGGACACTTATATAAATAACAATTTTATGTTTACCTTTAAAGAAACAAATTTTACAATATCTGAGAACTATTATGATAAAGAATAGTAAGGACATGAAACCGCAACATTTGAATATTTATTTAATTTGTTGTTATTTAAAAAGACATCGACAGCCGAATATTAATACTAGTTTATCGAGCTCTAAGCGATAACGATGTTAATTGATAACATTGGCATTTTTTACAAAGCTTGGCTTCATTCTCAAGGGAATAAAATTTTAAATACGAGACATAAATGAAACGATGTTTAAGATAATGTAAATCGATTTTATAACGCCGATGTTTTATTGTCCAACATAAAAAACAAATGAATTTTAAAGGACAAAAAAAAAATTGTTGTTTTTATTTAATTTCTAGCATTTTATTATATAAATTTACCTTTTAAACCTTCCCTGGACTTTTACAAATAATTCAAGACCAAAATTGGCGAAACCGGTTTAGCAGTTCTCGAGTTTTAGCGAGACTAATGAATAGCAATTCATTTATACAGGGTTTTTTTTTTTATAAATTGACCACCTAATGCTGGCAGCCTCAATCCTACATCAATTTCAACATTTGTTCTACAACTTTTTACAAATCTTGATAAACAAGACAAAAAACGATACAAAAAAAAATGCTCCCTCTTTTACTTATTACTCTGTATTTTGTGAGAAGTACTTAAAAGCTCAACGCTCGTGCGCCACTCAGAGTTAATGCCAGTTTAGAAACAACAAATATTTTTGAAGTGAAACTTCTTTATCGGGGTTGGAAAAAAATTTAGTGTAACATTTTTTCCTTACGTGTGACATTTTTCCGTTACGCGCCAGCTTTTTTCGTATAGCTTCATCTCTTTTACACCATGTTGCTATGGAAATACTAAATAATCAAAATGACAAGTATGTGGATTACAAAACACAATTTACATTAACCAAAAATAAAATTATCGGATTAGAGTTTTATAATTAAATAATGAATTGTAATTACATACTGGACAATACGATTTTATGGACTTGCTATTGAAACTAATAAATAAATTCAAGATTATAACATGAAGAAGAAATTATGAAATATAATTTATAATATTTTTAAAATACATTGATTGTCTGAAATAGAAGAAGTAAGAATGAAAAGAAATACGAGTTTTGGCTGAGAAATGGAGCATTGGTATCCTGATCTTTACAAGGTCTGTTTTGCTAAACCTAGAATGAACAACAACTCGAAACAGCAGAAACAATGATGAAGAATAATTTTATTTGTGATATAGTGACGATCCAACATGTTAAGAAGCCTAAAATTATTATTTTTAAAGTTGATTGTGTACATTTGTCTGTTTTTATGGTACTTATGTGTTTCTTCTATGAGAATATTATACTTCAGAAACACTCGATTCACTTCTTACGTTTTAATTAATTAATACCCCTTAGCATCCGACGGGCGTTAGGAAACGCCTGTTTCGAAAAAGCGTAAACATCCGCGATAACGTTTGGGCGTTACGAAACGCCCTAAAAATAACTCCTTGGGAATTAATAAATTTACGAATTAAATGTTTATATTCTTTTATTTCTAACATTACTAATGCATTGCCAAATAACCAGAAGCCCGTAAAAATTTTTTTACCAACTCGGCTTAGTAGAAAATAATTATGTAATCGTCTTTCAATTCAGCGCCTTTGTTCAGTACGGGCGTAGAACTGCAAGACGATCAATTGTTACGAATATCTTTAAATTTATGAATTAAAAGCGGAAAGTAACGTTTCATTTCTGTAGTCGATAGTGTTTTCAACCTATATAAATTACAATAACAGCGAGTTTTGTGTTTTTATTGATAAAAATATAACAAATATGTAACCTTGGAATGAATAGACTACAACAGTCCCGATTTCTAAAAGCAAATTTATTATTATATTTTTTTTTTTATTTTAACTCGTGTAGCACCTATTTTTATCAGTAGGTATTGATGAGAGTCTATATTTCACTGCTGCCTGAAGCCGTAAACAAATAAAACTAAAACTTTGTCAACGTTTTCAGAAATGTTTTTATATGATAAGTATATTAGTGTTATACGACAATCAATTCAGAATTTTATTCTCTGATTAAGAAATGATTTAGTTTACCTCAAAATTACGTTAATATTACTTAAATATTTGAAACCAAACCTTAATAATTCATACGGACGTTTGAGATGTTAAGCTATTTATAAACAATCTATTGCTTTTTGTAGCTACATAAAAGCACTATAATAATCTTGAATAATGAATTATTATTACAGTAGCAAGACATATAAGTAATACGTTAACAATTATTTATTAAAAATGAGGGTACACCGAGCGCGAAATTACTGAATCGACGATTTTTTTCCCTACGTTTGCGATTATACAGTCCAGTTATTATTATTGCTTAGATACATATTTTGATTTCTTCTAAAAGAACCATTTATAAAGAAGGTAGAAAATAAAACTTTTTGACAAAATACAAACATTTTCATTCATCTTTATTTCTAAGTCACATTTTTCCGTTACGCGCCATATTTGAAGTGAAACTTTTTTATCGACGGATGGGAGAAATTTTATAGCAATGTCAAAAAATTTTAACGTTTTTCTGTTATTAATTAGCCATTCTTGTAAAGTTGTAATTAGTGAATCATTTTTCAAAAAATTATGTCATAAAGAAGTTTCACTTGTTACATGTGTACACTAATACACACATTTTAAAACGTCGTAAAACAAATGTTGTTAGGACTGATGGAGGTGGTCAACTAATTACAAATAACCCTGTATACATATATATATATATATATATATATATATATATATATATATATATATATATATATATATATATATATATATATATATATATGTTGGAAATTATGTTGGAAACCTCAGGCATTAACGATCGTACGAATTAAAGTGTTTGAAGCTTTTGGATCTCAGGATTCTTTTTTCGTTTTAAGATTCTGCCTGCTAATCCTGTTTTGTTTCCTGACAGATATTTGCTACATGGAATAAATGGATCTGATCTCTTAAATAAACTGAAACACCTCTAAAGCACGCTCGTTTTTTACTTATATGTATTTTATTTTGATTTGTATGTTATAGTGTATTTAGTCATTCAAACAACTGAAAACCATACTACAACTGTACATACTTGCCCAAACGAACGTTTCTTCCTATAGTCCATTGAAAAGTTACATTTGGGGTTGCGTTTTTTAGAGGACGCAATTTTATTTTTTCAATGTGTAGGGGGGGTCAGTAGAAGCTTAAGTTCAAGTTTGTGGGGTCGCCACCCTTGTCCCACGGCCGCCATCTTGGAAAAACGGGTGCAAAGGGTTTTCGCTCTGTATCTCGTAAACTAGTTACCGTACAGAAAATTTAATCAAACAAAATTTAGAAAATTAAATTTCCTACAATTTTATTTCTATTACTTTTTATCATCAAGTGACCAACAAAAAAGTTATAAACAAAAATAAGTAAAAATTTTGTAACAAATTTCCTTTTGGAGGTTATAACTTTTTTTCAGTTCATTTTACAATAAAATGACATCACAGCAATTTTGTAGAGGGTTTTTCAACGAACAATTTCCTCTTTATACTTGTTTCATTTTAATTTATTTATCTAGGTTTTACAGCGCTCCAAACTTGAACGGATTCTCGAATGCTCATAGGGATGCAATAAAAACTAAAAATTAGACTTACTTATCTATCTATATTTTTTTTATTCATACAATTTATTATGATCTTAACAATCCTATGCTATTATTAAACTATGTTTGACCCTTTTCCCGACTACAAAACTGATTTTACTGTCGACCAGGCTGAATCGGATGCAGATGCGGTCATCGTCCGTTGTGCGCTTGCTGCATTACAGTCATATGATTCGGTGACAATCATAACAGAAGACATCGACATCCTTATATTTCTGACGGCATTAGGAAGGAATCAAACTAATGTATTTTTTTAAAAACCTTCGAAAGGGCGTACGTCCGAACAATTGTACTGTCTGTCTTTCTGTTTTAAATATGATGACGTAATAGCTGAGAATTTACTGTTTCTCCATCCCTTCCCAGGATGCGACCCAACGTCAGCAGCGTATAACATGGGCAAAGTCAAATTTATAAAAAATTTTCAGAAGCATTCAGAGTTAGCAAGTGGAACTAAATTATTTATGAGGGAAAAAGTCGAGTCATCGTTACTCAGTGTTGTTGGCGAACGTTTTTTCTTTTCTTTATATGGAGGAAATAAAGACGATACTCTAGATATACTCGGAAACTGTGGAAACGGGCTGCATCTTGGAGGAAGTAAAGAGACATTAAATGCATTTTCATTCTCTGTCTTAGCAAATCGTTTGTATCGCAGAGTGTCTAGAGTATCGTCTTTATTTCCGCCATATAAAGAAAAGAAAAAACGTTCGCCAACAACACTGAGTAACTATGACTCGACTTTTTCCCTCATAAATAATTTAGTTCCACTTGCTAACTCTGAATGCTTCTGAAAAATTTTTATAAATTTGACTTCGCCCATGTTATACGCTGCTGACGTTGGGTCGCATCCTGGGAAGGGATGGAGAAACAGTAAATTCTCAGCTATTACGTCATCATATTTAAAACAGAAAGACAGACAGTACAATTGTTCGGACGTACGCCCTTTTGAAGGTTTTTAAAAAAATACATTAGTTTGATTCCTTCCTAATGCCGTCAGCAATATAAGGATGTCGATGTCTTCTGTTATGATTGTCACCGAATCATATGACTGTGATGCAGCAAGCGCACAACGGACGATGACCGCATCTGCATCCGATTCAGCCTGGTCGACAGTAAAATCAGTTTTGTAGTCGGGAAAAGGGTCAAACATAGTTTAATAATAGCATAGGATTGTTAAGATCATAATAAATTGTATGAATAAAAAAAATATAGATAGATAAGTAAGTCTAATTTTTAGTTTTTATTGCATCCCTATGAGCATTCGAGAATCCGTTCAAGTTTGGAGCGCTGTAAAACCTAGATAAATAAATTAAAATGAAACAAGTATAAAGAGGAAATTGTTCGTTGAAAAACCCTCTACAAAATTGCTGTGATGTCATTTTATTGTAAAATGAACTGAAAAAAAGTTATAACCTCCAAAAGGAAATTTGTTACAAAATTTTTACTTATTTTTGTTTATAACTTTTTTGTTGGTCACTTGACGATAAAAAGTAATAGAAATAAAATTGTAGGAAATTTAATTTTCTACATTTTATGTTTGATTAAATTTTCTGTAGGTTAACTAGTTTACGAGATACAGAGCGAAAACTCTTTGCACCCGTTTTTCCAAGATGGCGGCCGTGGGACAAGGGTGGCGACCCCACAAACTTGAACTTAAGCTTCTACTGACCCCCCCTACACATTGAAAAAATAAAATTGCGTCCTCTAAAAAACGCAAGGTAAGGCCTAAAAAATGTAACATTTCAATGGACTACTAGTTTTTATTCTTTCCGTCTACCTTCTTTGTAGGTCTCAGGTGGACGACGTATGATTGATCATAATGTAAAAATCAACGCAAGCGCCGTAATGAGATCATTGGAAAAAAATAATTAGTTTGTTCAACATGAATGTCTATTTAAGTGTTTTTAAGAAAATTTAACATTCTTTTAACAAAAACTGTTTTGAGTGGTCCAAGAACTCAAAAAAAACTGTACTAACATTTTTAGTATGAAGTTCAATATTTTCCTTTTCTTAGACATGTAATTAATGTAATGTAATTTTCATGCATATAATTTACCCCCCAAAGCCTTAACATCGAATATGTGTGCAGTAAGGTTTTTCAAATAAATAAATTGAATAAGTGTTTTTTCTTCTTTTTAAAACTATGTGAAAATGTCATCCTAGATTTTTGTTCAAACATTTATTCAGTTAGATTAATTTATTGTTCTTTAAATTTAGGAACTGGTAAATTTAATGTATTACCAAATAAGGTATACATTAAATCAATTTTCATATTTTCATGAACTTAAATCAACGTAATATAATTAATTTTCTTTGAAATATAATTTCTACTTTGAAAATAGAAAACTGTAAGGGGGCATGGAGGTGGTAATTTGAATATGGAACATACTTGTTTGAATTAAGAACGTTGGGTTAAAAGTGTATTTTACTTTTCCAGTAAATTTTTAACTAAACATTTCCAGGATTTTTTTATAGTAGCAGATCTAATCAAGTAAAGTTTAAAATACTGGAAATGACTATATCTATACTAATAATATAAAGCTGAAGAGTTTGTTTATTTGTTCGTTTGAACACGATAATCTCAGAAACTTAAAAAATAATTATTAATTAAATTAAATTAACGTCCCAAATTAAAAAAAAATGTTTTGTTGAATAGTCCATTTATTGAGGAAGGCTATATATAGGCTATATATCTTCTAGCTTTGATCACTAGTAGGAGCCAATCAGCAGTGAAAAATGCTGCAAAAACGGGAAAAAATATATTTTATTTTGAGATCTTTCCTCGCGTGCGCCGAGTAAACGGTGATAGTTACGCAAAAATTATGTAGTGTGAAATTGTTCCCCTTTAAAAGTTCTTAAAAGATGTCCGCTGCAGCATATATCTAGCTCTTAAGGTTGACTCAGTATAACCTTTTTATGGTAATCAAATTAGTTCTAAAATAAGTAGTATTTTCGAAGGTGTTTTAATTACCATGACATTAATCCTTATCCAAATAAATGAGTTAAATACCACAGGCACATAATTATTAACAAAATTGCTCTGGACGACATTTGATTTTAACCAATATGTAAGGAGTTATTATAGTTTTAAAATAATACACAATTACCACAAATACCACACGGGGATTGATGTGCGGGGTGTGTGGCGCGGTGAGAGGGGAGGGCCGACAATATCTATAGCTGCGAAGTAGCATTGGCATCCTTACGGAACGGGTGTGGTCAGCTAACTAATTCTTAAATGCGTTTTTTTCGATATTCATAGTAAATTATTCATTAATACTTATTAAATAAAACATTTTATTTTCATTAATTTCTATTTTGTATGGTATTTTTCTGTTGAGTATTGTTTTGCTTATTCTTCTAAAGTTTGTTTATTCTTATCTACATATGTAGATACATAAGTTTTTTTATGTAGGATATTGCTATTAGTAGTTTCCCTTATTTCTTCAACGTTTGTTCTTAAAGTTGAAGATAGTTACTTATCTAAGCAAATAGTTTGATTTGTCGTTATTTTCAATTGTGATTGTTCTTTATAACATTTTTAAGTATGTCAAAGGTACATATCAAAAAAAAAAAAAAATTGTATAGTATTTTTATATTGGGTATTGCTTTATTATTATTTAATTTGTTGTTTATTTATGTTTGTTTGTTTTTATGTAGTGCATACCGTAAGGGAGTTTCAAATTAGTCCAAAGATTTTTTTTTTCTATAGTTTAGGATAGTTACTATTCTTAGTAAATAATATGATTTGCGTGTGGGCTTTTTAAATACATTTCTTATTATAGTGCAGCATAGACCATTTCAAAACACGTATTTAAATTGCACTGTATTTTTATAAATGGGTTCTTGTTTTTTTATTCCTTTATCATTTGTTTTTTTTTCTTATATAGTAGGTAGGGACATTCTCTGAAATCTTTCTATCTCTTAAAGATATTAGAAACTCTAACAAATTATGGGTGAAATAACTGTCATTTTTGCTTTAATATGACAAGGCAAAGTACCTGATCGTGAAAGCAAAATTCATATCGATCACCATTTAGGTGAAAAAGAAGAAAGAAAAGAAAAGATATTGAAGATCTTGAATCTTGAAGGTGAAAAAGAAAAGATATTGAAGATCTAATCTCTAAAGTCTACCCAAATATAGTTCAGATAGAACCAAAAGATTATAAATGGATTCTTCAAAGGGCAATATTGACGGTAAGTAAATAGTGTTGACGAAATTAACGATTATTATATATAATAAGAAATTATATTTTTTTATGTCTGTTTCCACAGATCTTTGGATTAAGTGAACCAATTTTTTAAATAATTAATAATAATATTTAATAAATTCAATTCATTTTAACTAAAATAATAAAAACGTATTTATAGTGCCAACTTTAAAATCATGATTTATGATTGATTGATGAGTATAAGATCTATTTCAATACGCTAGGAAACAGATTCATTTGCGGCGGTGACTGGAATGCCAAGCATGTATTTTGGGGTTTTAGACTAACTTTGCCAAGAGGTCCTTCCTTCCCTTCGGAAAAGATGGCACTCCACAAGATACCCTTGTGACAAAAGAGCTTTCAATAAATCGTCTCAAGAGCTCAAACTTATGATCCGACAAGCAGAAAATAAGCGACTCCAATGTCAGTTAGCTAACCTTACTCCCAACAAAGACTCGAACTACGCGCTATGGAAGGTAACAAAAGGACTAAAAAGACCAAAAGTCCACATTCCGCCTATAAAAACTTTTGATGGCAAATGGGCCAGAATCGAACTTGAAAAAGCTATCGTATTCTCGGAACATCTGAAAGCTGTTTTTCAACCTCAACCTAGCAAACACCCAGAACATGACAGAGAAGTCTATGAGTATCTCGATACACCACTGCAAACGTGACTACCGCTGAAATTTTCTGAGGTCTGGAGAGAAATATTAGCACTACTGGAAAGAAAAACACCAGGCTACGATTTAATTGATACAGAAATGTTCAAAGAGCTGCCTAAGAAGGGAGTAGCCCACATAACTGCCATTATCAATGCTAGTATAAGGTTAGCTTACTATCCAGCACAGTGGAAAACAGGTTATAATGATACCGAAACCAGGTAAAGCACTCCACAAACCAAGCTCTTACAGAGCAATTAGCTTGCTCTCGGTATTGGGTAAACTCATGGAGAAAATACTGCTTAACGTACTTACTGCTACTGCTTAACACTGCTTACTAATGCTGCTTACGTACCAGAGGCTATTTCTGATCACCAGTTTGGTTTCCGAGAACAACATGGAACTATCGAACAGATACACCGTATTAGGAACACTATAAGCCGCGCGCTGGAAAATAAACAGTTTTGCTCTGCAATTTTCTTAGACATAAGCCAAGCTTTTGACAGAGTGTGTCACGAAGGTCACTTATTAAAGCTCAAAAAGATACTAACGCACTCCTTTTTTTCCAATCTTGAACTCGTACCTTGACAAAAGGTGTTTTGAGGTGAAATTTAACAATGAAACCTCGCCATTAAAAGAATTCCTTTCAGGAGTTCCAAGGAAGCATACTGGGCCCCGTTATGTACCTACTTTTAAACGAAAACAGCTAGATACAACACTCAGGTCAATGTATTGGTTAATAGGACGCAAATCAAGCCTTTCGTCCGAAAGTAAGATGGCTATATACAAATCCGTGATTAAACCTATCTGGACATACGGGATCCAGTTGTGGGGTACTGCTAGCAATAGTAATATTGAAATTCTCGAAATATTTCAAAGTAAAACCCTGAGAACCATCCTAGGCATACCTTATTACGTGAGCAACAAATACATTAATGAGGATATTAAAATTAACACAGTTAAAAAAGAAATTGCTAAACATAGTTTAAAATATCAGACGAGGATATCAACACACGTTAACAAACTGGTACTAGAACTCGAAGGCACAGGAAGTGTGACACATTCCAGACTAAAACAACACAGTGTGCCTAATCTTGCCCTGAGATTTGACAATAAATGACAGGAGTTCGCACAAGGTTTTCCCGTCAATACCAACACATTTAGACCCCAACAAAATGGCTTATTGTGTACATACACAGATTGCCAGGTTACAGAAATTATAAGAAAAAATATATATATATATATATATATATATATGACTATTAAACGATTTTTGGGTATTATATTTTGTTATTTTGTAAATTTACAATGTACTGTATTGTATGTTTTCACCAGTACGTATAAATGTGTTATTGAAACTCTTTACGCACACATTGTCTTATGCATTGTAGGGGCTTGCAGCTTTTCCAATAACATATTAATTCATCGACCAAACACTAAACTAAGAGAAATATGATTAATTTGTCAAGGCACATGTCCCACAAGACAATTTAACATATATACTTAAAAAGGAGAAACGAAGAACGAATCCGTCCAATTTAACATATGTCGGAGATATAGGTATATTCGCGGCTTGTTCGATATTGATGGAGTATTCTGGTACAGGATCCGAAGCGTAGGTCTCAGGCAATTAAACCACACAGACACAATATGACAATTACTTGTATTAAATGTAGGTAATCACAAATTATTTAGTAGGTATTTTTTTTTTTTTTTTTATATTATCTAGGGCAATGCTTGACTACATTCCACCTGATGGTAAGTGGAATGTAGTCTAAGGTGGTAAGGCGCATTACCCTAGCAGCCTATTCACTCTTCTCTTGAATGTATCCACAATGTATTCTTTCGGAAATACCGACGCAGGCAAGCTGTTCCAATCCTTCGCTGTACGCAGTAAAAAAGACGAAGCAAAGCGCTTCGTTCGGACAGGTGGAATGTCCACAACAAAAGGATGGATTCCTGCCGTGCGTCGGAAAGTCCGATGATGGAAGGGGGCTGGGGGAATTAGATCGTGTAATTCCTGCGCACACTCACCAAAATGTATCCTATAGAAAACTGAGAGGCTAGCAATTCTACGCCTGTGTTCAAGGCTTTGGAGGTAGGCTTCGACCAATTCGGGATCGCCTATGAGCCTCTTTGCTCGCCTCTCAATTGAGTCCAGAACCGCAAGATGAGACTTTGCGGCACCAGCAAATATGTGGCCACAGTACTCTACACACGACCGGATCTGTGCTTTGTATAAAACAAGAAGCTGTCCCGGTGTAAAGTACTGCCGAACCTTCGCAAGAACGGCAAGCTTTGCTGCTGCTGCTCTTGCTCTGGACTCAATGAACCGACCAAAGTTGAGGTTCGAGAAAATCTCTAAGCCTAACAACTGAAGCCGGTCACTGTATTCCAAGGATACATTCTGGAAAGTAGGAGCCACGGTGAAAGGGCTCCTTTTAGCGGTGAACAGACACGTCTGCGTTTTGGTGGCGTTGAATTTGACAAGATTGGCATTGCTCCATGCGGAGACTGCCTGAAGTTTGTCATTCAAACGCTGCACCATGGCTTCTCTTTCAGACTGTACTTGATCTCGACTAGCCCGAGTACTCGGCAGATATCTTTCTACAACTGTGCTGTCGTCTGCGTACCCATAGATACCGGGCTTCAACAGATCGTTAATGTGCAGGAGAAAAAGAGTTGCAGAAAGAACGGACCCCTGAGGCACTCCGGCATTTATTGTCAAGGATTCCGAGGAACACCCATCGACAACTACTCGGAGAGATCTCTGGCTCAAAAAGTCCGTTACCCAGCCGATCAGACCAGGAGATATACCGTACGCTGAAAGCTTGCTTATAAGGCTCGCATGCCAGACCCTGTCAAATGCCCTCGAGACGTCCAGAGAGACGGCGACAGCTTCTCCGTTCTTCTCGATGACCTCGCCTAGAATGTGTGTAGCATACACTAGGAGGTCCCCAGTAGACCTATTACGGCGAAACCCGTACTGTCGGTCACTGAGGAGATCGTTACCTTCTAGGTATGCTAGAAGGCGCGAGTTCAATACACGCTCCATAATCTTGCAGAGTATGGAGGTGATTGAAATCGGTCTGTAGTTGACAGGATCAGCACGGCTGCCTTTTTTGGGCACGGGTTGCACGTTGGCAAGCTTCCAGGATTTCGGCACTATTCCAGTCTGAAAAGAGAGGCGATACAGACGTGTCAGTACAGGAGACAACTCAGCTGCACATCTCTTGAGCAGAATGGCTGGTATACCATCAGGACCACTGGCTTTATTCACATCTAAACGACACAATGTTCTCCATACCTCTTTGTTCGTGATGCGGATTTCAGGCATCGAAATACCGCAGTGAGGAAGATGTGCTGGAGAAGCATTGCCAGTATCTAGATGTGAATTATCAGCAAACAGAGAAGCAAATACATTCGCTTTCTCTGTTGCTGTGTGGGCCAGGGATCCATCCGGCTTCAGAAGAGCAGGCAGTGAGGGTTGGCAGAAATTCGACTCGATCGCTTTCGCAAGAGACCAGAAAGCTCGACTGCCAGTTGGTTTGACAGAGAGCTTTTCGCCATTCTTAGCGATTCGATCGAGACGAGCCTTCCGCAATGCCTTTTTGTAGGACTTGGCAGCTAGGTTAAAGGCTCTCTTCTTTGTACTAACATCCGGAGTTTTGCGGGTTCGAGCATCAGCCCAAATGAGGTATGCCGAATGTTTTCGGTCTTGAGCATGACCACATTCGGCATTAAACCATGGGCGAGCTTTGCCACCGACGGGAACTTCAGCAAAAGGAATAAAATACTCCATTGCCTGATGCACCACATCGGTTATAGCATCCGCGCAACTCGATGGATCCAAAGAAGAGAAGCAGACCTGCCGCCAAGGATAAGATGCAAAGAAGTGCCGCATCTCATCCCAATCTGCTGACTTGTATTTCCATACTCGCCTAACACCATGTGGTTCGAAAGCTGGTGGGAAATATGTAAATACAGATTTCACCAGACAGTGATCGGAAGTTCCCAAGGGGGACGTGACCTCTACACGATACCTGTCCGGATCAGTTGTCAGCAGAAGGTCCAGGCAATTGGCTGTATGGCCTACCACATCTGGTACCCTTGTCGCTTGCCTCACCAGCTGAAAGAGGTCCAAGGACAACGCAAAGTTCCGCGCTTCTCTTCCAGCATGGTCGGTCTTCTGGTACGGGAACAGCCAGTCCTGATGACAGGCATTAAAGTCCCCCAGAAAGTCGAGCTGCGCCGAAGGGTACTGATACAGAGCCATATCTGCAGCCTCACTGAGATACTCAAATAAACGAGTTGTCTCCTGGTCACCGCTGTGCGAACGGTAGACACAGGAATACAGGATTTTTTCGTTTCCTGTGTCCACGCAAACCCATAGGGAAGAAAAAGTGGGGTCTTCAAGGTGACGGAGACGCTGAACACAGAGGTCGTTCCGCGCGTACACACTGACTCCGGCCCGTGAGCGAAAGTTGTGCTCTAACGAGTAACCGGGATAATCCAAGTATGCAGTGCTCAAAGGACATTGTATCTGCGTCTCCGTCAAATAGAGCAAGTGCGGCTGCTCTGTCTCCAGGTGGTGGTGGACAGCTTAAAGATTTGAGTGCAAACCCCTGATATTAGTGAGGTGCACTTTATATGAGGAGGAGTGCAACCGCTGTGTAACCTTGTTCCTTTTTCTTAACTTTTTCATAAAAAAAAATAAATATAAAAGTGAATAGGGATGAGAAATGGCAGTTGAACGAGACGGTACGTATCGAACCCGACGTCGAAATTGGTGATGTCTTGCCACTGGGAGGCTAGTCTGGAGACTGCGGGGACGCCCGAACCCCCCCAGGGATCGCCATCGGGCCTCCGCGTCTGGTCGCCAACCAGCACGATGGAGCCACCCTGGGATTTTTCGCAGCTGGCGGGGCAGCCTTTCGTGGGTGGCTAACCCACTAATTGGGCCCCCAACTATCTGCGGGCGCCCAGCGCAAAGCCGTTGCTTCGGATCCCGCTACCCTCCTCGACTAGACACCCGACAAAACAAACACCAACTCGAGGTCAAACCGGTTCGCCAACGCACCGCAGCTGTTCAGACCCATTTCCCATTAACGGCTTCATCGAGCAATGTGTCGGAACACGACTAGGTCGCTTTGCGGCACGACTTTGCCCGATGGGTGGTAACTTTGCCGGCGACCCGATGTTATGGTATGTTATGGTATACAATTATCAGAGTTTCTTGAACCACCGGTCCCATTTGATGGGTCCGGACTGTAAGGCTCATACCAAACGTTACATAAAAACAAATTTTCAAATAAAACTGTTTTGTTTTACCAAAATTTATTAATAGTTCCGAACTAACTTTCTATCTAATCTTTATTTTTGACCCAAGACACAGCAATAGGTCTTGTTCATTATTATTATTATTTAAAAGCGCGGCTGTGCAGGGCTATGGGAACCCAGTATCACTGCGACCTAAAAGATCTATTGTGATCGCCACTGCCTACAGTTCACTATAAAGGTCTGCCATTCTGAGGTATTGCAGAATTTTCATTGCAGTGAGGTGTCGGACATCCACCGGGTCCAGGATGTGTTTCCCCAGGGTATCACTGCGTTTACGCATCAGCGGACCGCACTCGCATAGCAGATGGATCGGGGTTTCATCCGCCTCGTGGCAGTACCTGCACACTTTTTCATCCGCTAAATTGAGGGTCGCTAGGTGCTTATTCAGACAGCAGTGCCCTGTAAGCGTTCTAGTTATGATACGTAGATTATTCCTGCTCAGCCCAATGCACACCAGCTTGCAACCAGGCTCAGGGCCCTCTGCATGATGCCAGAGACAGTCAAATGGCTTAACCCACGAACGACATCGGAGTTCAGCCATACTATGGCGTTCGCGTCGCATCCCACCAGGAGCTCGGCGTGGTGCTTGCGGGTGTATTCAACGACCCGCTCAAGCTCCTCAGCGGGGTTACTTTTAACTCCGGGAAGGTAGGCCGAGCAAATAATGACTCAGGAGCCACTCCACCCTTTGAGATTGCAGAACGATGCAATCAGGTCGTTGGTGCACAGCTCTGAAATAAAACTTGTTGTCTTGTTCATTGAAAACATTTTAATGTAAGATACAAAACAAACCAAACAACATTTTGAAGACTGCAACTTTAGACATACATTTTACCGGAATTTTCGAATAACAGACTGACTATCGGCTCATATATAAAACTTCTTTGATATATTTTTAAACAAGAATAACATAATATTATGTATAAGCCATAAGTCATATATATACATATTTTTAGTAATATTTATTTACAATAATTTAAATGTTAAATACATTGTAATTTACATGTTTTAGTTCATAAGTTTCAACAGTAGCGCCACCTACGCAAATAATAATGGAATGTTATTTAGTATTTACTGTTAAATGTTTTAAGAATTAGAAGTATAGAAAATTTTAACAAAATGTTCAATCTTTTATTAATTATTAGAAAGTTCTAATAAGTATTATGAGGTATAAATAATAGCATCTGTAAATTGGTTATAAAATTGTAAATTACCCTCACTTAAATAATATAGTGTTAAAATATTATAAAACGAGTTGTAAGGGCTACTCTCGCCCATTCTATTACAAATGGTTGGATATTAAACATTGAAGTGCAAGTACTGTGTATTACTGAAATTGAAGAATACTTTAAAAGCAAATCTTATTCCTCAGAACTTTTTAAGAGCATGACAACATTTACTTTTTAATTTTGGTACACTGATAAAAAAACATTTAAAATGCTACTAAGGGAAAAATCTGAAATATTTTTTTAAAAACAGTTCTATTTACTTTCTTGGTGTTGAGGAACTTGGTGCTACGTGGGCGCCGGGATGGGAGTTAATATTAATATATATGAACAAGCGCAAAGCTGAAAAGATAGGTTAAACACATTTAAGTAGCATCTTTCTCTAAATTTCAAACTCACTAAAATCATAACTTTGAACCAAGGACTTTAAATTAAACAATATTCAAGATTTATTTTTACGTAGTCTCTGCATTGCGCGATGCGGGTACAAAATGTGATTAATTTAGTCATTACAAATAGAGATTGCAATTAAATTCTATGTTTTGCTTTGATTTTAGAAGTTTAATGAATAAAAAAACTTCAATATCTCCTTGTATGTAAAATCTAATGACATTAAAAACAAATGAAAGCAACTTAAACATTCTCCTCTCTGCTGAGGATGTAATAGCTCTCATCTAATACTCCACATGTTAGGCTTATTGCCTCAAGTGATGTTTACACGTTCTTTTAAAACTTGTATTGTACCTCTAAATTATTTTTAGTTTTTATTTCACAAGTAGTATATTGGTGTAAACTTTGTAATGAGCATTGTAATTGTACGCATATTTTTTTAATTGCTAAAAGTGTTACAGTTAATTTGAAGTCGTTGTAGTCGGAATCCCATCTCGTGGTATTTGTGTTGGTATGCATAATTATTGCATAACATACGAAGTGGAGCAGATTGAGTTTCTGTACACAGATTGCGATTGTCTTGATTGACAATAATAATAATAAATATTCCTTATTCCACCTCAATATACATAAATACAAAGTAATAGAAACAGGCAGAATATAGGTACTTTGTTTCAGCACAAATATCACTTGCATATTGTCATACATATTTTTTTAAACCAAGCTTTATTTATGATAGAATAATAATGTGTACATTATATATTTCTCGTCGAATATATTCTATGGATGAAAAAGATTACACATTATTGTCGGTCTTTAACCATCCACTACTACTTTGTGTGAACCAAAAACTATTCCGTAGACAAAAAAAAATAACTGGCTATAAAGAATTTACATTTGGACACAAATAGTGCAATGAATTTTACTAAAATTGATTAATTATAATTCGCAAAGATAAAAATAAAATCGAAAAATTGTTTAGGTAGGGCCAATGGATGTTTATATTATGAGCCTTATCATTATAAAATTGCCTAGTGCATAAATGATAAAAAGTGTAATTTTATGATTTTTAGTACTTTATAAATTTTAAATTAGGAAAGTTCTAATTGTTAAACGGACCTAGTCCTCAATATTGTAATAATAATTCTCGAGGAATGGAAATCAATATCACAGTCAATTTAACTCTCATAATCGAAAGTACCTCGCAACGCGGAAAGTCGTAATGCTGAGAATTATTTTGGAGCGTCAAGAAGTTTGTAAGAGATATAAATTTAAATGGTTGCGCTTTGCAAATGCGCCGTGCGAGTATTGCGGGTTTCAGAAAGTTGTAACGACTCTTATGTAGACTTTGAAAAAAGTCTATCACTTTATATTGTTTCACAGAGTTTTCATATTTATATATTTATATAGGGTTAAAATCTTATTGGCATGAGGTGTGGGTAAAAATATTTCACATGGATAGAGGCGTGGGTATTTGTAATAATGGACTGTCGATAATAATAACCTGGGATTTGGCAAGATTTATTTAGGGTCCGTACTGCTTACTCCACTCCGAAATTGTTAAAAAACAAGATAACTTTTGAATGGCTATAGATTTTTAAGTCGTCTGCATATATTTGATACAAAAGAAAGATGTGGAGGTCATTTATTTATTATATGATCGTAGAATTTGTGAAAATTGTAACTGATGATGGATATAACACGCCACCTCGAGTTACCCCGGCCTAGTCGTTGCTTCTGCTGGGAACGACCAGTGAGGTAACTTTCAAACCAATTGATAGTAGAAAAACTAAAGTTGTAGAAATACATGTCGGAGATAGGAGGTATATTCGTGGCTTGTTCGGTATTGATGGAGTCTTCTGGTAAAGGATCCGAGGCGTAGGTCTCAGGCAATTAAACCACACAGACACAATATGACAATTACTTGTATTAAATGTAGATAATCACAAATTACTTAGTAGGTATACAATTATCAGAGTTTCGTGAACCACCGGTCCCGTTTGGGGGGTCCGGACTGTAAGGACATTTAAGAAGCAGAAGAGAAATACTAAGAACACTAGCTTTAACATAAAAAAATAAAATATCGAAAATCAATGGAGTGGAGAATGTTAAAGATGAATGTAGATGGAAAGAAGAGTAGAGGAAGGCCGAAGAAAATGTAGATGGGCTGTTTAAAAGATGATATGTTGAGAAAAGGAGTTAATACTAAGATGACGAATGATAGCGGAGTGGAAGAAAACGACATGTTGTGCCGACTCCACAAAGTGAGATAATGGCAGGAGAGAGAGTATATTTGCCCTTCGCTAATATCTGTCAGGAGATAAAAAAAAATCGCGGATTAGACTTTTCAATATCTATTCATGAGCTTAGGGTGACATACACACTAAAATTAATCGGCGCTGACTTAAACCATAATTCAAGGAAAGAAAGTTGATTTTTTCCTGTAATATTTGGTTAGACCTATAACCGAGTGAAACTATATGTCATCTTTTTCACGTCTGAAGTCGTTGTACATTTTTATTCTGTAAAAAGTTATTAAATATTCATCTATCTATGACTATGGAATTGGAAACAAGCATTTTCATTTTATTAGACGGAGAATTATGGGACAAATGTAAATTTAACATTTATCTATGTCTCCCTATGTACCAAATGTTTGTTAGAAAAGGTTTTTTTATAATTCAATATTCGTTGGAGATAAATTTTAGAGATGTTCCAAAGTATTCCTTTTTCATTTTTATATCATACTTTTTTGTATTCTGTAGAATTTAATATTCTAGGTATAATAATTCTCTAATATATATTGTGAAATGTAAATGAAAGTTTAAATATTCTAAACTATAAGGAATTGTTTTGTAATGTCCTTTCTTTTCTAAGTTACATAATAAATATAATAACTGCTGCTAAAGTAATGTATAGCGCCCATTTGCAACTGTTATATTTATTTATTAATGTATTTTTTTTTGGTGTATTCACTACTTTCTTCCCCATGGGAGGAGGGAATCTGTGTTCGGGTTTAATAATTTTTTCATCTGTTCATTTTATTAAAGAAAATTGGGTGAATGATGTTTCTAATGTGATGTAATTTCCATCAGACGGCAGCTGTTTTGTTATTATTTGAAATTTACTGTTTATATCTGCATTTTATATCTAATGGTTAAAAATAGCTGCCGCCATAAGGGTTTGTAAGGTTGTTTATGTGGTTCGCGATTAACAATTTATCATTTATACACTTTCAGTATTTGGTTTATAATCAACTACGTATTTACATTAATTGGTAAGTTTTAACTCTAGTTACAATGATATTACATAATTTCGGTGTCTTCTACTCTATATACATTATGCATTATTCTATATATTTAATAATAATAATAATAATAATATCAGGACAAATTACACACATTGATCTAACCCCTAAGTAAGCAAATTATTTGCTTGTGTTAAGGGTGTTAGACAACGATACAAATACATAGAAATACACATATAAATACTGAAAATATATTTAATAAACGACCAAACCCAGAAACACAGACATCTATGCTCATCACATAAATGTCTGTCTCCGCCGGGAATCGAACCCGAGCCCCATTGCGCCGTGACACGTTAGGCTTCTGCGCTAACCACTCGACCAACGGGGCGGTAAATTACTTTACATAACTAACTTTAACATTTACTTTTACTAACTATACACTTCTCAGTCTATACACATTATGGATCGTTTAGTATGTTTTCTTATTACTAAATATTTACACTTTACGCTTATATACTACTAGCGAACCCAGTCCGCTTCGCTGGGCTAACCCTTACTTTACCTGGTGGCGAGTTACATCAATGGGCATAGCATATTCGTTTTCTTCGAAGAAAAATACATGGTCATACCAATTTTTATGACAATCGTTTGTATAGATTATTGTTATTTCTAATGATGACATGATTTCAAAAATGTTGACAATTAAGTCAATTAGACAATTTGTTTATAATAAGGAATGAAGTATTTAATATTTACATATATTGTTGTGAGGTTATTTTAAAATTTGTATTCAATTAAATAAAATTAAGGTGCTAGTTATTCTATGGTTAGTCCGTTTTAGCATACGTTTCCATTTGCGAGAAAGCATGGACATTGGTGTATCAGCAAGAGATAGTTGCTTATAATATTACATTACATTACATTTCCCAAGTTTATTTAAACATTGATATTTACATGAGCATTGTTTCTCAAAGGACAATTTAGAGGTTGCTTACGCCTACATGATTTTTAACGCAATTTTAACATTTATCTTGGTCAAAGGACGTCCATGACTGTGTGTTTTGCCACTGCGTAATATTTAACTACAGCACTATATATACTTAGTTCTAAATAATATATTTTGAATAATTTCTTTTTCAGATCGTTCCTGGTACGAGGCCAGAGGACAAGGTAAGTTTTTGTTTTTTTTTTTTTTTTTTTTATATAATATTTTATTTCTTTCCATGCTCGCCGTCCCGCCATGCTGGGGCCACATTGGTACAATGTGGACCAACATCCGGATTCCTGCTGCGTTGCTGAGCCGTTTTCCGCCGAGTTGACTGTAACGATTGTTGGGAGCGGCCATGTCTACAATGCCCCCCCACGATCGGTGGTGTGTATTAATGTATTTGAAATCCAACAGCTTACATACATAACTTTCTACATAAATTATAATATAACAATTATAAAAAACTAAAATAGGATTACACAGTTTGGGCTCAAATATTGTTTTACAAACTAGAAGAACTGTTCAATAAACTTTATTCAATATTACTCCATTTTGAATCTCGGTCAGTTATACTTAATGTGGAAAGTGTTAATATATACCAACAAATAGACTGGGATGAAAGTAGGAATAACAAAGTTTTGCGACACCCTATATACATCCAATATAGTCTACTTACCTCAAGTTTACTTCCTATTTATTATTGTTCTTTCGTTGTACAATATACTGAATGGGTAATTAATAAAATTAATTTATAATTCTATACAGCCTATACACCCTTTTATTTTTTAATATTTCGATTTATCCTTATTTTATTCCTAACTTACTTATAATACTATTATTGGTTAGGAATTGTTTATATTGAGCTTGGTATACAGTTTACAAATTTAAAAGACATGTAAGAGTTTGAAAAAAAAAGGAAAATATCGCATACATCATCCCAATACCTATGCGAATTCAAAGGAAAGGCATGAAATTCAAATTCAAAATATCTTTATTCAAGTAGGAATTTACACGCACTTTTGAATCGTCAATTACATTTAATTGGTCAGTACAGTTAGTCTGTGAGTAAGGTACCACCAGCTCGAAATGCTGATCTGCTGAGAAGAGCTGGCCAGAAACTCAACGGTTGCTCTTTTTAAAAGAAATTTAACAATGTTTGTCTTATACATTATAACACCAACCCTCCAAATGTTTCAGTTACCTAAGTTCCACACATTTCCATCAATCAAAAACTCTTGAATATTATAGTAAAATTTCTTTAATAATATACCTTTAATAAGAAAAAGAATATTTAAGATATTTTGTGGAAATTTATTATATACGCGTACACACAAATCCATGAAGGATTTGTTAACTTTGTAGTTTAACTTTGAAGTCGATATGTAGATTTTGCAAGCCTATTATTATTTCTTGTATTGATCATATGTCTGTCGCTGTTTTTGATTGATTGATTGATATGTTATCCCCCCGCGCATCTAGCAGTGATCGGAAGTTGTTTACGTAGCTCTGTATTATAAATTTGTCAAATATTAGAAATAGCTGTTAAATCAGTAGAAAGTCCGATTAAATACCTTACGGAAACAGTGTTTGATCTTAAAAACAAGACACACACGACACACGAGAACACCCGAGAGAGAGCAAGCGCGCTAGATTCCTTGCCGCAAATAGTAAGTAACACCCCAACAACGATGCAAAGTGAGAATTTCGTTCATATAAATGATGACGTGCAACGAATAGAGAATGACTGGGTTAACGTGAAATCGCGGCGATCGCTTCGCCGTTCTGTAACGACTGATAAAAGCTAGGGTAAGGATGCAGTAAAGGAAGTAGGAATATCTACTGAAGGGTCAGATTAAAGCTAGATAAATACTAGGAAAATTACCTCCATCGGCAAGGGAATAAATACGTCGGTTATTAAAATAAAGGCAGTTGAACGTAAGAAGTATTTACATGTCTGGAGACTTCTTAAAGATACTAAGGAAACTGACATAACCGAGTATGTAACAGAAATATTGGGTAAAAAATGCTTTGTCTCTGCAACTAGCGGCGGACGAGGCGTTGCTACCGGTGGACGCGTACCATCCTCCGCTCGTTGCGGACGTCGTAAAGCGGACTTTTATGAATTATACGACACAATCTTAAAAATTGACTGGACGGAGGTATATATGACCGATGATCTTGATTTAGTCTTAAACTTATTTTATAACAAACTTAATGACGTTTTTAACAACTGCGTCCCTCTGAAGTCTCGCAAAATAAACAATTTAAGATATGTTTATTCCGTATGGTATACCGCAGAAATTATTAAAATTATACAGAGGAAACACCGTTTACACAAAAAATATAAAACCAGTAAGAATCGCCGCGACTATGAGAATTTTTTTCGATACAGGACTGCAATTGAAGGACTGATATTCACACATTTTATAAAAAATATCAAAGTAGTATTCAAACTTTTCAAAACGATAAGATTTGCTACAAATTGGCCACCAATAGGCCATAAGTAGAACTACATTTCCTATTACTTATTCCAATAAATATCTCCGGGATTATCAACATAAATGTAGCAAATGAAAACATAATACCATTCTAGGTGATAGACCATAAAAACGGGTCACCGGCAAGGTTAATCATCGGGCAAAGTCGTACCGCAAAGCGACCTAATCGTGTTCCGCCACGTTGTTCGATGAAGCCGTATATGAGAAATTGGTGTTTGTTCTGTCAGGTGTCTAGTCGAGGAGGGTAGCGGGATCCGAAGAGACGGCTTTCCTCAGGCAGTCTGCAGATAATAGGCGTCTGAAAAGTGGGTCAGCCATCCACGAAAGGCTGCCCCGGGGGCTGTGTTAAATCCCAGGGTGGCTTTATCGTGCTGTTCGGCGACCAGATGAGGAGACCCGATGGCGATTCCTGGGGGGGTTCGGCCCTCCCAGTGACATAACATCATCAATTTTGACGTCGGGTTTGATTCGTACCGCCTCGTTCAACTGCCATTTCCCATTCTATTCATTTTCTTTTTTTTTTTGAAAAAGCACAATAAAAAGAATAAGTATAGACAGCGGTTGCACTCCTCCTCATTCAAGTTGCAATAATAATAATAATAATAATAATAATATCAGGACAAATTACACACATTGATCTAACCCTAAGGAAATTATTTGCTTGTGTTAAGGGTGTTAGACAACGATACAAATACATAGAAATACACATATAAATACTGAGAATATATTTAATAAACGACCAAACCCAGAAACACAGACATCTATCCTCATCACATGAATGCCTGTCCCTGCCGGGAATCGAACCCGAGCCCCATTGCGCCGTGGCACGTTAGGCGTCTGCGCTAACCACTCGACCAACGGGGCGGTTATATCAGGGGCATTGCCTCTCTAATATCTCTAGGTTAGGGCGTGCACTCCAATATCCTACCTGTCCACCACTACCTTGAGACAGCAGCACATGCTCTTTTTTGACGAAAACGCAGATATAATGTCCTTTGAGCGCTGCGCACTTAGATTATACCGGTTACTCGTTAGAGCACAACTTTCGATCACTGGCCGGAATCCTCGTGTACGCGCGGAACGACCTCTGTATCCAGCGTCCTTGAAGACCCCACTTTTTCTTCCCTATGGGCTTAAGTGGACACAGGAAACGAAAAAATCCTGTATTTCTGTGTCTACCACGGCAGTGACCAGGAGACAAATCGATTATTTGAGTATCTCAGTGATATGGCTCTACATCATTACCCTTCAGCACAGCTGGTCTTTCTGGGGGACTTTAATGCCTGTCACCAGGACTGGCTGTTCCCGTACCAGAAGACCAACCATGCTGGAAGAGAAGAGCGGAACTTTGCTTTGTCCTTGGACCTCTTTCAGCTGCTGTTCCCGTACCAGAAGACCAATCATGCTGGAAGAGAAGAGCGGAACTTTGCTTTGTCCTTGGACCTCTTTCAGCTGGTAAGGCAAGCGACAAGGGTACCAGATGTGGTAGGCCATACAGCCAATTGCCTGGACCTTCTTCTGACAACTGATCCAGACAGGTATCGTGTAGAGGTCTCCTCCCCCTTGGGAACCTCCGATCACTGTTTGGTGAAATCTGTATTTACATATTTCCCACCAGCTTTCGAACCACATGGTGTTAGGTGAGTATGGAAATACAAGTCAGCAGATTGGGATGAGATGCGGTACTTTCTTCCCTTTCTTTCTTTCTTGGGATCCATCGAGTTGCGCGGATGCTATAACCGATGTGGTGCATCAGGCAATGGAGAATTTTATTCCTTTTGCTGACGTACCCCTCCGAGTTCAAGCTTCGCTTATGGTTTAATGCCGGATGTGGTCATGCTCAAGACCAAAAACATTCGGCATACTTCATTTAAGATGATGCTCGAAGCCGCAAAACACTGGATGTGATTTTAAAGAAGAGAGCCTTTAACCAAGCTGCCAATTTGCACAAGAAGGCATTGCGGAAGGCTCGTCTTGATTGAATCGCTAAGAATGGCGGAAAGCTCTCTGGCAGTCGCGCTTTCTTGTCTCTTGTCAAAGGGATCGATTTGAACTTCTGCCAATCCTCACCGTCTGCGTGTGCGTGTCTCACCGTCTGCGTGTGTGGAACTTATGTTTTGTTGGAATTCAGCTATTTTGGTGTTAAAGTGCTGTGATAACTCTTGAATTGAATCCTTTATGGAACCCATGTCTTCTATTATTAGTGGAAAATAATAAAATTGTACTCACTGGAGTAAAAGTGGAGTTAGGTTATATATATCAAATAACCAGTTTTCTGTTTTGGATATAATACAAATAACTGCTGGCAGGTATAGATAACTTTTAGTTCATTGTAGATTGAAAATGAATTAAATTTATATATTAAAATTAAAGATTGAATTGGGAGCAGTTACAAAAACGTTTTTACTTTTTAACACCTACCGCCGAAAAAAAAACTACTTATTGAATTCGTTGATTCGTTACTATTTATATTTTTCGAACCCAAAAAATTTAACTATCTTACATTTTTTTGTTTCGAATATACTAACCACAATGAATACAATAGATTTGAGATAGATAAAAATATTTTGCCAGACATGAACTTCATGTTGGTTCTTGCACAGTATTTCTACCCTACGTGAAAATATTTTTGATGAACAAGACTTTTTTGCTGTATACAAGGTAAATTTATGTAAAGAAGAAGAGAGAGTGCGCTGTTTTCCAAGGACGACCTATCCTCGGGGGCGCTTCCCATATCGGAGCTAATTTCTGCCCTGAATGCGCAGCAGCTGCAAGCTGTGGTGCTCCAAAATGCAGCCTCTATAACGGAGGTCTGCAAAAAAGGCACAATGGTTAAAGTTCTCAAGGAGGCTACTAGCAACCTGTTAGAGGTTGTGGACGCCCAGGCGTGTAGAGGAGAGCCTGAGGAGTCGCGACGTATGCGGGCGGACAACGCTCGTTTTGCTTCGCGAGGTGTCCTTCATTAGGGAGGAGATTGTCGAGGTTCGCAAGGACTTTGACGATCTCAGGTCCTCTATTGGTCGTTCGACGGTCGGTGGGAGTTTTAATTAACTCCCGCTTTGAAGGGCTTGAGGAGTGCCTCCTCCCTGCGCAAAATCTCCGCCCGCCTCTCGCGGCGGCTAGGAGAGGGCAGTTGGCTCCAGTTGCCGCTACTGTCGAGGAGTGAGGATTATTGACGGTGCCTCTGGTTCCAGAGGGGGAGACGTGGTCGATAGTTTTGAGGAGGAAGAAAGGCTTGCGGAAAAAGAAAAGCCACCTCCAGATGCTAGTTTCCAAAAAAGTGGTAAGGAAAGGAGGAGAGTCGTCGACGTTAAAGTCTAAGTTGAGGAAGGGGAGTTCGGGTCCTCCGAAGCTGCCGTCTCCTCGGTCTCCTGGAGGTTTGATTAAACTGCAGCCCGAGGCGGCAGGGGTGGGTGTCACCTACGCCCATGTCTTGAGGCGTGCCGCTGAGATGGTCAGTCTCAGCGACATTGGCCTCAGGAATGGGCTTAGGATTCGCAAGTCGCCGCAGGGGCTAGGCTCCTAGAGTTAACCAAGGGTGCTCTGGAGCAAGCCGAAGCATTGGCCGCGATGCTTCGTCCAGTGCTCGACGAGGTGGCTGATGTGGTCCTGCCTGTTCGGCGTGTAGCCGTGAGGCTAAAAGGTCTGGATGATTTAACCACGAAGGAGGACGTTGAGAATGCTATTCGCCGCATCACCGACTGTCCGGGTGAGTCTCTCCAAGTTGGGGAGATTCGTCGGGGCTCCGGGGGTTTTGGGCGTTTCCTTTGCCCGACTCCCAGTCTATGCGGCGAAAGCTTTAGTGGACGCTGGGAGGATACTCGTAAGGTGGAGCTTGGTGAGGGTAGAGCTCCTGGTGGAGCGGCCTTTGCGCTGCTTTCAGTGCCAGGAGCTCGGGCATATGCGTGCAAATTGCCCTTCCGATTAGAACCGCAGCACCGCCCGTTCCTGGTGTGGCTCTAGCCTCTACTATCTACTGAGACATCCGGCAGTAGATAGGTTTGCAGCTGAACTACATGTCAGCTGCTAAGATCAGGGTACTACGGGACCCCGGTACCTAAGCCCTCCGGCAGCGATGCATGCGCTTGCGTGTGTAAACTGCCGGGTTACCGGTTTTGGTGTTGGATTCGTAGTGGTAATGTGGTTACCTGCAGAGATTCGGCGCTGTTCGTCTGGGTCCTCACAGTTGTCGGGGGCTCGTCGGATCTTGTGCGCAGCGAGAGGTGATTGACCAGCCTAAGGCGAAGGGCTGCTGCGGTCTTTACGGAACGGCCCTTAAGCAGAAATCCTTTCGGGGGTCACTACATTTCGGGTAGCCCCCTGCTTAGAGGTTAGATGGATGTGCTAGCATCTATCCGGTCACCCGACTGTATCGTAGGGTAGGCTTGCGGTCTGACTGCCTGTCGGGAAGTGAGCGTGCCTTACAGCTCCGGCGCCAGCTGGAAACTGGTAGTTAGCCTCTCTGCCGTTCTTAGCAAGTGAATTGCAAGTGCGAGAAATCACACGGGAGCGTGCCTTATAGCTCCGGAACCTTTCATGGAGAAAAGGTACCTTGGTGGTCGCGATTAGACTTGTCTATGACCGATAGCCTTGCGAGCTGACTAGTCTTATAGTGCCGTTGTCGGACGATTTCGGTGGTCAGACCTGCCGTATAAGGGTCCATGTGACAGGGGTAAACCTTTACCACATGAATAGCGGCTCAATCTTTATGACCGGAGTGTTCCTGGTGTAGCGTGGTGGGTCACACCCGTTCAGGTTGCCCCGGAATGTTGCGGTGCGCGATGTGTATTTCCCAGCGGGCCACGTGTTGGGGGGCTGTAACTGCAAGGCTCTACACTTTCGGGGAAAGGCAATGAGCGTGGAGCCTAGTCACCCGGGGGCGAGGCGATGGCGCCGTAACCGGCGGTGTCGCTGCTCTATCGAGGAGGCTGGGTGAAAAGAGACGGGTACAGCCCGAGTCCTCCATCCAGCTATAGTGCCTGGGCGGGAGAGGAGGTTGACCTCTCTCCTCTATTATAGGCCTAAGAGGTGAGGATGTTCCGGTTACTCGGGCGCCCTCATTCGGGAGGAAAATTTCCGCCAGAAAAGTCGCGGAGATTGTGAAAGCGATCCCGCGGCGTTCCATTATGGCGATGAAGGTATCAGTTGGGTTTTAGTGGGTAAACTGCAGTGCAGGACTCCCACATAACCATCCCGGTCCTCCCCTGGGCTAGGTGGTATCCATAAAGGATTTCCCAACGTTATGCTAAGGTGAAGTTAGTATTATTAAAATTAAGGAATATTATTTTTATAAAAAAGTTGTTGGATCTACGCTGGCTGTGAAATAATTATTATATGAAGGCATTTTCATTACATAATAGTATTTTTTGTGTGTAATTTATGAACATGTTATTTGTACACATTCATTATATTGCAATCGTTTACGTAGGAGAGTGCCGGTACTAAAAGTGTACCTGTCATTTATAGTTTACTATTGCTGACATATTGATCGTCAACAGGGTGTTGTAAAATATTTATAGGTTCGAACATCCCGCATCTGATTTGTTCAGTTGGCGGAGCGCCAGGTGCAACAAGTTCAGTTAAAATCCGATTCAGGTTTATAGTTGAAATAAATAAAAAAATACTGACATGTTTGTCAAATATTCATATAATCTATATCTATATATAGAAGGATGTTTGTATATATGAAATCGATGAACTCAGAAACTATTGGACCGATGATTATGAAAATTGGTATGTATATGTATTTTTCCACGGAGAAGGTTTATATGGTATGCCCATTGATGTAACTCGCCACCAGGCGGCGCTGTCAAATATAGACTTCCGCCCCGTTCAACCGATTGTCATAAAAGTTAGTATGACCATGTATGTTTCCTCGAAGAAAACGAATATGCTATGTCCATTGATGTAACTCGCCACCAGGCGGCGCTGTCAAATATCGACTTCCGCCCCGTTCAACCGATTGTCATAAAAATTGGTATGACCATGTATTTTTCCTCGAAGAAAACGAATATGCTATGCCTATTGATGTAACTCGCCACCAGGTAAAGTAAGGGTTATCCCAGCGAAGCGGGCCGGGGTCGCTAGTATAATACAAGTCGAAAAACTATAATGTTTTTATGAAGTATTCGCTAGACAGTGACCGATGGCGCATTAGTTCAACACGATTGGAATGGATTGAGTACAAAATATGTAGAATGAGAAACTAATAAAGATTTAAAAAAATAATCGAAATATATTAAACTTTTAAATAGTCACTCACATACTAGGAAGAGTACAAAACCGTATGTGAACCCATTTGCGAAAAAGATATTTTCTTTTTTAAATTTGATTATATTTTTTATTAAAATTTCGAAACGATTTCTTCCAACCCTATTTTTTTATTATAATTTAATAACGTTATAAGTTTATTAAAAGTTATTGATATTGTTATTTTCAAAACGACCAATCAGAGCAGAGGACTTTAAAAAAGTGAGATGTTGACGACGTTGATAACATTTGGGTTTATCTGTTTTTTTTGAGTGATTATGAGATATTGATGGAGCGATTGAGTTGGTTTATTTGTAAAGTAAAATTAAATAAAAGACGATATTAAGAACGGCGCCCCGTACCCATTGCTCGTTTTTAAATTTATAGTGAAAAATTGTAATTCAATGTTTAAAATTGTGATCTTGTTTTTTGTGCTCTCACTTTATCCCAATGAAGCCCACAGACTGTAACAAATGATTATTATTTCTCTCACAACATAACCGAAGATAAATGGGACTTATTAAGTTCTTAGTACTTCAAAGATATTAGTTCCTTTTTCTCCACTTTACTTAGACATGTAATATCTCTTTGACAGGTAGTAGTGGTAGTTTTTATTTTGATTTATTTGACAAACTGAGCAAATTATTGATAACCATACTATATTATACAACCGTTAGTTATATAAAAAACTCTACAATATTACTTATTCATTTTAAGGCGAACGCTTTATCTAATCTACGGACTGGTTGTACGGTCGTATCCGCCATACTTTTTCGTGTGTTTGTTTGGTTGAGAGTATTAAATTTGTATTTACAAATTTAATGTTGTAAAAAATATATATATAATACCTAATCTTTTTACACGCCACGATTAAATTAACTTTGACTATAGATATTTCAATTTAAATATTAACATTAAATCGAGTTAATAACGAAACGAATATAAGTTTTTTAATGAAAATTTATATGATATTTATTACACGTACCACATAAACTTAAGTGGCTCCCTATCACACTACGCCGGAATATGCACATCCTTACCTTGCTATATAACGTCTTCTCTCATTCAGCCCCCTCTTATTTGCATGAGCGTTTTCAAATTTCATTACCCAGTGGCTGCCCTAAACGTTTCTTAGCATAACCTTTTGATATTCTTTCCTACAAATCTAGCTTTTATTACAGATCATTTTCCGTACAAGCAGCGAAGTTATGGAATTCCCTACCTAGCCATATTACTTCCAGTCCTTTCGTCATGATATTTAAACGTACACTGAAGAATTATTATATGTCACAAACATAAGTTATATTTATTATTATGTATGTATTTGTATCTTCCGGTTCCGGGCTTCCGGTTGGATCGTGATATAGTACAAATGTCACAAAGAGTGCTCCGCAAATATAATTGCAAAACTGTTTAAAAACCAATTAAAATTACAAAATGTTGAAGTGATTACAAATACAAGGATCAATAGTGTTAATAAAAACTACCAAACACACTGTATGTGACATTTACAAACAATTAAGTTCATATTTTTAGTGCATTATAACCGAAAAAACAAAATTGACGTTTCTTATAAAAAGTTTCTATGTGATTGTCACTGACATTTGTGCTACCAACTTCAAATACCTAATATAACGTTTCGTTCCACATTTAACATAAACTAAGTGTTGTCATAAAAAATAATAATAATAAATAAAATTATTCTGGTGTTAACATCAATAAATAACAAATTAATTAATATAATTAAGTAGTGTTGCTAGGACTAAGACTAAATTCTCCCAGTCGAAATGGACGAACAAATGCATTTACTATTTTCTAAATTAAAGCAAGAAATGGATAAACAAACAAAAACCCTAACTAATTCAATTACAAACTCAATATTGAGGGAATTACACAGTAAACTAAAACCAATAATTGAAGAAAATTTATATTTAAAAAAGAAATGGAAAAATTAAATGGGCAAGTTGAACGTCTACAGCTGGGAAAAGAGAAAATAATCCGATATTTTACGGCTTAGAGGAATCCACTGAAAGCACTAACATAATAGAAATGTTATCAGCAACCTTGAGCAAATGCGGTATTGTACTGAGTAAAGGAGATATTAATAAAGCTTATAGAATTGGTAAAGCAAAAGAAGAAGCACGCCCAGTTGTTGTTGTTGGGTTTATGGTTATAAAACAATTAAAAAGATATATAGAAGAATTTAGAGGTAAATCGGAGAGAATAGCAGTATTAAATATGCACCTACCAGGCTATAAACACAAATGGTCCATTGTGCAAGTGTATGCTCCCACTGAACAGCAAGATGAATGGGTTAAAGACCACTTCTATAATCAAATATCATCAGTCATACAAGATACACATTGTCAGCGACAATTCATGACATTAATATTAATAATAGCCAAAGCCTTAGGCGATAATCAACTTAGTCACCAACTGTCTAGGGCATTGCGATCAATTCTTAAACTTATCCAAGGTATAACAAATCAAATAACAAAAAATCGTGATAGCTTTGATCGGGCAAAACATGAAGTAGACTTTGATAAAAATCCTTTTAAATACTCAAAAAACATTTTCAAAGATCAAAAAGGTAAGCTTCTCTTGACCAACGAGCAAATTTTCGACCATTATAAAAGCACATACGAAGTGCCAGAAAACCAAAGACTATATGGGGATCCAAACGAACACAAACCTGAGACTCCTACTGAAGATTTTCAAGCCAACCCACCAACTTTGGAGGAAATCAATAAAATAATTAAAATGAAACCATCTAAGTCAGCACCAGGTCCGGATGGTATCCCTTATATAGTTTACAAAAAATGTCCGTCGCTCCATAAACATCTTTTAAATATATTCGGTAAAATCTGGTCAAGAAAGCAAATACCGGTATCGTTCGGAAAAGCCCTTTTTGTCCTCATTCCGAAAAACGACTATGTTAATAATCCCAAGGATACTAGACCGATAGCCCTAACAAATACAATTTCCAAAATATTTTTCTCTTTTTTACAAACTAAAATGACGCAATTCATGATTAACAATAGTTATTTCAGGCCTAATCACCAGAAAGGGTTTTTGCCCGGAATTTCTGGATGCCTGGAACATAATACGTTAATATCGGAAAGCCTTAAAGATGCTAGAACAAGCGAGAGACAAATTACGGTTTGTTGGATGGACTTAGAAAACGCCTTTGGATCGGTACGACATGAACTAATGATGTTCGCGCTTAAATGGTATAACTTTCCTACGGTAGTTCGCGACATTATTGCATCATATTATTCAAAATTAAAATTCTCTATAATTTTTAATGAAAACCATTCAAAACCACTTAATTATAACGTTGGTTTATTTCAGGGCTGTTGTATTTCTCCTATTATATTTAATATAGTTATTAATATTTTAATAGACAAATTAATTAGAAATGAAAAAAAGTGGGGCTATCGGTTTAAGTTCAACAACAAATACACAGAATCCATACGTGGACCAGCGGATTGAGGACAAAACCAAGTAAATGTTTCAGTCTGTGTCTGGGTAGACGGAATACCAAATATACCTCTTACGATCCGGGTCTTATAATAGGCGGTCAGTGCGTTAGTACGGTTACGGAAGCAGCTCCGTTTAAATTTTTAGGTAAAAAAATCGATTACCAAGGCCGTACTCCATCGTTGGATGTAATAGTCGATAGCTTTTTAAACGATCTCAAAAAGGTAGACAACCAACCAATAAGTAACGTCAAAAAAGCTTGGATTTACGATAATTATTTAACATCACGTCTAAATTGACCTTTCCTCGTGTATGATATAAATAAAACCCTTTTGTCAAAGTTAGATGCAAGCGTCATAAAGACATTGAAGTTATGGCTCGGGTTAGCGCACTCAGCGGACTCTTCAACCTTATTTAGAGACAGAAACAACTTTGGATTAAAATTAAAGAAACCATCGGAGCTCTACAAACATCTAAGAGTTACCAAAAGACATATCATCGGAACATCTAAAGATGATACTGTAACTTCTCTCCCAAAAGACAAAGTTGCCTCAGAGCTCGAGTCACGACTTCAATTCCATAAAAAAAATTATGATAGGTGCTCAAACAAATAAAGTAGGGCTAGGATCAAGTAGGAAAGTTCAAGACATAGACATAACAAAATCTTTTATTCGACAAGACGAAAACGATAATTACCGACTCCACGCGATGAGCCTAGAAATTCAAAACGAATGGGTGACCATAGGAGATTTTTGTATTCCACTAGCTTTGAAGTGGCGCACCTTAATTTATGATTGGTCCCCAGCATTATTAAAATTCTATCTTAATGCATTCCAAATGACTCTCCCAGATCAAAGTAATTTAGTAAGATGGGGCAAAGCCACCGAAAAGTCTTGCAACATCTGTGGGGAGGCAATAGGAACCGCGAAACACCTATTAGTAGGGTGTAGGGTACTTCTTGATAAAGGTCAATACTCGCGTCGCCACGACAAGGTATTAGAAATCATACGGGAAGCGGTTAGTCTTTCAGTAGCAAGAGCGCGGAAGGGTATAACAACCACCAAACGATCTATAGAATTTGTAAAAGAAGGCTCCTCCAAAAAATCAAAAGCGAAGCCTTATTCAATATTAGGCGCGGCTCCTGATTGGATTCTCATGATGAACACGTATGAAAAGCATTACAAAATCCCTGGGGATGTTGGCGTTTCGTCATCCAGACCGGACTTATTCCTGTATTCGAAACATCTGAGGCGCGTGATACTTGTGGAGCTTACTGTTCCTTGGGAAACAAACATCCCAAGGGCATAAAGTCACACAGTGAACACACTACGATAGGAATGAAATAAAAACACTGATACAAGAAAGACGACTGCTCTTAAACCTTAGAAAAACAAACAAAATCTAAAAGCCATAAATGAACTAAGTAAAAAGATTAGAAACACTATAAAAAAGAACAGAATAAGAAAACAGACAAACGTGCTTAATTATTATATTCAAATACGGGAAGAGTAAAAAAGGCGATAAAAAAACTAACAGAGGCGAAAACATGGATACCGAATATAAAAAATAAAACAGGGAAGCAGGAGACCGTGTAAATAAAAGAGGAAATCAATATAGCAACAGATTTTTATAGAAATCTTTATGCTGGAGAATCAAAAACTCTAGATTTAACCTCATGTACCTCATGTCAATAGCCAAAAAAACGATAAAGCACCTGGGCCAGATCAAATTACAAATGAGATGATTAAGTGCTTAATTACAACACCTGATAACCTTAGAAAACTTATAGAATTATTTAACTTCATTTTGAATACAGAATATATACCATCACAATGGGCTAAGAGCACAATCATACTATTACATAAAAAGGGAGATAGGAACGTTATTGAAAACTACCGACCGATAAGTCTCATGTCAAATATTTATGAAGTATTTTCCAAACTAATTTTACATAGAAATACAAGGATAATGGACGAACAACAGCCTATAGAGCGAACTGGATTCAGAGCGGGTTTTTCGACGATGGATCATATGCATGTCCTAAAACAATTGATGGAAAAATGCCAAGAATATAACAAAGCTTTACACATCGCATTTGTAGACTACAGCAAAGCATTCGACTCTCTAAAGTCTAAAACATCACTCACTCTGGAAGACTCTAATCCAGCAAGGAATACCCTATAAATACATTCGTTTAATTAAAAACACGTACGCGAAGAGTACAGCCCAAATAAAACTTGAATCCACCGGTAAGAAATTTCCCATAGCTAGAGGTGTAAGGCAAGGAGATCCTCTATCACCAAAACTCTTCTCAGCTATACTAGAAAGTATTATTAGAGACCTTGAGTGTTATAAATTTCGCGTAAACATAAACGGTAGAAAGTTGAACCATTTAAGATAAGCGGACGATTTAGTCCTAATAACTGATAACCCCAACACTCTACAAATTATGTTACAACAGCTGACAGAGGCAAGCAGAATATCTGGTCTTGCCATGAATAAAACAATTACAAAAATAATGACAAATAGACAAAAAATAATCACAACAGTAGACGGCGAAGAAATTGAATACGTTAGTAATTACACATAACTAGGATAGCTAATATCATTTAAAGACCAGACAACTTCATTTAAAGATCAAAGACCAGACAAATTTAGAAATTGATAGAAGGGTGGCTTGTGCCTGGAAAAGGTATTGGTCACTCAAAGAGGTATTTAAAAGCATACACTTTTCGTAACAGCCAAGACGAAATTATTTAACATATGTGTCATGAAATGTCTCACATATGGATGTCCAATTTGGGCATTAACTCAAAAACGTCTTCTAAAACTTAGGACGTGCAATGGAAAGGAGTATGTTGGGTGTTACGCTAAGAGAGCCAAAGATATCAGAGTAATAACAAAAGTGGAAGACATAATAATCAAAATAAGGCAGTTAAAATGGCGATGGACAGGAGATATGACAAGAGATAGTAGAATGAAATGGACAAAAATGGTAACGGAATGGCAACCACGGGACGGTAAAAGGAAAAGGGGTAGACAAGTAAAAATATGGTCCGATGATATTAAGACGATTGGGGGGACAATTCGGTCAAGAATAGCCAGAAATATAGAAGATTGGAAGAAGCTGGAAGAGGCCTATGTGTCTCAGGACACGCTGTTCACTAAACCGTGTTATCCGTTATATGATATGTAGTTTAAATTTGTATAATTATGTTTATGTTTGGTATCACCAATAAAGGTTTATATATATATATATATATATATGTGTTTGTATGTATTTTTATTTATTGTAATTAAATGTATTTTTGTATTTATATTCACATATATGTATGTATTGTATTTACCATTTGTATTGTTTATATATATAATTTATAATATCTATGTACTGTTACATAGAAATTTCATTTCTGTAAATAATTAAATATTTATAATTTTAATATTATCGGTTTATTATTATCTGTCAAATTCGTAGACAAGGTAAATTATTTATCTGTTGACAGCTAATTACAATGTCTTAATTAGTCTGTGACATTTCTTTTTGTTTAAAATATTGAATGTTGCCAGCTTAAGCTAACTTTATAGTCCCCGAAATGTTATTGAAAATATAAACATTTTATTTATAATTACTATTCTAAATTTCATTTATGAATCATTATTAAGGATAGCATATCGCTAGATATTTATTTAAAAGTAGCTGTCATATTGTTTCAGAAGTTTAATAGCAGCCAACGTTGTTTTATTGTTATATTTATTAGTATAACAATTTGTTATAAATTTATTACACTCGTTTCATTCTTTAGATAATTGGTACATTGTTCTTAAATTGTTTAAATATTGGTCTTCTTCCGATTAATATCAATTTTACCCACATTTCGTGTAACGCGGCGTGTGCATAGCCACATTGTTTGCTTATTATGCATATTTTGACTATAAAATTCAATGTCGTGACCTTTAGAGTCTTTTCTTTCGGAAGCACTTCCGAATTGAATATCTTATTAGCCTTCGGTGAGTGTTTTAGTTATTTGTGATCTTATTAACGCATGTGAAGCGTTGTTTCTTAAATTCATTAGCGTGTTTAATTGCAGGGCTAATAATTTAATATGGAATCATTATAATTCCTATTGCCGGCACTTCCCGGGCAGTTTCAAAGTTTGTTGGAACAATATTTCGTAAGTAATTTGAATCTTTACTCTGAATTAGGAGATGTTTCATAGATTTTGAGACTTTATTTAATGATATTACGTGGTAATATTTCAGTATTTGTCCTGATTCGACCCTCGGAGTCGACATAGGCTAATAATATTGCTTGCGAGGCCTTTTTCCTCCATAAGGTATAATAAATTATTAATATTTGAATAGATCAATGTGAGATTAGTGTTATTATGTAGTTTTAACCTGTAATTTAATCATTACAGGAGGTTTTTTTTGTATACCCTAGAAGATACGGGTAAATTTATAATTGGTTCGCGGGGGTAGACGTGAATCTTCGGAGCGTCGTCCTGTTGGTCCTGTATCCTGCTTCCTGACTAGCTGAGTTTAAGGAGCTCGTCTTTATTGTAATCCCGATATTATGGTGATTTACAAAATTTATTCATATCAATAATCAACACTTCCAATTTTTGAAAGTTTTATAAAGAACAAGTGTTTGACTGTGGTTCTCCAGCACTGACAAGCAGGAGGATCATATATATGTCTTCGCTTGTTATTTGTCAGTGGCGCCTAGGATATTACTATTTTAGTAATTAATATATATATATAATTTAATATAAAGTATTATCTCAAGTAACCCACCGCTGAGTCTAGCTGGCATTTCTTTTAAACATTATTATGGCATTATTTGTATTATGTATTGTAAAATTAATGTTAATGTTTTTTTTTTTGGAATATAAACCAATAAAATCTTATTAAACCAACCCACTTTTATTTTATTTTTGTAACAGTGGCGCCCAACGTGGGGCATTACTTGAGATAGTTGGTATATCTTATTGCTATATCAATAATTACACTTTTTATATTATATTTTTTTTTTATAAATAAGGTAGTGTTGATATAATTTGAACTGTTTTTATATGGTATTAATATTTGTGTTTTACACTAGGTTATTTAGTGTACTTTATATAACTTTTATGTTATATTATGGTAAGCAATATATTTGCTGATGTGTAATATTTTTCACTTTTGTTTATGTTAATATTATGTTATATTTAAGTTAATTTTATTCTTACCTTACTGTGAAGCCAGCTCGACTTATTAGTTTTTATAAAGTTTAAATATTTAACTCTTGGTAGTAGAACTGAATATTTAAATATTATTTTTTTTAGAGATCTTGAATATTTATTTTTCATAAATATTTTATACTACTATACAATAAGTTTATTGTTAGTTTATTAGTTTGTTATTCAAGTTTCTTTAATTTTCAATTAACTTTGACTTTGAACTTTTTTTTTAATAGTAACTTAATTTTTTTTATTCTTTGTTAGAAGTTTTTAAATCTTTTGCTTTGCCGGGGGATAGTTTTGATTTGAAATTAGAACTTAATTCTAATTAGAAATAGTTTAGTTCTATTATTTTATTTTCTTTTATTAGGCAACATGGAGCGTTCAATTGCATATGGTTTTCTTTGTGTGGATGAATTCATATATGATGTTGTTGTTAGGGATGCTAGGCTGAGGGGTGCTGACGAGGAGTTGAGAGTCCGGATTGTGGACTCTGCTTCATCTGTTACTTTAAATGGAATTTTGGAGGCAAGTTTTGTGTCGGCTTCTGAAATCAGGATTGTTGATTCCAGAGCTGAAGTTTTAAATACTTTACCAACTCCTCCACCTTTTAAAAGTTTTGACTGCTTTAGGGCAGTGGCTCATCTCTTTTAAGCCCTTTCAAGTTAATAATTCGTCCGGACAGCTGAGTTGTATGGTATGTAACATCGGTCCTGACAGTTGGTTAAAATATGGTTTGTATTGTCCGTAGGTTTTGCTTGTTTTTTTTAATATCTTAATTCCAGTATCACTTAAAATGTAATAGCCCAGTCATATTAGGGGTTTCACCTCGGAATGAAAGATAATAAGCTGGAAATTGGTAAAAACCTTTGTTTTGTTACCCTAAATATTGTCTCAAAAGTCACAAATGCTATCGTGTCCGCGTCTTAAGATATTGAAGGTCAAAGGTCACAAAAAACGATTTTTCGCGAATATCTCGGTTCCTATTGCTTAAATGATATTTTTACCTATTATGAAAGTTGTAGAGTATAAAATTCTCTACAACTTTTGTCTAAACTTTTTTTTTATACGATCAACCGTTTTTGAGGTAGAGCGCGAAGAGTGCGCAGCGTACAGTCATATATGAGCTAATGCAGAATCAAGCGTGAGTTACGGTTATCAGTACGTTGTATAAAGTCAATTATTGACAAAAAAAATATAATTATTAAGCAATGCCCATTATTTCTGTACTTATTCTTAATTATTTATATTTAATTATTCAACTATAGTATATTATTAATTCTGGATTATCTATTTTAATTATATTTTAAAATAAAAAGACAGTAAGGAAATATATTTTAGATATACCTTTATTTATCGTTAAATATGGCATGTTATACATTTATTAAAATGTGAGTTTAAATATTAAAATAATTTGTGAATCGAATGAAATTGCGAATGAAAGCTAGTTATCTTCTTCTTCGTCGTCTTCTTCTTGTTGTCGGTCTAAAATATTCAATTCATTGTCATCATCCTCATTATCGGTCATATTCATTTCCAAACCTTCTAGAATTTCAGGATCGTATGTGCTTTCTTCATCGGGATTACTTGGATATAGTGGAGCGTTGAGGCAAGCTTGTCTATTGCACTGGCCACAAGCTAAAGAACATAGTAGCCCTGATTTTCTGCATCCACAGCGGGAACCACAACCATTTTTGCAATTGCAAAATATTGTGTTTAGTAGTTTGGCTGGTGCTGGAGGTAATAACGTTGTTATGGGCTCCAGGTTTTCATTTTCAAGCTTCCAGCCCCATTCTTGAGGTTCTAAGTTCTTCCCTAGCCACGTTTGAATCTGGTATAGACACGATTGATATGTTGACGGGCTGCTACACTTGTTGGTGGAAGTGTTGACAATTGTACAGGTTTATTTAGTTTTGTTAATTTGATGAATTGCGTGTAACGGAAATAATCAAGGTTGTCCTCAGATTTTGGAGCATTATATAATGCCAAAAAGATGCGCACTCCATTTTCAAATAAAGTTTGTACGGGGCAGTTTTCTTGTTGAAATACTTCCACCAGTTTATCCAAATCTTTTTATTTCAAAATATAATTAAAATAGATAATCCAGAATTAATAATATACTATAGTTGAATAATTAAATATAAATAATTAAGAATAAGTACAGAAATAATGGGCATTGCTTAATAATTATATTTTTTTGTCAATAATTGACTTTATACAACGTACTGATAACCGTAACTCACGCTTGATTCTGCATTAGCTCATATATGACTGTACGCTGCGCACTCTTCGCGCTCTACCTCAAAAACGGTTGATCGTATAAAAAAAAAGTTTAGACAAAAGTTGTAGAGAATTTTATACTCTACAACTTTCATAATAGGTAAAAATATCATTTAAGCAATAGGAACCGAGATATTCGCGAAAAATCGTTTTTTGTGACCTTTGACCTTCAATATCTTAAGACGCGGACACGATAGCATTTGTGACTTTTGAGACAATATTTAGGGTAACAAAACAAAGGTTTTTACCAATTTCCAGCTTATTATCTTTCATTCCGAGGTTGACACCTTTTTTTACCTAATTTCACTGGGTTATAAGGGATATCTGTGGTTAAGTATTATTTATTTTTTAGTAAGGTTTTTTTATTTTCTTTTAGTTAGGATTTTATTGCTGATCTTTAGTTACCTTATATTCCAGTATCAATTTAATTATATTTGATATCTGTTAATAAGTGTTATCTTTGGTTAGTTAATGTTTAGTTTATAATTTGTCCGGACAGCTGTGTAGTATTGTATGTAACATCGGTCCTGACAGTTGGTTAAAACATGGTTTGTATTGTCATTAGGTCATTCTGTAACTAAAATTGAATACCTTACATTCCAGTATCACTTTAATTATATTTGATATCTGTTATTAAGTGTTATTTATTGTTAGTTTTCTTATATATTTATTTAGGTTTGGGTTAAGATTTTTATGTTTGAAACCTTAAATTTCCAGCTATCTATTTAAGAATAATAGATATCTGTTGTTAAGTTTTGTTGTATTTTTAAGATGTTTTATTAAGTTAAATATTATGTTCCCAGCTATCTATTAGATAATTATAGATATCTGACATAGTATTTTGTTAAATAACTATTTGTTGCATCTTATGTATGTGCAGCAATGTGTTTTCAGTAGGGAGTTACTGTTGAACATTTATTATCTGTACTTGGACATATTTGTTCTTGTTGTAGAATGTGGTTACTATGATAGCTATGATCCTTTTATGGAATCATTTTGTACCTGAGACAAGGTAGGACCTTGTTTCGTTTTATCAATTTCATATTATGTCATTGATGATTAGGTTGTGTTATGGGTGTGTGTTATCTGCATTTGGTAGCAGCACACATATGTTGAGTTGTGGGTTCGGTGTTATTCTAATTGAGAGTTTTTGGTTTTGCAGCACTTATTATTATTCATGATAACTTTTTGTATTTTTATTATTTCTGCAAAACTGTTTGTGTTATCGAGTGTCTACTGTGTAGTAGTAGATACCTACTTAATTATTTTTATTAATTAAGTTTATACCTTTCTTTTATTTAGGTTTTATTTAATATATTTTTCACAATTACGTATGAGAGCTTATGAGCTGGAGGGCCAGCTCGAATTTTCCTCTTATATCGCGTAAAATTCTTCCGGGAAGGGAGGTACTGTTACATAGAAATTTCATTTCTGTAAATAATTAAATATTTATAATTTTAATATTATCGGTTTATTATTATCTGTCAAATTCGTAGACAAGGTAAATTATTTATCTGTTGACAGCTAATTACAATGTCTTAATTAGTCTGTGACATTTCTTTTTGTTTAAAATATTGAATGTTGCCAGCTTAAGCTAACTTTATAGTCCCCGAAATGTTATTGAAAATATAAACATTTTATTTATAATTACTATTCTAAATTTCATTTATGAATCATTATTAAGGATAGCATATCGCTAGATATTTATTTAAAAGTAGCTGTCATATTGTTTCAGAAGTTTAATAGCAGCCAACGTTGTTTTATTGTTATATTTATTAGTATAACAATTTGTTATAAATTTATTACACTCGTTTCATTCTTTAGATAATTGGTACATTGTTCTTAAATTGTTTAAATATTGGTCTTCTTCCGATTAATATCAATTTTACCCACATTTCGTGTAACGCGGCGTGTGCATAGCCACATTGTTTGCTTATTATGCATATTTTGACTATAAAATTCAATGTCGTGACCTTTAGAGTCTTTTCTTTCGGAAGCACTTCCGAATTGAATATCTTATTAGCCTTCGGTGAGTGTTTTAGTTATTTGTGATCTTATTAACGCATGTGAAGCGTTGTTTCTTAAATTCATTAGCGTGTTTAATTGCAGGGCTAATAATTTAATATGGAATCATTATAATTCCTATTGCCGGCACTTCCCGGGCAGTTTCAAAGTTTGTTGGAACAATATTTCGTAAGTAATTTGAATCTTTACTCTGAATTAGGAGATGTTTCATAGATTTTGAGACTTTATTTAATGATATTACGTGGTAATATTTCAGTATTTGTCCTGATTCGACCCTCGGAGTCGACATAGGCTAATAATATTGCTTGCGAGGCCTTTTTCCTCCATAAGGTATAATAAATTATTAATATTTGAATAGATCAATGTGAGATTAGTGTTATTATGTAGTTTTAACCTGTAATTTAATCATTACAGGAGGTTTTTTTTGTATACCCTAGAAGATACGGGTAAATTTATAATTGGTTCGCGGGGGTAGACGTGAATCTTCGGAGCGTCGTCCTGTTGGTCCTGTATCCTGCTTCCTGACTAGCTGAGTTTAAGGAGCTCGTCTTTATTGTAATCCCGATATTATGGTGATTTACAAAATTTATTCATATCAATAATCAACACTTCCAATTTTTGAAAGTTTTATAAAGAACAAGTGTTTGACTGTGGTTCTCCAGCACTGACAAGCAGGAGGATCATATATATGTCTTCGCTTGTTATTTGTCAGTGGCGCCTAGGATATTACTATTTTAGTAATTAATATATATATATAATTTAATATAAAGTATTATCTCAAGTAACCCACCGCTGAGTCTAGCTGGCATTTCTTTTAAACATTATTATGGCATTATTTGTATTATGTATTGTAAAATTAATGTTAATGTTTTTTTTTTGGAATATAAACCAATAAAATCTTATTAAACCAACCCACTTTTATTTTATTTTTGTAACAGTACCTATATCTGCCCTCTATAACCCCGTCTCCAACACTCATGGTTAGCTGGAAGAGATCTCTGTGAAGAGATAAGTTCATCCTACGTATACGTCTTTGTTATTATTTTTTACTATTTGTGGTACATGAAATAAATATAAACATAAAAATGGACCATAAATGAGTATATATACTAATAAACGTCATGTCATCTCTTTCTAGCATGAGAGAGAGAGAGAGAGAGTTTTCTACGAACTGTCGAAATCACAATATCCAGAGAGCATGATAAATTGCTAAAGTTTGAGTTTTAGTATTTTTTGCCTGCACTTGAAGATATTTCTATTTTTAACCCCCTACTAAAAAGAGGGGTATTATAATTTTAACCTGTCGATCTGTGTATCTATGTATCTGTATATGTATCTTTGTATCAGTGTGTCTGTGTGTCTGTCTTTGGCAATGTAGTGGCCAAACGGACGGACGGATTAGAATGAAGTTTTTTTAATCGAAAGCTGTGTTTGTCGAGATGGTTCTTATCCATGTTTGTTCGAAATAGAAATAGTTGTCTCCAAGATATTGACGTTTTATTCGTTCGGGGGAGAGGTATTTATTTATTTATTTATTTATTTGTTTGTTTGTTTGTTTGTTTGTTTGTTTGTTTGTTTGTTTGTTTGTTTGTTTGTTTGTTTGTTTGTTTGTTTGTTTGTTTGTTTGTTTGTTTGTTTGTTTGTTTGTTTGTTTGTTTGTTTGTTTGTTTGTTTGTTTGTTTGTTTGTTTGTTTGTTTGTTTGTTTGTTTGTTTGTTTGTTTGTTTGTTTGTTTGTTTGTTTGTTTGTTTGTATGTATGTATGTATGTATGTATGTATGTTTGTTTGTTTGTTTGTTTGTTTGTTTGTTTGCTTGCTTGCTTGCTTGCTTGCTTGCTTGCTTGCTTGCTTGCTTGCTTGCTTGCTTGCTTGCTTGCTTGCTTGCTTGCTTGCTTGCTTGCTTGCTTGCTTGCTTGCTTGCTTGCTTGCTTGCTTGCTTGCTTGCTCGCTCGCTCGCTCGCTCGCTCGCTTGTTTGTTTGTTTGTTTGTTTGTTTGTTTATTTATTTATTTATTTATAGGACAACCAACAAAGCATACACTAAAACATCATGGAAAAGAAGAATTACAATTGTTTGATACATTTATGTAGGGTAGCCTTACTTAAAGGCTGCCACGGCATGCATAAACACTAGCTGTGACAAAACTAGTTATTTATTAGTTATACAGATAACAAAAAAAACGACTATATTTAATTATAATAATAAAATATAAATATTTTAAAAATTTTAATATAAGATAAATAATAAAAGTATAAAAAATGAGAATGCAGCTGGTGTAACTAAGGATTGCAATTATTTGCAATTTTCTTATATAAAATTGATTTAAATTTATGTAAGGAGTAAGACATGTCAATATCGATTCCAGGCGAGCGTGACAGGCGACTAAATTGATCTTGCATTCTGTTCATAGTAGAAAAATGGCCTGGTTTGTTTTTAAAGCTTTTGGCATAAATATCCGAGAGCATCGAGACGAATGATTATTGATTAGTGTGAGCCTTACAGTCCGGACCCCCAAACGGGACCGGTGGTTCACATAACTCTGATAATTGTATACCTACAAAGTAATTTGTGATTAACTACATTTAATACAAGTAATTATCATATTGTGTCTGTGTGGTTTAATTGCCTGAGACCTACGCTTCGGATCCTGTACCAGAAGACTTCCATCAAGAATGAGCAAGCCACTAATATGCTCCTATCTCCGACATATAAAAAACAGTCTTATGTTGTGTTACTTCACCATTTCTAACTCAAGAACGGGTGTATAAATTTTAATGTTACTTGGTTTTTTGGATGTGTTTCAGATCATAAATAACAGAATAATTAATGAAACATCCTAGAAGAAGTGATACTAGATTACTTAACTAATAGAATTAAACAATGTTTATATTGTTCCAAGATTATTTTTGACTATTCTCAATAGTGAGTTATCGACTAACTAAATCTTCCACAATTAGCTTTTGCAAATAATATTATTAAAAGAGAAGATAATTGTCTTATCAAAACTAGATTAAAGCACGTCTTACTTTTAAGTTTAAAAAGGGATAGTATAGTTGTGTAACACGGTGTTTCAAATTCGAATTCAAATTCAAAATATTTTTATTCAAGTAGGCATTTACACGCACTTTTGAATCGTCAATTACATTAAATTGCTCAGTATAGTCAGTCTGTGAGTAAGCTACCACTAATTAATGTAAACACATGAAACACTGAGTTGTAAAAAAGAGTCAAGAGCAGGTTAGCATATAAGCAGCAATGGCAGTGACTTCTATTTCAAGTTGTAAGTAAGAATAACTGCATAGAAAACTGTACCTACCTAAGTATTTCTGTGAAAATGTTTTATAAAGCAACAAAGCTTGCATTGCGAGTACAAATTGAGAAACAAATAAATAAAGAGAAAAATTATTTATTAAAGCTAATTGTGTTAGTTTAACCTTTTAGAGTACAAGTTTGTTGTTTTTTTTTCCTTTCCTGTTTATAACTAGCTCTTTTATAAGACTGTTTGTTGAACTCAAAATCTATATAAATTAACTGTGACATAATCATGATGGTAAGATTTTTAATAAAGTACCATTTAATCCCATGTACTCATTTATAAATAACTATTTATAAAAATGCTTTTTTTTTTACATTCCAACCTTTCAAGAAGTAGGACAGCACCAAAACTTATAAGTGTAGCTGTCATTTATAGTGCACTATCTTTGAAAGGGTTATATAATCTTGTAAAATGTTTATGGGGCTTCGTATCCCGCATCAGAATCTTTCAGCTGGCAGTGTTCCTCCGGTCATTGACCGCAATCTGCATTCTATTAGATATATAGAAGAGTTTGAGATCAATGTTCTCTTGAATTAAAAGAAGTTGGTTTAAAATAACTTGTGTATTGATTGAGCATATTTAATTAAAATGTTTTACTAAATGAAGGTAAGACGGGTTTAAAAAAAATCAAAACGTTATTTACAAACCGTCAAGCTTACTTATTATTCCATCAATAATTAAATAAAAAAGGCGAATTAATATTGACTAATATAATAGTCATGTTTGTCGTAAAGCACTACATGAATATACAATTTGGGCTACTGGGCTCTGAATACTTGTTTGTTACTTTAATTACATCCCCAAAATTTTAGGTAATTTTCGAAAAATGTACATTACATTACACCGGCATTACAAAGTACTTAGTTTTTTAGGCCTGGTATTTTATGAATTATATTTGTTAACAAATTAATAAATAATAAATAGATAAAAAATAAAGATTGTTTTTAAATGTGATATTCGCTCATTCAACATTTAAGAGGATGATTGAATTTGGCGATCACAGACATTTCTCATCTACACGAGACTACTCATTTATATATTCTCATTATTTAGCAAGTCAGCCTTAACATATAATGATTGGAAATATCTGTAAACATGTATAGCCATGCTAAGCTTATTTAAAAAAAATAGAACGACGGGACGGTAAAAATTTCATTGATTAACTTTATTGTAGATCCAATTTAAAAATCAATTAAATATTTTAAGTATCATGACCGAGGCTTTATAAAAAAGAAATTTATAAATAAGATATAATATAAAATGTGTGTCATTATCAACGTAACATTTAAATGAATAGCCTTTATAAATTAGGCACTCAGCGGTATCAGTATCAGCGATATCAGTACCCTGAGGCTGTAATTAAAATGATATTAGAGTAGTCGACGTTTCCTTCCTGCTTTATTATACTTTTGACCGAATTTTATATCGTAAGCAAAGATTATAAAAGATTTGTTATCGCAGATTTCTTTTATGAATTTTACATAAATAAGTCCCTACTTAGCGTTTATTCCTCGAGTAAGCGAAACAAGTTATCTTATTAGGTCCTTTGGTCTCAAAGATGTTTTCGGAAAACTTATCTCGTTACGTGTCCTTCGGAAGATGCAAATGGACTCATTATGTAAATTGTAAATGTCCCAGACAGTACGTTCTACGAGACACGTGCTACAAGATCTACTTTATCACTAGTTCGTGGGTTCACAACTTTGGTGCTTACACTGAAGAAAACTTTGTTGAATAATTTCGTTAAAAGGAATATCTTTCAGTTTTTCAATAAAATAACAATGATATTTTCATGAATATTTGTATTGATATTTTGACGTGCGTATCATATTATGTCTAGTATTACATTTTTAGAGTTGAAATATTTAGTAATGATTTAACTTTGAACAATAAAAAACCTAATTCAGATAATTTAGGTATACTCATTATTCATTATTCTTTTCTATGTTTTTTTTCCGGACATAATATTAAAATTGAAAGGTGATTTTCTATTCGTATAAGGCAATCCCAAATAAGAATTACATGCATCTATGTTAAAGAATGAACCCTACTATATTCAATAATAGTTGTACGCACAAACTTAGAATTATCAGACAGCATCGTTTCTAATTATGTCAATGAATTAGTAGAAACCTAAATCAAATAATTTCTTTATACATATACTGTTATATATGCCCCCGGTGACGCTGTAATAGCCAACAGGGCTAACAGCATAGACAGACAAAAAAATAAAATAAAATAAATAAATATACTGTTATAAACATGGCACTTGTTTCTGCCGACAAAGCGCAAGTTACATACATCTGGTGAACCACAAATCTTAAGGCAGTTCTCGTACTTAATTAAAACAGCGAGTATGAAGGCGGAGGCGCCACAAACCTTAACAAGTTGAATGCTTGCAATTATTAAATCTTCTCTCCAATACTCATGACTTTTTGTTGATTTTGCAAACGTTAAATTAAATTTAGTTGTTTAGACTTTCAAGGTATTTAAACTCTTTAATATTAGATGAGGTTCTTCAGTTATCAATCGTATTGAACAAAGAAGTAGTTATCTTAAAAGCTTTTGTCTATTTTATTCAATCAGAATGTCACTCTCTAACTGTCAAATAAATATATGGAATCCTAAAACTAAATATATTACCATCCAAAATAAAGCATAGGGTGTCTCCAGGGTCGATTCTTATAAAATATTTCCCTTATTCTCCGCTGAAGCGTCGCGGAGTCTCCAAATCGCCATGTTTATAGCTAACGCTTGACAAAATGAGAATTTAACTGCTATATAAATATGGAAAATGTAAGCGATAAGGTTTTATTCGTTGCTTGTTATTTTTCGTTACCATTTGACGATAATGCGAGCTTATTATGCAATGGTTCTTAAAATTTTCTTTTATGTTACGAAAACAGAGCCATTAACTGTTTTCGTATTTCCGGTGAATTTTATCAGAATGTTTATCGTAAACCATGTCTAACAATTTTTTATTTTTTATTAAAGCTTTAAAAAATATTAGTTCTCAATCTCTCGTCTTCTGCTTTTGAGAACAATTTGTAAGTAGATTAGATTTTTATCGCCTATACACCTTTAATAGACCCAATGTCACCCAGGCTTGGAAGCAAACCCTAGGTCTTGGAACCCAGAGCACTAACCTCGTTTTGCTGTACCTATAGTAGGACCAGTCTTGCATAATATATTTATTAAAATAAATAAAAAATATAAAAGTATGTATGTCCGATAACAAAGTTGTCGAACCATTAAGACTACTAAAATTATGTTATAATACTATTCTACTACTACTAATAGTCTACTATTTTCAGTTTAATAGCAGTTTTTATCTACAATAAACAACTGAAACATAGAGGCATGTCGTCAATTTGCAGACCATTTTATTAACTACTCATAAAACCCATGTCATATTTGAGTCCATTTTCTTTAATGTTTTGTGACATAGTATTTCACACTTAATACGTCAAATAAACAGTGTCATTAGGCTCATTACGGCGATGTATCGGGTTGAAAGCTGTCTCCCCTCGTCAAGATCTTCAGATAGTCAGAGTGAGTCGTGAGTCCTTGCGACCCGACGACTATATTGAATGAATAACATAATGGGTGCTAACACACGTATGTTGACTGTGACTTTGTACACTGCTATGATTATATGTGGAGTAAAATAATAGTACATTAAACCGTTCACATTACATCCCATTGTTTATCATCATAATACAAAAATAATAATAAAAACATACATCGCTGTTCTTACAATTCATTTCAAAATAATTGTAGCTGAAAGAAACAACCTAATGTCTACTATAACTATGAAGAAACTATAACTTGTTAACAGTAAATTTTTTATTATATGTGTTAAAGACAAAATAACATTTTAATTCTTTGTAGATTGTTATTTTAGTATATTTTGTTTTTTATGATTAATTGAAATAATAAGCCAAATATAAATATTGTTTTTAGAAGTAAACCAAACTAAATAATATCTCATCAAAACTAAACGTACCAGTAGAATATTATTGTTTCCGTTCACAAAATCTCTAAAACCCTACTAAAGCCTTCATAGATTTCGTCGCTACAACAACGGTGTAATGAATTGGATGGCTGAACCCGAATTAAGTGCTCGACAAACAGTTTCCGGTCCGCACTCCAGCATCAATGGTTCTTAGCGAAGGATCCAACGCTATAGAAAATTAAAAGTACATACGTGACTTCACAGTGTCCCGGTATAATAGATTTCAGCCTGGTTTATTATTTATGTTCAAAGAAACTGTTGCAATGATTAAATAGTTACTTCAGCGTCACAGATATATGTAAGTATAGCATTTTCATATAATATCTTACTTGACTCGAATTCAGTTTTAAAGAGAATACCTATAACTAAAATTGTACACGTACTATTCCTTTTTTATTCTGGAATCATTTAATTATATTAAAACTAATGGTCTTAAATAAGTTTAGAATTTATAGAAAATATTTAGTTTTTACCAATTACATTTTTTTCAAGTGAGTCATGAACCCAACTGGATAAAGAGGACAGAAATTAGCTATGTTATATGTATATATATATATATATATATTTTTAATTCATTCTAATCAAAGATTCACCTTTAATATAGTCACCTTAACCTTCATAACTTTCCTAAACTAAAAATATTATATTGTTAGGAGTCGAGGGTATTTCTAAATAATTAGTAGGCATCAACTCCTATAAATTAGTAAGCAAGTGTTAGGTTTATTAATTATCGTGTCATAGTCGTTTGAGAGCGGAAGCTCTGCAGGTGTGAATAGTGACTGTCGATGTGATCTTTGAGTACCTACTTTGAGTAGCTTATCTTGCTTTTTATTACTGCGGTAGATTTGTCGTTTTATGTCATATTACTAACTTAGTTATAACGTCGTAATCTGGCTTTCGTAGTATTAAATAGCGTGAAATGAAATTTGACAATTTTCTGAACAGTTGCGGTGCGTTGGCGAACCGGTCTGACGTCGGGTTGGTGTTTGTTTTGTCGGGTGTCTAGTCGAGGAGGGTAGCGGGATCCGAAGCGACGGCTTTCCGCTGGCCGCCCGCAGATAGTTGGGGGCCCAATTAATGGGATAGCCAACCACGAAAGGCTGCCCCGCCAGCTGTGAAAAATCCCAGGGTGGCTCCATCGTGCTGGTTGGCGACCAGACGAGGAGGCCCGATGGCGATCCCTGGGGGGGTTCGGGCGTCCCCGCAGTCTCCAGACTAGCCTCCCAGTGGCAAGACATCACCAATTTCGACGTCGGGTTCGATACGTACCGTCTCGTTCAACTGCCATTTCCCATCCCTATTCACTTTTATATATTTTTTTTTATGAAAAAGTTAAGAAAAAGGAACAAGGTTACACAGCGGTTGCACTCCTCCTCATATAAAGTGCACGTCACTAATATCAGGGGTTTGCACTCAAAGCAGCCGCACTTGCTCTTTTTGACGGAGACGCAGATACAATGTCCTTTGAGCGCTGCATACTTGGATTATCCCGGTTACTCGTTAGAGCACAACTTCGCTCACGGGCCGGAGTCAGTGTGTACGCGCGGAACGACCTCTGTGTTCAGCGTCTCCGTCACCTTGAAGACCCCACTTTTTCTTCCCTATGGGTTTTAGTGGACACAGGAAACGAAAAAATCCTGTATTCCTGTGTCTACCGTTCGCACAGCGGTGACCAGGAGACAACTCGTTTATTTGTGTATCTCAGTGAGGCTGCAGATATGGCTCTGTATCAGTACCCTTCGGCGCAGCTCGTCTTTCAGGGGGACTTTAATGCCTGTCTTCAGGGCTGGCTGTTCCCGTACCAGAAGACCAACCATGCTGGAAGAGAAGCGCGGAACTTTGCGTTGTCCTTGGACCTCTTTCAGCTGGTGAGGCAAGCGACAAGGGTACCAGATGTGGTAGGCCATACAGCCAATTGCCTGGACCTTCTGCTGACAACTGATCCGGACAGGTATCGTGTAGAGGTCACGTCCCCCTTGGGAACCTCCGATCACTGTCTGGTGAAATGTTTATTTACATATTCCCCACCAGCTTTCGAACCACATGGTGTTAGGCGAGTATGGAAATACAAGTCAGCAGATTGGGATGAGATGCGGCACTTTTTTGCGTCTTATCCTTGGCGGCAGGTCTGCTTCTCTTCTTTGGATCCGTCGAGTTGCGCGGATGCTATAACTGATGTGGTGCATCAGGCAATGGAGTATTTTATTCCTTTTGCTGACGTACCCATCGGTGGCAAAGCTCGCCCATGGTTTAATGCCGAATGTCGTCATGCACATGACCGAAAACATTCGGCATACCTCATTTGGGCTGATGCTCGAAGTCGCAAAACTCCGGATGTAAGTACAAAGAAGAGAGCCTTTAATCAAGCTGCCAAATCCTATAAAAAGGCATTGCGGAAGGCTCGTCTTGATCGGATCGTTAAGAATGGCGAAAAGCTCTCTGTCAGACCAACTGGCAGTCGAGCTTTCTGGTCTCTTGCCAATGCGATCGAGTCGAACTTTTGCCAACCCTCACTGCCTGCTCTGCTGAAGCCTGATGGATCCCTGGCCCACACAGCAACAGAGAAAGCGAATGTATTTGCTTCTTTGTTTGCTGATAATTCGCATCTAGACACTGGCAATGCTTCTCCAGAACATCTTCCTCACTGCGGTATTTCGATGCCTGAAATCCGCGTCACGAACAAGGAGGTATGGAGAACATTGTATCGTTTAGATGTGAATAAAGCCGGTGGTCCTGATGGTATACCAGCCATTCTGCTCAAGACATGCGCAGGTGAGTTGTCTCCTGTATTGACACGTCTGTATCGCCTCTCTTTCAAAACTGGAAAAATGCCGGAATCCTAGAAGCTTACCAACGTGCAACCCGTGCCCAAAAAAGGCAGCCGTGCCGATCCTGCCAATTATAGGCCCATTTCAATAACCTCCATACTCTGCAAGATTATGGAGCGTATATTGAACTCGCGGCTTCTAGCGTACGTAGAAGATAACGATCTCCTCAGTGACCGACAGTACGGATTTCGCCGAAATAGGTCCACTGGGGACCTTCTAGCGTACGCAACACACATTTTAGGCGAAGCCATCGAGAGGAACGGAGAAGCGGTCGCCGTCTCTCTGGACGTCTCGAAGGCTTTTGACAGGGTCTGGCATGTGAGTCTTTTAAGCAAGCTTTCAGCGTACGGTATATCTCCTGGTCTGATTGGCTGGATAACGGACTTTTTGAGCCAGAGATCTCTCCGTGTTGTTGTCGACGGGTGTTCTTCGGAACCCTTGACAATAAATGCCGGAGTACCTCAGGGGTCCGTTCTTTCTGCAACTCTTTTTCTGCTGCACATTAACGATCTGCTGAAGCCCGGTATCAATGGGTATGCAGACGACAGCACAGTTGTAGAAAGATATCTGCCAAGTTCTCGGGCTAGTAGAGATGAAGTACAATCTGAAAGAGAAGCCATGGTGCAACGTTTGAATGACAAACTTCAGGCAGTCTCCGCATGGGGCAATGCCAATCTTGTCAAATTCAACGCCACTATAACGCAGACGTGTTTGTTCACCGCCAAAAGGAGCCCCTTCACCTTGGCTCCTACTTTCCAGAATGTATCCTTGGAATACAGTGACTGGCTTCAGTTGTTAGGCTCAGAGATCTCCTCGAACCTAAACTTTGGTCGGTACATTGAGTCCAGAGCAAGAGCAGCTGCAGGAAAGCTTGCCGTTCTTGCGAAGATGCGACAGTACTTTACACCGGGACAGCTTCTTGTATTATACAAAGCACAGATCCGGTCGTGTGTAGAGTACTGTGGCCACATATTTGCTGGTGCCGCAAAGATTCATCTTGCGGTTCTGGACTCAATGGAGAGGCGAGCAAAGAGGCTTATTGGCGACCCTAAATTGGTTGACGCCAAACTCCACAGCCTTGAACACAGGCGGAGAATTGCTAGCCTCTCAGTATTCTATAGGATACATTTTGGTGAGTGTGCGCAGGAATTGCACGACCTAATTCCCCCATCCCCGTTCCTTTGCCGGACGTCCCGACGCACGGCGGGTATCCATCCCTACGTTGTGGACACTCCACCTGTCCGAACGAAGCGCTATGCTTCGTCTTTTATAGTGCGTACAGCGAAGGACTGGAACAATCTACCTGCGTCGGTATTTCCGGCAAAATATAATTTGGGTGTCTTCAAGAGGAGAGTGAATAGGCTGCTAGGTTAATGCGCTTTACCACCTAAGACTACATTTCACTTTCCATCAGGTGGAATGTAGTCAAGCATTAACCTAGTTTTGTATAAAAAAAAAAATTTGACAATTTTTTTGAATTTTTATTATATTTTTAAATTAAATTTCTACATGAATCCTAAAAATATTTTACATTGATATTCTATGAAAGCCGTTGGATTATAAGATGAAAAATATGTATATAAAGTATCCGAATGTATACACTTAATGTCAACACTACATTTAAGTTACTTATTATGTGTTGTCATATAACAATATAACTTTAGGCTGGGTTCCGAAATATATACCAGTGTACTGACCCATGGTAATGACGTCGTAGAACTGACGCCATATTGCACTGGTTTCAGCCATATTGTACCGGTGAGACCACTTTATAGTACTCTGTGGAGACATCTCCACTTGCACAGTAATTCTACAAAAGTAACTAGATTTGTCACCATTTATTATAATTAGTAAAATAACAGGTAAGAAAAAAAAATACATCAAGTAGTAGTAAAGTAAATAAACGACCAAGTAAATAATATTTTGTTTTATAAATTATTAGCTCTGCTCAACAGTTGCACAGAAACCTTGCAGTATATATTGAATTTAAGGGAAATAAGTACTATATTTCTATATTATGTTACTTTTATTAATTGTAATAATATTACAGGACAATTTACATTAACTGATCTAACCTCTAAATATTTGCTTGTGTTAAGGGTATTAGACAACGATACAAATACATAGAAATAAACATTCAGACTGGGCGCTGTAGTTGAGTTTGCAAACTGTTGATGAAACTCAGAAAAGCTCACAGATGATTCTGGATGTTGCCAGGAGGATTCTGGATTTTGGTCCCAATTTTTTTACCCCACTCGCTTGGATATTCATATAAATGAACTGAACAAATACTTTGAAACTATTTTTACAACAATGTCCTTTTCTTTCTTATAGATACTTTTATTAATCACGCAATTAAAAAAAAAAAAATAATAACAATAATTGTAAATAATTATTTAAAAGCAAAATTTATAAAAAATAATCTTTTTAATTTTGCAAATCAATATTAATACATGCAAAATAACAAAAATCAATAACGACTAATAAACAAATTTTCACCAAGTCTTGAATTGACAACCAAAAGACTGAACCGACAGTTCTGCAATGGTTGCTTGGTATATTGTCGTAGGAATAGTTTGTCGTCCTTTTGTTTCATAAACTAATAAGGCAAAAAGTATGGGCTGTAGTTTAACCCAGCATATGTTTGTGCGGAAGATCTTAAGAGATGCTGATGTGACGGGAATAGAGAGAAAAATTTAAATGACTGTGTACAAGTTTCCAAAATTATCATTAATCTGGTTAAATAATTGATACATGTTTTGTGTCGTATATACCTGGTCTTGTCATAAATATTGTAACAAAGAAAAATTTTTTTTTTAATTGCAAATAACATTTATTACTTTTACAGTGTGTTAGTTTAATACACAAATATAAAACAATTAAAAATATAAAAAGCTTATTCGAAGTGGTGTCTATTGCTGCAATACAGTCCTTTAAACGTTGAGGCCAGTTATCAATAGAAGCACGCGCTCCTTCCATGGGGAAATTTTTCTCTGCCAATCGTATGGTTTGTTTTAGGATATCCAAATTATCATGGCATTTGAAGAAAGCTATACTCTCTAAAACAGACCATAAAGCATTATCCAGCGGATTAAGATCGGGACTAGATGGCCAATCTTCAGCTTTGATGAAGTCCGACGCTTCCAACCAAGATTGCGTGGACCGAGTTTTATGACCCGGCGCCGAGTATTGCTGGAAGGACCATACTTGGTTATTGAACATAGTGTTAAGGGGCTTAACTACTTTCTCATGAATGGTATCTTGATACACTTGTGCCGATGTTTTGATACCATTTTCACAAAAATATGGCTCAGTCATTCCTTCATAGCTAACACCCCACCAAACCATCACTGAAGTCGGATAATGCCCTCGTTGCACTCTGTCGACTAATTGGAAAACTTCCTTAGAGCTTTGAGCATAAATACGGTCATTTTGTTTGTTAAAATGTTGCTCAATTGTAACAATTTTCTCATCCGTAAACAAATTATTTCTGTGACCTCCCTTTGCGTACCGCTTCAATAGTTGTTTCGATTTTACCATCTCATTCATTTTTAATTTATCAGTTAAGAAATGACAAATGCGTCTTTTATAGGCTGCAAGTCCTAAGTCTACTTTTGAAATACGCGACACGGTTCTAGGTCTTATCTTCATTTCCCGAGATAAAATCTTTTGCTTTCGGTCTTCTTCGAATTCTTTCACTTACTGATTTGACCACCTTTTACCCACCAACACTACGTGGACGGCCAGATTTCTTTCTGTCACAAACAGAGGAAGTCTCATTGTACCTATTCAGAGGCGTAGCGAGCTTAACTCGCGCCCGGGGCACAATACCGTTATAGCGCCCCCCATTTTGAAAACAATAAAATTTTAAATGTAAAATATACCTACGACTTAATAAATAAATAAGGTTTAGGTTCCTCCAGAACAATAAAACGCTGTATTTGATGTGTCCTTAAAAAGTATCTATATTTAAAAAATAACAAGTAAAAGATCGTCATCTTTTACTTGTTATTTTCCGGCTTCATGCTTTTTCGATGTATTGTATAAAAACGAGATCGAATTCACATATTTAAGGATGTCTTAGAAATCAACAGGTTACTGGAATTGGTTATCACCGACTTGTAAGGGGGCACTCCAATATAACAAGTTTAAGCTTGAGCGGAACCGCATGATGAGGCCTGTTCGTCCAACTGCGCCTCAAGCCAGAGAAGATGCGTTCCAGCTTGAAATGCAAAACAGATTCGCTGCACTGGCATTCCCGGCAAATGTTGACGAGGACTTAAACGTCATAATAGGAGTTGTACGCGAAGTGATAATGAGGCACTTTAGGAAAAGACAGCCAAATAAGAAGTCTCAGCTTTCAACCTAGACCCAAAACTGAAGGGACTTGAACGAAAAACACAAGAGTATACTTTGTCAGTCACCCAGTCTCTTAAAAAAAGATCCGGAGCTAGGTAAGGCGCAACCATCTAAGCTGGAACACTCGCCTCATACAGGAGGCGATTGAGCGAAGTCGGGGATTCAAAGTCTTTACAAAGATATGGGGAAAATTCACCTGATAAAGCTGATTACCTCGAATGGTGAAATGGTAACATCAGTTCCGAAGATGTTTTCTGAAATCGAGGACTTCTACGCAAATCTGTATGCCTCATATGCACCGAACCCTCCACCAAACGCAAGCGACCCAGAGCCCCACTTACCCGCCACTTTACTGACGATCTATACATATATGTCCATGAAATCGAGACGGCTCATAAACAGTTTATAAAAGACTTCCGGGGAAGATGGAGTAACCTATGAGCTCGTTAGGGCTGTACAGAAATCAATCCTTGAGGAGCTCAAAAGGGTTTCTGACTCGGTAATAAACATGTGGGACTACCCCAAACTAAAGGCCAATCACACTTCTAAACTACAATTATAAGCTATATTCCCGAATCGTCACGAATTGTCTGGCATTCATATTTGACAAATTCCAGCCACTGAAGCAGGCCGGATTTCGTAAAGGTTTGGCATGGTGGACCAAAAGAAAGCTTTCGACTTCATTGAAAGCTGGGCTATTCTGGAGTCTTTGCAGCGTTGTCAAGTCGACTAGCGATAGTCGATATGATCTGAGGTTTTGAGAAATCTCTACCAAATGGCAACGTTGTCAGTCCAAGTACAGAACCACCAAACAAGTCCTATCTAGTTTACTGGAGGTGTAAGACAGGGTGACGAAATATTCCCGAAACTCTTCACTAATGCGCTGAAGGATGTTTTTAAGATATTTCAAAGGGATTAAATGGGCATCAATGTTAATGGTGAATATCTCACGCATCTCCGCTTTGGCGAAGGCATAGTCATAGTGGCAGAATCTCTGCAAGACCTACAGGATATGTTGTCTGGTCTGAATACTACCTCTAGACGTTTTGGGCTCGGGATGAACTTGGACAAGACCAAATTCATGTTCAATAAACACATCATCCCCGAACCCATTTCTGTCGAAGGTGTAACCCTCGAAGTGGACCACTTTTTTAGGAGTACGGTAACCTAGGGCAAAAGTTGCAGTTTTTATGACAGCTTTGCTGGAGAAATCATCAGAAGAGTGTATCTTGGCTATAAAGCATTTGTAAAATTGAGTCATATATTTGTGTCATCTTTGCCACAATGTCTCAAGATGATGCCGAGACATGGAACCTGCCGATGAAGCTGGCCCATCAACTGCATGTCACCCAGAGAACTATGGAAAGGTCTATACTCTATAAAGAACATGATTTGAAGACGGTAACTGGCAATGATTGAATGGCGAACACTGGTGATCGGGTCCTATGGCGTACCCTGGCGAAGGCCTAAGTCCAGCAGCAAATAATAAGCGTACACTACAAGAAATTATGTTTATACTTTGTAAACTACAAATATTTACTATAACATAATTTTTTTATCAGACAAATTAAGAAAGGAGATTATTTATGTAACCACAAAGCGTTGATGCCATAAGAAAGTGCTGAAAGACGCAGTTTGAGTCAGCCCTGCCAATAGGAAACACATGCCATTTTTATTAGGAATATACTATTACCGTATGAGTTAAACTATTAGTTTTCGATGTTGATCTTGCTAATTTTCTCAGTTTTTTTTCCTAGAAACTTTCCTTGCGACTCTTATATCAAATATGTTCTAACTACAAAATAAAATAAATACTTTAAGGGGGTTCCCATGCAACAAACTACATTTGCTTGATAATAATAAGGGCTTAAGGTAGATGCTTGAAATATTCACAGAATATTTAGTTATTTACTCATTAAAAAAAAATACTATTGGGGTTCACCTACAACAAACGTGATTTTTTCTTTTGACCTGTCAATCTGTGTATCTGCGTGTTTGTGTATCTGTGTATATGTCTGTGATGCGGTGATGTCTAAATGCGGTTTTTTTAATCGAAAGCTATGTTCGTCGAGATGGTTTTTAACGGTCCCCCGACGCAGTGACCTATTCTTCTTAGAAGTCTTTTTGTATCGGCGGTTTTTTAATTTTAAATATATTTTTTTTTACGAATTAACATTTATTGTATTACACTGGCACCAGATAGATATATTTTTAAAAACAATAATTATAATAAAAATGAAAAAATATCCAGCATTTTTTTATTTTGCGGACCTCTTGGCGCCCCTTTGTGGTTAGCGCCCGGGGCATGATGACCCCCCTTGCCGCCCCCCTCACTACGCCTCTGTACCTATTAATAGCCCGGTACACAAATATTACACAAATACAGTATTTACGCCCAGACTAAGTATGTCCGCAAGACCCGTAGGACATATCTGATTATATAGCTTGTAGAATAAAACAATTTCTCCATATTCATATTACGTTTTTGCAACATAAAAAACTACAATTGTTCTTAGAGAATTCTAGAGAAATTAAATCATGCGGCATTAAGTACCTACATATTTTATTTTTCTTATAAAGTATAGAGTACTAGACTTTTCCGGCGTTTTCGTGTGCCTTAAATAGTTTCCTTGGACAGCAGTATTATTTTTTACATTAAGTACTTACACTGTAAGTTTTTTTTCTGTATGAAATGTGAACAGGATGTTAAAAAAGTTATTAGCTCTCATGTTTGAAGACAACCTGCTTGTTTCTTAAGGTAAAGGGATAAAAGTCATTTTTATTAGTCGAATCGATTTAAAATTTAGTATTAGAAAATATTGTTAATATTAAGGATATATTGTTTTACTTTTTATTATTTTAAACAGTTTATATATGCGACAAACGATAGTCTATGTCTGTTTTGTAGGAAAAGCATAAACAAGTCTACACACCAATGTTGAGACGCGTAATGACGTATTTTTATTGACATCTAATGATTTCATATTCAATGTCCCTTATTTTTGAAACTATGCATCCAAACAACAAAAAGTAGGTCTATCTACTTTAATTAAAAAAGCTATTTCTTTTAAATTACTTAAACCGCGGTTGTAAATATTTACACTTCACAGGCATTTATGTGATGAGCATAGATGTGTATTTCTGGGTTTGATCGTTTATTAATATATTTTCAGTATTTATATGTGTATTTCTATGTATTTGTATCGTTGTCTAACACCCTTAACACAATCAAAATAATTTGCTTACTTAGGGGTTACATCAATGTGTGTAATTTGTCCCGATATTATTATTATTATTATATATTTGGTTCTAATAAAAAAAGGGATCTAATTTTTCACGTGATATTTTTTTATTATGTAGATAGGTACATAATAGGTCGGGGAAATACCTTTTCAAATATACTATGTATGAACATGTAATAAAAAAATCTTTAGCTGTACTATTGCTGTACTCTTACAAATAAAAAGGACTCAATTTTTGAAAAACTCAATTTTTGAAAAACAAATTTTTATATAAAAATAAGAATTTTTTTTTATATAATTTTTTTTTTCTGAATGGTTGATTGGGTGATTGATAACCAATCATTCTTGTCATAGCTGTCAAATAGCCATACTGTAATCATCCTTCCACCAAACAGTTGTTAGATTTTAAACAGGTATTCTATCTAACTGTTGGTAAAATAAAGTATTTCCGTAAGAATAAAATATATAAATTAAACAGAAACACCGCACGCCACAAGTTATGGCCTGAAAAAGTGTGTGACAAATACACAAGATGTTAGTTTTTGCGACTGCTCTGTCAGATACATAGCGTATGCTTATAAAAGACGTTCTTAATGCTTGCATGTTTTTATGTCTTAACATTTGTACAACACTTAGGGCCGCTACAGATAAGAAATATATTTGAATTAAAGTTAGTATTGAAGGTGAAAACGAGGAATACTCGTTATCGTGTGATAATAATAATTGTAATAAAGTGATAATAATAAATAATTTTTATTATATCTTATTAAACATTGATTTATTGATAATAAGAAGTGTGTTAATTATATTTTTTTTTACCAACTTCGTTAGTTACCGTATTAATATAATTTTCGTCGTCGTCGTTACTTTATTTAAATTAGTTGTGGCAGTACTTTTTATTCAATACTTGTACTACAAAAATAGATAGCACTTTTTTGTCGGCATATTTATTTTTTATGAATCTCATAAATAAAATATATATATAAAATAATATAAAAATAATAATAATAAATAATATTAAATAATATAAAATCTCATAAAATAAATAAATTACATTAGAAAAAGTTGTCGAACGACCCTATCACATGATTAGCTAGAGTACGAAGCAGACGAGACGTACAGAAAATGGGGTAGTATAAACAGTATTACATTTCCTTGTGTTTTAATAAAAGCTTATGGAGAGGGTTAAACAAATTTACAGGAATTTAAATTTTGGTTGAAACGTTACAGGATGATACCAGTTGTAGCCTACTTACAGGATGATACTATGGTACTACTATAAAAAAATATTAAGAAAATAATGTATGTCCGCCGATTGGATTATTTGACATTTTAATTTTTCTACATTAAAATTAAAAAAAATAATTCTATTCATCTTTACATAAATTGTGTGCATCACAATTGAGTTACGTATGGACTATTCAAATTTATTGACTTATTCATCAACGGCAGCGTGGCCGAGCGGTCTAAGGCGCTGGTTTTAGGCACCAGTCCGAAAGGGCGTGGGTTCGAATCCCACCGCTGTCAACAACATTTTTTGAAGTTATTTCCGTTATGAATGAGCAATTATAATACACATTATTCATATAAAATGGATTTTGCGTATCTTCCTATACCTCTGCTTTTATTATTTGTTGTTTAGGTTATTTCGATTTCAATTAAAAATCTTGTCATACGAGTATTCTGTAATATTGTATAAAATTATATATATATATATATACCTAAACATAAACATGAAAATTATTTTTAAATATATGTAAATTTGAATAGTATAATAAACATTATAAACAAAGTGTGAGTTGTCCATTTTAGTATGTATTAAATTAAAGTTAAAGTAAATGATGTAGACATTTAACGTTTATAAGTACCTATACGCAGGTGGGTCAAAAAGTTCGCGGAATGGAGAGTAAAAAGTAAGAAATAAAACACAAAATTAATTTTCCTTCTCAATGTATTCCCCCTTAACTCTAATACATTTATTAGACCTATCAATTAATTTATTAATACCATCGAAAAAAAATGATTTCTCTTTGTCGTCAAAATAGGCCGAAATAACGCTCTTTACTTCTTCATCACTGGAAAATTTCTTCCCTCGAAGCTCTTTTTTCATTTTTGGGAACAAATAAAAATCACTAGGGGCTAGATCTGGGCTATAGGGAGGATGTTCTAAGATTTCGAAGCCCATTCTTTGAACAGCAGCCATCGCAACTCGCGCCTTGCGCACAGGTGCATTGTCATGCAAAAGGAGCACACCTTGGGTCAATTTTCCCCGTCTTTTCTCCCTCACAGCACCTCGCAGACGTTCTAATAATGTAGCGTAGTACTTCCCAGTTATAGAAACACCCTTTTCTTTATAATCAATAAGGAGGATTCCTTCTGAATCCCAGAAAACAGAAGCCATGAGTTTTCCAGCCGACGGAGACACTTTAAATTTCTTCGGGGGTGGTGTGCCCATGGAGTCTTGTTTAGACTCAGGCTCATAATGATTAACCCAAGTTTCATCGCCAGTCACAATTCGGTTCAAAACTTCATCCTTTTGATCACCACAGAGCGCCAAAAACTCGCGACAACACTCAACTCGCCGCTGCTTTTCTCCATGTTGCAAAAATTCTTCCGGATAGACTTGTTGATTGACGTGTAGCTCAGTGAATTATGACCTAATTGTTTTAAACTTAGTATTTATACTCTTAATGAGTGTCACAACTAGTGCAGGTAGTAAAAAGTTGCCTTTTCCCCCTCCATACCCCTCATTCCGCGAACTTTTTGACCCCCCCTCGTAGCACTCATGGTAACGCCATTCAAATAAAAATACGTTGTTTTGCCAAATAAAAAATATATTATTATTAAATATATATGTACCCGGCTATGTTCATATAAATTTCTTTAAAAAATCCGTGAATGGTTTCGAAACCATTTGAGGTTCCTATTCATAAGGTTTGAGCATGGCGGACTCACGACGTGAATGTTCACGCTGCCGCGCCGCGCCGTTCATTTACAATTTACATGAACATAGCCGGGTAAAACTATATTTAATAATTATCATGGTTCACGGAAGGAAGAAAAATATGAAGTAAAGATTAAAACATTTAACAACATGTAAAGATTAACACATTAATTTGATTATTTCGGGACGGAATATGTTTTTATAAATCAAATTAAATAATTCTTAAAATGATAATAATGGTTAATACACTACTTACTAGAAATACTCTTATGGTTCAAAATAGTTTAACTCAGTAGTTAATGTCAGTACGGTTCATCAAATGCGAACCATATCACGATACTGTGGAGCTGATTGACATAATGTGATTATTGAACGAAACCTCATGACGACCGAAACCAATCAGCATGTATTAAAGCTGATGGATCCTCATAAATGAATGATGTTTGAAATTATTCATATCATCCACCTGCCTTTAAATTTTCAGTGTCGGAGAAATATATCTATTCTTTCATTGCTCTTCTGTAATACGTCATCTCTGTCATCTCAGTGGCGACTTGCTTCTTTGATATAACATTTTTCATAAACTCCATTAAAATCTTTTCGGTCGGTCGCCGTCTTTTCTTACAACCATCCATCTATCCATTCATATATGTTAACTAGATATTCATACTTAAAGGTTTTTGAAAAGCAACATGATTTTTTATAATAAAAATATTTAAAAGATCTTAATAATGAGAAACAATTTAAACTTTCATGGATTCTTTACGTCAATCATATTATTTATTAGCTGTGCCTGCGACTTCGTAGATTTCGATTTTGATAAAACGTACCCTTTGTACTTACCTACCAATGTTTGCAAAAACTATAAACCATGACAATATATTCCCGAAAACTACATCCACATTAATTAATCTGTTTCTGAGATTAGCGTGCATAAACATATAGACATACAGACGAACAGACAAAATGAAAAAACATTGTTTTGGGTTCTCTTGCTTATATAAAGGTCTCCCTGTATGAATTTTTGAAAATATATTTTTTTCGTGTTGTGTGCACATCTAAAAGACAAACAGATAAACAGACAAAGATTTTAAAAATGCTGAAAATGGATTCTGTTAGTTATCACTTCACATCCTGGTATATTTTTTTAAATATGTTCAGTGTACAAAGATTACACCTCTACAGATTTATTACATGTTATAGAGAATAAGATTTGCATAGTACATATTACGTGATTGACTTAAATTGACATAACTTATTTATTTCTTCATTTATGAAAATTTATTTATGAATTAAATGAAATAAACACTAAATGTTAAGTGAATACTGTGATAATATATTCCAGAAAATTGCATTCAAATTGGTTAAGCCGTTTCTGAGATTAGCGTGCATATACATACAGATATACAGACATACAGACAAACAGACAAACTGAAAAACCATTGTTTTGGGTTCTCCTGCTCTTATAAAGGCCCCCTAGGATGTTTTTTTTTAATATTTTCCATGTACAGAAATGGATCAGTGGCAATTTGATTATATGTATAGATTTGAGTTAAATACTACTTCAGTTGTTTAAATGTTGACAGTTATTTAATAATGTTTATATGATAATATAAAATTCAGTACATTAGTAAATGAGAATAGGTTCTGGCCTTATTATTACTAAATATGAATAAGAGATACAAGAGTTACGAATAAATGGTATCAATAGACCAATAGACCCCATCAACATCACCGAGTTTTCTTACGAGACTTATAAAACAAATTCTCATAAATATCACATATAACATATAGTCAATATTCTATAAAAATGACCGTTGAGGTGACAACATAATATCGTGTTTTATTATGGTTTTATGGAACTTGAAAAATATATGAAAAATAAAGTCGTGAAAAATATATTAAATACAATAACTGTGATATGATGTTCATTTCAATGTAAAATGTTGATTCTTTTCGATTTCCATCTGCGTAGTCGTGCCATCTACATTAACAATTTACCAATAAAGGGCGTTGGTTTACTTTAAGGACTCAGTTCCGTTGTATAATTTATAACATATCAGTTATCAAATGTCAACGGATCAAGTGCACCACACGTTAAGTTTTACATGCAGCAGCCAAGTCCAATTTTCCGCGGTTTTAACTTGCAATATCTATTCATGAGCTTTGGGTGACATGCACACTAAAATTAATTGTCGCAGACATAAACCTTAGCGCAAAGAAATAAAGTTGATTATTGTTTGTCATATTTTAACAATCGGTTTGTTGGGGACCGAATGTTATGTTATGGTATTATGAGTATTTATGTTATGGTACCATCGTTATGTATATGTACATTAATACATGTATTAATTAAATCTTTTATATATATTTTGTTGTTATGCGGATTCTGTGACAAGACCTGGATCTTTACTAATACTTAAGATTTAAAAAAAAAATCGAGCACAAGTGTTTTTAGCACAAGTCTGCGTGTTACAATCATTTAAATTAACTTACGAACAAAGAAATCTGCAGTGTTCTTTATAAAGATAACGTCACTCACACTATTCTTTTAAAGTTATCTTTTCATAGTACTCGTAAATTGATTTACTTTTGATTTAAAATTGTTAAGATTGCAATTCTATTCAGCTATTATATACTATGTTATAAGTTGTATTTAATGATCACATGTTTTTTGTTTACTAAGTAGGTACGTCTTATATATTACATTAGTCTACATTGAAAACATACAGAGTAGTGTGAACAGTGCGTCAACGACAAAGTTTCCCGACACCCCACGTAAATCAAGTCTACTTGCCTCCTCCATTCTACTTATTATTGGCTCCTGTTTGTTTGACCTACATTATATTATTGGATATTACGGTTGTGGATTTAAATTCATTTATAGTCAAGTTCAAATATCTATTTTGTTTTCAGATCAACTTAACATGATTTAATCTAATACATTTATAATATATATGAATAATATTGTCTTTCTGAAAAATTTACAAAATAGGATTAGTTAGAGCAAATGTGTAGGTCATTCGCAAATGACCGTAGGCGACGTCACCACCTACGGTCAGGAGGTCCGTCTGTTCGTTTGTCACCCTATTAACTAAAACAAAACGTTTATAAAGCAAACACTGGTTTTATAACGATTTACTTTTGTAAAACTCATCTGGATTCCTGACTTAGGGAATTTTAAACAAAGACAAACAATGCCAAGAACGCTCATAAATTATTAAATAATGTGTGTTCATTTATACACAAGAAATGACAAACATTTAGCAAAGTGGAGATAACGTTTCTGGAATTACAGCCGACGGAGCAGACGAAACTGACTTTGTGACATTAGCACTGAATATTTAAATGATCAAGGTGTGCATATTGTAGCAGTGTCTTAGGAAACAATTAGTGCTATATCATTTACTAAGCAATTAATTAAATGAGGCCATTCAGTTGTTTTATAAATAAAAACACGAAAACATATCCTTTATATAGTCACTCACATATTCAATACTGTATTATGGTGTAATAAAATATCACTTTTGTAATTAAAAACAATTTTTATTTCATCTGGACGATCTCAAGTGACAAATGAATCAATTATTCCTACACAAGAAGTCACCGGCTGCAGCTCACGATGCATATTTCCTGTACGTGAGAAGAATAGCTTAGATTCAGATTTAATTTAAACACATTGTCTCTGTCACGCGACCGCAAGTCGCAACACGTGCTTGGAATGTGCATACTACAAACAGACATTGTGATTTTTGAAAGCTATGCTTGAGATCTTTGCGTGCTCCGTTATTAAAAAATATTGAAAAATTATTTATGAAGTAAATAAGAAAATGAGTTTTTATTACGTTGACTAATCATCCAGAATATATGAAAACTTTTTGTTTTTTACAATAGAACACATCTTGTGTTCTTGTTTTTATAAAACTTTCAATAGTACGTATTTCAACCGACGGCCATTATATGTCCTGGGCTTCAAGAAGAGAAAAGTATTTCAAACTTTATTCAAATGTTATGATGTTATTTAATGTTATCTCCGTCGGTGTCGTCTCAAGATTCTCATATCGTTGTTTTTAAATAAAAAGGTAATATATATATATATATATTATCATATTTTTCTCGTGCGTCTCTTGCAATATTAAATTTTTGTGTCAACTTAAGAAAACATTTTTTTTTTATAAATAAATAGATATATCCATATAAATATACATACTTATTGTTATTTGATAGAAATGTTAGCCAATGGTAAACAACAAGTCAAACAAATCAAACTGTCAGACGGATATTATTTTATTTAGCTACACAGTTACAAAATATGACAGTCTATCTACTACCAACATAACTGACATACCTATTTATGAACATTCAACCAACTGATGAAGGATGTTCTCTATCAGGGCTGTTTTGAATCACGTGGAAATAATATCTTCGCAGCTTTTTTTGATTAATAAGATAAAGGAGAGACGATTACAAAAGGAGATGACCTCTACAGAAAAATATAAAAATGTTATTAATTAGTTATAATTAACGTTCATGAAATTTAAATGACACTGTCATTTAAATTTCATGTGCTTTTATTAGACTCTACTATACGCATATTGAACTGCTGACTGATCAAAGAGTCAATGATCGAATGAAATGAAAGCGTTATTAATTTTCAAAGATAATCATTAGATCTCATATGTTCTGTATGGTTCAGTATGTATGGAGGTGGTTCTGTATCACTGTTCAAATGTTAATTCTTTATCTTTATGGCTAGGAAATAATATTTTTATGAGTAGGAACATAAGCCATTTAATTATTATTTTTACAGCCTATGTGGATGGAGTCACGGGCAACAGCTAGTATAAAATAAGTGATCAATGGGGGTAATAATTACACATTACAGAAATTCAGTTTAACTTACAATTTTTAAGAAAAATAGTCGTACATTCAAAGAGTAAATAAAAGATAAAAGAGATATATATACAAGATATAAGAAACATAGATATATATATATATATTGTTACAAATTTATTAAAAAAATAAAAAATGGTAACTTAGTGGTTCTAAATATTTATTTATCTAGAAGCCCAATCTACGTAAATTTGACGTATACTGCGGCGAAATATCTCTATCTCTTTCACGTTTGCCATCGGATCGCTTCAAAATCCCGAACCAACCCAGTAGCCGTCAAGACCTTGCAGGACACGGTTGCATTATCTCGGTAAGTTCCGTCATTTTGTTGTAATGAAGATGTTGCACGGCATTTTGACGTATAATTGGGCTTTGTGTAACTTTTGTAATTATTTTCGATATTTATTTTTGTGATTCATTTGAGTTAATTGTTTTGTTTAGCCGCATTTATATTTACATATTATTATGTTTTTAGGTTGATTAAAAGATGGCGTCCCGTCTCATCTGAACCATGACGAAATAGCTGCAATTTTAGAAAATGACGATGATTGTTCTGCTCTCGATTCGGACTCCGAGCAAGAAGATTGTGTAGTTGAAGATAACGTCAGAAGTGATAACGAAGACGCCATGATTGACTATATTGAAGATTCAAGCCCTACAAGCAGACAAGAGGACCGCCACAACCATATTGCTATGCCGGAATCTTCCAATCTTGAGGTAACTTCATCGATTTCTCATAGAATTATTACTTTGCCTCAGCGGTCAATACGTGGAAAAGATAATCATATATGGCCAACTACAAAAGGACGTACGACGGGAAGGACTTCTGCTATCAATATGGTACGTACAAATAGAGGACCAACGCGAATGTGTCGTAATGTTGTTGATCCCTTGCTCTGTTTCCAACTTTTTATAAAAGACGAAATAGTTGATGAAATAGTCAAGTGGACAAACGTGGAAATGGTTTTAAAGCGATAAAATTTGAAAGAAATTTCAGCAAGCTACAGGGATACAAATGCTATGGAGGTCTGGTCTTTAATTGGAATACTTACTTTGACGGCTGTTATTAAGGATAACCACCTCTCAACTGATGAGTTGTTTGACGCTACATTCTCTGGTACGCGATATATATCTGTAATGAGTCGGGAGAGATTTGAATTTCTTCTGAGAAGTTTGAGAATGGACGATAAGTCACTGCGGCCAACTCTTCGTAAGGATGATGCTTTTTTACCGGTGAGAAATTTTTCTCAATTGGGAGATTTTTATCAATCAATGCAGATTGAACTACTTACCTGGTAGTAACTTGACTGTAGATGAGCAATTGTTGGGTTTCCGCGGTCGTTGTCCATTCCGCATGTATATACCTAATAAACCTAATAAATATGGGATAAAATTCCCTATGATGTGTGACGCTGCAACGAAATATATGATAGATTCTATACCTTACCTTGGTAAAAGTACGAAGACAGATGGTCTACCATTGGGCGAATTCTACGTAAAAGAGTTGACTAAATCGATACACGGAACAAACAGAAATGTTACTTGCGACAACTGGGTTACGTCTGTCCCATTGGCTAAAAACATGCTCCAGACTCCATAAAACCTTACAATAGTAGGAACCATCAGGTCTAATAAAAGAGAAATACCCGAAGAGCTCAAAAACTCTCGTTCACGGCCGGTAGGTTCTTCAATGTTTTGCTTCGATGGCCTTTTGACATTGGTTTCCTACAAACCGAAGCCGTCAAAAATGGTATTCCTATTATCATCATGTGATGAGAATGCCGTTATTAATGAAAATAATGGAAAACCGGACATGATATTATTTTATAATAAAACGAAAGGCGGTGTTGATTCCTTCGATCAGATGTGTTCCAATATGTCCTGTAACAGGAAAACTAATAGGTGGCCAATGGCGGTATTTTACGGGATGTTAAATATGGTTTTGTGAACTCCTATATTATATACTGTCACAATAAGATAAATAAACAAGAAAAACCAATGAGCTGCAAAGATTTTATGAAAAAATTAAGCACAGATTTGACGACACATTGGATGCAAAAACGACTGAAGGCACCCACTTTGAAGAGGACTGTTCGTGACAATATTACAAATGTTTTGAAAAATATAGTACCGGAATCTCTTGTAAATACTAATGAAGAACCAGAACCAAAGAAACGACGGTATTGTGGATTTTGTTCCTATAAAAAAAGGCGAATGACCAAAGCGCAGTGTTGCAAATGCAAAACCGCCATATGCGGAGAACATAATATTGATATTTGTCAAGACTGTATGTAAAGACTGTTTTATTGTATAACACTGATATCATTTTATAACGAGTTGATTTAATTTTTAAAAAATGTTTAAAACTAGTTGATTTTTGTAAAAATTACCTAATTATAGGAAAATATTTTAAAGAGTATAATTTTTTGTTGAATTTTTTCTATGATTCAATTATAATACTGTGATTGTATATATAAAGTGTATAATTTTATCAAATATATTTTATTTATTAGATTAAACGGTATTAATAATACATTTTGCAAAAAATTGTTTATAACCAGAAAACAACAGGAAAACACAGCAATTTTATTTTTACACGTCATTTTTACGTATGATTGGGCTTTTTAGTCAGTAAAATATGATTGGGCTTCTAGGGTTAGTATACAAAAAAACAAACATTTTCCCTAATAATTAATTAAGTTATACAAAATAGGGAAATGCCAAAATAATTTTAAACACCTTAATTTGAAATTATATATATTAATTACTAAAATAGAAATCCTAGGCGCCACTTGGTATAAATAAATTTTGTACATCACCATGTTATCGGTATTACAATAAAGACGAGCTTCTCAAACTCAGCTAGTCAGGAAGCAGGATACAGGTCAAACACGACGACGCTCCGAAAATTCACGTCTACCCCCGCGAACATTTATAAATTTACCCGTATCTTCTAGGGTACAAACAAAAAACCTCCTTATGGAGGAAAAAGGCCTCGCAAGCAATATTATTAGCCTATTTCGACTCCGAGGGTCGAATCAGGACAAATAGAAATATTGTTCCAGCAAACTGTAGTGTTGAAACTGCTCGGAAAGTGCCGGCAATAGGAATTATAATTATTCCATATTAAATTATTAGCCCGAAGGCTAATAAGATATTGAATTCGGAAGTGCTTCCGAAAGAAAAGCCTCTAAAGGTCACGGCATTGAATTTTATAATCAAAATATGCATAATAAGAAAACAATGTGGCTATGCAAACGCCGCGTTACACGAAATATGGGTAAAATTGATATTGATCGGAAGAAGACCAATATTTAAATAATTTAAGAACACTGCCCTAATTATCTAAATGAAGAAACGAGTGTAATAAATTTATAACAAATTGTTGTACTAATATATATAACAATAAAACAACGTTGGCTGCAACTAAACTTCTGAAACATTATGACAGCTACTTTTAAATAAATATCTAGCTATATGCTACTCTTAATAATGATTAATAAATGAAATTTAGAATAATAATTATTAATAAAATGTTTATATTTTCAATAACATTTTGGGGACTATAAAGTTAGCTTAAGCTGGCAACATTCAATATTTTAAACAAAAAGAAATGTCACAGACTAATTAAGAAATTATAATTAGCTGTCAACAGATAAATAATTTACCTTGTCTACGAATTTGACAGATAATAAGAAATCGATAATATTAAAATTATAAATATTTAATTATCTACAGAAATGAAATTTCTATGTAACAATATATATATATATCTGTGTTTTTGTTTGTAATTATAAGAAACTGATGTATTTGCGCTGTGTTTTTGTTTGTTTTTTCAAAATCTGTGACATAACAGTCTATTTAAAATTCAAATTCTCGTTCAAACAAAACCCGCCAATAAATCACTTTGTTCAAAAAACAACTCGACCAAGGTTCAATATATTATTGGTCCTGGGCGGATACAAATGGCCATAGTAGGTACTATTCTGACTGTCAAGGATTTTTGTGGTGTTTTTTCGGCTTTTAAAACTCATTTTACTTCAGATAAAGCCAGTATGTTCTCTAAGAAATAATATAATGTTACAGTGTCTTTGGTATAATACAAAATAACGACCCCTCACAATTTTATAAATAATTTTGCCATAAATAAAACGTGGAACAAAGGACTTTATTATAATCTAATATGTAATTTGTAAATAATTGAAAATATTTAGAAATTGCGATATTTAAAATTTTAATTTCAGTAACATTTTAAGGGTTATGGTCAAAACATGTAAACATATTGTTTAAAACATAGTGTTTTAAATTGAATCTAGAAAGTATTTCAGTTCAGTTCTCGGCTTGATTCCGAATAATTTTTTTGCGTCTTTTAACAATACACATAATATTTTTTCTCTACACTACATATAAAGAGCTATGGTTCAAAACAAAACAAAATACGGTTCTATTTTTAAAAACCTTGTCTTTGAGATTATTTTTTAAGCTTATCACTATACGAGGCTAATAAATATAAACAAGGAGAACACAACAATGAAGTCTAATAAGATGTTCTTAGACATCTCGTAGCGAGCGGCACAAGCTTTCAACTTTATTTGAAATATATTAAAATTCTTAAAATTCAGTTTTTTTTTTAATTCATTTTTATTATTGTATTAAAAAATATTATGTCACATTTGTACGTGCTTAATAATTAACAAGTATAAACTAGAAAAAATACTATGACAGGTACTTTAATGACCAGCTCTTTAAATTAATTATAAATTATTTTAGAAACAACTTTTCCTAATTAGAATCCTATAAATTCTCTACAATTAACTCATTTTGTTTAATATTTTTTTTAGGTACTTAAAAATAATATCTGAACTGTGTTAATTAATATTCTCATCTTGAAATTATTCCTTTAACAATGTGTTTTTAATGTTTAAAAATGAACTTTGTTAATGTTTAGATTTTAAATAAAAACTAATTTATCTCCTATTGAAAATATTTTAAATTCTTAATATAATGTGACAATTTTATAATCCATAAATTTGTTACCATTATTGATTATTAATATAAACATATAGTTAAATTTGAACATTTTTAAAGTTTTAAAACATATTTGTCCATATGTCAAAGTTATGATTATTATAGATTGTTTTTTTTTTTATATTGTTGGTAACAAAATTTAATCAAATTAAACTATAAAATTTGATAGAAATAATGTTTCTGTATCTTTAATTGGTATATTTTAATTTGTTGAGTATTAAAGTTAGTAACTAAAATAGGCCAATTCTGCCACTTTTTCATATACATTATAAGATAGAGGGAGGAGTTTGGATACACTTTTCTGCTATTTATTAATATGTTTATCAAAAATACCTTTGATAAGCCTTAGGTAAAAACCGAAGCAGCAGAAAGAGTACAATAATAATTATATATTTTATCTACAGGTAACTTTAAAATTATTTAATTTTCGGTATTAGGTAATATTAATAATAATATTGAAATAAAATCTTTGTTTACATGTTATATCCTAAATGTATATTTACACCTAAAGTAAAGTATATGTACTTAAAAAAAGTAATTTAAAGTATCAACAATTTAGAAATAGAAAAAAAATATTCAAATTTTGAAATATGGACAGATTTAGTTTATCTGTGTACCTGTGCGTCTCTGAAGAAATCACAAGATTGCTACTGATAATATTTTATATATATTTTTTGGAGTAGTATTAAAATTATTACAAAATATGGATTTGAATAAATTTTGTGGAATGCTGGGATATTGAACTAGTTTTAATGGTTTTAGTACGTAGGCAAATAAATAATACATATTACTTATATTAAGAACAAGAAAAAAAGATTTATTTAAAGATTTTATTTCTCTACTATAATTATATTTTCTATTTCCTAGTACGCTTAGTTTTGTTTGTGAAGTAAAGTTTTATCAATGTAGTAGGGTAATTTTACACCTATCTATTTTGGAAGGGAGTCCCTAAGAGATTCCGTTTCACAGTGCGGTCGTATCTAAACATTTCAACTTTCGTTGGTTGACCGCACAACTGTGGATAAATAGTTTCCAGTCTAAAACAACTATACCTACACATAAAATCGATGCATTCATATTCTATTGTATGTTATTCTGATATTAAGTTATAGTTTTCAGTAGGTATAAGCCAGTCCATCATGCTTGGAGCTTCTGAATAAAAATCCTCAAGCTAAACTGCTTATATATATATATATATATATATATATATATACATATATATATATATATGTATATATATATACATATATATATATATATGTATATATATATACATATATATATATGTATATATATGTCGAGACTTTCTCAGATGGTGGGGCAATAGGCCCGTCATCATTCTGGTTGGGTGGTAACGAGTCCATGACAGATAAACGCTATATCCAATTTACAATACACTTTAATAATATCAAAGCACAATCACGTTAGCATTAATTCATTAGTCACTCAATATAAACAAATTTAACTGTAATCTGCATCTACGGGTAAACAGACCGTCTCGCGCTGCAGATGTTCTTCCTCTGAGCTCCCGTGTGGGAGTCTGCAGCTCTCCGCCAACTACCACACCGCGAGTCCGTCCACGTGATCTGTGACGTCACGGCGTCTACCAAGTGATCGCTATTACGACTGTCAAACACTGATTTATTGTGTATTCATCGTCGCCATCCGCGACACGGCCAGCCTGACGGTCACACGTCCTCGTGTGTATCTGCAGGAGACAAACTGACATGGATCAACTATATACTCGGCCAACCTGACCATTACATGATACAGTACCTTTAAACAACAATAAAAAAATAAACTTCTCTAAAAATAGTTTGATCACAGTTAACGGAAGATGTCTGTAAGCCCCAGTACCACAAATTAATAAACACTCAAATCAGATGACATAACGTTCATGGCCCAGCTGCCTCCGCAGCTAGTGGCACTTTGCCACCCATATCGCTATCACCTTTGGTGATACGACCAACACATAGAGTCCTTGACTCCCAGGTCCACACATGACCTAGTCTCCTCCCGAGACCCACTACACTAGTAGTCTCATCTTGAGACCCAGGCCCCCACTGTACCCCGGGCTGCTCACCGCCCCCTGAACATCCTACAAAGATGCAGTTACGACTACACACCAGAGGTACAGCTTGACCAAATAGCCATGGTATGTGATCTTTTTCTTGGCTGAGGTACTCTCCTCATTACTTTCAATATCAGACAAATAAAACTCATCAGGAACAGTACTTAGAGGCATCTTCCAGATACAATCGTGAACATATTTATAACTTCTATTACCAGTAAGTGATTTTAAAAGATAGCGATCGCTATCAAGCACCTCAACAGTTTTAAAAGAAAATTTGTATTTCGGGTCCAACTTAATTTGATTTTTTTTTTCTTCACTTTGTATTAAAACCAAATCAAACTTAACCAATTTAGCTTTACCCTTGTCAAATCTAGATTTTTCATTGTGTTGCCGCTTGTTCTCGTGTCTCATCAATATTTATTTCTGATTCGGTTTCGTCAAAGTTACGTAAGCTACTAGGTATACTACTACAAACAGCAACGGGTTTTTGTTTTGAAATAACTAGTGAGATATCAGTCATATTAATTGCAAATCCCTGTTTTAAATTTTCCCTTTCAATCACTACGCTATAATTTAAACAATTCCCGGGTAGCATGTGAAAAACAATAGACAAGCAAAGACCATTAATCAAAACATCGCAAAGAATCTGTTCTCTACATTCTACGTCAGCAGGGCCAATACCTTTCATATGGACTATCGTGTTAAAACTTTGACCCGAAAAATTCTGACTAGTAGACTGTTTGACAAGTGAGCATTCGGCACCAGAATCGAAATAAAAATTGTACGAATCACCTGAGTGTTGCAATCGGCCACGAACACCAGCTACTTCGCAGGATTCAAGGCGCCGCTCAACTGGCCTGGACGCCGCGTCACCTGCGCCGCTGTTGGTGTCACTCCCCGAAGCCGTACCAACCGAAGCGTAACGCGGGCAGTGTTTTGATATATGTCCGCTTTCTCCACACCGAAAGCAGGTCACTTGTTTGCTGGTGCCAGGAATGGATGTTGATGGAGCTTTGTTCACAGAGTTGAACACAGTTGGCTTCACTGACCGGAAACCACAATTCGCCTTGTACCCTAGTTTCGCACAGCTATAGCACTGAAATGAAGTAGAGGCCTGTGGTTTCAAGCGTTTCACTTCAGGTTCACCCATTCGCCCTATAGAGCTTGCGGTCCTCTCGAATTTTCGTTTCAAACTTGCAGTTGCTTTTATTTCTTGTAACAATCGTTTGCGGGTAGTAATCGTAAATGCCATGCGGTACAAACGGGAATGAAACTGAGCAACATGAGCCCGTACATATGATGTTGAAATTTCTTCATGGTTCAGATCCTTCCATCTTGCTAACATGGACGTCATCAAATGGGCTGCATACGCCGCGAGACATTCTCCCTCCTAAGGCTTTCTATTATTCGCGTTGATAAATGTAGCAGCAAGAGTTTCCGTTGAATCATATCTTGCATGGAATAAATCACGAAAATGGTTACAGGTCATACCCGCATGTGAAATTTGTGAAAGCCATTACGAGGCGCTGCCTTTTAAAGCTTTACTGAGCGCTATAATTAGTTACGCGCCTTCCATCAGTTTTTCTTCAAAGCAATTATCCACGGTATTATTATATTTGGGTAGTCCGGATTAATTTCTGGTAGGGTAATTTTGATTACCGGTTGCGGTGATCTAATTGCCTCAATCAGTTGCATTATATTTCGCTGTTGCATCTCAAATAAAGCACGCCCGTGTGAATCGGATCCTGATCCCACTTCTGATGTCGAGACTTTCTCAGATGGTGGGGCAATAGGCCCGTCATCATTCTGGTTGGGTGGTAACGAGTCCATGACAGATAAACGCTATATCCAATTTACAATACACTTTAATAATATCAAAGCACAATCACGTTAGCATTAATTCATTAGTCACTCAATATAAACAAATTTAACTGTAATCTGCATCTACGGGTAAACAGACCGTCTCGCGCTGCAGATGTTCTTCCTCTGAGCTCCCGTGTGGGAGTCTGCAGCTCTCCGCCAACTACCACACCGCGAGTCCGTCCACGTGATCTGTGACGTCACGGCGTCTACCAAGTGATCGCTATTACGACTGTCAAACACTGATTTATTGTGTATTCATCGTCGCCATCCGCGACATATATATATATATAAGCATATATATATATATATATATCGGAGAGAAGACCTCCGTTAGTGTTTTTAAAAAGGTGTGACGTCAGCATTGCTGCCCTACTGTATTGTAGACTTCGTGATGGTGGTTCATAATGACGTTTTCAAAATAAAACTGCACAAATAATTATAGATTCGTTTATTCAACGGACAGCGTAACAGTATCCTTATAGAGATCCGTACAGTCCGACGACTCGAGCAAGACTAACTCTCGGACTTTTTTTTTTTTTTTTTTTTTTTTTTTTTTTTTTTTTTTTTTTTTTTTTTGTAATGACTATGCTGTTAGCCAAGTGGCTATTACAGCGTCACCGGGGGAGTGGGCGAGTACTGAGACCCGCCCTTGGACTCTCGGACTGCGAACAACCCCTATTTATACGAAAATGACGACTGACATAAACAAGTCTAGTAACATCATAATTGTTGTCTTAACAATGTATTTTGATCTGATTGATTTGATTGATGATATATATATAAGCCTTACTTCGGACACTATGTTATTTATTGTTCGTATATAAAAGTTTTTTGCCATTTTTGTGTGTCCGTTTGCCAGTTGGCAAAGGCCTCAGTGGCCACTCTACCCATGTAGTTCCTGCTACTTGTCGGATGTCATCATCCCACCTTTTCTGTGGTCTACTTTTCTTTCTTTTTCCCTCTCTTGGGTACCATTCCGTAACTAATTTGCACCATTTATCCTTTCCTCTAATCATGTGGCCTACCCATTTCCATTTTTGTCTCTTTATTTTCAAAGTTATATCCTGTACCTTAGTCCTGTTTCTGTTGCTGCTGTTCCTTACTTTATCTATTTTTTTGCTCCCTGTCATGCTTCTTTCCATGGCATGTTGGCATATAGATAGTTTATTTGTAGTAGTTTTTGTTAAAGCCCGTGTTTCGCTACCATAAGTCAGTACAGGGAGGATGCATGTGTTAAATACTTTGCTTTTTGTTGAGATATGTAGATTCTTGTCTTTCATTATTTCCTTTAAGCTCCAGTATTTTTTTCCAACCATTCGCAAGTCTTCTATCGACTTCTTTGTTTTCGTTGTCTTCTGGGGACATCAGCTGGCCTAGGTATATGTATTCATTAACATAGGAAATTTGTGTCTGCTTTACTATTACCGGATCTTTGTTGCTGTTGGTCATGATTTTTGTTTTCTCCGGGTTTAACTTCAATCCGGCCTTTGCACTTTCTGCTGCTAGATCATTCATTATATTACTTAGATCCTCTGGTGTTTTAGATAAGAAACAATATCGTCAGCGAAACGTAGGTGAGTTAAATAGCGTCCATTAATAGTTATACCCATGTCTTTCCATTCGAGTTTCCTGAAGATCATTTATGCTCTATACCCAGTTCTTTTAAGGCTTCCCAGATTTTTGCATGTATCAGAGAGTCAAAAGCTTTTCTATAGTCAATAAAGGCAATGTAGTATGTATGTTAGTTGGTGTTCTGAGTATTTTTCTATGATTTGTCTTACAGTATGGATGTGGTCTAGTACCGAATAGTCTTTGCGGAATCTTGCCTGCTCTATTGGTTGTTGCTCGTCTAGTTTTCTTTCTATCCTTTTAAAAATAATCTTTGCAAAGATCTTGTAAATGTTAGACATTAGACTGATAGACTGATAGGTCGATAGTTTCCAATGTTGCAGTGGTTTCCTTTCTTGTATATAAGGATTATTTTAGATTCAGTCCATTGTTTTGGGACAATTTCTGTGCTAATCACGTTGTTAAGAATTTCTGTGAGTATAGGGGTCAATACTTCTTTCGATTGCTTTATTATTTCGTTTCTTATGCGGTTTGGTCCAGGAGCTTTATCATTTTTCTGTGAGTCAATAGCTTTTTCTGTTTCTTCCTGCATGATGTAAGGTACCATTCCGTTGTCTGGTAGTTCTATTTCCCTTTAATTTGAATTGTTTTTGTATGATTCGGTGTAGTAGCCTGAAGCGATCTTAATTATTTCCTGTCTTCCAATCTTCTCCACCAACATGCTTTTCTTCATTTCCACAATCCACTTTTTCATATTAGTTAATTCTTGGCACACTTTCTTTATACCTCCGGTCTGTCTAATATGTCTCTCTATTGTTTCTCTTTGCCATTGTCTCATGTCTTTTCTTATGTTTTCCTTTATTTTCTGGCTGATTATAGATTTTTTTTTCCTGTTACTATCGGTATTTTTCGAACTTATTAGAGCAGCTCTTTGGTCAATGAGGTTGATAGTATTTTCTGACATCCATTTTTTTGAGTTTTCTATCCTGTTGCTCTGTTCTTTAGTAGTGTTGGTGATTGTACGTTCCAACCAAGCGTTTTTTGCCTTTATGTCAGCATCTTATGTTTCTTTTTTGTTGTCTTTAATTTTTGAGTTTAGTGAGTAAGTTATTTCTAATATTACATTTTTGTAGAGTTTTGTATTCTTTGGATTGATTTTTGGACTTGGGTTCTTGGGTTGGGATGAAGTGAGTTCAGCTCTGACCATGCGGTGGTTGATATTAAAGTTCAGATTATTGATGACTTTTAAGTTTGAGAAGAATTTAGGTTTATTGGTCATTATAAAGTCGATTTGGTTTTTTATTTTACTATCGGGTGACAGCCATGTCCACATTCTGTTTTTCTTATCCTTAAAAATGGTGTTCACTATGGTCAGGTTATTTTCCATTGCAAAGTTCATGAGCATTTTCCCATTCCTGCTTCTGGGTTTTGAATTGTATGTGTATGGTCCTATAATTGTTTCTTCATCAAGCTTACGTGCCCCTATTTGACCCTTGAAGTCTCCCATCATGATGATATTTTTGTGAGCTTGTTTTAGTATAGTTTTGTTTAACTCTTGATAAAATTGGTTAATTACTTCAATATCTGCTTGTTCTGTGGGTGAATAGATTTGGATAATAGTCCATGGATCTTTGTAGTCTGGTAGTTTTAAGTGTAATAATGCTATGCGCTCAGATATACCACGAAATCCGTTTATGTGCTTTTCAAGGTGTTTTTTTTATTAAAAGACCCACTCCATGTTTTCCGGGGGTTTCCCCTATATGATAGAGTATAAAGTCTGGATGTTCGACAATATATTCTCCCATTTTTCTCACTTCGCTGACCGAGGATATCCCAGTTGATTTTTTCTAATGCCATTGACAGTTCTTATAAGTTTTCTTCTGATCTTAGTGTTAAAATATTTAGAATAGCAATATATAGTATTCTGCGTTTGACAGTTGCGGTCACTATACAAGTCTTTTGTCTAGATAAAGTTGGTTTGAATTGGTTTTTTACATTTTGATATTATTGTTGATTTTTTATTGAAGGATTTTGGTCTAATTCCCCACGGGGACCAACAGGGTTAGGGAAAAGCTTATTTGCTCTTGTTGTTGTTGTTTTATTTGGTTGTGTGTTATTTTGCTTCCGGTTACTATTTGAGATAAGTATTTTTTTAAGACATAGAGTAGGCTCGCTCGAGTTGGAAAGCGTCCCTTCGCTGGATTTTCTTGCTGGTATTTTTAGTTGTATCTTTAAGGCTTGGTGTCTCTGGGTTTTTTTTTATTCTCGCGAAAGTTACTTGGTCTAGCTTTGCGTTTTTCCATAGTGTCCTAAGACAAAGCTTCTTAGCAATCCATGGATTCACCTTGCGGGTGCCAGGCCCATCGCGTTGCAAGGAGAAGAGTGCAAGCAGTGCCTGGGACTTGCGACCCAGGAGTAGGTTTAAGGGGCCCCTTTATTATGCGCAAAAACGCTCACCTTCATCCTCCACACTCCTCTCCAAATTTGGAAAGAACCTCCTAATGCCACCTTTGAAATACGTTCTAGAAATGAACCGATGCTTGTTCTAGAAAGGCCAAGGTCTTTAAGTAGGCTATAGAGAGATTTCGCTATTATACCTCTCGCTCCCACTTCTACCGCGTACAAAGTAACTATAAATTTATTCCTGATCAGTTCGTTGGTCAATTCGTAATACTTATTGAGCTTGAATGTGTGATCCCTTGGGATGTTTGTTTCCCAAGGAACAGTAAGCTCCAAAAGTATCACGCGCCTCAGATGTTTAGAATACAGGAATAAGTCCGGTCTGGATGACGAAACACCAACATCCCCAGGGATTTTGTAATGCTTTTCATACGTGTCCATCATAAGAGTCCAATCAGGAGCCGCGCCTAAAATTGAATAAGGCTTCGCTTTTGATTTTTTGGTGGAGCCTTCTTTTACGAATTCTACAGATCGTTTGGTGGTTGTTATACCCTTCCGCGCTCTTGCTACTGAAAGACCGTATAATTTCTAATACCTTGTCGTGGCGACGCGAGTGTTGACCTTTATCTAGAAGTATCCTACACCCTACTAATAGGTGTTTCGTGGTTCCTATTGCCTCCCCACAGATGTTGCTAGATTTTTCTGTGGCTTTGCCCAATCCTACTATATTACTTTGATCTGGGAGAGTCATTTGGAATGCATTAAGATATAATTTTAATAATGCTGGGGACCAATCATAAATAAAGGTGCGCCACTTCAAAGCTAGTTGAATACAAAAATCTCCTATGGTCACCCATTCGTTTTGAATTTCTAAGTTCATCGCGTGGAGTCGGTAGTTATCGTTTTCGTCTTGCCGAATAAAAGATTTTGTTATGTCTATGTCTTGAACTTTCCTACTTGATCCTAGCCCTACTTTATTCGTTTGAGCACCTATCATAATTTTTTTATGGAATTGAAGTCGTGACTCGAGCTCTGAGGCAACTTTGTCTTTTGGGAGGGAAGTTACAGTTTCATCTTTAGATTTTTCGATGATATGTCTTTTGGTAACTCTTAGATGTTTGTAGAGCTCCGATGGTTTCTTTAATTTTAATCCATAATTGTTTCGGTCTCTAAACAAGGTTGAAGAGTCCGCTGAGTGCGCTAACCCGAGCCATAACTTCAGTGTCTTTATGACTCTTGTACCTATCTTTGACAAAAGGGTTTTACTAATATCATAAACGAGGAAAGGCCAATTTAGACGTGATGTTAAATAATTATCGTAAATCCAAGCTTTTTTGACGTTACTTATTGGTTGGTTGTCAACCTTTTTGAGATCATTTAAAAAGCTATTGACAATTACTATATTAGTAATCAATTTTTTTACCTAAAAATTTAAACGGAGCCGCTTCCGTAGAAGACCCGGATCGTAAGAGGTATATTTGGTATTCCGTCTACCTAGACACAGACTAAAGCATTTACTTGGTTTTGTCCTCAACCCGCCCGTCCACGTACAGAAATCCTCAACTACATTTAAAAGTACCTGACATTGTTTCGGATTACGTGTCAGTATCGCGCAATCATCTGCAAAGGCTAGTATGGATTCTGTGTATTTGTTGTTGAACTTAAACCGATAACCCCACTTTTTTTCATTTCTAATTAATTTGTCTATTAAAATATTAATAACTAAATATTAATATTATAACCAAAAAGAGTTTGTTAATTTTATCCACAAAACGAACGTCATCATAAACGTCACACTTGATTTATTGTAAAGTTATAAGATACAATTAGTAAAGTTATTCAATTATTAGGATTGTATTAACTTAGAATAGAATATAATGGAATAGAATAAACACTTAGTCTAGATTTGATTTACAATGGGGGGCGAAACGCCGGGAACCTCCTTGTGGTGCTCCCTGGGCAACAACGTTTACTGAGAACCTTCGGGTTCTCCCGTTGGCTAATACCCGGCGCGGTGGAGGTCGGCCATGGGGGTTTGTGCCCGGTCCATGGCTGACAGGGCGGGTAACCCTTCGGGGTGGCCTGCCTGCGGGGGGGGGGGGGGAGGCTTGGACCTCTTTCCGCCGAGCAGTTAATCGCTGCTCGACGGTGAGATGGTCTGGGGAACTTGTAGTGCCCTGGGATTTCGGTTGCCGGGTGGGCGCTGGGGCGCATTCGGTGGCGGGGGTTTCGGGGGCAGTCACGGGTGCCTCCTCAGGTATCCAGCATCGCCGGGAGGTATCCCGTGGCTATCTGATGGGGGGCGTGTGGGGTAGAGTGGGCCAAACTTCTTGCTCCGGGTGCGGCGCTGTGGCGCACTTGGTTGCGGGGGGTTCAAGAACAGTGATGGATTCCTCCTCAGGTATCCAGCTTCGCCGGGAGGTATTCCGTGGCTGTCGGGAGGGAGGAGTGCGTGGGAGCTCATGTGGTGGTCGGGGGGCTCGGGCCTCTTTCCATCGTGTAATCACCTTGGAAAGTAGGCCTGGGCGTTGGGGGTGGGAGGGCGCAGGCCCTATTTGCAGGGTTCGGCCACGGGATCGCTTCTGGTACTTCTCTGATAGCAGAGTTGAATGTGGAGTGGTCCCGTCGCTGTATGGAGGGGTGCGTATTCAGCGCGAAAGGTTGGGAAGGAGAAGGGCTCAGCCCATCCCTTCCCAGCCGTAGGCCTAGATGAGAGGGGGGGCGACCTCTCTCGTCATTGCACAGGTCTATGACGTAGGGGTACTCCGGTTGCCCGGGGTACCCTTATCAGGGAGTTCCGCTGAGACGTTGCGGTGAATGCTTACGCGATCCCGTGGCGTCCATTGTAGTGATGAGGGAAACCGTTAGTTTTTTTAGTGGGGTGCCTTAACAATGGCAGTTGCCGGGTGCCGCACATACCACCCGGCCATCGCCTTCCTGGCTGGTGTGACGATGCGGAAACGCATTTTTTCCAACGGAGAAAAAAAAAAGATTTGAGTTAAAATAATTTAAGTTAACGTACATATTTTAGTACATTTATAAGCAAGCATGTAATTTAAATGTTAGTTACATGAACGTGAAGAGATATGATGAATACGCTATGTAAACGGTAGATGAATGTTAAACATTTCATATTTCTCATATAAGTAATTATATTTAAATCCCAGTTGTTTTGTAATTCGCTCGTTGTCCTCGTCCGGGCGACCGAGGCAATCCTGGATGACCCGAATAGATATGACATACAAACAACAGATTATGTCTTGTTATATGATACGTGAAAATGTGGTATCGTTTTTTTTTTTTGGTTACATATACAATGTCTCGTTAATTGTTTCACTGCTGTATAGTACTTTAGTTTATTTATGTTAAAAGGTTTATTAACATTATATTATCAGACATAAGGATTTGAGAATAGTTTCTTACAGCATTAAACGATTGTCTTTAAACCTGTCCTCAGCGATCAATTAAGAGTACCTACACAAGATCTCAACTCTCGTCAGCAGCTAGTAAATGCTGGCTACCTCTGTTATCTCTATTACAGAAGCCTTATTTCAGTAAGTGGATACATTAATAAATCAATACATCTAACAACTGTTTATTATTGAACTGCTTTCTGTTTCATATTTTTTTGAAACGTCTTTAATTTTAACTTTTTTTTTATTATGTACTTTGACAAATAACGTGTTTTTAATTTATTATCTATGGTATAAAAGTTTGGTTGCCACTCTCTAGAGTTCATGATATAGATTAATATTCACCAGGCGGGTGGTGGATGAGTTTTAAAAATACAAAAATAAAATAGTTAATAATTTGACGTGTAGTGAAACTGATTATAGTTGGTATCGAATGAAGGGTTACAAATACTTATATATTGTATATAAGTATTTGTAACCCTTAATATATAATACTTATATATTAATTATGTGTACCCCACTTTTAGTGGGGATGCAATGGCTAAAACCAATTGAAATTTACTTCTTAGCTATAGCTATGTACAGTGTATGTTTTTTTATTCCTCAGGGAGTAATTTACATGCATGCTAATAATACGAAAACCAAAACATACAAACTCAAAATGACAGGTCGGTACTACAGAAGACAGAATGTCAATTTTAACTCCATAGCTTCATAGCAATTAGGTAAATCCTCATTTCAATTAACACAATGTGGATGTAATATAACTACATAACGTATGTCTGTATATATAAATGAATTCCTTTACAAGCGTATAATGAAGCTTACATAAAACGAGCCCCAAATGAGATAAGAACAAATAATACGTATAAAAATAAACTTAACATACAAGGGAGAGAAAAAAAATGGAAGAATGAAATATTCTAAAAAAACAGATGAAACTAATGCTAAACCTGCTACCTAATTTTTAATCATGACTTCAGAATGCACCTATATATATCGTTCACGAGCTTACGACCGCAACACCCTCATTTGTCGACCGCAAATGTTCAGGAAAACAGAGTTTTATCCAGAAATGTGGTATATTAGGAATATAATGTATTTAAATAAAGTCATATCTGTCTGTTACTGAAGAGTAACTGTCTTAAACCAGCGTTTTTAAGATTATTTATTAGTTTGTTTAGTTTGTTACATATTAAATCGAATTGTATTAACATGGATCTATATAAAAAAAATATCTAACAAAGGTGTGAAATCGAAAAACAAAGACGTTCTGTTAAAAGAGGATCTTAATACGCTGCGCCAAAGTCAAGTGAAATATAGAGTAACGGCTGGATTTGATTTTACTAATGATTTCTGTTCACTATTATATTCTGAATACCTCTACTTTAAATGAAATGTATCATAGTTTATATTCTTTGACATAAAAATTCTTTTAAGATATATTAAAAAAAAAAATAAAGAATATATACAATATTTATATATTTGTATAAAATGAATATTATTAAAATTCTTTTTTAAAAAACCGTAACCCAGATTAAAGATGGAAGTCTTTATAAATATCAGTGCACCACCACGATTCCAGAGTGGAGATAGGTGCTTTACACATTACAAGTTAACTTTCTCCTCGGTGCACACACATTAGTAAGCGATTAACATCGACTTCTTAATTGCAACAGCTGTTGTTTTATTAACTCCTTAATAATCAACATATTTTAATTAATATAATATAAATAAATGTAAATTACATGCATGAAAGTAATGTATTTATTAAAATATTTATCATCGATTCTTTAGAAAACGTACAAATCAAGGATTATGCCCAAGCTCTAGGAAGAATAACCGACCCATCTCAAATCCGTTTTCTGTCAAGAATATCAAACAATAGAATTTGCATCTACGTTTCATGAAAAGTAATCGCTGATGAGATCATTGACAAAATAAAATATGTTACAATCCAAAATCAAAAACTTCCCATCCGTCCGCTGATCAGCAGAAACAAACGTATCATCATATCCAATGTGTGTCCCATTATACCGCACATTGAAATTGAAAAGAAACTACTTGAATTGATAATCACGCCACAGTCACCCATATCTTTCCTCCGTTCTGGTTTTAATGAATCGGGCTATAACCACATCCTAAGTTTTCGAAGATAAGTTTACGTAACTCCTGAAGATTTCATTCGACTTCCAGATAAAATATCTATGGATTTTGAAGAAACGAATTACTGGATCTATTTCTCCTCAGACACAATGACTTGTTTTATTTGCAAAAAAGACGGTCATATAGCCTCTAAATGCCCGGAAAATATCAACGACACGAATGTATTTAACCAAAAAATACTGTAAGCTACGGAGACACCAATCTTCAAGCGTCCACACCCACCCACTAAATCTTCAACTACAACTGATTTCATGGAACCGAAATAACAAAAGAAATCTGCAACGAAAACAGTGACGCGGACTCTGATAATAAGTCATCCCAGTCCAGCTTAGACGAAGCTTACAAACCCAAGAGTGGAAAGAAATTTAAAAGAACACTTGACGATCATCGATCAATCTGATCAGATCATCAGCATCAATCGACTGGGACCACGTGGAAAACTTTACAACTAATTCCGGTAAAACGTACCCACTATCCGGAAAACAAGTTAAAGAGTATTTAACACACACATATGGAGTCAAGGACATATCAGTTATCACTTACAATTACACAGAAGAAATTGGTACCTTAATTGAAATGTTTAATGACTTAATACCAACACATATCGCAGTGTTAAAAATAGACTCTCGCGTATCGTAGGTAAACTAAAGCTTTTATTTATTTATTTAAAATCTTTATTGCACACAAAAAAAACGTACAAATGGCGGACTTAATGCTAAAGCATTCTCTACCAGTCAACCGACATAGTAACCGAAATCTAAAAATGAGGGGCACAATATTAAAAATTAAAAAACAATTAAAATAATGGAATTAATATCCATAAAACTACTTACTTACACGTACACAATACAAACTAATACATGTAACAATGCTATAGAAATAAAGTATACTACATATCAATAAATACATACAAATTACTAATATAATATACATACATACTTATATTTATATATTTATCCATATGGACGGATTTATATTCTTATACTGGATACATACACATATATGTTCATATACATAATATAAATACACATATATTCACATCTACGCTAACAAAGTGAAATTAAAAATAACTAAAATTATAAGTAGAAGGTATTTGCGGACGCGTTTCTTAAAAAGAACCCTATTGGGGGCTCGTCGAAGTGAATCAGGAAGGCCGTTCCAGAGTTTTATAGCGTGTAGTGTGAAAGAGTTGGATAAAAAACCAGTGCGGTGTGAAGGTATGCATAAAATGAGGTTAAGCGAAGAGCGTAGTTGTAAATCGTGGGTGTTACTTAATAAATGGAATTTAGATTTCAAGTACTGAGGAGAAGATGGATCATTAAGGATTGAGAATAACTGACATAGAGTTCTTAGTTGTCTTCGTTTGCGGATAGGTAGCCATTTAAGCTTAGAACGGTATTGAGAAATTTGATCAAATTTACGGAGATTAAAGATAAAACGAATACAACTGTTTAAAAGACGATCTAATTTGTCTAAGAAGGCTTCGGAAAAGTTAGAGTAACATACATCAGCATAGTCAATAATTGGTAAGATGAGAGACTGCACTAACAGAGTTTTAGTCCTAATGGGTAATTTTTTTTTGTGTCGATAAAGTGAACGTAACGAATACGTTACTTTACGAGCTACCTCAACCATATGGATGTTCCAGCTGAGTGTCGAATCTATGTGAAGTCCTAAATTTTTAACTGATGGCATAAACGAAATGTCGATGTTATTAAATTTAACCGGTGGCGCATTAATGATATCAAATTACTTCAAATTGTGCTTGCTTCTTATCTCGTAAGAAAACTCCCAATATTAATCAATAAGTTACTTTTAGGTAAGTAATTACTCTGTTTCTTGTGGGATTTAATGGAAATTAATAGTATCCAATGGAACTGCCAAAGTTTGATACCCAAATTAAGTAATTTGGATATATATATCTACATAATGAAAAAGTACATATATGCGTTCTTTCTGAAACTTGGCTGCACGGCGAACACCAAATTAATTTTACCGGTTACTCTGTTTTTAGAAAAGATCGAGCAGATGGATATGCAGGCTTAGCTATTCTCGTTCACAAATCTTTAAATTGTTGTCTTAAAACTCTTTCAAGTAATTATAACAATATTGACTTTTTGTACCTTGAAGTCCTTAATAGTAAAATACTTAAATATATCATAGGAGTCTATTCTCCCACAAATGTCACAGTGAGCATAGGGGACTATCAGGAGCTTTTCAGCTACTTTTCCGAGAAAACTCTTATAGTGGGAGACTTCAATGCGCATCACACCGCTGGGTCCTATATAACTAACACACGGAGTAGACTTTTATCGCACGCTAGCATAAATCATAACTACGTATTCCTTAACAATGGAGACTTTACCCGTTGTGCTAAGCTAAATGATAATATAATATGCACATCATCTGATATATCTTTTTGTAGCGGCGATCTCTCACTCGACTTTGATTGGAATGTCACTAACGAAACTCTTGGTAGTGATCACCTCATTATTGCTATTAAAACGTTAGATAGTACTCAAAATAGCCCCGAATTAAAACGGAACATCAAAAAGGCCAACTGGGTAGAGTACACACAACACATAGAATCTGCATGCCAGGGAGTAAATTACGGATATGATGTACAAAGTAACTACGATAAACTCATAGAGATAATTGAGGAAAGTGCTAACAAAAACATCCCTTATATTAAAACCGGTTTCAACCCAAACCAAATTTTGAATTTGTCAAACCAAAGCCATGGTGGAACGCTGATTTATTGAAGGCCGTAGCCGAGAGACGATTATCTCTTAAGAACTTTAGAAAACTATTTAATTTATAGAGAAAAAATAGTCATTGCTAGAAAATTGATAAAACTTGCTAAAAGGAACTCCTGGCAAAAGTTTTGTAACAGCATAGACTACAACATGCCCAGTGGTGAAGTTTGGAGAAAACTCAGATGGCTTAAAGGTTACCGAAACCGTAAACATTACTTAGCAGAAAACACAGCAGTCTCCTTTCTAACAGAACTCACTCCTGACAGTGTTTCCTGGCAACCTCTAGATTCCAATATTGATGGTACTAACCCTTTGTTTTTCACATTTTCAGAACTTATTTTGATTTTTAAAAGACTAGATACTTCGGCTGGTTTAGATACTATTACTTATTCTATGATTAGTCATTTACCAAATAACGCAAAAAGATCTCCTGCACATATTTAACACAAAAAACGCGAGATTCCAGATCAGTGGCGTAGGATCAAACTTATCGACATACCAAAAAGTGACACTGATAAATATCGTCCTATCTCACTCATCAACTGCCTTTGTAAAACCTTTACTTTAATGATTACTCGTCGTCTTGAACATCATTTCGAAAGTAACAAATTATTTAATGGAAGCACGTTGGGTTTCCGTCGTGGATTTTCTTGTCAAGATAATCTTGGGAGGTTTATTGTCGACACTGAAACTGCTTTTATACACAAGAAATACGTTTTATGCACGTATGTAGACATAAGTAGCGATTATAATGATTTGGCAATAGAACCTCTTATTATCTTTTTAGTCGAATTAGATGTCGATCCGCTCATATGTAGATACATTAGGGAATTTTTAAAACAAAGAATTCTGATATATAGGCTACGGGATGGTACAGGAATAACAAGAATAAGTAGACAAGGTTTAGCTCAAGGTGATCCAATGTCACCCATTTTATTCAATATATCCACAATTAAATTATGCAACACACTTGCTAAGACAGTCAAGATCTCACAATATGCCGATGACTTCGCTTTTTACTGTATTCATCAAAGTATTGATTTATGTGCAAGTGTCATTCAATCAAGTCATAACATCTTTATAACAAATTTACAGGAAATAGGATTAGAACTCTCTAAGACTAAAGTGTGTATCTTAACTAGAATATATAAAGAACCTTTTATTAATATACGAATAAATAACACCGAAATTAAGCTTACTAATTGTACAAAGTTTCTGGGCATATGGGGGGACAGTCGTCTAAACCGGACCCGGTATGTTTTAGAAACTGCTCAAAAATGTATTGCATTCGTCAATATTCTTAGTTCTTAGTTCTATAAGTAGTTCAAAATGGGGTGTCCATCCAACTCAATTAAGAAGACTTTATTTAACACTGTTGCGATCTCGACTCGATTATGGAGGTATTATTTACGGTGACGCCAACTCTAGACTCCTACAGAGGTTGGAAGTTATTCAAAACCAATGTCTTCGGTTTTGTAGTAGCTTTATTCCGGACACCCCAATTTTTGCAATGGAAAGCGAATTATGTATTCCACCCTTAAATCTTAAGTGACAACAAGAAGCTTTAGACAAGACTTTAAATTCGGGTGCAAGATATTGGCGCAAAAACAAATTCCACTTCTGCTCGAGAGTTTCAGAAGGTTATCAAAATTACCCATATCAAAATTTGAGATTTTGCCCCAATTTTTGCATTCCTTTCATATTAAAACATTCTCCTGGGATAATATTATCGTACATAAAGTGAAAAATATTAATAAATCTAAAGCTCTAAACTATCTAAATACCCATTCACGATCTTAAGCAACATACCGAAGATATGATAGACATACCGTTTTCAGACTACATAAAAATGTACACCGACGGGTCCAAAAAAAAGACGGTTCTAGTTGCGCGTTTTACGATGAAGTTGCGGATTTTGGGGCCAAATTTCTTATTGAAAATTCATGTATTCCCATCATAGGAGTTGAACTGACAGCAATTAATGAAGCAATACATTACATAGGGTCGACACCATACCATAAAATTGTCATCTTTTCAGACTCGAAAAGTAGTCTACAACGTATGTTGATAAGTGCTAAGGCCGGCTGTGTCGGTAGAAATGAAGCTTACTTCATTATTAAATGTATCTATAGATTGATACGTAACGGGGTTGAAGTTCGTCTACAATGGATTCCTTCACATGTGGGCATCACGGGTAACGAGGTAGCAGACTCACTGGCATCCAAAGCTCTTCAGAACGGCATACCTCTTGACATCGTACCTCACTATACTGAGCATCTTCCAAAAATAAAAAAAGACAATTATATAAAATTTAAATCTTATTTTAATGAGCGCCCTCAAAACAAAGGCCTCTGGTATAGAACCATTGTAGACGAACCACCACGCGAACCTTGGTAAACCAAGAAATCTCAACAGAAATTATTTAACTATTTGCTTCCAAACCCGTACTTACCACATCCTACTTAACAAGTTCAACTTCATCATAAAAAAAAGAGACAATCCATACTGTAAACGGTGTGAGAGAGAGGAGGACCTCTTCCACTTGGTTCTTGAGTGTAAAATCAACGAACAATCTAGGTGGGATTTCTTAAATGAAACTCGATGCTCCAAGGGTGAGTTTTTCTTCTTTCTCCATCAAATCTTAAGTTCAGGTTTCACTGCCGAACATAGCGGTAGATTTGTAAGTTTCATGATAGACTCATTGAATCTTAGATCTGACTATTATAAAAATACTCATTAAGTAGTCCCGTACGGCAGCTCAGTTGGTAGAGCGACGGGACGGTTTCCCAGTAGTCGCGGGTTCGAATCCCTGCCCGTATCGATTTATTTTTCATTGTTTATTTATATAAAATTTAAAAAAATACATGTTTAAAGAAATTTTCAAACATTAATCTTATTTATTTTATAAGTCATACATCAAGTGATTAAGTCGACTTAAAATTAATAACAAGACTGCTTATACTCTAGATGTTACGACTACTACTTGGTTTTACTCCTGGGTACTTATCAACGACTTATATAAGCATACGACTACATACGGTTTAAACTTCTAACTAGAAAATTACAACATTACGGAGTTAAAAAAGATGTGCAAATCTTAATAAAATGATTCAGAAAGTGTACGTGAATAGATTTTTTTCCCTGGTTCATTTGTCAGAATGGTTTTTACCACAAGGCACTATTCTAGGGCCTTTCTTATTTTTTATTTACATAAATAATTAACTAATTGACTTATTCTGTGGGGGATAAACATGGGATAGTATTTTCTGCCGACATAACTTCTTTTTTTTTCTTTTTTTCAATTACAAAAATCGGTAACTGACGATTTTGATGATTTGTTTGTCATTTTAATTTACACTGGTTCGATCCACGGGCTCTCTTAGAAGTCACAACTTTTGGTAGGGTTTTATTCATTGCGATCGGTCTTATTGGTTACTAAGTATTGACGTCTGTTAAACACTAATCACTATTAAAAAATACCGGGCTGATTTTCTCGTGTTTTCGTTTGTTATGTTGGTTCTTTTCAGAAAGCGGTTATTTCTCGTACCTTTTTTTTTAAATTAGGGAGTCTTTTTACAGAAGAACTTATTTCGTTAAGTATGGTATCAAAACAGACCTTATTAAAACTTTTATTTCAAGTACACTAGTGCTCTCTGCTAACGATTCGTAGTGAAAAGATATGAATAAATGTATAAAAATTTATTAAGAAAATCTGCCATAATACTAGATCAATTTTGCAGTAGTGAAATTTTTTTTTGTCATTATATCTAGTGTATATTCAAAACAGGTTTAGAAGTATTTATCCTTCCTATTTCTACACAAAGTTTGAGAATATTTAATCTGGCAAAATCAAGAGATCCTAAATCAACACACACTCCACGACAAACTTGTCACTGGTTTATTGAACCAAGAATTATGTGCCGCGTTCACCCGCTCATACCAGAAGCTTGTGTATGAGCGGGTGATATTTCTTTAATTTGAAAGACATCAGAAGTGTGTGTTTAATTTAAACAATTTAATAGGTAAATTAAATTTAATAGGTACAATGAGACTTCTTCTGTTTGTGACATAGAAAAATCTTGCCGTCCACGTAGTGTTCGTACGAAAAAGGTGATCAAAGCATTAAGGGGAAGAATTCGAAGAAATCCTGCCCGAAAGCAAAAGATTTTATCTCGGGAAATGAAGATAGAACCTGGAACCTTGTCGCGTATTTCAAAAGATGACTTAGGTTTTGCAGCCTATAAGAGACGCACTGGTCATTTCATAACTGACAAATTAAAAATGAATGAGGTGGGAAAATCGAAACAACTACTGAAGCGGTAAAAAAAAAAAAAAAAAAAAAAGTTTTAATAGAGAGATTTAGAGTGTATTCCATAAGTTTTTAGAGCAGTATTATTAATATTTCTGGTTGAGAACAGTGTTTATTAGGTTTGCCGCGTATTTATTATTCCTACAAAAAAATCAACTTTACTACAATCATAAGTATCGTTTGTAGTTTTCGAAAAGGTTTTTTGACTTTTTAAAACATTTTTTTTTTTTATTTATTTTTTATTTTTCTCGGAAATTATACATATAACAAAAAATTTTTTTTCACTAAAATAAACTACAAACGATTTAAAGTGTACTACAAAAGTTTTTAGTGCAGTATTATTGATATATCTGGTTGAGAATAGTGTTTAGGTATTAGGTTTGCCGCGTAATTATTATTACTACAAAAAAATCAAATTTACTACAATCATTTGTATCGTTTGTAGTTAAATATGAGCGAAAAAAAGTAAGGAATTTTTTAAGTCGGGTGCAGCGTGATGGAGCTGCTGCTTACAGCCATATTTATAACATAATAACATCGACAGAAGCGCCAACGGCAGCTTCTGGAGATAAGTCATATTCACAACTTCAAACATCATTAAATATATCATAATAACAATAAATAGTACATAACCATTTTAAATGCCTAAGCATATTTATAACAATCTTATATCTTTCACACATTTATGGCTTAGCTAATATGATATGTAAATACAACATATTTAATATCTTATAGCTTTTATTATAACTTCCGATAATTCGTCAAATCAATATCTTTTACTACTTTTAGAACATAGCAGTAATAACAATGATATATAGTTCTAAATAATTCTAAATTCGTAAATCTAGTTTTAACAACAATATTTATTGTCAACGTTATTATGCAGTTAAATAAATAATTACATATTTATATTACCTACATACCAAATTACTATATAATAACAATCTTATATGTAGCAATACTAAAATAATATAACACGTACACAACAGAAAAACAATTAAAATATTAGAAATGGATACTGTTAGTTATCCCTTCACATCCTGGTTATTTATTTTGTAATATTTTAAATGTACAGAGTACTACTCCTCTACATACTACATATATTACATGTATAGAAAAAGATTTTATTGGTACCTATTACTTGATTGACATAATTTCTTTATTTCTTAACCGATATAAATAAAATAAACACTAAATGTTAAGTGAAGACTGTCATAATAAATAACTGAAAATTGCATCCAAATTTGTTTAGCCGTTTCTAAGATTAGCTTGCACAAACATACAGACATACAGACGAACATACAAAATAAAAAAACATTGTTATGGGTTCTCTTGCTTATATAATGGTCTCTCTGTATGAATTTCTGAAAATATTTTTTTTTTCGTGTTGTGTACGCAACTAAAATACAAACAGATAAAGATATAAAGATTATTCCTCTACAGATTTATTACATGTATAGAATAAGATTTGCATGGTACCTATTACGTGATCGACATAAATTGTCATAACTTTTTTATTTCTTAATTGATTTAGATGAAATAAACACTAAATGTTAAGTGAAGACTATTACAATATATTCCAGAAAACTGAATCCAAATTGTTTCAGTTGTTGACAAATAGAGAAAATGAAAAACCATTGTTTTGGGTTCTCTTGTTCTTATAAAACCCCCTATGATGTTTTATTTTTTTTCAATTCCATGTACAGGAATGGATCAGTGACAGTTTTATTATATGTATAGATTAAATATTTGTGTATTAAACTAACACACAGTAAAAGTAATAAATGTTATTTGCAACTTAAAAAATATTTTTTTTTTGTTACAATATTTATGGCTAGACTAATACGCTTAACTTTATACCATATGAACAATATTGAACAATTGAAATCTTCAAGTTATACAATGACTAAAAAATCAAAATTTTTCCAAAAAATATTCATTTCGTAATATATCACGGAGCACTCTATATTGCTAAAACGAAAAACTCGGAAGCTCTGCCAATTTGAATATGTAACAAATACATTTTTATTCATAACCAAAATTCCCAGCGTTGCTGAGAGAACTTGATAAGAAATTAAGCTCTGTTTTCTGTCAATTTGAAAGTATGTATGTATAAAGTATTTTATTTAAAGTTAAACAATACTTTTCGTTTGACACATTGATGGGAAGCATCCCGGATGACGGTTCATGATTCTCTTACTCTTAATGAATATAGAATGATTTAGGTTTATTAGCAATTTCTCAAGATTTACGGTAAAAGGATCGAGGAAGGATCGAGGAAGGATCGAGGAAGGATCGAGGAAGGATCGAGGTAAAAACACATTATTATTATTATATAGCATAACTTCCATGGAGCCTGTGAAATTTACTTATGTTTATACTTTTTTTTAGTTAAAGTCTCAAAATATTTTAGAAGGATCGCCAAAAATTTAAGGAGCGTTATAAATAAATAACTTATATATTTTTTTGTTAGTTCTGATATTATTATTTATTTGCTAGGTTTATGGTTGACCTTATACTGCATAAATTGTTTTTTTATTTATTTTTTATTTTATTTTATATCTTTTCCATTTAGAATTATAATCAGTGATTACTTGTGTACGTCAACATGGAAGTGTCAGGCGGGCCTATTGAACGTAAGAGTAAAATATTTAAATATTTCATGGTACACTACAAAACCAATTTAAAAATAAAGTACAGATACTATATCTCCTGATTTCCTGACACGAAACAGTGAAACGGAAACGTTTACAATTGAAATGACATTCGTAACTTGTGTTTAAAAATAGACAGATATAAACTATTATTTATTTAAGGTGTAATATGTCAAGATTACTAAATATACAGTTAGTAATAACTGTAATACATTCCTTTATACTGTTGTTGGTTATCATTTTTAGTTATTAAAGTCAGTCCTGTACTTATGTGTTTGTTAAGTTGTGTGTAGCTGTGGCTAATAATGAACTTACTTCATTATAATTATAAATTTAACTTATTTGTGAATATAACACTAATATACAAAAAACACAAAAGAGCATAACTAATAGAGTTATTCTCGAAGGTTCGAATTTTATTAATTTTATTGTTCATAATTTTATTAATTTCATTTTTATTCACTATAAACGGGAATAATATCCCAAAATCAGTTTTATTGTTACGACTTAAGAAAAGTCCTTTATAACCAATATAATAGATTATAATTAATTAAGAAGACTATACGCATATAATTACTTTCTTATAAAATGTCCTTGCACTGTGCACTTTTTGTCATGTCTTTGGGGCGACTGAGATATAAATCTTTATTTAAAATCCAGTATACGAAAAGAAAAATATTTTTTTTTGTTTAGTTAGTTTTAACATTATATTGTTTATTAAATGTTTAATTTATTAAAGTTTTATCACATTTTTTATTAATTATTACAGAATATTACAGATATCATAAACTCATACAATTAAGTAAATAGTTGGAATAATTAAGATAATTAAAGCGATGACGATATTAGTATTATAATTTATAGTAATTGAAAACCGATAATACCTTCCGATAAGATGATTGCTGTACAGTGATTGGACAGTGTGGTTGTACCACAGAGTACCTAAGTAATCACTAACTTACAACATCGGTTGACATTAACTAGCTTTGATTACACATGAACCTTTAAAAGTCACTCAAAAATACAATGAAAATATATAACTCGGTAAATAAGTATTATTGAATTATTTAACATAATTGTTCAGAGTTCAGAAGTACGCGGGTTCGGTAGCTCCGCGATGTTTTGACATGCGCTACATGATCCGGGTTATCCAGGGTTTGGCCTACTTTAAAAACCCCCGGGCATTGGCAGCTGTATCAACATAGTTATTCTTGAAAAGATTATCAACTATTGTTCAATTAATTATAAATTTTAATGAAAACATCAGTGTTAGTTTATTAATATAGTAAATAGTGAACTTTATTTTAGTATTTAAATGTTTTCATCCTTCTAAAATGATGAATGCTATAGCTAAGTGCAATGCTCATATTAATGTTTAAGACATTTCAAGCTCTTGCTTATAGATAATAGGCAATAAATTTTTCCGAAGCAGAAGGTTTTGTCAGTGACTCACTCACTGAACTCTACTAAGGATTCAGTGTCTGTCATTTGATCATAAAATTAAATTAAGTCTTTAATTACAATTTTTGCCATTTTTACAATCGATAAGTACCAACTCTTAAACCAAATTGCTGTACTTAGATAATATTTATTATATTTGTTTTAAAAATTAAGTTATTATAAAATTGTTTAACTTTCCCAAAAAAGATTTGTGTTATATTTATAAAATATTATTATTATTCCAGTTTTGTGTTGCTGTTTATGAGTATAATCAAATATTATTACTTTCCATTTTGTAATCATTTAAAATAAGATTTCTATGAATGAAGATAAAAAGTATGAAACGCTTAATAAACTAATAATACAACCTAGATAAAATTTAAAAATTTCACACTTTATTTACGTTACGTATACGTATGTATAAGACGTTAGCTTTAATTTATGATTTTTGAAATAAGTAAGTATTGTAGGAATACAAAATACTAAAATATATATTTTCAAACAAAACGATGTTTCACATTAGAAGTACTAACAGATATTTTACTTTTTGAGTCCAAACTCTGCTTCTGTCCCAAGAATTGAAACCTAATAATATCTAAGGAAGTCGTGTCACGTACAGAAACTATGCACTTATAGTACAGCTGTAAGCGTATTGAACATTCCGATAGAACTAATAAAATATACGGTCATTCAGATACAATTTGTAATATATTCTGTTTCACATTTTATACGTCTAGATAGATAGATAGATACGTTACAGGCAACAAAAAATACCAGCAATAATAAATATTATTACAATTAAAATAAAAAATATTATTTAATTATATTAATTACAAATAAAAAATATTATTTAATTATATACGAGTTCGTGGACAATGCACCTCTCTGACATATGCATAGATTTATTTTAAATTTATGTCCGAGTTACGTTATCACAATGTCATGACAAAACGACTCTAATTTGTATACTAAATCTATATATATATAGAAGGATGTTTGTATATATGAAATCGATGAACTCAGAAACTATTGGACCGATGATTACGAATATTGGTATGTATATGTATTTTTCCACGGAGAAGGTGTATATGATATGCCCATTGATGTAACTCGCCACCAGGCGGCGCTGTCAAATATAGACTTCCGCCCCGTTCAACCGATTGTCATAAAAGTTGGTATGACCATGTATGTTTCCTCGAAGAAAACGAATATGCTATGTCCATTGATGTAACTCGCCACCAAGCGGCGCTGTCAAATATCGACTTCCGCCCCGTTCAATCGATTGTCATAAAAGTTGGTATGACCATGTATGTTTCCTCGAAGAAAACGAATATGCTATGTCCATTGATGTAACTCGCCACCAAGCGGCGCTGTCAAATATCGACTTCCGCCCCGTTCAATCGATTGTCATAAAAATTGGTATGAACATGTATTTTTCCTCGAAGAAAACGAATATGCTATGCCCATTGATGTAACTCGCCACCAGGTAAAGTAAGGGTTAGCCCAGCGAAGTGGGCTGGGTTCGCTAGTATTATATATAATTATTAAAAAAATCGGAAGTTAGCGCGTCCGGAATAGCTATTCCGCTTCGCGTTAATTCCCGATTTTTAAATAATTATAAATAATGAAACGCGATAGTTTAAAAGTTTCTAAATATTATGTTGTTAAAAATAAATGAATGTCTCGTGAATATTCTGCCTCAGAATAATAACTTAAGCATAGAAGAAGCTTCATATTTTTAAAGCGTATACTGCCGTAGACAACAATTTTTTTCTAGTGATGTGACATTGTGTAAACTTATCCGCGATAACAATAGTGATCTACCGTTTCTAAAAGACTGGTTAGGTGCTTTCCATCACTTGCTAGAATGAGGTACATCGAAAAGTACTATCACCTCGAGGATTTTGCCGCGTTCGATAAAGTTTAGTTGTATTTCGTTCTAGAAAATGACTTAGGTAGTATTTAGAAATAATAGATACTACAAATAAACTAAAAACACAAAATGAAAACATTTATTGAAAGTAAATTTAAAAAAATATGGTCAGGTTATCACATATTTTTTTATTTTTTATTCGCCACTTCGAGAACCTCTTCTAAAAGACAAATAAACTACAATAAAACTACAGATATATTTTTCTAAAGTACTTATGAAACAATCGATGTTATTAAAATATTGAGGGCTAAAATGTTTCCATTCCCAATTTTTCCTGTGCATTCGTGTCGATCCATATCTGTCGTCAGTTAACGTCCGTGGGAAATAGAATAATAATCCGTGATAACCGTCCTAGAATAATCACACGTCACACAGATGTTACAGAATTGATTAGAATAACACTGGATTAAATTATCGATAACTGTGCTTTTTACAACACTATTGCAAAAATATATAGAAAAATTTTAAAATAATAAATGTTGCACATATGATATAGCAGTCTTATAATTGGGCCATAAGACGACTTTTTCGTTATAATTTTTTAAACTAGTTAAAAAAACGCAAAAAAAAATATTGTAACTAAGGAAAACGTAAAAAAATACCATGTTAGATCACTTACCGATGGAAGGTTACTTTTGAACTTAATTTTCTTTTCGGGAAGAATAGGATTTACATCGCCTCATAATGTAGGACATTGCTATATTTTATCTAAACGAAATAGAGAAAATATGTAAATAACTATATGAATTCGTAAACATAATTAAACAAGAACACACCACTGACAGCCGACATCAAACACAACAAGAATGTGTAAACGTTGTCCATACCCAATAAGTCAAATATGAATTATACTTTCCAATTTACCATTATAATGGTGAACAAATGGTAACCAATTGATATTTATAAGTGTACATTTTGCTGTTCTGACAACTTTATATTTGTATCTTTCATCATTATGTTATCACAGTATGAAAAAAGAGGATAACTGTTATGCAAAATTAAGTCCTCAAATTTAGGCTACTTCTATGTTATTGTTCTGAGCATTCTGCTATCGGCTGAGGCGGTAATGGCTCTTTTGACTATAATACTAAAGATGAAGACTTTATTGTTACACATCTTTATTGTGTGTGTAAACAGATAGTTGAAGTATTTGTTGATTTTATAAAAGCTTTCAATACACTTGACCACAATGGTTTATTGAGAGCAATGGAGAAATGTGGTATTAGAGGAATTATGAATGAATGGTTTAGAGAATACTTAAATAATAGGCATATAAGGGTAATGATTGATAAGTGTAATAGTGATAAGGGAAGTATAAAATATGGAGTTCCCACTGGATCTGTATATGGTCCAATTGGATACATAATGGGCGTAAATAGTATTACAAATGTCATCAAACATAGTAACTGCTATATGTATGCAGAAGATATGTGCTTCTTGTACGGAAATAAAGATATAATAAAAACAAAAATCCAAGAAGACTTTAACAACATAGTAAAATGGGCACACGATAACGGAATTATAATAAACATCGATAAAACAAAAATGATATGCTTACTTTCCCCTTATAATAAAAAAGCAAAACAAAATAGTGTAAATATAATTGGTCATTCATTTAATTGTCTGCACGAAAATGGACGTTATTGTAAATGTATCAGTTTGGAAGAAGTTAATCATATTAAATATCTAGGCCTTACAATAGATACCAACTTTTCATGGAAATCTCATATACAAAATATTTGCAATAAATTGAGACTGGCACTTGTAAAATTGATTTAACACAAAAGGGAATTAAAGAATTTATTATTATATAGAAGTTAATTTAGCTACATGTATGTGTGTGTACGTGTATGTGTAAATGTATGCATTAACTTATACATTAACACTGTTATGTAATATTATTTTACATTCTACCTATTACGTTACGTTACTCGGTTATAAAATTATAAATAATTAAAACAATATGTAATCACAAAAAAATGTTTAAGTTATTTTTAATAAATAACCCTTTTACCTTATAATAGAAAACACTTTCGTTAATACGAGCGAAAGGTTTGAATGTTTAAATAACACTAGTTCTTCTGATGATGTAATTAAGGATTAATTATTATTGAACATTAAAAACTAAAATAAAATGCAGTAATAAAACAAAAAATTAACTCCTCTAAATACTCAATAAATATTAACTTAAGGTTTGCTAATGTCAACATTAATATTACTAGGCTTTCAAACTTTTTGATAAAATATAACGTGAACCGTCAGTATCAAAGAAATGTTCTTACGGAATGAAGTTTGAATTTCTGATGAAGGCTTTTGTATTAGTTGTGAAGAACACATGACTATTTATCTATGTCAAAGCTTTATCGAGCTTATTACTTCTTTAAATGGTTTAGGACTATTTTTATTGTAAAGGTATTAGTTTTAGCTTAAGTTTTTTAAAAGGAATGAAAAAAAATAGGTGATAGATGACTGATAATAACTCTTCTCACGTAACTTTTTTATTATTTTATATGTGGTTTGTTATATAAGATTATAACTACTACTTTTTTATTACTTTTATTATACTATATAAAAAATATATTATACTGCGAGTAGAAAATAGTTACCTTTTTTAAATTTTCGATGGATAAAAAATGTAGTTTCTTATTTAAATATAATAGTAATAATGTGATATATATTATATTTCGTATCTCTGTGATTGTCCAGATTTTTTTTAATACTTTTTGAAAAAAAGATATTTTTAATATTCTTTTTTTTTAAAGGAACTGGATTTTTAGTTACATTACAAAGTTTATTGTAGCTATAATTTAAAAAAATACTATTTAATTGGTTCTTTCGAATAAAAATAGCGTTTATACATTTAATAAATCGAAGTATAAGTTGTTATTATCCATGCACTTTTGCCATTTTATAAGTAGTTCCTCCTTCTTTGTTCAAAGAAATGTGGAAGCAAGATACAATAAATCTTTAAGGGCGGTGTGGACTGCCTCGTCGAAACATTTTTATTTCTTGCAAGAAGATCTCTGGTGATTTGTTGGAGAATGAGCAAGGTTTAGGAGGCATACTTTCAGTTTAGCTCTTCTCTTATAATAATCTTTTTTATATAACAAACTCATCCACATTAATACTTAAGACTGTTCTCATTACATATTATAACATTAACTATCCTATAAATACTTAACTATTTTATTTAAACAAGTTGTAAAAAAAAATACTTTGGTATTTTTTTGAAAAAAAATATATACTTTTGTATAATATTAAAGGGTATTAAATTAGATAAAAATTATGTTAACACTGCAACACTGCTATAACAGGTCCAGACTCCGATTATATTTCATCGTAATTCAAACCAATATTTAGCGGTTAATGTCACCGTGGCATGGACGTTTGCAACATCAGATGTGTTACCAGTCTAAAATAAATATTATTAAATATATAGTTTATATAACTACAAGATTAAGTTTCATTTTTAATATAAATTAGTCAGAGAAGGATAAGATGAAAAGCACTTCCTTCTTTTATTACACACTTCTCCGATTTTTAACATGGTATCCAGCTCATAAAATATATAAGACCCCATTTCGAAACAAATCATATTATTGTTACATAGTATATAAGCCATAAAGACTTTATAGGTACTGTGAAAATTAATATCACAGCTGATATAAATTAGCAAAATGTGAGCGAATCGAAAGCACCTCGCCATGCGAAGAGTCGTAACACAGAGAATTATTTTGAAAGGTCTACAAGAAGTTTGTAAGAGATATAAATTTAAATGTTTACGCTTTGCGAATGCGCCGTGCGAGTGTTGTGATATTGAAACTTTTGAAGACCCTGATGTATTTTAAAGCCTACAAGCCTTACAAAAATGTTTCAACTTTCTATTATAACCTTTGGATTTCTTTTTTAAGCTATAATATTATGGTAGTGCTCGTGGAACTAAGAGAAGACATTATGTGAAAGTGCGGGTACTTCTGGGCAAATAATTTATAAATGCGAAGTTTGTTCCTTTCTTTTTAAAACCTAATATGTAACGTAAAGTACTTTTTTAATTGTTTTTTTTTTAAGTCTCATGAGTTTTATAACAATTCTAAAGGCACGAATGTCATTATAATATGTTTGACGAATGAAGGATAACTACGGTTGTAACCCGGTCCTATACGTCTGAGAGTGAAAGAAAATGTCGCACAAATATATATATATAAGTGGTTGACCGTCATCATCAGAATCAACCATGTCTTAAATAAATTGTAATGTGGTAGTTTTGAAACAAATAGGCAAAAGATTACTCGGAACAAAAACGATTCGTCGCAAAAGTGGTGCGCTCGCCATTGACGTTCCAAAAAGTCCTGTTCAACATGGCCGCGCTGACCATCAACACGACGCTTCGCCAGACTGACAATTGTCAAATCTCGTTCCGACGTATCTTTCAAAATATGGCGCTAGCAAGGCGCCGTCATATATATATATATATATATATATATATAAATTTCCCCGATACAAATATACGTCTAAATACGATAAAAATAATCCTATTATGTACTTATTAAAGTATTACATAATAAGTTTTTTTACTTTACTTTTGTAACTTTTACTGTACTAAAAATAGATAAATGATTAAACTGGTGTGTTCGAGTATAAGCTCCATTCAATATTAACCCATTTAATATAATACCCATTTAATAACGAACGAACAGGAATCAACTTGAGGTAAGAAGGCTATGTCGGATGTATGGAGCGTGTCGCTAAACTTTGTTGTTCCCATTTTAACCCCTTTCTATTTATTGGTATATCTTTTTAATTTTATTACGTTTTAAAGTAGCTTTGAATGACTTGAATTCAAAATGGAATAATTTAGATTAAAGTTATTGAACAAAACTGTGGTAGATACTCGCTGTACATTACTTTAGCAGTTATGTTTAGTTGTAACCTTAGTTTGGGTCAATTTAAACACCACAAAATTTACTTCGGATACATGTAAAACAACTGTAACCTATAAAATAAATAACATTACAAAACCAATGGGCTTGGATATGTAAATGAGATATCGAATTAAGTCTTTTGAACCCCGGGGTTTTGGAATATTTTAATATATTATTGTTTTATACCCACAAAACCCATTTGCAATATATTTTTATTATAATTATTCTTACTAAGATTTTAATAGGCGAATATATTATATAATTGTAAATATACATAATACAGGCAATAAACCCACTTTTGTAACGAAATCAAGAGCCGAGGTTCTGGATATAACCTTTGCCACTCAAAATTTCGCGAGGCATATCACTGACTGGCGTATGAGTGACGAAACCTTTTTTGTCTGACCATCGACACATTGCGTTCGGACTGATGGCATCCATCGATAACCAAATCATGTCATATTGGAATCACAGATCTATAAACTGGGAATCTTATCGTGACAAGTTAAAGCATAACCTTGAGGACCTGCCTAGCAGTATCAAGACTCCTGATGACCTGGAAATAGCGGTGACAATGTTAGAGGAAGGCATACGTTCTGCCTACTCTGACAGCTGCCCGCTGAAAACAAAAACATCAAAGAGGAAGGTACCATGGTGGAGCTTTAAGCTACCAAAGCTTAGAGAGAGGACTCGTAGGTTATTCAATAGGACGAAACGGACTCGCGAATGGGAGGAGTACCGAAGTGCTCTAACCGAATACAACAAAGAAATTAGGAAAGTCAAGAGAGCTTCGTAGAGGAAGTGGTGAGTCTGCCTGAGGGAGCACGACTTCACAAAATGCTCTCTAAGTCAAAGGCCAGCCATCTGGGCATACTAAATAGACCAAATGGAACTCCCTAGTCCAGAGAGCATGAAACTCTGACTAAGCTCATTAGAGCCTACTTTCCTGGTGCGGATTGCAGCGGCGCTGCCGCAAACGAACCGGCTTTGCAACATAGAACTCACACTGAAGACTGGAGAAAAGCTGCTTCAGTAATCTGCTCGAAGCAACTGGAGTGGGCCATAGGCTCCTTCAAACCATATAAAGCATGTGGACTGGACGCTGTCTTTCCGGGCCGAAAAACCCCGTCATCGTTTCACCTTTTCCTCAAAGAAGGGGAAAGAAGAAAGCACGCCGTATCTTTCTGGCACTTCTCCAAAAGGGGCTGGACAAACTGCGGCCGATTCTCATCAAAATCTACAGAGCAAGTTTTGCTTGTGGTTACATTCCTTCTTCTTGGAAAAACGCAAAGGTTATTTTTATACCAAAAGCTGGCAGGAAGGACTACAGTACAGCGAAAGCCTGTCGATCAATAAACCTTACTTCTTTCCTTCTCCAAACGCTGGAAAAAGTACTCGATTTACATATCAGAGAAAGTATCCTAAGGGCAAAACCTATTCACCCCCACAACACGCCTATCGCAATTGCAGGTCTACCGAAACTGCCCTTCTCAACTTGGTCGACAAAATCGAAAAGGCGCTTGAGGACCGTGAAATTGCCTTAGGACTTTTCCTAGATTTGGAAGGTGCTTTTGACAACACGCCTGTCAGATCCCTGGTCAAGGGCATTGACGTATGTGTATGTGTAATGTATGTGTAATGTGTAAACAAACAGATCCGAGCACGGTGAAGTGGGTAGAGTCAATGCTTTCAAACAGAAGGGCAACTATTGCACTCAATGATACGACTTTGGAGTTTGCGTCCACCAAAGGTTGCCCTCGGGATGGCGTTTTGTCGCCGTTCTTGTGGACTCTGGTGGTGGATGACTTACTGCATAGTATGGCTGAACTCCGATATGATGTGCAGGGGTACGCAGACGACCTTGTCCTTGTCGTTCGTGGGTTCAGCCAAATGACTGTCTCCGGCATCATGCAGAGGGTTCTGAGCCTGGTTGCAAGCTGGTGTGCGGAGAATGAGCTATCCATTAATGCGGATAAAACGGTGATTGTTCCATTCACAAATAAGAGGCGTCCTCCCACCTCTCGTCTTACATGTCAAGAAGGTGGCCAGGTGCAGTATTCTCAGAGTATCGGCCCAGGGCAGTACAAACTAGATGTCGAGCAGGCTAAGGACCTTTAAGGACTCGGTCACGAGCGACAACGTATTAGCGATGATTGGCCATAGCATGGTTCCACACTGCAATTTTGTGCAGATCTATTCTGTGGAAATACCAACAAAGGAAGAATGGAATGGGGGTGTCAGGGGTTAAATCTCATAATCCTTCGTTTATTATATATAGTAAAAATGTCTGCTCCTAATTATATAGTCATAGAGAAATGAATACAAAATCATCTTTTTACCGATTAAAAAAAAACAATGACAGACGTCAAAAATGGGAAGTATAGCTCTATACTAGGTCAACGGTCAAACCAACTGTAAAATATATCAAGCAAAAACAAACTTTATTTTATTGTGTCATGGTTTAAATCTGCGACTAATAAATTTGGTGTGCAGGTTACCCACAGCTCATGAATAGATATTGTGAAGTCAAAACCCCAGAAAATTAGACTTGGCTTGATGTAACTTAATGTTTGGTGCACTTTTTGCTATTTAATAACTAATGTTAAACAATTGAAAACTATCTATATGATTTTTTCTGTAAGTGAAATCTTTTATAAACAGTATTCATGTTAATTTATTTTGTATGGCTTTTACTTAAGTCGATGGTATAAGATGTTAAAAAACGATATTCAAAAAAATAATCATAAAGTGGTTTTTTAACATCTCTATTAAGGATTCTTTTACTTACCACAAGGAGATGAAGGTATCGAGTTTGAGTTCCTCTCAATAATAGAATGCGACATAGCTTTAAATTCTTTAAAATGTTACTAGACTGGTGTTGGTCTCCAGACTTTAGCTATACTATACACCTACAATTATTTAAAAGATTTATTTTTTTAATTTATCAATACTTACAAGTTCCTAAAAACGTACATTGTCCAAGGATTGAAATTCTTAAATTAAAATAATATTAACTCACAGAGATTTGTAAAAAATATTATTGTATATATTATACATAGCACTTTAGCAAAGCAAAGGCGTCCATCCCTTGAATGCATTTGAATTTTATTAACGATATAAAAACAAGAACCTTTTCCTATTCAATATATTAACAGCTTCTATATAATTAATATTATCTGTATCTATATCAAGATCAATAGAAATATCATTTTGCAGTTCATACCAGTTAAAATACATTTCCTTCTATTTTTCAGTTTTTGTGTTAGTAAATCGAAGCTTTATTCAGTTTTTATTTTCGTTTTGTTGCGAACGTATCCAATCGTTAAATATTCCTATAAAACAGTATGGAGTCTACAAATACAACAAAGTCCACTTGATAGTGGGGTAAACGACACTTCTTTCTTAGAAAAGATTTTAATTTAAACTGACAAAGTAGTGTGCTTTGAGCGCGACACGAAGTGCCTCATGCCTCAAAGGGCGATTGAACTTGAGTGTTACAACACAAAATTGAATACAAGTTTGCTCAATATTTCGTTCTAGAATACCTTGTATTAAATATTATTAGTTCTTATCCTCAATTTCAATTACCATTTAAACTATCTTATACCAGGATTTTATTTTTATGTAATTTTTTTATTATATATATAAAAGGAAAACCCTATATAGTCCGGTCAATTTAGACATTGACCTTTGCAAATGTTCGCAGAAATCTGAAAAATTTGCATAGATGTTAAGGACGTACACCACTGTCATGAAATTGTGGAAAAATCCCCATCGCTTCTATGTTGCTCCTATCGCACTTTTCTCCTTGTAACGTGATGGGCCCAGCACCCGCACGGTGAATTCATGATATGCCAAAAAGCATCGTCTAATTAATTATTTTACTAACTATATATAATTTTGCCATTTAACTAATAATTTATTAGTTAAACCGTAAAATCTGAGCAGTAACTCATAATAGGCAAGTCAACTTTCATCTGTACTGTATCACTGTACACTGCAGGTATACCACGAACAGTTTAGTTTAATACGTTTTGATATTATAAGCAACTGGTTAAGATTTCAAATATTTTATTTTATAATATTACTAGCTTCTTCATAAACAGTTAGCATAGTCTAGAATTAACCGAATTCAGTTATAAAAGATGTTAAAGAGACCATAAAAGTTAGTCAAAATTAATAGAAATTATAATTGTAACTAACAACTGGATCCTTGTTATCTTCAATAAATGATTATTATTATTATTTATGTTTAAAGCTCTCTTTAAAAAATAGTAAGATTAAGTTTTTGGTTAAAGTTAGTGTTACATAGAAATTTCATTTCTGTAGATAATTAAATACTTATAACTTTAATATTATCGATTTCTTATTATCATTATTAAGGTTCGCATATCGCTAAATATTAGTAGTAGTAGAAGTATAGTTGCAGCCAACGTTGTTTTATTGTTATATTTATTAGTACAACAATTTGTTATAAATTTATTACACTCGTTTCTTTCTTTAGATAAATAGTGCATTGTTCATAAATTATTTAATTATTGGTCTTCTTCCGATTAATATCAATTTTACCCACATTTCGTGTAACGCGGCGTGTGCATAGCCACATTGTTTGCTTATTATGCATATTTTGATTATAAAATTCAATGCCGTGACCTTTAGAGTTTAGAGTCTTTTCTTTCGGAAGCACTTCCGAATTCAATATCTTATTAGCCTTCGGTGAGTGTTTTAGTTATTTGTGATCTTGTTAACGCATTTGAAGCGTTGTTTCTTAAATTCATTAGTGTGTGTAATTGCAGGGCTAATTTATTAATATGGAATCATTATAATTCCTATTGCCGGCACTTTCCGGGCAGTTTCAAAGTTTGTTGGGACAATATTTCGTAAGTAATTTGAATCTTTCCTCTGAATTAGGCGATGTTTCATAGGTTTTGAGACTCTATTTAATGTTATTACGTGGTAATATTCCAGTATTTGTCCTGATTCGACCCTCGGAGTCGACATAGGCTAATATTATTGCTTGCGAGGCCTTTTTCCTCCAAAAGGTATTATAAATTATTGATATTTGAATAGATCAATGTGAGATTAGTATCATTAGGTAGTTTAACCTGTAATTTATTCATTACAGGAGGTTTTTTGTTTGTACCCTAGAAGATACGGGTAAATTTATAATTGGTTCGCGGGGGTAGACGTGAATCTTCGGAGCGTCGTCCTGTTGGTCCTGTATCCTGCTTCCTGACTAGCTGAGTTTAAGAAGCTCGTCTTTATTGTAATCCCGATATTATGGTGATGTACAAAATTTATTTATATCAATAATCAACACTTCCATTTTTGAAAGTTTTATAAAAAACAAGTGTTTGACTGTGGTTCTCCAGTACTGACAAGCAGGAGGATCATGCATATGTCTTCGCTTATTATTTAACAGTGCCGCCTAGGATTTCTTTTTTAGTATTTTTTATATTTAATTTCAAATTAAGGTGTTATCTCAAGTAACCCACGGCTGAGTCTAGCTGGCATTATTTTAATATTATTTTGGGCATTTTCTTTATTTTGTATAACTGTATCAATATAAATGTTAATTTTTTTTGTAACATAAACCAATAAAATTTAATTTAAACCACAAACCCACTTTTATTTATTAATTTGTAAATTATATTTTATTTGGGCGTGGGAAGGTGCTACCAGACTACGATTCATAGGTAGTTAAATTAAAATCTCAATGTTAACAAAAATTTTTAGTAAAAAATATGTATGACTAAACAAAAGTTAATCACCTGTAAAGTTTTAAAATAACCATGACGAACCAACCGGTCCCCGATCGCTTTCAAAGTAGGCCAAATCATGAATAACCCGGACGACGCAGGCGTGTCACACCTACGATGGGTTGACTTCGGACATGTTTGTGAAAATAACAAGATTTTATATTTTACACATTAGACTTTATGACCGGAATAAATGCACAAACGACTACTCTACCCGTTTACTTGTTGTAGCAAATTGTGCTTATTCTGTAGTCTGTTTGTAAACTTTAAATTAAATTATCTTTTGTAGCTGTTTTATAAAGCACTGAAAGCATATTACTTTGTCACTTTAAATGAAAGTCTGGTCTTACGAAGAAATGTCGTACATTTTAGATTAAAGTTGAAACTAAATTGTTAAATACATTAGCAGCTTTTAAAAAAAAAACGTCCAAATGTTATTTGTTCATTCCAATTATTATTACACGTTTATTATTTACAAGTTCGCTGTAAAATATTTTATTACAATACTTGAATAACAGATGAGAATAAAATAAAATAAATAATATTGTTACTTGTCAATTACACAAATTGTTTCGTTCATGTTATTTAATGATTTTACCAACAGCTGCCATGATCGGTGATAAACTGGTTTACACATTTATATTTCATTTTTCTATTATTTTTTACATTTATACAATTGTACAATTTAAAAATCTTTGACCCATAATAGAACTATGATCAAGATAAAAATATTAAATAGCAGTTATAAAAAAAATAAGCAGCCAACATCAATAGAATTCTTATCCTTCGACCGTTCCACAGGTTATGGCTAGGTGAATCAGCTTTTTTTTCTACTTGTTTGATAAGTGTGATATATTGTTTTTTTTATATATGTTTTATGTACAAATGTAGTTTAATAAATTCTAAGTTTAATGTATATATTTAATCTTGTACATCAATATGTCGTGTTCATGTTGATCTTGGCTTAGTAACATATATTTAAATTTGAAAATAAATAGAGAATGAAAAATTCATCAGTGCATGCTGCAACCCGGGACCTGTGGGAAACCGAACCATCGGTCTACCAATTGAGCTGCCGTATCGCAACACGCTTCGGTGATTTTACATTTTATATATTACTAGGGGTCGCTCGCGACTTCGCCCGCGTGGTTTTTAGTGTTGCCGCCGAGTTCCATACAGAAATGATATTTAAAACCCTTAAGGGTGGAATTTAAAAATCTTTTCTTAGTACACCACTACGTAGAAAAACAAATGTATCCTCCAATTTTACTATCTCTACGACCTGCGGTTTAGACTGTATGCTATAACTAAGTCAGTCAGAACCTAATAGATTAAATTAAATTTGCAGCATTTTTCATTGCTGCTTAACTTCTATTAGTCACAGCGAGATGATATATACCCTATAGCCTTCCTCAATAAACGGACTATTCAACACAAAAAGAATTTTTCAATTAGGGTCAGTAGTCCCAGAGATTAGTGCGTTCAAACAAACAAACTCTTCAGCTTTATAATATTAGTATAGATTAGGTTCCTTTTTAGGATTTTTAAAAATATAAATATTTTAACATTATTAGGTATGAAGCCAACTAACACTACTATAAGTTAAACCATATTACTAAACTGTGTCTTTCAGCTATCGATTTGAGATTCGGATTACAATATGGTTGAGTCCTATTCTTAGGACAACATAATAAAGTTCATTTTTGTTTGTCTATTTTTGGTGTCAATTTATTTGATCGAGTTGTGCTTCTCATTTATAACTTGGTCTTTTCACTTTTCGTAGTAATTTCTTACTAAATAGTGAAGACTATAGATATATATAGTATATAAAATTTAAAAGAGATATTAAATCATATAATTATTAAATAAATTAAAGTTTCTTATAAAAATCAATAGTCGATGTTTGAAGAAGGTAGGTTAAATGAAATACATTTTTTAATTAATGAACGACAAGTGGTTAATTGGTATTAATTTATATAAATATATAATGAAATATATATCGATACGGGCAGGGATTCGAACCCGAGACTACTGGGGAACTGTCCCGTCGCTCTACCAACTGAGCTACCGTATCGCTGTCCGCTTCGGTGAATTAAGAATTCTATATGTGATCGTCTTTTAACGGGACGGTGGTGACATCTATTAGGTTTCTTTCGAAAGAAGCTTGGTAGCTTAGTTGGTAGAGCGACGGGACGGTTTCCCAATAGTCGTGGGTTCGAATTCCTGCCAGTATCGGTTTATTTTTCATTCTATATTTATCTAAATTTAAATAAGCTTAACATGGCTATACATGTTTATAGATATTTTCAAACATTAATTTCGGTAGTGACATCTTTTCAATGTTTATCTATACTGCAAAGTTAGAAACATTGGTTAGGATTTTCGAAAGAAACCTAATAGATGTCACCACCGTCCCGATAAAAGATTTGATTAATCCTTAAAATGACCGCGCATTACTAAAATATAATAAGGTGTGTTCACAATAAAACAATAATGTTTAGCCATTATGAGAAAAAATCGAATAAATAATAATCATAAATAAAACTAAGTTTATATATTCTAACAAGTAAGTGGAACATATATGTGTATTACGTGTGTATTACATGTGTCAATACTTTGTCAAGCTGAGAACGTGCTTGTGAACTCGTGTTTTTATTAAAACAAACTGTATAAGTAAAATTAAATCATAATTATAATGTATATATTTATTACGAACGGGGCCATACATACATACATACTGACGTACTGTAAGCGTTCAAAATTAACTCTCAGTATTACGACTCCGCGTTGCAAGGTGTGCATATAAATCCACTGTGATATTAATTTCCAGAGCAATTGTTAATAGTTCCTAGTTTTATAATAATTTATCATTTATTAAAAGTGATAAAAAATACCCATCTTCACATTTATACACTGGGCAATGTAATAATTATAAAGGTCGTAACATATTACACAAATAGGCTTGAGTTAATAAATTTCTCCATTTTTGTTATGTTTACAATCAATAAATTCAATATTTAATAATATCTAAAAACAATATATATATATATATACATATATATATATATATATATATATATTTAATTTTTTAAATCAATATAGAATGAAAGATAATCGGGCAGGGATTCGAACCAAAAGTCGATCATATATAGTTATCTTAATTTTTTCAACAGAGGTTTAATTGGTAGAGCGACAGGACGGTTTCTGTTATAGGATTTCGGTGATACACAAACAAATGATAAAAAAATATATCATGTACTTTTAACATCAAAATGCCCATATTATCCAGCTCAGTCGCGACCTGCGGTGTTTACGAGAAAATAATCGTCTAGATTTCATTTTATTTGAACTCCTTTGTCCAAAGCTGTGATCGTTGAAAGAAAATAATAAACGAACATGGTTTATTTTAATATGCCTAAAACAGAAATTAAGTTCAGAAAAATAGAAGTTAATATAGATAATATTAACCTTTTTTCCCCTTTTTATACGAGTACTTTACTTTATTTAATATCTACACTGAGCTGTAGCTTCAAGCACACATAGAAGAGATAAAACTATCGAAACCAACTGCGCTACCCATCTTACTGTTAACTAAACTTTAACACCTCAATCAAATGAGTCATAAAAATAGGAAATATTTTTGAACGTTCATAATAAGTTTTCAAAAGATATTATTATAAATGTTTCCCTTACACTTGTACTTGTTGTAATAAACTCTGAGATAAACAATTAGGTTTAATATACATACATATACATATCTCCATTTCTCACATGGTCGAAGTAAATGCGTTCTGCTTATCAATTCAATAAAAAATATATATTAATAAGACAATTATGTAAGCACTAATTACTTCAAAATTTCTTTTATTGAGTAAGAGTGCTGGCAACATTTTGTAATATATTTCTTAGAAAAGTAAATCACATTTTAAACTCAACGTTCTTAATTCAAACGTATCTGTTCCATATTCAAATTACCCCAACCGTGCCCCCACTACAAGTTCTCTATTTTCAAAGTAGGAATTGCTGGAAGCATATTTTACGCTTTGAATATATATTTCACAGAAAATAAATATTATTACGGCGATGTAGGTTAATGGTAGTATGGAAATTCAATTAATTTATAACCTTTGTTGTAGAAATTAACTTAACACATTTTTGAAGTTAAAACGCTACAAAGAAATATTTTTTAGTATTTATAATGTGTATTTCTATGTATTTGTATCGCTGTCTAACACCCTTAACACAAGCAAATAATTTGCTTACTTAGGGGATCAATGTGTGTTATTTGAGCAGTATTATATATATATATATATATATATATATATATATATATATATTAAATCGATGTTTATTTTACTTAACAAGTTTATATTAATTTACAGTATGGGGCTGTAGTCAAAAGTATTGTCTTTTGAGGTTGCAGCAATTTAAATATATAATATAACTGAGTCTAACTATAACACAAAACTTTTTCTTCTAAAAAATAAATAAATGAAATTTACATTTCTCCACAAAAACTCCTTCAAGCAGGATTTGAACCAATGACCTTTGGATCAGTTAGCCAGCTGCAGTCTACCGCTCTACCTACTGAACTATCGGAGGTGTGACGATGTTATTAAATTATATGATATCTTAATAGAAGAGTACTTTCTCTACTGCACAAATACCCGTATAAAATGTCCACATATCAAGAGAGCGGGATGAATCGGTGTCAGAGATGGATATGTTAATTATGTTAACTTAAGTTAAAAAAAATAAAGTCCTTCATTTTGTATAATTGTTGTGATGTAGCGCTTACATGTTTGCAAGGTTATTGGTAAAAGTAATAATTTTTATATTAACAACAGTTCAAACGTTATTGCAGTAATTAATAAATATATGTCATTTTCTTGTCGCTTCTGACAATACATATTTTACAATTTTTGCTAAACATTTGCAAGTGTTGTCATATTACGAAGATATCTACAGAGTGCTGTTGGAGAATGTAAATAGCCAAAGTTCCTAAAGACTATATAGAGTGCAGAGAACTTACAAATAGATATTTACTGACTTAAAATTAAAAAAAAATAAGGATCATACATGATAAATAATTTGAATAATGGCGAATCCTATTTATGTCTTGGCCCCTAATAATCTTGGAAAATAAGGAAATTCTTTAGTTGCAATCAGGGGTCAACAAATTTTAGGATAATAAAATTAATTTTCTTCCGTTATACTTCACACCTTTTGATCGTGTAAAACGTTTTTTTGTAGTAATTTATTTAATTGCCTATCTTTACAGATAAAATATACAATATTTAGAGTAGGAGCATCAAAAAATGATTCTCATTATTGTGCAGTTTATAATACTTGTATGAGAATACTTATATTTATATTAATTATATTGTAATTGGTGCTTATAATATAGATGTAAAGTTTCTACTTGAACTAACTAATGATCCTAAATACTCGCTCGACACAACAACGACAAACATGCAACTGGTGCTGGTACAAGCGATAGTACGTTTCGTGCTCACTTAAGTACCAATTTCGGATTCAGAATGACATTATACACTCAAATAGAAATACTATCATGTGAAGTTTGCAATTTATACACCCGTTTAATAAACTCAAATGAATCAAGGATTTGTTCCATGCTTTTTCACCTAACAGGTTTTTTTTCTTTACAACTCTAAAAGTAGGGTTGCCAACTTTTGTTTGGTATTTAATTATTATTATATATTTAGGTATAAAATAGTTTATTAAGTTATTATATGATTTTCAAGTGTATATTCTATTAGAATGCAAAGTATAACTGTTTCGAATAAGCTCTCATTAAAAAACTATTTGTTCAACAACTAGTAAGCAACATCTACAGTTGAAACTTATTATAGCATCATTAAAACTAGGAACAGTCACAATCAGTCAACATTTCCAGTCAGTCAGTCAACAGTTCCATATGATATTTTAAATTTTAAATTGTTTCAAATAATGTCACATTAAATAGCAACATTATCTTATAGATAAATACTATTTAGTAACAGTAACTAATTTAAAAAAATAATATAATCTATTAAATTAAACTTGTTAAATTCAACTAATTGACATGTATGAATAAATTGTTCTTAGTAGTCTAGTAATTATTGAGTAATACTTACAAACAGTTATTAAAAAAATATCGATTGGTGGTTTGCACACCCTCGTTGGTATTTTACTATGTTATAGCAAAAACGATAATCTTTTGGCAAAGCAGTAGTGACTATATATTTTGTAATAAAAGACTACGGCCTTTGACTTAAAACAAATCTTATGATATTTTTACCTTTGCGTAGAACATAGAAATATTATTGTGGGACTTAGCACTTATAAAGCTTTGATTTATACATACGAGATATTTAATTTATAATATATGTGGCTTCCGGTCAACTGTCAACGAACGGAAAGGCGCCAAACGACAATTGTCAAAAGTCCTATAATTACTATATCTCGATTCTCGATACCCGCAGCATGCCCGCCTTATATCCAAAAACAACGGCCAAACAGTATGTACTTCCAACATATAATACATTATACACGTAGTGTTTATATTATTACAAAGTTCATTATCAATCAATCTGTGTGTTCAGAAACTATATCTGATCCACTTCGCATATTATGCAATAATTATGCATAGCGATGCAAATTCCACGAGATGAGAGTTTGACTACAACGACCTCAAAATTAACTGAAACACCTAGTAGCAGATATTAATATGTTACTTCACTTAATGTTTTAAAACCTAAAATAACGTATACGTACAACATATGATAGACCTGCATTCAAAAGCTATTGTGTCTGTAAAATACTTCATTTTCGTATCATAGTACTATAATTTAAAAATATATATTGACATACTTTTCTAAGGAATTTCTAAGGAATGTATCTCTCCACGAAGCTAATTGGTGTCTCTCGTTGCTCTTTTTAAGCACACATGAAATTTGATTAAATGCACTTGTACCATGACAATATGTTTCTCTTTTCATTTGCCTTGGGTAATACTTATCTTCTATATATCTGATCTAGATCCTCTGTTCAATAGACTTGCTTTCGGTTAGCGACCCTGATTGCTAATGCGAAGGTCTGATTGAGGTAATATAATGAAAATAATGTTCTATCAAGTCTGTATACTCTCCATAGAGTAAATATATATTTTTTATAAAGCATTATAAATACCTTAAAAAAGAGCAGAACCGACTATAAAACTTCACCAACAACATATTATGACACTTATCGTTCATTTGTTTATTTATGTTTTTTTTTTTAATGATAGAATTATGTTGATTCATATGATTTATTATCAATTAGTTCAACATATCATTGTATCATCAATTATAGTTTAATGAAATAATGATGGAGTGTTAACAGACAGAAACAAAATAGAAGTAACTTTGTACTTGTTTTAAGCTTAGAAATACTTACACTTTTTGCATATATCGCTCTATTTTTGATAGCCTTGCATTTTTCTGAGGCCAATTAATTTAAGTGATTTGTTTATTTTATATCGACAACTAAACATTCAAATTGTGTGTATATAATTGTGCCAAGAACCAAAAGCACGTCTTTAATGTAAGAAATCTAAATTATTTTAAATCAATATACTGTTTGTTTTATTAAAAATTAATAAATACTTTGATCTCATATCACATTTGTAAGGTAGTTCAAGACACGCCTTGTGTTTCTGAGAGCGATGACCTTAACCTAATTTCTGAGAAAATAACAGCAGGTTCAATAACATTCCGTCCTAGTCAGTTCAGCAGATTGCTCTTAATTCAATGGAGATCCGTGTTAAAGTTCTCATATTGCATATTTTACCTTCATAATTTATTTCTAAAACTAGAAGAAAGAAATATTGTCACAAGTTTAGACAGAAATTTGTTACAATACTTAATATCTCAAACTTCTCGCGCTTAATTATAATTATATTATTATATTTATATAAATATAGAATGAAAAACTTTTATATATATATATTAATTCACCGAGACGGACAGCGATACGGTAGCTCAGTTGGTAGAGCGACGGGACGGTTTGCCAGTAGTCGCGGATTCGAATCCCTGCTCGTGTCGGTTTATTTTTCATTCTAATTTATATAAATTTAAGTAAGCTTAACATGGCTATACATGTTTATAGATATTTTCAAACATTATATTATTAAATAAAGTTTATTATACTTTCAGAAATATCGTAATTAAAATAATTGACTAGACTTTTCAACTTACAATAATATTCATATGTAAAAAAAATCCTAGTAATATAAAGACTACTACATAAGAAAAATATATTCTGAACCTTCGATTATAATTGATTAGTTTAATATCGAAAATAGCTTCATGACATTACCTTATAGATAAATACTATGTGGTAACAGTAACTAACTAATTCAAACCGAATATTTATTTATTTATTTAATAAGAAGCCAACGTGATAAACAATGGAAAACATTTGTTTTACTGTATTCTATGTAAATATAAGTTACAAAGTATATCCCAATACTAACTTAACATTCAATTTTAGGAAATCTTAACAATAAACATTTAAGATATGATAAGATAAATGGAACAGATTCTATTTGCAGAAGTTACAATAAAAAAAAAAAAAAAGAATATATATCGAGTTAATATAAATAATTAACTCCATAAAAAAGTCCGTCCCGATAAAGACGATCACATATAGAAAGCTTAATTCACAGGTGGTAGAGCGACGGGACGGTTTTTCAGTAGTCGCGGGTTCGAATCCCTCTCCGTATCGCTTTATTTTTTATTTTCAAACATATAATTAATTAGTCCAATTCATGACTAGTTGTTTTGTGTGAATAGAAGAACTGTATTTTTATAGCTCTTAGTAATATTATTTATTAAAAATAAACGTTAGAAATGGTTTAAGAGTGCAGCATACTACATAAAAAAACAGTTAACTTCATATAAGTTAACAGTTAATTGTATGTATGCTTAATGTCTTCCTAATATATAATTATGTAGTCATTGATAAATAATAAGATCTAGTAGATAATGATAATTATATAATAGATATCTATTATAAAATCCACTCCTTTATAAGAATTCCACTTTTTCAACACCGATAAGAGCAATCTAAGGTGTGCGACATGAAGCATGCGACATAAGGTTTGTGTTCAGTTATTAATTAATAGCTATTATATTATACAATGATAACAATCATAAACAAAACAGTAGTGATTATTATAATTACAGAGTTCGACGAGAAACGAAATCTTAAAATACGAGTATCTTTATTTTTGCATTACGAAAAATTATAATTTTATGGAGCTTTAGTCATCATCATAGATATTGGTGTTATTACAAAATTACATTATCAATCAATACAATCGCAATCTGTGTGTACAGAAACTCATTCTCATCTACGTCGCATATTATGCAAGCATTTTGCATACCGACGCAAATTCCACGAGATGAGGTTCTGATAACAACGACCTCAAATTATTGGAAACGCCTAGTACAAGATAACAATTTGTGTACAATACTTGTTGTAAATAACAAGGTACATTATATACAAATACATAACATATTTTAACAAGGTATGTTAGAAATAAAAACATAAAATAATAATAACCAACATCGTCCATAACGTCCTGTGACGTCATCGGGCAAAAGGCTATATTCAAGCTACCTTCAGTGATTTGTTAAATTTAAATTGTAGATGAACTAAAAAAATTATTGCTATTTTTTCTTTGGTAACAATTTCAATTTTCCATGTAGATTCCATGTAGATTTAATGGTGTTTTTCATATTAAGATAATAATTATATTTCACAAACATTTAAATTTTAATATTTTATTGCACTAACTTCATACCAATATTTTCAGCTACGTCTAAGTGAACTAATTGCCTAGATCTTGATTTCAACTTTGACTAGAGCCGTGATCGTCAAAAGTTGGCAATTTAGAGAAAACCGGAATTTTTAAAGTTTTAACAAACGATATTTTTAGCTTGTTATTAGGTTGTAAGATTTATAGTTTTTGATGAACTTACAAAATGGATTGAAACTTGAAGAAAAAGAATTATATTGTAAATTTCTTTGATAAATAAAATATTAGAAAAAGAAATCTTTTTTTTATTTTTTTTTATAAAATATAATATTATTAACTTTGATTTCGGCGAACATGCTACGCTCTGTGCTTCAAGAAAATGAAAATTTTAATTATTCAGTGTTTTTTGAGGGTTTTCGTAACACCGTCCCGAAGTTTAAAATTTATATATTGCGATAGAAATATAAGATTTCACAAAAAAATAATAAGTTTTTGAAAAAACTGATAAGTATTAAGGTTTTTTTTATATAATAATTTATATAACATATTATGTTATTGTAAATTTATATAAAATATATAATAATGAATAAAGTTCTCGAGACGGTACCCCAGGCACCCAGGTCGTAAATACTGGAATGAATTCTAGACAGGCAAATTCCGATTCAATTAACTCGGCTAAACATAGATAACAATATAGTTTATCAATTATCTCATATCTTAATATTAAGTAAATGAAGCTTAACATAAAATGACAATCCTTTTTTTTTACACACAGTGGCTGAACATTTTACATCACGGAGTAGCATCACAATATAAGTTGGTGTGAACTAAACCATAACATCCCACAACCTACTCATATTCGGCAAAACTCTAGCATTCACAAGAAGTTGCTAAGAGATCTAAAGTTAAATGGTTACGCTTTTCAGATACACTATGAGACTGTGGCAAGCTTGAGAAAGTTCTGATGAAGAATATAAATTTTAAAATATTTTCAACAAACATTTCTTTTACTTTTATACATTTTATTGTTGTTGGTTGTAGTTTCTATATAGTTTCTATAGGTATTCCACCAGTTAGTAGTCCTTCTTAGGACTCAATTACTTTAAAGGTGTGTTACATTTATTATAATAAAAACTTGTTGTATCTAAATAATAATATATCTATAGAATTATTACTTATTTAATACAAAATCCCTAACTAACGGCTTCTGTGACTAGAGAGACTAGTGACTTAGATCAGTTTCGGAAAAATGTTTTGTTTTACAAAACCAAAAAAAAACCTAACTCTTTGTAACATTAATTATCTACTTTTATTGACTTCAATAAGTAATCACGTTGTATATAGAAATTTTGAATAGTGCAATAAAATTATGTACAAATAATTGCACGTTTCTGCTTTGTGTAACGTTAAACGTTAACGTTACACGTGTCTTTGAAACGAGAAAAAATAATGCAGGTCGTCTCACAATTTTTCGTTAATCGGTTTAAACGTCGAGTCCCAGCTTGTCAAATATACTCTAGACGATAATCATCATCTATCTTTACTTACAAGCTCAAAAAACTACAACAACAACTATGTAGGCAGTATCATAATGTGTAGAAGACTGTAGTAGGCAACAGTAGACTGTAGTAGGCAACAGTGAAAAGTTTATAGTTAAAAAATGAATAAGTAGTAAAATAAAATAAGAAATAATAATTTAATATTGAGAATCATATCCACACAAAAAAATAAAACGCAATTTACTTAGAATTTCTTGTTACTGTTTAAAAGTCTTGGCAATATTTAGAAATAAGTTACATTTTAAACTGGGTGTTCTTATTAAACTGTGTTGCTAAGTAATTAGATTATGTTATATAAAAAAAAAACAAGTTTACTTTCATTTCGACGCTAATACTCGAATAAATGTCTACATATAAGCGATAAAAAAGGAATTAAAATATTAATACATTATACTTTGTATTAATATTTTAAAATAAGCTATTATGGAATTTTATATTTAGGCAATAGACAATAGCAATTATTCTTTTCCGTAAATTACGCTAATAACTGAGATCAACGGAATACCTTAGGAAGTAAAATTAAATATTAGAAACAATAAAAATTGTTTTTAGTATGAAATATGACTAGCACTTCTCCTTCATATTGAATATTGATCTAAAAACAAAACGTGGATCAGTTTATGAAGAAGGATCTAACAAATACTTTTTTTTTTTTTTTTTTTTTTTTGTATATTTCTGATGATGCAAATGGTTAAATTATTGTAATATTGAACTAGTATTTGGTAAGTACCTACAGCAGGTCTGATAAAATAGAGACGAGTTATTTCGTCTTGCAATAAATACTTTCCTATTTTTCCTCCAAGAATTGCAAATATACAAAGATTACCAAGAGATCCGAAGAGTGCAGCTCTAGTATGTAAATAGCTAAAATCCCTTAAATCTAGATCGAGTCTGGAAGAGGACGTAAAATTTAAGTTAGTGCATTTAAAAGGTGTCTTGACCTTACAAATAATTATTTCATATTACTGATTTAAAATTCCAATTAAAATTACATGATTATAGCTGGCTAAATATATATAACTTTATAAACGTTAGATTTGAATTAAAATTACTTTTACCGATAAAAATATTTTAATTATATAAATGAACTATTATTATTTAAGTTTTTACTTTTTAGATTTATCTTATTGTGTTAAAAAATAAATACTAAATATATATAATAAATATTTATATAAGTTTACAAGAGTTATTAAAAATATGAAGAGTGTATTTATATGTAATATATATAAATACTCATTTATCTATTGCTTACAAAATGCAAACCGTTATAAATCACTGATAATTTGAATTAAATCATATTTAACCAAAGTAAAAGACCCTAAGTTACAAATAAAAACGTAGATTCACTAGAAGAACATTATATCAATTGGATTCACAATATATAGTTTATCATAATACCGTAGCAGTCATAGTTTATTAAAATATTAGAAAATATTAATATTAGTAATTGAAGTTATAGTCATGACTTCTGTTTTATAATCATGTGAAAACTCTGATAGTACTTTAATCTCCAATCACTTTTATATGACGTCACAGCCCGTGTTTGTGGGAACGATAACCATAACCTAATTTTTGAGAAAAAGGTCCAATAAAATAACGAGCTAGTCAATACAAACGTGTTTGGTCCATATTCAATGGAGACCGCCCTTAGTTTTCATATTTATTATTTACCTACAATATATATATATTTCGAAAAATAGAAGAAGAAAATATGATGTCCAACATGAGATAATAATTTAAAAGGCTTCGAAGATATTATTATTATAATTTAGTTTAAATTATCTTATTGTACCTTCACAATGGTTGGAATAACATTTGTTAATAATACATTATAATACCATTCAAAGTGATTTAAATGAGGTCTCATTAAGATATTATTTGTTTAATTGGTAAGTACCTAATGTTCTTAATTAAAATTAGTTTCAGCATCATCAAGACTATTATACAATTACCACATGTGTTGATGGTTCTAGTGTTTTTGTTTCAAAATCTGCAAATCAACCCGTGCCGTTTAAATTATAACAGAACTTTATCAATAATGAATTGATAATTAATTGATGTGTATGAATCTTTCTTATATTATTTGTATTTCTTTTCAAAATATAAAGAAATAATATTAACAAAACATATTGATCAAACCCAATATCTCTACGGTAAAATTTCAAACGAGATATAAGTTTATCGCAGTGACGTATGTAATAGTTTTTTGAAAATTGTTATGTAGTTGGTACAGTTTAATATGTTTACATAATAAGTGAACCAAGCAAGTTACATAGAACTACGATATGGAAACCGTCTACGTTGAGTTTCTATAATATTATATTCAATAAAGTAATTTGTCAATTAAGCATTTACATTGTATTCCCACGACTTTTAATAATTAATATTATTTGTAAGAACGATCATTCCATATTCCCACATCGAGGTGGAATCATCGTTCATAGGGTTAATTTGTAATAAGTTTAAATCTCATTAAAGTAATTTCTTAAATCATTTCGGTTTTTTTTTTCAATCCTCTGTCTGTCGCAAACGTAATTGGCGCAGTCGGTAGGATATTCGCGGGAGACTTCAAGACCATATCTTACATCGATAATCGCGTCGCGAGTCACCCGGGTTGGCTATCAAGCACCGTTCCGGATATCCTGAACGGACCTGCAGCAGACCAGGGGAGGAATCTGAAAATCGATTCGAAGAGAAAACCAGAAATGCTGTATATGTAAGTACACTTGAATTATTCTCGTGTTGCTCCTTTGAATCTTAAACTTCAAGATTTATCACCCCAGAGCCTTTAGTTCGCGGGAGCCTGAATCGCGCCAGGCCCGCAGACAGTTAACGGATAGTAATAGAGATATTATAGGATTAGGCAATTTAAAATTAAATAATTTAGGAGTAGAAATTAAATCAAAGCCAGTAATAATGACGCAATATAGCCCAGACGATATTTTCAAAGTCCTCCGCTTAATCCCGGAATTTGACGGAAATCCAAATATCCTTACGCGTTTTATAAAAATATGCGATTCGTTGGCTACACAATACCTAAATGATAATCCTGGTAGTGAGTTTTCCAATTTATGTCTGTTAAATGGAATTTTAAATAAAATAACAGGGACAGCCGCATGCACCATAAATGCAAACGGTATACCAGAAAACTGGCTAGGTATACGAACAGCCCTCATAAATAATTTCTCGGATCAACGTGATGAGACCGCATTATATAATGACCTCTCCATAGCAAGTCAAGGTAATCGTACCCCGCAGGAGTTTTACAATCATTGCCAAACTTTATTTAGCACCATTATGACGTATGTAACCTTGCATGAAAGTTTGCCCACCACAGTCCAAGCGAAACGAGAGCTTTACAAAAAAGTTACCATGCAAGCATATGTAAGGGGTTTAAAAGAACCGTTAGGGTCGCGCATACGATGCATGCGCCCAGATACGATAGAGAAAGCTCTCGAGTTCGTTCAAGAGGAGCTTAACGTAATGTATTTACAACAACGCGACTCCCATAAAATTCAGACGACCCCTAAACCGACTCAATCATTACAACCAACAGCATTCACTCATACAAAACCTCATAATAACCCTGTACCTAACTGGCCGGCTCCATTAAATCAGCGCCCTATGGGACCTCCACCGCAACCCTTTAAATTCCCGGTAACCGGATATAATCAACCACGCATGCTTACTAACACACAAAGGATGTTCGCTGCACCTCCACCAAATTATAGACCTCGTAGTAACATTTTTAGATTACCACCCCGAAATAACCCACCTCAAGGTCCTCAACCTATGAGTGGTGTCCAACATTTTACACCAAAACCTTTACCCTCGAATAATCCCATGAATTATTTTAAATCACGGGAAATGAATGTAAATGAATGTGCGGCATATGACGATTCATATTACAATCATTGTTACGAGCCGGAGTACAATTACTATACTGATTATTACGATACTGACTTCACGCCCGGATTTTCTCATGAATTAAATATTACTTCTGACAATAATTCTTTTGACTCTGAAATTCAAATAACTGAAACTGAGCAAGACCAGCAGGATTTTCGGGAGACTTCGAAATCACAAAAACAAAAATAGAATTAAATCTCCAAACACAGAGACAGCTTCCGTACATACAAATAGAAAATCCTCATTTAAAATTTCTAATAGATACCGGTGCTAATCAATCTTTTATTAGTCCCGAAGCCGTCGAGAAATACTTCACTCAGTTCCCGTTACAATTTGATCCTTTTGAAGTAACCAACATACACGCGACGAGTAGGAACAATTATTCTATTACGTTGCCATGCTTCGCGGAATTCAATGACGCCAGTAATATCAAGTTATTCGTATATAATTTTCACGAATACTTTGACGGGTTAATAGGTTTAGATTTATTAAGTAAATGGGAAGCTCGTATAGATTTAAAAGACCGAAAATTGCTTACAAAAAACGCATCTAACCCGATTAAAATGTATAACTCGTGCAACGTAAACTTATACGAAGACGTAATTCCCGCGGAAACTTCTAAAATTATTCGTGTTCCCGTAGATATTTCAGAAGGCGATGCTTTTATTAGAGAACAAATACTGTGCAATTGCACTATCCATGAGTGCATTACTTCTGTAAAAAATAATCGTTGCTATTTAGAAATCGAAAACCCGACACCGAATGATATTATATTCTCACTCGATCGTCCGGCTCACGCGGATTTATTTAACGCTGAGTGCACGAGTACTCAACAACTAAAGACTCGCACACAAGATGTTATTTCACGTTTACGTACGGACCATTTAAACCCGGAGGAGAAGGCTAACCTCGTAGCTCTTTGCTCCCGGTATTCTGACGTATTTTACATAGATGGCGAAAAATTAACTTTTACAGATAAAGTTAAACATAGGATACGAACCACCGACGAAATACCAGTACATTCTAAAAACTATCGATACCCCTTTGTACACAGAGAAGAAGTAAAATCCCAATTAAATAAAATGTTAGATCAAGGAATAATAAGACCGTCTGAGTCCGCTTGGAGCTCACCTATTTGGGTGGTGCCAAAGAAAATAGATGCCTCTGGCAAGCAAAAATGGCGTCTAGTAGTAGATTTTAGAAAACTTAATGAAAAAACATTAGATGACAAATATCCTATCCCGAATATTACCGATGTTTTTGACAAATTAGGAAAATGTCAATATTTTACCACTCTAGATTTAGCTAGTGGATTTTATCAAGTTGAGATGGAACCCCAGGATATACCTAAAACAGCATTTAATGTCGAACATGGGCATTTCGAATTTCTTCGTATGCCCATGGGTTTAAAAAATTCTCCTTCAACCTTCCAGCGAGTAATGGATAACGTACTCCGCGGCCTTCAGAACGAAATATGTCTAGTTTGTCTTGATGACATTATAGTGTTCAGTACATCCCTTCAGGAACATATCATTAACCTCGAAAAAGTTTTTAACAGATTACGAGAATCCAACTTTAAAATTCAGATGGACAAATCAGAGTTTTTAAAATTGGAAACTGCTTACCTTGGTCACATAATAAGCAGGGACGGTATTCAACCAAACCCAGATAAGATCAAAGTTATTGAAAATTACCCATTACCTAAAAACAGTAAAGAAATTAAAGAATTTTTAGGACTCTTAGGATATTATAGAAAGTTCATCCCCGATTTTGCTCGCTTAACGAAGCCCATGACTAAATGCTTAAAGAAAAACAATAAAATTACATTAGATTCTGAGTATACTAATTGTTTTAAAAAATGTAAAAACCTATTGACAAATGACCCCATATTGCAGTACCCCGACTTTACAAAAGACTTTGTTTTAACGACTGACGCTTCGAACGTAGCTCTAGGCGCGGTTCTTTCTCAAGGACCCATAGGTTCCGATAAGCCTATCTGTTACGCTTCTAGAACTTTAAATGACAGCGAATTAAACTATAGTACTACTGAAAAGGAACTGTTAGCTATAGTTTGGGCAACAAAATATTTTAGACCATATTTATTCGGAAGAAAATTCAAAATTTATACTGACCATAAGCCCTTACAGTGGTTAATGAGCATGAAAGAACCGAATTCCCGACTTACACGTTGGCGACTGAAACTGACCGAATATAACTTTACAGTAATTTATAAAAAAGGAAAATTAAACTTAAATGCAGATGCTCTTTCCCGTATCGAAATCCATACAAAAGAAGCACTATCTTTGATAGAAGAGATAGATGAGCTTAATTCTTTACTCGGTAATCCATCAGAAACTATTCCTGCCCCAGCTAGCTCTTCTACGGAAACAGTTCATACTAGCTTAGAAAACCCAATATTAGAAATCCCGATAATCGATGAACCACTTAATAAATTTAATAGACAAATTTATTTTGACCTTGTGACTGACCTTAAGAAACGACCTGTAGTGACTAAGCCGTTCGACACTCATACACGTACTAGTATCCAATTATCTCAACCAAATTTAGAAGAGGATGTGATAAATGCTGTTAAGGAATATATTAGTCCTAAAATTAAAACAGCTATGTTAATAAACCCTCCTTTAGCTATGTATTCAATAATACCGATCCTACAAGATAAGTTTAAGTGCTCCTCCTATAACCTTGTTTTAGTTAAGAAAGAATTAGAGAATGTTAAAGAATACTTGCGTCAACAAGATATCATCCGACACTACCATGACGGTAAAACAAACCATCGTGGTATCAACGAATGTTATTCAGCTTTGTCATACAAGTATTATTGGCCTAAAATGAGAGAACAAATAACAAAATTTATTAATGAATGTACCACTTGCGGTCAAGCCAAATACGACAGAAACCCAGTTAGACCACAATTCAATATCGTTCCACCTGCCACTAAACCATTTGAAATAGTTCATATGGATTTGTTCACAGTTCAAAATGAAAAATATGTAACTTTCATTGACGTTTTCACGAAGTATGGTCAAGCTTATCATCTTCGTGACGGCACAGCTTTAAGTGTATTACAATCTTTATTACAATACAGTACCCATCATGGTATACCTATGACTCTTATTACTGACAATGGAACCGAATTTACTAATCAGTTATTTATGGAATTTACCAGACTTCATAAAATTAACCACCATCGAATATTAGCTCATTCACCTAATGATAATGGTAACATAGAACGATTTCATTTAACCCTTTTAGAACACCTAAGACTTCTTAAACTGAAACATAAAGACGAACCAATAATAAACCTTGTGCCCTATGCTATAATAGCCTATAACAGCTCCATACATAGTTTCACAAGATGTCGCCCTTTTGATTTGTTGACTGGACATTTTGACCCTAGGGATTGGACGGATATAGATATAACGCAAAAGCTCTTGCAACAATACACTCAAATTCATAAAGATAAAATGAAACAAGTATACGATATCATTAATTCATCATCACTTGAAAATCGGACCGCATTAATAGAAAAAAGAAATAAAGATCGCGAACCTGAAAAGGAATATGCACCCCAACAATCAGTTTTTATAAAAAATCCAACTGCTAGCCGACAAAAGACTGCTCCACGATACACTCATGACACTGTACTAGCCGATTTACCAATTCATATTTATACCTCCAAAAAACGTGGCCCCATAGCCAAATCACGACTAAAACGAGTCCCTAAAACAGCTAATTTGTTACAGAATCCTCCTAGTAACAACCCTCTCAATGACTCGACCTCAGGAGATAAAACTCGAGAGTCTTAACGACGGACCAGGAATACTACCTTTCAAACTCGGACCCATGAGACTGACTACGCACTATCATACATTCATACAATATATAAATTTAGATAATATTGAGACTAATATTCATTCATTAGAGACTCAACTGCTTGACTGTAAAAATCGCATGAGTAATATAACCTATAACCTATATGAAATTCAAATTAATTACCTTACTAACAAGCTTGGCAATATTTTAAAACAACTACATTCTTTAGAGCCTAATAGAGTAAAAAGAGGTCTTATAGATAGTTTAGGTACTATGATAAAAAGTTTAACCGGTAATTTAGATCACGATGATGCGTTGAAATATAATGAGGCAATTAGAGTATTAGAAAATAATCAAATAAAATTATTATCTGAATTTAATAGTCACATTAGTCTGAGCAAGGAGTGGATGTTAAAACATGGAAACGTTATTAGACAAATAGTAGATAACCAGATTATGTTAAATAATACCTTAGAATTATTATTACAGAATAAGGCTATAAGTGACGATAGCTTAACAAAATACGCAAATTTTGCTCAACTTCTAGAATTAGTTAGTGAAAACATAGAAGATTTATCTTTAGAATTACTTAGAATAGAAAATAGTTTAGCTTTTATCCAGGCTTCTAGTACACATCATTCTATTATAGACATTGAAGTATTAGAATCTATGGTCTTAAAATTAAAAGCAATTTACTCAAAAGAGCAAATATTAGATTTAGAACTTAGGGAATATTATAATATTATTAAACCAGGGTCGTACTTTATTAATAAGCAAATAGTTTTTATATTTAAATTTCCAATTTATTCTAAAGAAACTTATGATTTTTATAAATTATCAGTAGTACCGAACAAGCACGACCAGGCTCTTATCCCACCTTTCCCTTTCCTAGCAACAATCGAGATATCATTTGTGTACATGGAGGCCGAATGCCCGAAGGTAAAGAACTGGTATCTCTGTGAGAAGGAAATTCATCATCAGATTCGCAACAGACCAGATTGTATCCAGGAATTGATCATCAATCAAGTCATACAAAAAACCTGTGAATTTACCACAGTCACCTTGACTAAAGAAGCAATGGAGAAACTCGATGACAAGCACTACGCCTTGTCCTTTCCTCAACAAACGAAAGTGCAACTAATTTGTAACCAAAAGGACTACACATCGCTACAGGGGAGTTACCTAGCTACGATTCCTGCTGGATGTCGTTTGAAATCGGAACAATTCACAATAGCAAATGATTACAACGAAATTAAAGGACAACCCCTAAAACTAATGAAAATACCCTATGACACCTTAAAGCAGTCAGCCAAAGCGACTCACATACACTTAAAATCTATTGATCTTCAAGGATTACATGATGTCCAGGACCAGCTTATGATCCAGACTCCTATCCGAATCGACGAAGTGCGAAAAGATGCCTTGTATCATACCACAATACCATTTTATACTATACTATTAGGTACAGCCGTACTCGGTATTATTTTGGCAATTCGACGTTACCTATATAAAAACAACAAGAATGTACAAAAAGAAAAGCAGCCATCGCTCGAGATCCTGAAAACATCTGGCAACCCTGAAACCATTCCGGCAACATTTTCACTGAACGTACTGAAATAGTCGCCTTTCTTAGGGGGGAGGAGTTACATAGAACTACGATATGGAAACCGTCTACGTTGAGTTTCTATAATATTATATTCAATAAAGTAATTTGTCGATTAAGCATTTACATTGTATTCCCACGACTTTTAATAATTAATATTATTTGTAAGAACGATCATTCCATATTCCCACATCGAGGTGGAATCATCGTTCATAGGGTTAATTTGTAATAAGTTTAAATCTCATTAAAGTAATTTCTTAAATCATTTCGGTTTTTTTTTTCAATCCTCTGTCTGTCGCAAACGTAATTAGCAAAAAACAATTACCAGAATGTTTACATTTAAAAAAAGACTTAAAAAAACTCCTTCGAGCCGCATTTGAACCAGCGACCTATGGATATCAGATAGCCAGCTACAGTCCACCGCTCTACCAACTGAGCTATCGAAGGTGTGACGATGTTACTAAATAATATGATATCCTATGCAAGAGTACTTTCACTTAGGTCTCATTACACGTGGCCTGTGTGTGTACACGCAGACACATGCGCTCTCATTCGTTTTTAAAACGTGTTCAGGCTGATGATACTGATACTCCAAAACTAACTGCTAACTGTTCTTTATTTAAATTTTCAAATTTTTATTTAACCAAAATGGATTAAAATAATTTGAATAATAAGTTATATAAAATGTTCATATTTTTTTGTCGCAATATTGAGCATTATTTTGTATTCTTCAAACAAGTCCCCTTCGTTGCGATGTTATATATTGCCTCATAAACAAGCTTGAGCTGGTTGAGCTCTGGGTTTATCAGTGCTGACTGCTGCGGATGAAGACTGTAAAGATGGTACTCTTACTATATAAGAAACCTCTTTTGTATTTAAAGATATAACTTTTAGCATCTTTCATTCGGAACTAATGATAAATAGTGGGAGTGTGGCTGGTTCAAAACCAGGTAACCTATCTTGTTAGGATCGTTGTCTCGAGAATCTTCATTTGAGCTATAATCACTTCCATATATAAGTGTAATATTAAAAATATTTCCCAGAGGTCGAGGGTTTGAAATGGAACAGGTATCGGTTTATTTTTCATTCAATATATTTTTTTAAATTAATAAAAATGATCAGTTTCGGAATAAATTTTAAGTATTAATGTACCTACACGTATACATGCTGATATATACATCCTTATAGATATTTTCAAATATTTAATAATAAGAAACTAAAACAAGCAAGGCGTTATTAGAACTAGTGATCGCCCAACGGCCGATATTCGAACCTTATGTAATCTTGTTTTAATTATTATGAGGGTTTCAAATAATTTGTTTTTGTTATTTATTCCGTTACGCCAAGCGGCGATCAACTCTGTGACACTATTTACATAGAGTTATTATGCATAGAGTTATTATACATATTATAAAATGTGTCTATCGAAAAAAAGATAAAGCGAATGAGGTTTCTCTTTCTTGCATGTGTGAATAGACAAAGAGAAGTGTCGATCTCTCATCTTGCCTCTTTTATTAATTGTCAGACACTGACACTCGTAGGTCTGCCTATGGCTCCTCTATTGACATCTGACGAATAAACTTTATTCGAGCGTTATATAAACACGAACAAAAAAAAACAAAATAAACCATAAAATAAACTAACCAAAAATATCTTAGAAATATTATATAAACAAACAAAAAACAACATTACATTAAATGAAATAGTAAAGTAATAATAAAAACAATAACTAAACTAAATACTCTTGACATGCACAACACACGTCCCCCCACCCTCTCGCCCCGTATGCAATACGCGCGCGAGTTGTCAGCGCTGAAAAACCGGTTTTAGAGGACGAGTGGAAGGCGACGCGGTGTGATGTAAGGTGCATTAGCATCAATTTTAATGACAAATTAAGAAAGTTTTTAATTTTATACGGATAACTGTGTTATATAGTATACAACGCCGAATGGGCGTTCAGTTCAACATGTGCTGTTTGTTCGGGATGATTCGTACAAAAAGTGCTGATTTTCAGCTGCAACCCGGTATGTTAAGTGACGTAGGCGCGTGTACAAAATTTATTACTGAAGCAATATTACTGAAGACTGCAACATTTAACTATATCACAATACTTGTACATACATGTTATTTGCATATTAAACAAACAAAATATATATATAATAATTAAAATCAAAATAAGGAAAATTGTGTATATTCTAAATAATATAATTATAATAATCATCTAAAAAAGTAAAAGACTGTACCAAACATATTATATTCATTTTAGATTCACTGGAATCTGTGATTTCATTACAAGTAACTATGAAGAAAGTAACATACCGACTCCCCCCCCGGACCGCCAAGTTATAGTGACCGTAAGAACTGAGGTGATTCATTTAAATATATATATATATGTCAGGCCCGAAGACCGAAAACGCTCAGTGGACGGAAAAAACGGCCACATCGCGTTCTGGCTGCCTTCAAATGCACAGAACGCGTTCTGGCTACTTTTAAAAACTCGCAACGCGTTTTGGTAATTGTCGAACGGCCAGAACGCGTTTTGTCATTTGTCAAGCGCTCAGAACGCATTCTCGATATTTCACTCGTGTTACTTACCACTCTCTACCTGCCTTCAATAAAATTCAATTTTGTACTAATAAAACAAATGAATTTTGATTGATATTCAACACGTCACGGAGTAAACTTAAATTTATTATCTGTTGTCACAACTTTGTATTATCTCTTGTCACAAAGTTTTAGATAATTTATTCAAGTGTTATTTTAAATAAAATATCAATTTTTAATTTGTGGTATTATAAACATATATATATATATATATATATATATATATATATATATATATATATATATATATAATTTGGTTAGGTTATGTTAGGTTGTATAGATTATATTTAGGATAGTATAAAGAATATGATAATAAAAGATATTATTAATAAATGTAAAATTTAGATAATTTATTCAAGTGTTATTTTAAATAAAATATCAAATTTTAATTTGTGATATTATATACATCTATATAATTTGGTTAGGTTATGTTAGGTTGTATAGATTATATTTAGGATAGTATAAAGAATATGATAATAAAAGATATTATTAATAAATGTAAAATTTAGATAATTAATTCAAGTGTTATTTTAAATAAAATATCAATTTTTAGTTTGTGGTATTATTATACGAGTAAAATATCAAGAATGCGTTCTGAGCGCTTGACAAATGACAAAACGCGTTCTGGCCGTTCGACAATTACCAAAACGCGTTGCGAGCGTTTAAAAGTAGCCAGAACGCGTTCTGTGCATTTGAAGGCAGCCAGAACGCGATGTGGCCGTTTTTTCCGTCCACTGAGCGTTTTCGGTCTTCGGGCCTAACATATATATACACACACACACACACACACAAACATACATATACCTACATATATACATACACATATACATACATATACATATACACGTATACAGGGTTATTTGTAATTAGTTGACCACCTCTTGCAGGCAGCCTCTCTTCATCAATCCCAACAACATTTGTTCTACGACTTTTTAAAATTAATAGTTTTAAAAATTTTGTTTTTCCCATACAAAATTTATTTACTGCCTCTGAACGTGCATTTAACAACCTCGCAACCTTGAGCAAAGAGAGGCCACGCACCTTGCGTAGGCAAAATACGTGCCAAGGACACGTGCAGCGGGGCGCGGGGTGGCGGGTGGCGGAGTGATGCAGCGGCGGCGATGCACGTTTGAACTTGACCTCAGTCGTTTGTCAAGGTCGATTAGATAAACGTGTGCCGCGCGACCCGCTGGATCCCGTTGTTCGGTAACCGGTTTCGATTAGTGAAAACAGTACTGTGATGCCGTAACACAAATATTGAGTACACCAAGATGGTGCGAGTCCTGGCTAAGTGTGGTAAGACGAGTCGGTGAACAGTTGATTTTTAGGTGTGGTCTTTGTGTTGGATATGTAGGGGACTATTTTGCACCGGTATCGACGAGATATAAATTTAAGAGGTAATTTGTAAAAATTGAATCCTTTTGTAAATAACACATTGTATTATTGTAAGTAATCTGATTCTACCTTGATTAATTGTTAACAATTTTATACATCATAAGTTTAAAATTTTAATATCAATACGACGATTGGGTAATTATTACATACTATTTGAAATAAAACAAAAAAATAATAATAAGTTATAATAGTATTACGTGCGTTTTACCTTACAAATTACTCGCAGAGCTAGACTGACTTACAAAATACAGAGTAATAAATAACCGAGAAAGCAATTTTTTTTTGTTTCCTTTGTTGTGAGTTATTTATCAAGATTTTTGAAAAGTCGTAAAACAAATGTTGTTAGGATTGATGTAGAGAGGCTGCCTGCAAGAGGTGGTCAACTAATTACAAATAACCCTGTATATATATACACACATATAACTATTAATCTAAAATCTATAACTTTTAATCTAAAATGTTTTTTTTTTTAATGTTTTTGAATATTAAATAGATATTGTTTATATTTTAACTTAAAATTATTTATTGATTTCAGGTCGCGTAATGGTGGTGGCAGATCGTTCCAGTACTTGGTAGCCATATATTTAAAACTACCACGGAATGATGCAGTACTGTAACGGTGTAATTTTAGTTTGTATGCGGTATTTCTTCTTGCATATTCAATATTATCTTCATGTACCCAGCGAAGCTTACTATAAATGTAGGGAGGTATTTAAAACTTTATGACTCCAAAAAGCATAGTCGGGCGCAAGCGTTTTGAACTCTTTGAATAATATTTTTAGAAATTACAAGCAGCCTGGGACCTATTACCGTGACACAATAATTTCATTTTGACAAGACTAGGGACTCACAAAGTGTGATTCAGGACTTAATGAATCACGAACGCGGTACAGAATCTTAAGTCTATAAAAGCAGTTGCTTGCGGTATTAAGTATGTGCTTCTCGAAACGCAACTGTTAGTCCATTAAAATACCAAGATTTCTTGCTTCCGTAACGCGTTCGATATTCTCTCCCTTGATCGTAATGATGGGATTCTTGTTAACTATATTATTATTTGATTTCCGAACATCATGTACTTAAATTTGGAAGCGTTATGGACTAGGTAATGAGACTTAGACCAACTGCCTAAATGATCCAGATCGCTATTTAATTTTTTGATAGCATCACCCGTTTCCTCCGGTTTAAACGATATGTACATTCTCACGTAGTTTTTCGGCAGATTGTCTGCGATTGTTTAGGTAGCTTGAAAACCAATTTACCATACATTGATCAAATCCGTAGTAATATAATTTAGATAATAATAAGGGGATATTTATTGTTTCAAATGCTCGAGAGTAGTCTAGTAAAACCAGAATTGTTCCTTTCCCAGTGTCCTGGGCAGTGAGAATGTCATCCTTAACGAGTTAAAGCTATGCAGGTACTTCTTTGCTTTCTAAACCCAGATTGATTATCTGGTAGAATATTATTTGTTTCCAAAAATGTACTTAGCTGTCTGCATACTACCTTCTCTAGAACTTTAAAATACAGGTATGTATAGGGTAGGGTTTTTTGTTTTAGGTCTAATTAAAGCTTGCCGCCAGAAGTCGGGAAACGTATTGGTTAATATTGATTTATATAATAATTATATTGATTTATATAATATAATAATAATATTTGTAATGACAGAGAGAGTGGATGGCAAAGTAATGTTAATCATTTCTAAGGATACATCATCTATACCTATAGCATTTGATTTCAAGGTTTGTAAGATTTTAGATAGGTTTGTAAAATTTTTAGAAACAGTATATATATATATTTTTTTGTCTGGAATCCTCATGGATACACACCTCCATCCAGGGGAAGATGGAAGCGGTTATGTGAGACTTACTTACTAAACCAACACCTCGCCATCATAGAGGAGCGCTACGGGAATGCTTGCTCACACATCCGCGTTGCTCCGACGGCCGCGTGAGCTGCCATCACCCCCATGGAGGGACGCGTCCGGTTGACTTGGATGCGCCCCACTCCGGTGGCTGGCTTGAAAGATCGTGAAGGGCTCCCCTGCCCTCCACCCAAGCCGACCGAGCCAGATCAAGACACCACCCCACAGAAGAAGGTGTCCCGATCCGACTCACCCTCCCGAGCCGGACCTGGTCCGAAAACGGCCCCGGTCCGAACCCAAAGCCGCCACCACCGGTTTGTGTACGCCGCGGGTGACCCTCCGAAGAAGACCACCCCGACGTACGGGGACGGAAGAAGTACGCAAATCTGCGACGCATTTAAACTGCCCTCTGCAGACGACGCAGGAGATGCGACCTCGACCGACCCGCCATCCCGCTAAAGGAGCCCTCCCTAGGGGAAGAGCTTCGCAGCCAACTCGCCCGGACTAATCATCGTCATCGTCAATCATCTATTGTACCTGACGATGACTATTTCGGGCCACCACCCTATCAGTGCAAACGGCCTCCCCCTCAGCAAGGAAGAGACCGTCGCGTACCCCCCACACAACCACGGGACCGCTCCACAGTCTACTCTGCGCACAGAGAAGTACCAGGGGCGACCCCGCAGCTGACCCCGTTAGAGAGGGCCGACGCCCTCCCACCCTCACTGCCCAGACCAAAAGGCCCGAGCCCACCCCGCAGGCAGACCACCCCGAAAGGCAGCCTGCCCGTCAGCTAGCCATGGATCGGAACAAACCCCCATGACCGACTCCATCCGCGCCGGGTATTAGCCAACGGGAGAACCCGAAAGGTTCTCTGTAACCGTTGTTACCCAGGGACGAGGTTACCAGCACCACGAGGAGGTTCCCGGCGTTCACTCCCCAAGAATTAATATATAGATTAACCTTACTTAAATTATCATAAACACTTCTGCATCTGACAACAAAGAAAAACGATATCCCTTAGAGTTATAGAATAAAAAAAACACAGTTAGAATTGGGAGATCTTTCATTAGCTTTGATTCCATATCGAAACTTTGTCTTGAGTATATATCATTTTAATGTGATAAACTTTATAAGATACTGTTTAATTTAAAGGTCTTCATAAACATAAAATTCATAGTATTTAAGGAGTGAAGAAAGCTTGAATAACAAACATGTGTTTAGTTTATTTCTTTTTAATAAATAAGGAATTTTATGTTACGTTATTTGCTAATATCCAGTTATTAGGCCAAACAAGGTTAAATAATAAATATTCTAAATGTAAACAATATCAATAATGGCATATCAGAATAAAAAAAAATCCATTACTGTGTAGATAAAATAATACAAATACAAGAAATGTTAATAAGATTGTTCGATATTTTTTTACATCTACCTTTCTGTATGGTCTTTTCATTCTTCGTAACAATACTATTTTTAATCTGATATTCAATTAGTTTTAGTAGTAAAAGTGTTAAACTTATTTTGTTTACATGAACTCAATTTCAATTCAAATAGCGGTTATTTAGCTAAACGTATTCTACATATTCCATTTAACTCATGACCGCTTAGAAATATTTTCAGATACATAAGAATAGGATGAGAAGCGAAAATTGTTCACTCCTAGTTGTAGGTATTATATATACAAACACATTTTTAATAACACTGAAATATATAAAATCTAATAAAGTATGTTTTTTAATAAGGACAGAATTTTATTAGTGCTTTCAATATATCCATGAAAAGTAATTCATTATCACAGAACAAGGATAATTCTAATTCACAGAAACACTTATGAAGTCATTCTAATAATTAATTTGCTGACACAAAAATTTTGTGACACTTTAAAACGTTACCATTGTTTAAGATGTTTGGAAAATGATCCCTAATTAGTAATTGTGTATTAGTGTAAAGAACCGCCTTACTTTGTAACATGCATGTTTAGAACCGAGCATGTTGAGAAACACATCACGTCGCGTTCAAATGCTTATTAGGAAATGTAACATAATATTTTGTTTTGTTTTTATCTGTATATATGTATGGAGAATAGTTACTTTATGTCATTATTTTTAGGCTCTACGTTATCTATTTACGCTACGCTCTCTTATTTCTAAGAATTGTTTTATCACCGAAAAAAACGCAATATTCTGAAAACAAATATATTTTAGTCATAAAAAACAGAATTATCTTATTATAAATTAAATCGTTAGAAAGTATACTAATTTTAATCTCCGACTAAAAAGAGGGGTGTTAGAAGTTTGACCTGTCGATATGTGTATCTGTGTGTACACAGATATCTTTGACAAATTTGCGGCCAAACACGCGTACGGATTTGAATGTGGTATTTTTTAATCGAAAGCTATGTTTGTCGAGATGGTTCTTATTAATGTTTGGTCGAAATAGAAATAGTCGTCTCAAAGATATTGACGTTTTATTCGTGCGGGGGAGAGGTTCTTATGCAATAATTAGCTGTTCCCAGAGGCTTCGCCCGTGCTATATAGGAAAAAAAAACCTTGTTATGAAGGCCAAAATGTTTTTAAACTTACTTACTCAGGTAAAGTACTTTATTAGAGATAGCTGTTGAACGTGACTGCGCCCACGTAGACTATAAAAAATATATTTATATGGCTTATGATTGTAGTCATAAAGAATCACGGGCAACAGCTAGTGATAATATAAATCCCTTTATCAGTGTTATGAGTAATTGTAAATGAATTTAACTCTAAATATTTATATTTATTAATATTCGTATATATGAAACCTACCTATCTACCTACCCATATGAAAAAGTCTTGAATCATGTTACTAATACATTTATAATTTATTACATTGTCGAAACTTTCACGGATCCTTATTTTATTAAATATAATATATTTTTTTCTCGTATTAAATATTACCTTTGTACATCAGAGGGATAATGTAGGTAATTCTAAAGGTTTTTACCTTTTTATAATTATATATTTATATATTTTATTAAATCGGTCCAGTAATTTCGGAGACTATTCAATTCAAACAAACAATTAAATCTTTCCTCTTTATAATATTAGTGATGATGATGATGATTATAAAATATAGCCAATGTTCATCAGGGATAATGTAGGATTCTAATGCTAAAAGATTTTTTTATATCGGTCCTGTAGTTTTGGAACCTATTCAATTCAAACAAACAAACAAATCTTTCCTCTTTATAATATTAGGATAGATTAATAGAATTACTTAAACAATTGCAAATTTTGTGTGTCTGTAGGTTCATTTAGTACAATTCGGAAACCAGTAACATAACTTTAAAAAGCAAAAAAAAAAAATTAAAACAAAAAGACCTCACAAAAGAATAAAAATAATATTATTATGTACTTATTGAATTCGTTAAGTAGGGGTACTGTTTAATAAAGGAAGAAATAAAAATGCAAGTAAGTTAACGAGGCAAATAAAGAAATTACGATATCGAATCGTACAGTGTAAGTCCTCAATGATTAACTTCGTAATATATACACTATCTACAACGTACGTACAAAGGTCCCCCGACGCAACGACTTCAATAAGTACATAATAATATTATTTTTATTCTTTTTAGAGGTCTTTTTATATCGGGTACTTTTTAAATTTTTATTTTATTTTTTTTTCTTTAATCAACTTCCAATTACCAAATAAACGTAAGATAACAGAGTCTATGATCTATGTTATTAACATTTTATAGGTGACGTAATTAAAGAGATGATAATAAAAACTTAACAAAAACCTATAAAAGCCAAACTCGTTTATGGAATACTAATAAAAAAACTCCTTCGAGCCGGAATTGAACCAGCGACCTATGGATATCAGTTGGCCAGTTACAGTCCACTGCTCTACCAACTGAGCTATTGAAGGTATAAGAATTATACTAAATGACACTATCATAAATAACAAGCATAATTTCACCGTGATGTATGTTACTCACTCACTCCTACTACATACAGCAATCGATAACGGCATGGGTTATAGTATAGTATGGTCTGTTAAAGCGATTCTTTTCAAATTACATTTACAGTTCACATTTGGACATATATTATTCAAATCAAAATTTTATTTATTGTTTTTTGATATACATTTTTTAAAATAAACGTTTATTAAAAGTCGTCAACGTTTTTATCGAATAATTTCACAAAATTTTAATATACAATTATAACAATTTAATGATTTTTTGTAAATAAAAAGAAATTTTATTAATTAAATATATCGGCGCGAAGGCTTTAAACAACATCATTCTCGACGAAAGAAGAACATTAGATTATAATTTATTAGTTTAACTGGTTATTATCTGTAACAGAATCAATTTATAATGAGATGTAATTTATAAACATTGTTAAAAGTCCGAGAGTTAGTCTTGCTCGAGTCGTCGGGCTGCGGGGATCTCCACAAAGATACTGTTTCGCTGTCCGTTGAATAAACGAAACTATAATTATTTGTGCAGTTTCATTTTGTAAACCTCATTATGAATCACCATCACGAAGACTACAACGGAGTGACGGCAGCAATACTGACGTCACACCCTTTAAAAACATTAACGGAGGTCTTCTCTCCGACAAATATATTGTTATTAAAATATAAGTCTACTCGGCCCTATGTTTTATATTATATTTAGACCTACAATATAATTGGCGATAATATACAACAATTATTTAAAAAACTTTTCGTTTTTATAGTTTAAAGTTAAAAACGTGATTATTAACTTTCCTCTTAGATAGGTCCGTTAGATCTTAACTGTTAACTTAACATACACAATGTATGTTATTAATAACTCTTCGTTGCGAAAACAAAAGAAAAAAAATGTATTAAAGTACCTAGTACGTAGTAGTACAATGTAAATAATGAATAGTACAATGATGAACCTCACATTAGAATTAAATATCAAATATTAAGGCCTTATCTTTTTTCATTGTATCATAATAAATACTCACAACTCCTATAAATATACTAAAATTTATTTTAAAATAATAAAAAAATATTACAGTAGCGTACGGATTATAAACCATTAATTCTAGATAAAACGGTTTGTTCTATAAATAACCTTTATATTCAATTTAAACTTTAAGTTTATTTAACTTGATCGTCTTTACAAGTTTTAAAATATTTAAGCATCTATTATACATTCCCAGTATTGTAGTCAACACAACTCGGAGTTCATACTAATATATCACGATGGGCTGCCGACTGCCGTCGAAGCGGGAATTTACTGCCTCGTAAAGTAGCACCAGTTGAATTTTGTAGGTAGGTACGTGAGAAACAAACGAGGTTACATATCTGTGAACTACATAGATTCGCGAAATTATTGCATCATATTATTCAAAATTAAAATTCTCTATATTTTTTAATGAAAACCATTCAAAATCACTTAATTATAACGTTGGTTTATTTCAGGGCTGTTGTATTTCTCCTATTATATTTAATATAGTTATTAATATTTTAATAGACAAATTAATTAGAAATGAAAAAAAAAAAAAGGTTATCGGTTTAAGTTCAACAACAAATACACAGAATCCATACTAGCTTTTGCAGATGATCTCGCGATACTGACACGTAATCCGAAACAATGTCAGGTACTTTTAAATGTAGTTGAGGATTTCTATACGTGGACGGGCGGGTTGAGGACAAAACCAAGTAAATGCTTTATTCTGTGTCTAGGTAGACGGAATACCAAATATACCTCTTACGATCCGGGTCTTATAATAGGCGGTCAGTACGTTAGTACGGTTACGGAAGCAGCTCCGTTTAAATTTTTAGGTAAAAAAATTGATTACCAAGGCTCCATCATTGGATCTAATTCAAGTATATCGTAAGTAAGTACAAAATCAAGTACTCCATCGTTGGATGTAATTGTCGATAGCTTTTTAAATGATCTCAAAAAGGTAGACAACCAACCAATAAGTAACGTCAAAAAAGCTTGGATTTACGATAATTTTTTAACATCACGTCTAAATTGGCCTTTCCTCGTTTATGATATTAATAAAACCCTTTTGTCAAAGTTAGGTACAAGAGTCATAAAGACATTGAAGTTATGGCTCGGGTTAGCGCACTCAGCGGACTCTTCAACCTTGTTTAGAGACCGAAACAATTATGGATTAAAATTAAAGAAACCATCGGAGCTCTACAAACATCTAAGAGTTACCAAAAGACATATCATCGAAAAATCTAAAGATGATACTGTAACTTCCCTCCCAAAAGACAAAGTTGCCTCAGAGCTCGAGTCACGACTTCACTTCCATAAAAAAATTATGATAGGTGCTCAAACGAATAAAGTAGGGCTAGGATCAAGTAGGAAAGTTCAAAACATAGACATAACAAAATCTTTTATTCGACAAGACGAAAACGATAACTACCGACTCCATGCGATGAGCTTAGAAATTCAAAACGAATGGGTGACCATAGGAGATTTTTGTATTCAACTAGCTTTGAAGTGGCGCACCTTAATTTATGATTGGTCCCCAGCATTATTAAAATTATATCTTAATGTATTCCAAATGACTCTCCCAGATCAAAGTAATATAGTAGGATTGGGCAAAGCCACAGAAAAATCTAGCAACATCTGTGGGGAGGCAATAGGAACCACGAAACACCTATTAGTAGGGTGTAGGATACTTCTAGATAAAGGTCAACACTCGCGTCGCCACGACAAGATATTAGAAATTATACGGGAAGCGGTTAGTCTTTCAGTAGCAAGAGCGCGGAAGGGTATAACAACCACCAAACGATCTGTAGAATTGGTAAAAGAAGGCTCCACCAAAAAATCAAAAGCGAAGTCTTATTCAATTTTAGGCGCGGCTCCTGATTGGACTCTTATGATGGACACGTATGAAAAGCATTACAAAATCCCTGGGGATGTTGGTGTTTCGTCATCCAGACCGGACTTATTCCTGTATTGTGAATCCATGGAATTCTAAGAAGCTTCGTCTTATCATGAATTATTGAAGATTAACGAAACTTATATTACAATGATAACTTTGGGTTATTTTTCTTGTGTTATTTTCTGTAAATCAATGGAAATAATAGATAAAACTAATGACTGAAGTTTGGTACTCAAATGCTACTCTTTCAGTTTGTATCTGTGACTTCTCTCCCATAACTTCTCTTTCAGTTTGTATCTGTATCACATAGCACATCACATAGTACATGTATTATCTAGTATGTATATCATACATTTGTTATTTTATTATTTTTAAGATTGGCCGTGCAATTGAAAATAGCATGTGTCACGTCAGCATGAATTTAACGCAAAGAATATTTCATACAATGTTTTTTTATGACTTTCAATATCATTTAACAAATTTCAGTGTGACCCTCGTACCAGGTTTTATCAAATCGTTAATGTAAGGAAGAAATAGAGTTACTTAAAGAATGGATCTCTGAAAATTTCCTATATTTTTGAAAACCTTTGGCTTAGATAGAAATCAATTACACCACCTTTCAGTACATATACAGGGCTATACCCTACACCGAAAACATGCTTACAATTTACATTCAAGACATTGTCATATAAATTATCATAAAATAATAAAAATAATATTAAATTAAGGATAAAAAAATAAGACAAATAGTAATTGCGACACCTATAACAGTTGACTACTCTTCTCCTTTCGTTAGAATATATGACTATGACTCCAGCGCTGGTATTCAGTGGCCGCCGTGCCGTAAGAATGCATGCTGTACTCATTTTAGGCAAGGCATGCAGACAAGAACAGGCAGCTTGTACATGCGGTTATTGATATGAAGCACTGTTGGTATCTTTGGGATGGATGATCAAATTCCAGCCAGCTAGAAGTATTGGAATCGATTGACAGAAGAGCCATTGATTGTCGGTGAAACCATCCTTACTAAGTTTGAAATCCAGAGCTAAGCTATATTCCCTCAAGATCGCCAGTATGTTGGACTTTTATGGAATACATCTGTACAATGACAATACTATACAGTATTATGGACCTGCATAAATTCATTACCCCCTCTATTTTCCATCGACAAATAAAAAAATATAATACAATACAGTTCCGAACTGTATTGTACACACAATAACAACCGCAATTTTAGAGAAAATAACAGACATTTTCACATTTGCTAATAATATCGTATAATAAAATTATATGATTTAAAAATACTAAATTAATTTAATAAACATTTAACTAAACTATCTCTATGGCAATACAATAAATAACATACATATTTAAGAAACTCTTACATTTTCTGCCATTTTGCTACATTGTGAGTTTATTTATTAAAACATCACCCAGAAGTCAATCAAACATATATATACCCAATTAGACGATATTTAGTCACATTTACGATATAAGATATCGTTACTAAAGTTTTTTTGTTCATTTCCACAGGAAAAAACACATAATAATAACGATTACAAATTAGAAAGAAGCAGGATGGTTCTAAAAAGTTATAATGTTTTATATCATGTTACTTGTAGTCCTACGTAGGCTGATGTGTTTAAACTGGCAAAATCAAGAGACCCTAAACCAACACACACTCGAAAACAAACTTGTCACTAGTTTAATGAACCAAGAGAGGGTATATCGCGTCCAATCCCTGTAGGAACCTTTGTCTATTATTAGTCTATGTCATATATGTCCCACAGCTTCACAAAGACATCCATTCCAATTATGCGAGATATGAGGAGTTTAACCTACGATGGGTTATAAAGAGTTGCATTTTATTTTATTTATTTGTTTATATGCTTTAATATCAGTGATAACTTCTATAAATAAAATTAAAATATCATTTTGATACAATACTTATCGAAACAAGCTCTTTTATAAAGAAAATGATTGGTGAATATATCAAAGAATTTATTTGAACATTCCCATCACGAAATGCAAAACCTTTTTTTGATCTTACATCATATTCCGAACCTGCCAATTGAAAGATTGGCGTTGATGCTATTAGTGCAGATGTCACAACAGAAATACATCATCTGTGAAAATAGATGATGTATTTCTGTTGTATTCAACTGTTTAGCTATCATGGTTCATGGATAATAGCCTAGAGACAGACAGACAGACAGATGAATAGAAAAACAGTCAAGTCTTAGTAATAGGCTTCAATTTTATCCTTTGGGTACGGAACACAGCATTAATAATAAAAAAACAGCATTAAAATAAATTATAAATAAGTTATGAATACTAAAATATACTAACAAATTTATTTATCTAGGAAAGCAAATCACATGACAAGAAGAACAACTACTCAGAAATCGAGAGTTGAATATTACTCACCTGGAACAAATACTGGAACCAAAAAGATTTTTTTAAAAGTAATATGCCGATAAAACTAAAGACTAAAGTTTTGACAAGTTGTCTTTTACCTTGCTTTATCTATGCATGCCAGACCTGGAAGCACAAAACTAAAACAAAATGGAAAAATATCACTTGTCAAAGGGATCTAGAAAGAAGCATGCTAAACATAAAGAAACACCAGAAAATACGACATTCTAAAATAAGGGCCATAACTAAAGCCACAGATGCGCTTAACTATACATTAAAACTGAAGTGGAAGTGGGTGGGTCATATAGCGAGATTGATAGATAACAGATGCACAAAAAGTGAGACACTATGGAAAGGATCATGTGGAAAAAGTCAAAGAGGAAGACCATTTACAAGATTGGCAGACGATATAAGAAAAGCAACAGGTCCGAGCTGGATACAGACAGCGCAAAACAGAGAAACCTGGGCTTCTTTAGAGGAGGCCCGCAGAAGGGTTCTTGTAGATAAGAAAGATAGTCAATTAATCCAAAATCAAGTATAAAACAAGTAATAAAATTAGTAAATTAAGCAAATTTAAAACTGTAACTGTTTTATCCCACTTGAAATTAAAAGGCTTTTTTATTATTATTTTTTATTAAAATAAATTATATAAAACTCATGAGCATGTAATACAACACACAATGTACCTTTAAATCATAGATAGATCTCATTAGTAATAAAAGAATATACTTACACAAATTAATATTATACACATAAGTCATAACTAAACGTCCGATAAGAATTAAGTAAAATAATTAAACACATATTTATTTTATTTATCAACCTTTATTCGTGTATCATATTTATAAATAAACAATCTAAAAAGTTGTATGTGTAATAGGCGTAAGTATATATTGTAGATGCTCAGAAAGAACTAAGTTTATCTTTAGAGAAACTTCCCCCTTAAAGGAAGATTGTCGTTTGGTTTCCGGGCGGCTGTTCCAGAGTTTAATTAGTGGACTGTGATAGAACTTGTGAGAAAACTGGTATGGTATGAAGGGGTTAACTGTTTGAAAATTGAGGTGGAGCGAAGATGAAAGTCATGAGTATTGATAATTTAGAGTTGTGAATGTTTGACGGAAATATCTGGAAGACTTTTGCTTTCGTATAAAAAGTCATTTTAGCTTTGAAAGGTAACGTGATATGTGATCATATTTGCTAAGAGCAAAAACAAGGCAGATGTAGTAGTTGAGAAGACGATTCAATTTTTTTAAGTTGCACTCAGACATGTTAGACATCAGAATCAGCAGACATCAGAATTCGCTATTCTGACAAAGTATCGTACATAAAAAAAGGTTGAGAACTAATTTAGTTTCCTGGACATGAACATTAATAATATTGAAAAGAGAGAAACAAGAATGTCATAATCAATAGAGTTAAGAAAAAGAAAGATTGATAAGGTTGATAAGGACTAAAATGGTTAACTGTAAATAATCATAAAATAATAGTTATAATAGATGGCGGTATCTATTATAACTATTATTTTATGATTATTTTTACTCTTTACGTTCAACACACTTAGCACATTTATTATTTTATAAATATAATAATATAGTCTTCAACTCAGCACCACCTCTTTAATTCAAAGACGGTTTATCATCAATATATTATTATTAATATTAGACTGTTTGTGACGCATAATATTCTCATAAGAAACACATCAGTACCTCAAAGAAACAGTCAAATGTTGATGCTTCAGCAAATTGTACACAATCCATTTTAAAAATAATAACTTTAGTCGTCTTAACATGTTTGGATCGTCACTATAAAACAAGTAAAATTATTCTTCATAATTGTTTTTACTGTTTCGAGTTGTTGTTCGACCTATAGCAAAACCGACCTTGCAAAGATCAGGAAACCAATACTCAATTTTTCACCCAAAATTCGTACTTCTTTTCTTTCTTACTTCTTCTTTTTCAGGCAATCGATGTATTTTAAATATTATAAATTATATTTTATAATTTCATCTTCATGTTTTAAATGAATGAATTTATTTATTAGTTTCCATAGCAAGTCCATAAAATCGTACTGTCCGGTATATATCCGGTATACTACATTTCATTATTTAATTTTAAAATACTAATACTAATACGATAATTTTATTTTTATTTTATCTAAATTATATTCCTGTCATTTTGATTACTTAGTATTTCTATAGTAAACAACTGCCAATCCACTCGAAACGTTTCTTTTCAGGTGATAATAACATAATAAATAATAATAGATAAATGGTGCGTTATTATTTTTAATTTCTAGATGGTATCAAAACGTATCAATATCAAAACTAACCAAGTAACCTTCGTTTATACAAGGCTATTAATATACCAAGCATAAAAAAGATGAATATTTTTTTAATCAAATATTATAATTTATTTTATTATAGCCTTATTAGGGATTATAAGTTTTAACAGTATATAATTTATATATTAATGTATCAAATATAAAGCCAATAGTAGTATTAATATTTCTATAAAAATAGTATTTATTTCTTTAAAGATGTAATTGATATATTTAAGAATAACAATTGATCATTGTAAATTTATTTTGTTTACGAGAGACTCGTGAAGGCGACGGATGGCCGAGTTGTTACCGACTTTAAATATTATAAATTATAAGCTTACATATTATCATATTAAAAGCTTGTAGAAGGTATTATGAAATGTTTCGCAAAATTATTAATTATCTAAGAAAATGGATTGTGATTTGACATTGAGACAACTTTAAAAATAAAGTCGGCATGTTAAGACATTCTTTTGCGAACTATTGTCGAGAGTGCTTGTAAATGTAAATAAAGATCAATTATACTTGAAAGTGTTCTTATTTCTCTTTAGTAATTATTAAATATAATTCGCTATTAAGGACAATATATAACGATACAAGTAAAGTATTGGTGAGAACTATGGGGATTGAGTGAAGTGAATTGTTCTGTTCGATTGTATTAGAGGACTATCCAAAAATAGAAAACTAGTTACACAAGCTAAAAAGAAAAAGAATAAATTCAAGCCACTGGAGTCGTATCAAGGGTAGAAAATAACAAGCATGAATGGTTTAGTTACTGCGATAAGTAATATATAAAGTATGTAGTAGGTATAATGGCATTACTCTCGATCTGACATATTTAGCTACTGAATATTGCAATATGAAAAACAATTTCATTATTAAAAAAAAATAGAAAGTATTTATTTAACACTAACTAATAGTGTCAAATAAAGAACATTATAATACATTACTTAAGCTGCTAGATAATGATATAAAAGTAAAAGAATTTTGAGTTTAGGTTTCATAATACAATTTTTTTTTTCATATTTCTCTTCGATCTAAGAGGCTTGCTATCTGATATATTAACGCTGTGATGTGGAACTGAGCATGTTGCATGACTTGGAATACGTGGACTACTGGCTGCTCTGCAGGAAATTGACTTTAATTCATGCTGCCCGTTGAGATCAATAAGAAAGATATCACCATTTCTTATCTAACTTTTAGTGAAACCGAACTTCATGCCGTTCCTTAGTCAGAATAACAGTAACCGTAATTCAATTTCTTTTCAGGAGGTTTCGGCAAACCAATACTATTTCTCAATAATAGATCCCGGAAGTTAACAAGAATACGCCTCGGTTTATCATTCTGCCTTTGATCTTTACGATAGCAGCTGCTTAATGCATCATCACTGAGCTCATGCCGTTTTAGGTGTTCTGACTGAACCTTGGATACACAGTAGAGACATTTTCTTTATTTGCTTCAGAAACACCAATAAACATCCATACTTTTTTCATGTCATAAAATGAATATAATAAAATGGGATTTATATAATTCAGCAAAAGTAATTAATAATTAATAAGTGTATAATATTAAATCCTTAACATGTCAAATTTATATCAAAAAAATCAATTAAAATAACAATAAATTAATTTGAATATAAGAATATGTCTTACTTTTAAAGTACACCAACTCTATTACACGCCATCATCAAAAAACTCCTGCAACGAGTAATAACATTAATTCATTAAATACTTTTTAAGTTTATTTTTAAAATGGATTTCTTTATCTAAAATTTGTATACACATTGAGTGTGGACTATATGTGATGCCTACCATTTTTAGCTTTGAAGTCGTTGGCTCTAGTTTATTTTCCCTTTTCCTTAAGTTTTCGCGTTGTGAGTACCGAGGAAACCAATCCATATTATTGTTCACAAGTGAGTATGCTTCCAATATGTACAAGGATGTTAATGTTAGAATAATATGTTGAATAAAATAGTTTCTACAGCTAGTCATTTAGTCTGTTAGCAAGAATACGAATGCACTTTTTTTGTAATTTAAAAACTTTACCGACGTCGGAGCTGTTTCCCCACAGCACTAAGCCGTAGCGTAACCAAGCGTTTGCGTAAGCGTAATAAGCGCACATTGTTGTTTTAAGTCCGTAAGTTTTTTAAGTTTTAAAAGGGCATATGTAAAATTAGACAGCTTATGGACCACTTTCTCAATATGCCCTTTCCAATTTAAATGAGAGTCTATATTAATACCTAGCAAGCAAAAAGAGTTAACGCTTTCCAAATCAATATTTTGATATTGGTAATTAATAGTTAAAGGACCTTTTTGGTATCGTATAAATTGCAAAATTTTAGTTTTTTCAAAATTTATCTGGAGGTTGTGCTTAGAGAGCTAATTAGTTATTATATTAAGATATTTAGTTAATATTTGATCCAATTATTTGTACTCTGGGCAAGAGAGAATTAACGAAATGTCACCAGAAAAGATAATGCATGGGACATCAGATATATTAGGGAGATCGTTTATATAAACCACAAATAGAAAACAGCCCAAAACGCTTCCTTGTGGTATGGATTGCTTTAAAATTATCTTTTGCGATCTAACTGTCACTATGACTTCGCTTCGGAAATTATTATGGATAATGTCTACATATTGAACGCGTTGACTAAGATAGGAGACAAACCATTTATGCGCCTGGCCGCGTATACCGACATCATAGAGTTTTTCGAGTAAGATAGAGTAGGGAACTCTATCGTAGGCTTTGCTCATATCCAATAACACACCAATAGCATGTTGTTTGTCGTCAACCACCCCCAGTATTTCCCTTACGTATTGGTATACAGCTAAGTAATATACCATACGCTGAAAGCTTGCTTAAAAGGCTTACATGCCGGACCAGACGTCCAGAGAGACGGTGACCGCTTTTCCGTTCTTCTCGATGGCCTCGCCTAAAACGTGTGTAGCGTACACTAGAAGGTCCCCAATGGACCTATTTTGGCGGAACCCGTACTGTCGGTCACTGAAGAGATCTTTACCTTCTAGGTAAGCCAGAAGGCGCGAGTTCAATACAAGCTCCATAATCTTGCAAAGTATGGAGATGAATGAAATCGGTCTATAATTGGCAGGATTGCCAAAGCTGCCTTTTTGTGCACTAATTACGTGTTGGCAAGCTTCCAGGATTTCGGTACTATTCCAGACTCGAGAGGGAGGTGATATAGACGTGTCAATATAAGAGACATCTCTGCTGCGCTTGTCTTGAGTAGAATGGCTGGTATACCATCGGACCCACTGGTTTTATTCACATCTAAACGACACAATATTCTCCATATCTCTTTGAGCATACGAAGCAAATAGATTTACCTTCAGCAGAGCAGGGAGTGAGGTTTAGCAGAAGTTTGACTCGATCGCTTTGGCAAGAGCTCGTCTGCTAGTTGGTGGGCATCAGCCCAAAAAAGGTATGACGAATGTTTTCAGTCTTCAGCTTGACTACGTTCGGAATTAGACCATGGGCGAGCTTTAAATATCTACACCTCAACCTTTGGTACTAATTCAAAATATATTAAAATTACAAAAAGTAATAGAGTATAAGGTAATAAAAATACTTAGAAATCGTTTATGCTATGCAGTTTCCTAAAATCTGAACTACACAAACAGTCGCTTTTTACACACTCCTACCACATTCCCCAAGAACAGCCATAAATAACCGAGCACCGCTTGAATGAATCTTCTATAAGAACTAGAGAAATAAGTGCGAATTTTTAAAAAGCTATAGGCTTTAAAACACGGTCTGGGGTGCCGGGCACCCCAAGCTAGTCATCAAGGGTTAAAGGATTTGCAAAGCCTGTGTAAGTCCTTTAATCGGTTAACAGTTTCACGGTCGAAAAATAAAAATGATCAACAGAACGGGACAGTATTTAACCCCCAAAGAATTTCACTTAATAAAGTGATAAATATAAAATAAGTATCTATGATGGCCAAATAACAACTTCTATCACTTGACCGCGTGCAACTTAATCGATTTTTTTGGTACCCAATGCTATGTAAGAGACTTAATCTTTTGATGTTGAGGAAGTATATCAAGTGTTATTGTTGCTTTTTGGGAATTCACTTACATCTCAAATTATTGTGCGAAATTAATATCATATATTAATAAGATATTATGAATGAATCTTTACTTAAGGTTTAATTATAGAAGCAGTAAGTTGCATATAATATACTTTCACTGATTCGTCTCTAAAATATGGACATTTCAAATATGTACGATTTAATAAAGTAGAGAATTTATGTAACAAAAGAGTTAATTATCTTTCTGCACCACGATACCATCATTTTACACTTTACTAGGTCGAAGTAAATGAAAGATAAATAAGTAGCTTTAGCCGCGGAGCTCTTCCTGTTGCGTCACAAAATGTATTTATTATGAAAAGGCTAATTTAATCTCAGACGATCTCGAACCTCATATGAATAATCTGCCAAGGTTCTTACTTGAAGTGTTAGCTAAGTTTAACTACAGCCTAACTTATATGAGGGATACGTGCATGTATTTGTGATGTGTGCTTAAACATTATTTGTACATAAATATTTGATCGTGCTTTTCACAGCCATGATTTCCATATGTCCAACGAATTATACTTTTTTCTTCAACTTTCAAGGTAACTATACTTTATAATAATAATAATAATAATAGCTTTAATTTCGTTCCATGCATATTTCGTGAAAACGTAAACAGTTATTTACATAAATTGTAGATATATACATAGATAAGCACTTTATTACACACACAAAAAAAAATTACAACATGTAGCGAAATTCTAACATTAAAAAAGTATGCAAAGGCGGTTTTATTGCTAAGAGCAAACTCAGACCGATAACCTTCAGGTGAAAGAACTTAAGTAGAGGAGAATACAAGATTGTGCGATTGAGGAGAAATAAATAGTGAAATAATATTTTAACTGAGGGTCTATAACACACTGTTTACTTAAAATACTTGCAATTATGTATTTTTATTACAAATAAGATAATAAATAAATAATATTCAGGGTGTTTTGTAGAGAGTCCGACAAAACAAGTGAGCGTGTTCAGGTACCTATTTAGAGAATATAATTGGCAAAAAAAAAACCCGGACCTCCTACTTTTTTTTAAGAGTTTATTTGTACATTTTTCGTTTTTACCCGAAAATTTTTTTATGTAATTTCTCAAAATGTAATGTCTCAAATGCATGCTTGATTCACGAAAAGCAAAATTAGATACAATCTGAACTACCTAACTCATGTAGAACTCATAAAGTGAAAAAATAAGTTTAAGCTTGACATCTAAGTTCAATTTTCACTACGATAAAAAAACCACTAACGATTCTGGAGGTAATATGCATTAAAAAAGTTCTCCATTTATCACTTATTACAACGACATAAAAAATGCTATAATACTTATCGTCTTGTTCAATAAATGAGGTAACCAACCAACCAATAACCAACAAAAATACAAACAACAGAAATTAATCAAAATTATTTTTATTTCAAATCCTGTTCGAAAACAGCTCCTCTGTTACGAATACACGCACGGCACCTACGACGTAATAGGGAACATTCATGTAATTTTTTTTTGACGTAAATTAATCATTTACCTCTCTATATCGTAGAAAAAAATATAAATAGGTTTGAAAAGATTCTAGTTTTTTTTCAAATTAAAAAATAAAACATTGAGTAAATTTGAGCCGTTCAAACGCCGTCATTTTGCGCGCGCATTGCGTGACGTCACGATGACACGTCCACAGAATGTTTACTATGAACTTTTAAGTTACTTCATACATATTTTAAGTTTTAATTGCTTTACAAGTCATGGAAGAAGATAAAAATCATCTTACAAATATTGTATAGTATCGGAGTGCAATAATAGTATTAGAAAAAAACCCGAAAAAGTGTTTTTTGTATTCCGAGAGAGGGGAAATACAAAAACAATGGTGTATGGTAATTAAAAGGGATAATATATGTCCTAAATCGTGTTTATATTGTTGTGAAGATCAATTTAACGTAAGTATACTTTATTTATAATTAGTTTAATCTAATAATTTAAATATATAGTAAGTATAGAACATTAGAAAATTTTAGATTAAAATTAATCTAGGTAACCTAGCTTACAAAACTTCAGTATAAATTTCTATAAAAACCGTATTCTTTGTTTGGTTTTACGAAATTTTTATTTTTGTCGATTTATTTCAGGTTAAGGAAGATACAGCCAATTGTATTGAATATAATATGTATAACAAAAACAACAAGGAGAACAATGTAATCTAAGTTTGAAGAAAAGGGTTGTGCCTCATACATTTTTGTGGCAAAAACACCAGCTGAGAGAACATTCTCATAAATGTGCATGGTCAAAAGGCAAAGATTGACATCGGATAATGAAGCCTTATCTGAGTTAGTTATCAAAAGTAGTGTTTAAAAAATGATCACCTTCATAAAGAAGTGATATACTCTAAGTAAGTCCTAGTACTGCCCATACAAATGTATGTGATATTAATCAGCCAGGACTCAGTACTTCTCCTATTGAATGTGATGATCATAAGGCAGAGCCTTGCTTTTCGCATATTGAAGATAAATTACCAAGTGACTAAGCTGTGCAAGTTAATATTAAACCGAAGTATGGAAGTAAAGGTGTCAATGTAAATATACCTGCTGAAAAACAAAATGTAGCATTGTCACTATTTCCTCATTCAACACACAATACTGGTACTTTACCAGTAAAACTATCTGTTTTAAAAATAAAATTGTTTACTGAAAACACAGCTGATAATACTTCTAAAGCATCTTATATCTTGTATATCTGCTGATTATCAACCAAGTTATTTATCTGAGTCAAGTGAAGTGGAAAATGATTCAGAGGAAGAAACATTTTAAAAATGTAATGTGTAGTAGCATGCTAAATGCTATTGAAAAAGAGTTTGTAGGTATTTGTTTTGTTAGAGTTGTTTAAGTATTGAAAAAATGTTTTTAGGATTACTTTAACAATTGTATCATTTAATAAAACCTTTAAGCACGAAAATATTGGTTTAAATTATTTATTTTTCTCAGTAATACTAATACCACAGTATGAACTTCGACGCCGATAACTTGAATGGTGTGTCAAATGACGTCACATTTCCTTTCGACCAATGGTGGCGCGTATTGGAAGTTTGAATTTCGCTCCCTTAATTTACACTTTTCATAAATTATTTTATGGCCTTAAATGGTTAGTAAATTAAAAAAAAATGATTTTATTATAATAAGATGATAATAAGTAATAGAAAAAAATTATTTGGAACCATTTTAAATTTTTTGCATGTTCCCTATTCTTTTGTGGTGGTGTTTAGAGTCATTTCTGCTTTTATTTTTGCAAATGCTTCGTTAATTCTTGCCACTAATTCTTCTTTTGTTGTTATTTCGACCTCATACACCAACTCTTTAGCACGTCCCCAGATATAGAAATCGAACGGTGTTAGGTCTGGGGAATGTGCGGACCATTCAATTAGGCCACGCCTCCCGATTCATGAATTGGGGAAGCAGTCATCTAAATACTCGCGTACAATGTTTCGGTAGTGTGCCGGGCAGCCGTCATTTTGAAATATGATTACCCGGTTATCTTCAAAAATCATTCGGGTAAAAGCCTTCCACAAGAAATGCCAATTTTCTCTATTTTTAGCTGTGTCTATCCAACTTCCGCTCGCACTGCTCGCACTTGCTTCAATTTCGTCTGCCCAGCTGGCCCTTGTTCGACTTCTTGTTCTGGAACTCTTCTTAATTACTTCTTGAACTATACTTTATTAGCTTTTACCCGCGACTTCGTCTGCGTTCCATAGTTTTTTTGGACAGCAATGTTCATCCGATAAACTTTTTTTTTGGGAATGAGATATTTTCCCGCGCTAAAAAATAGCTAAATAATAAAATAAAAAATAGCGTATTTATAATATCAGTATTTTTTTATTTAACAAAAAATATAATAAAATAAATAAAATAAAATAGCCTTTATTGCTGTATCTTCCTTACAATTAATAGATATTAAAACATGCCTACTTTCTAAAACTAATTTGTTTTTACTATTTCTAATTTTTATTTGTATGATCGGCAACTGGATGTCTGTGTGAAACAGCTTTTCTATCGACAAAGGCCTCCTCTAATGATTTCCACATATTTCTGTCTTTTGCTAAACGGGTCCATACTGAACCGGCTATTTTTTTAAAGTCCTCTTCCCATCTTTTCGTTTGTCTGCCTTTATTTCTTTTGCTATCTCTTGGATACCATTCTGTTACTAGCTTGGTCCATTTGTCTTTACTTTCCCTTAACATATGTCCCGTCCAACGCCATTTAAGCTGTCTGTAGACTGTGTGTGCATTTTTAAATTTTGTTTTGTTTTTAATCTTGTAATTTCACCCTATCTTTTCTTTTTATACATAGTATACTCCTTTCCATTGCATTTTGGCAAACTTTTAATTTAGTTTCTTGAAGTTCTGTTAACGCCCATGTCTGGCACCCGTATAGTAGGCATGGCATAATGCATATTTCGTAGATTTTCTTTTTTCCTCTCATTGGCATATTTTTATCCTTCATTATTTCCTTAAGAGACCAAAACCGTTTCCAAGAATTCTGTATTCTTCGTTCTATTTCTTTTTTCATACAATCCTCTGTAGATATAAGTTGGCCCAAATATATATATTCTTTTACATATTCAATTATTTCATTATCTACTGTTATTTGTTCGTTGCTATCTCGTTGTAGGGAGTTTGTCATAATTTTGGTTTTAGCTAGGTAAATTGTCAACCCGGCCTTAGCACTTTCCTGGGATAGTTCCTGCAACATTTGTCCTATAGTTCCAGCGTCCTCTGAGAACAAAATTAAATCATCTGCGAAGCGTAGATGGTTCAGATTATTTCCATTTATATTTAAGCCCTTTTTGGTCCAGTTCAGATTCCTGAAGATCATCTCTAGCGCAGCTGAAAATAATTTAGGGGAAATCGGATCACCTTGGCATACACCTCTTCTAATAGGAAATTCGTTCCCCGTAGATTCAAGTTTAACTTGTGCGGTGCTTGTTGTGTATACGTTTTTAATTATTCTTATGTATTTCTCTTCCACCCCTTGTCTCTTTAAAGCGTCCCATATATAACCATGTTCCAGTGTATCGAACGCTTTGTTAAAGTCAACAAACCCTACGTAATACGTTCTATTATATTCTTTATATTTCTGTAGTATTTGTCGTAATACGTTCTATTATGTTCTTTATATTTCTGTAGTAAGTGTGTATGTGATCTATAGTTGAGAATTGACTTCGGAAACCTGCCTGTTCCTTAGGTTGATTTTCATCTAGTGTATTAGTGATTCTTTTCAATATAATTTTTGAAAATATTTTATAAATATTGGACATTAAACTAATCGGTCTGTAGTTTCCTATATCGCCCTTGTCTCCCTTCTTGTGCAGTAGTATAATTGTTGATTTAGTCCAATCTTCCGGGATGGTTTCCGTTTCGAGGATTTCATTGAACAGATTTGTAAGTCTTGGTGCTATTACTGGTGACGTAATTTTTAGCAGTTCATTTGTTACTAAATCTGATCCAGGTGCCTTATCTAGTTTTTGTGTTTGAATAGATTTTATTGTTTCTTCCTTTAGAATTGGTTTAATTTCCTCTTTATTTACTGATCTATATTCTCTTGTTATTTGGTCCCCTTTATGACTTTGGTATAAATGTTGGTAATATTCCGTAGCAATTTGTAATATTTCTAGTCTTTTACTGGTCTTGCCACTATTTTTATTTTTCATGTTTGGAATCCAGTCCTTTTTGTAATTCATTTCTTTTAGTGCCTTCTTTATTCCTCCTGTTTTTTCTACATGTTTTCTTATTGTTACTAGTCTTTTTGCTTTCCGTTCTTTTCTAAGTTGTTCGCTAATCTTTTTGCTTAATTCTGCAATTTTTGGACCATTATCACTATTTTTCCCTTTCTGTATAAGTTCTTTCCGTTCTTTTAATAATTGCTTACTTATAGATGACATTGTTGTCTTACTAGTCATGTTTACTTTTTTGGTTTCAGATGTTAATTCATTAAGCAATCTGGTGTATAATACACCAGATTAACAAAAAATATTCTATTCTAAATTATCGAGCCGTCAAACACAGTTGCTTAGCAAAAATAAATAAATTAATTAATTTAGATTCAGGAAGACCTTCCTAATTAATTAAAGACTTTGGGCCGAAAGACCTGAAAGATTTTTGCGTCGATATAATATTGATATTGTAATAGCAGAATGTAGTATGAAAAAAAAATTTTTAGTAAATCTAAAGATAAGTTTTCGATATTATTGAGCATTTTATGGGAGATAGGAAAAAATAAGGCATTAATTTAGTATAAAATAAAAAAGATAAATAGTTATTTCCAAACATTATAATTTAGCACTAAAATTTTGAACTAATATATAAAATTTACACTTTACTCGAAAACTTAAGATTTCATATTACATTGATAAAGTAAAAAAATACAAATCCAAATATTTTAATGCAATTAAAAACCAAATGGGTTAATAAAGTAATACCTGATAAGACACCTAAAATATTTTTTTTAAATTGTAGGATCTTTTAATTTATTTTTTTTTGTACGTGCCAATTTTTTTTGCTATTTTGATATATTTTTTATAATTGATTGGCCTACGAGTAATTTTAGCCCATAACAAGATATTTCATAGAGAAGCGAATCTTCTTACTTCTTCAAATTTAAATTTAAATATATATATATGTCGCAGATCACGATAATTTAACGATAATTAGTGACTCAATTGATATCATTGTAACAGCGGGGTGTGAACGCCGTGACGTATTGAGTCACGTGATCGGAATCGTTTGGAGGGGCACCGGAGACATTTTAAATATCTGAAAGCATCGAGACGAGAGGATTATTGATTAGTGTGAGCCTTGCGGTCCGGACCCCCCAAACGGGATAGGTGGTTCACGAAACTCTGATAACTATATACCTACTAAGTAATTTGTGATTACCTACATTTAATACAAGTAATTGTCATATTGTGTCTGTGTGGTTTAATTGCCTGAGACCTACGCCTCGAATCCTGTACCAGAAGACGTCATAAATACCGAACAAGCCACGAATATGCCTCTGATCTTCGAATTATATTATAAATTTAAATATATATTATTTTCGTTTCATAAATACTGCATCTAAGGTAACTTTACCTCAAAAATTTAAATGAAATGAAACAAATCCGTCAACAAACCATCTAAGTCAGTACCAGATCTGGATGGTATCCCATATCTAGTTTATAAAAAAAATATCGTCGGTAAATATAAAATATAGTCGGTAAAATCTGGTCAAGAAAGCTAATACCGGTTTCATTCGAAAAAACCTCATTTTTCTCATTTCGAAAAACGATAAAATCAATAATCCCAATTTTTCAGGTGAAGTCTCCTTAAAATTGTATCTTTAATATATAGGAAATAAACTACTTTTGCATGTTTTTCGGAATCTCTGTTATGGTTTTGCAATTCATTAGTTGAACAATTTAACATTAAATTTTAAGTTTTTTGAATAATGAAAGTATACATTATAATAAATAGCTCAAAAATTTACATAATGTTAAAAAAATCAAATTTGAGGTTTCTTGGTTTTTTAATTTTTTTGAGAACATTTGCCATAGTAATGCATTTTTTACACCATCAGAGGTTTTAACGATCAAAAACACAACAAGTTAAAAAAAACAGATATTTTCGCATCAGAATTTTCAATTGAAAATTAGGGTGCTATTTCGTAATTAAATTAAAATAAGGAAAAATATATATTTAGAGGTCTTAAAATGTGGTCACAGACAAAGGATTTTAAATTTTTCCAGGGTGTGTCCCAGGTGGTAGAAAATCCCAAACCATCTTCTCTATTAAAATTAGGATGTTTTTGAATTTCAATAGTCTCACGAACCATTCTTGGAATGTCACGTTGTTCCTGTGATCTCTTATTGCATTTTGTGTGAATCCTGAACTGTGCGCCCGGAAACTTAGAAATCGTTGGACGTAGATGACTAATTAACTGACTTACTGACAGACATTTCGTTTTACCGTGAACACGATTGCAGCAAAAGCATTCAAAAGTCGGGTTAAATTTAAAATTTAATTAATTATACACGAGTTAATCCGTAAAAATAATTTTATTTCAAGTGAAAGTTTTCACTAAAATTAGGAAAAAAAAGAAAATTTTGGCCAAGATCAGAAGAAAAAATCTAAAACTCGGTTATTTTAATTTTATGATTAAAATATGGAACTTGTAAAAAGTGTAAATACAAAAGTTTTTGGTATTTTTAAATTTGCAACTTTGCCATGTATTTATTTTTTCATGGGATTTTTGCCAGAAATTGCGTTAAGTATTGACCCGACCAAGACCTGACCTCAGAATTACTTTTATTTTTAAGGGTAACAGTTCTATATTATTTTCTTTTAATTTAGTTATATTTTTTTTCTTTTCCTTTCCACTGGGTTTCATCCTGTTACAGTTTTTTTTTTTGGGCTCAGAAATTATCGACCCTGGACTATTATGAAATATAATATCATCAAGAACATTGTACGAAAATAGAAGATTTAGATTAATCATTTAAGAACTATGGGTAGGTCAAATAACGCGGGTATCACGCGCCCCGCGCCTTAATTTTGGGCGCAAACTGTAGCTCCCACTAGTAATATGAGTGCCTAAACCTAGCTATGCTAAACCTGCTTACTAAACAGGAATAGACTACCTTTCATCGCAAAAAAAGGGGTTAAATAGTAGAAAATAAAAAAAAACTGTATATTAGATCAATAAGTATGGTTCTTATCCCTTTACCATCAGAAACCATCTTGAAACAGAAGGGCTAAGAACTGTTCTAACATCTTATTCACATTTCACACACAAAAAAAACTAAACCACACTTACTATTCTTAACATACTACTTACCGTACTTGACGTAAAAAGTCAAACTGTTGCCTAATAAGAAACTATCTAATGCGGACAAAATTGCAGGTAAAAGCTAGCATCAAATATGAAATAAATCGTTTTATAAAATATAAAATAAATAAATAAATATATTATGTTTTCTTGTGTTGTTGTTTTGTTTTATTCAAATTGAAATACGTCTGAGAACAAACTCTTAAGGTGATCCATCTTTAAATTAATTAATATAAAAAGGTATTAATTTACTTACATTTATTTAATTTAAATTTAATTCTTTATTTTAAATTAATTAATAAAAAAATAAGTTAATATCTAGCACCTACCTGTTGCCGTTATTAATGTCAAGCAAAAAGAATGTTTGTTATATAGGAGCGCCCCTTAAATATATTGTTGTTATAGCGGCAAAAGCAATAAAAAAATATCTTTGAAAATTTCAACTGTCTAGCTATCACGGTTCATAAAAAACAGCCTGGAGACATATAGACAGACAGACGGACAGCAGAGTCCTAGTATTGAAATTCCGTTTTTACCCTTAGGGTACGGAACCCTAAAAATTGCATTATATTTCACTCACCTGTAATCGTTTAAAAAAAAAAGGAATATACAAGAAGCACTACTCGAATAAATAAACTACTGAGTGGATATTTTACCGGCGTTGCTTAGACTGAAACACCCAGATAAGAATGAGTTAAGGTTTTCAAGTAAAGGCCGATCTCGAAATTTCATTATTTCTAGGTTAATCCCTCAATAACTGATTTCAATAAATAAAGTCGAACCATATTATGTAACATAATAAAACATATCTTTGTAATCTGGTGAAATATCATTAAGACTATATATTAATACAAATTTAATATATAATAAATAGTTTTGAAATATATAGTTTGGGTACGCCAAAAAATAATCCTACCCATCTTTTTTAGGGAAATTCATGAAATGGTTTCATGAACAGAGTATTTGTAGTAACAAGAATATCCTTAATCCATTTAAATATTTTTCTCAACACAAATAAATTGAAACCAATTATGATAAGAGGAAAAACACCGCTCCGATACGTGACCTTTTTCAATTGAGGCAAAAAGAGAACAGGCTCAGTGCGACCATTACTTTTTCTTAAATGTTAATCCACCCTTTTACGTGGATTTTCACTTTGATATTGCTGTTTGAAAATATCTATAAACATGTATAGCCATGTTAAGCTTATTTAAATTTATATAAATATAGAATGAAAAATAAACCGATACGGGCAGGGATTCGAACCCCCGACTACTGGGAAACCGTCCCGTCGCTCTACCAACTGAGCTACCGTATCGCTGTCCGTCTCGGTGAATTAAGCATTCTATATGTGATCGTCTTTATCGGGACGGTGGTGACATCTATTAGGTTTCTTTCAAAAATCCTAACCAATGTTTCTAATTTTGCAGTACAGATAATAATTGAAAAGATTGGCATCTTTTCAATGTTTATCTGTACTGCAAAGTTAGTGTCTACCGAAATTAATGTTTGAAAATATCTATTAACATGTATAGCATGTTAAGCTTATTTAAATTTATGTAAATATGGAATGAAAAATAGTAGTGGCATCAGCAAATCGTTAATGTGCAGCAGAAAAAGAGTTGCATAAAGAACGTACCCCTAAAGCACTCTGACATTTATTGTTAAGGGTTCCGAGGAACACCCGGACTTCTATTCGGACAGATCTCTGGCTAAGAAAGTCCGTTCCTACCCAATCAGACCTGGAAATATACCGTACGCTGAAAGCTTGCTTATAAGATTCTCGTTTGCCTTGTCAAATGCCTTCGAGACGTTCAGAGAGACGGCAACCGCTTATCCGTTCCTCTCGATGGCTTCGTCTAAAATGTGTTTAGCATACACTAAAAAAAAACTTAACACTAAACCCTTACTGTCGGTCACTGAGGACGCCTAACACCACGTGGTTCGAGAGCTGGTGGGGTATATGTAAACACAGATTTTGCAGACAGTGATCGGAGTTTTCCAAGGGGGAAGTGATCTCTATACGATACTTGTCCAGATTAGTTGTCAGCAGAAGCTTCAGACAATTGGCTGTATGACCTACTACAGCTGGTACCCTAGTCGTTTGCTTCACCAGTTGAAATAGGTCCAAGGGCAACGCAAAGTGCCGCGCTTCTCTTCCAACATGGTTGGTCTTCTGATACGGGAACAGCCAGTCCTTCTGACAGGCATTAACGTCCCCCAGAAAGGTGAGCTGCGCTAAAGGGCACTGATAGAGACATATCAGCCTCACTAAGATACTCAAATAATCGAGTTGTCTCCTGGTCACCGCTGATCGAACGCTAGATACAGGAATACAGATTTTTTTTATTTCCTGTGTCCACTAAACCCATAAGAAAGAAAAAGTGGTGTATTCAAGGTGACAGAGACGCGCTTATACATAGACTCCGGCCCATGAGCAATAGTTATGCTTTAACGAGTAACCAGGATAATCCAAATGAGCAGCGCTCAAAAGACATTATATCTGCGTCGCCGTCAAAAAGAGCAAGTGCGGCTGCTCTATCTCCAGGTGTTGGTGGACAGGTAAGAGATTAGAGTGCAAGCCCATGATATAAGTTAGGTGCACTTTGTATGAAGAGAAGTGCAACGGATGTATAACCTTGTTCCTTTTTTTGTACTTTTTCATGAAAAAAAACTAAACATAAAAGTGGATGGGAAATGGCAGTTGAACGAGGCGGTACGTACCGAACCCGACGTCGAAATTAGTGATGTCATACCATTAGGAGAATAGCCTGGAAACTTCGGGGACACCATAACCCTCCCAGGGACCGCCATCGGGTCTCCTCATCTAGTCGCCAACCAGCACGATGGAGCTAGGGATTTTTGGCTGGGATTTTTGGCAGCCTTTTGTGTGTCGTTGACCTACTAATTGGATCCCCAAATATCTGCGGGCGGCCAGCGGAAAGCCGTCGGTACGGATCCCGCTAACCTCCTCGATTAGGCTCCCGATACAACAAAAAACAACACGACGCCAAACCGGTTCGCCAACGCACAACGCAGCTGTTCAGACCCATTTCCCGTAATCGGCTTCATCGAGCAACATGCCGGAACACGACTGGGTCGCTTTGCGGCACGACTTTACCCGATGGGTGGTAACATTGCCGGTGACCCGATGTTATTGTCTACCACCGAGAAAAGTAAAACTTACGAAACTACTGGTTTTACTACGTAAGTTTTACTTACTTCAAATAAGTATATATTGCACTTATGATAATCTTTTAACTCAATTATGAAAGTATAATATTCCTTAGTAAATATCAATTGAGTCACACAAATATTTTCGAATAAATTAAAACTCAGCTATAGCGTGATACCTGAAAGAACACTAGGGTAAGTTTTGGATATAAGAACGCGTTTTATGTAAGACGAAGCTTCTTAGCAATCCATGGATTCACCGTGCGGGTGCCGGGCCCATCGCGTTGCAAGGAGAGGAGTGCAAGCAGTGCCTGGGACTTGCGACCCAGGAGTAGGTTTAAGGGGCCCCTTTATTATGCGCAAAAACGCTCACCTTCACCCTCCACACTCCTCTCCCTACCTAACCAAATTTGGAAAGAGCCTACTAATGCCGCCTTTGAAGTACGTTCTAGAAATGAACCGATGCTTGTTCTAGAAAGGCCAAGATCTTTAAGTAGGCTATAGAGAGATTTTGCTGTTATACCTCTCGCTCCCACTTCTACCGCGTACAAACTAACTATAAATTTATTCCTGATCAGTTCGTTGGTTAGTTCGTAATACTTATTGAGCTTGAATGTGTGATCCCTTGGGATGTTTGTTTCCCAAGGAACAGTAAGCTCCACAAGTATCACGCGCCTCAGATGTTTCGAATACAGGAATAAGTCCGGTCTGGATGACGAAACACCAACATCCCCAGGGATTTTGTAATGCTTTTCATACGTGTCCATCATGAGAATCCAATCAGGAGCCGCGCCTAATATTGAATAAGGCTTTGCTTTTGATTTTTTGGAGGAGCCTTCTTTTACGAATTCTATAGATCGTTTGGTGGTTGTTATACCCTTCCGCGCTCTTGCTACTGAAAGACTAACCGCTTCCCGTATGATTTCTAATACCTTGTCGTGGCGACGCGAGTATTGACCTTTATCTAGAAGTACCCTACACCCTACTAATAGGTGTTTCGCGGTTCCTATTGCCTCCCCACAGATGTTGCAAGACTTTTCGGTGGCTTTGCCCCATCTTACTAAATTACTTTGATCTGGGAGAGTCATTTGGAATGCATTAAGATAGAATTTTAATAATGCTGGGGACCAATCATAAATTAAGGTGCGCCACTTCAAAGCTAGTGGAATACAAAAATCTCCTATGGTCACCCATTCGTTTTGAATTTCTAGGCTCATCGCGTGGAGTCGGTAATTATCGTTTTCGTCTTGTCGAATAAAAGATTTTGTTATGTCTATGTCTTGAACCTTCCTACTTGATCCCAGCCCTACTTTATTTGTTTGAGCACCTATCATAAATTTTTTATGGAATTGAAGTCGTGACTCGAGCTCTGAGGCAACTTTGTCTTTTGGGAGAGAAGTTACAGTATCATCTTTAGATTTTCCGATGATATGTCTTTTGGTAACTCTTAGATGTTTGTAGAGCTCCGATGGTTTCTTTAATTTTAATCCAAAGTTGTTTCGGTCTCTAAATAAGGTTGAAGAGTCCGCTGAGTGCGCTAACCCGAGCCATAACTTCAATGTCTTTATGACGCTTGCATCTAACTTTGACAAAAGGGTTTTATTTATATCATACACGAGGAAAGGCCAATTTAGACGTGATGTTAAATAATTATCGTAAATCCAAGCTTTTTTGACGTTACTTATTGGTTGGTTGTCTACCTTTTTGAGATCGTTTAAAAAGCTATCGACTATTACATCCAACGATGGAGTACGGCCTTGGTAATCGATTTTTTTACCTAAAAATTTAAACGGAGCCGCTTCCGTAACCGTACTAACGCACTGACCGCCTATTATAAGACCCGGATCGTAAGAGGTATATTTGGTATTCCGTCTACCCAGACACAGACTAAAACATTTACTTGGTTTTGTCCTCAATCCGCCGGTCCACGTACAGAAATCCTCAACTACATTTAAAAGTACCTGACATTGTTTCGGATTACGTGTCAGTATCGCGAGATCATCTGCAAAAGCTAGTATGGATTCTGTGTATTTGTTGTTGAACTTAAACCGATAGCCCCACTTTTTTTCATTTCTAATTAATTTGTCTATTAAAATATTAATAACTATATTAAATATAATAGGAGAAATACAACAGCCCTGAAATAAACCAACGTTATAATTAAGTGGTTTTAAATGGTTTTCATTAAAAATTATAGAGAATTTTAATTTTGAATAATATGATGCAATAATGTCGCGAACTACCGTAGGAAAGTTATACCATTTAAGCGCGAACATCATTAGTTCATGTCGTACCGACCCAAAGGCGTTTTCTAAGTCTATCCAACAAACCGTAATTTGTCTCTCGCTAGTTCTAGCATCTTTAAGGCTTTCCGATATTAACGTATTATGTTCCAGGCATCCAGAAATTCCGGGCAAAAACCCTTTCTGGTGATTAGGCCTGAAATATCTATTGTTAATCATGAATTGCGTCATTTTAGTTTGTAAAAAAGAGAAAAATATTTTGGAAATTGTATTTTTTAGGGCTATCGGTCTAGTATCCTTGGGATTATTGACATTGTCGTTTTTCGGAATGAGGACAAAAAGGGCTTTTCCGAACGTTACCGGTATTTGCTTTCTTGACCAGATTTTACCGAATATATTTAAAAGATGTTTATGGAGCGACGGACATTTTTTGTAAACTATATAAGGGATACCATCCGGACCTGGTGCTGACTTAGATGGTTTCATTTTAATTATTTTATTGATTTCCTCCAAAGTTGGTGGGTTGGCTTGAATTAGATTGAAGATATTATGAATAACTTAACGTATTATGAATTACTTAACTTTTATTTTAATTGTAGTAGTAGCAATTTGGATAAAATTTGCTTCCACTAACTACATTTAAAGCAATAAGTGGACATTTAAAATATATACGATTTAGTAAGTAGAGGGATTTAAATTACAATAGAGTTAGTTATCTTTCTATATCTAGATGACGTCAGCCGTTTCACTTCCAAGTCGGGTAAGTTGAAATATTAATGTTAATAAGGAGCTTTTGCCGCCGAGCCATCCAGGGTCACATAACGTATTTATTATGAAAAGGCTAATATAGTCTCAGTCGCCCTCAAAACTGATATGTATATTCTGCCTAGGTACTCATTCAAAGACTTAGCTGAGTTTAAGTGTAGCCTAATTTATTTTAAGAATATGTGCAGGTGTTAGTTAATGTGCTTGAACAATATTTGTGCATGAATATGTGCTCGCTTTGCTTGGTTATGATACACTTGTGTTCAGTAGAATCCTGATTATCCAAAATAATTAAAACCAGAAGCATTCCGCATCATTTAAAAAATTTTACTTGCGGACAATACATTTTGAAAGTCAAAACATAGAATGATATATTTTATTCACTTTATAAGGATGATGACAAAACCAATGGGAATCTAAGACATTTCACTTCGATGTTATGAATAACACTTTTCTTTATGGCTAGGTCCCTGATGCGTTTCAGTTATAACAATCATATAATTTTCAAATAAGGGACTGGTGGGGATTTGTTTTTTTTTTTTCAGCTCAAATCTATAAGAGAAAATGAAACGACAAAAATATATACCAGACACAAATGAGTAATAAAGTAAGTATCTCACCTTATACTTCCTTAACGAGTATTTTATTCTCACATCAATTTATGATATTTTATTTTACCATATTGTTTAAATGCTATTTTTGTTATCATATATGTACCTTAGCAGTGTCTGGCATAAATAAGTTATTTGAATACGAATTTAAGTCGTATTACCTACGTATGAGATAAGTTCATCCTTTGTACATGTTTTTTTTTCTTTGTATATGTTCATATTTTATAAGTTTTGATGGAACATAAATAAATAAATAAAAATAAATAAATATGTATGTATTGGAAACACTGAAAAGTAACCTTTTAGAATTTAATATGAAATCTAACGCAGTATGCAACTCATAAACTATTGCTGAACACATACAATTGTGTCAAGACAAGGGCGAGGACACAGTCATTATGATGAGTTGACTTCCTTTGTCCCTAGTCTATGGCGTACATACTTAACAATACATTAGAACTCAGCCTAACACACGGAACAGAAAATACTTGGTTCTTATACGACCCAAGAAGGACAAGGTGCATTCAAGTTTTATGTAGGTACTATTCCAATATGCAAATATCGGTTATTGGTTTACTAAACAACATATTTTGTGTTTCTAAAATAAAATACCTAAATACAGGCATCAGACATTCTTATTTTAACTTATTACCTTATTATGTACTGTTTACAGAATACTGATAGAGTATTGAAAATTAGGTAGAAGAATCATTTTTATCAACAAGTCACTTATTTTAATTAAGAACAAAGTTATAGACTTACAGAATGTGCTATTTGAATTATTATTGAATAACACGCATGACCATATTGATCATTTTAATGTGATCATTGACGATTCAAAAGTGCTTGTAAATACCTACTTGAATAAAGATATCTTGAATTTGTATTTGAACTCCATTACAGAATATTGCATCATCATCAATATTGTATGTATATGCATACATTTAGTGTATTTAGACATGTAAACCCATAACTTAATATAGCCTAAGATCACGTGCTAATAGTACATCTTGTTCATGAGATTATGGGCTACTTGTGCACAAAATTTGGAGATCGACGGACGGAGACACGGACAAACAGCTATAAATCTAAAAATTATGATATGAAATGATTATTCTTTCAAAATTTAATTATGCAGACATTGTAATCGAGCCTAGATTATTTGCACGTACTAAAAAGCTTATACAACGGGTACAAAACGCGTGCATGCGGTACTCCTTCAATATACCACCTCGTGTTGTTGCATAACTAACTAACTACTTTCGAGTGAGATGTTAAAATAGGATACATAAGTGTTCAAACACTTTTGAGAAGACTGATAGTATGGATATAGGGCGATAATTGTTAATTTTGTTTACCTCTCCTTTCTTATATATTGGTACCACATTTGCTAATTACCATTCGGTGGGAAATTTGGATGATCCCAGTGAACAATTGAAGATTATTTTCGGTGGGAAACTTAAACTAACGGCACATCTTTTTACAAATACTGGCGGTAGACCATCTGGACCAGCCCCTTTACAAATATTAAGTTTCTTAAGAACGTTAAGGACTTCATCTTCAGTGAAAGAAATATGACCTAAAGCATTTCGCGGGAAGTGGTGCAATTCGTCAAAAAATTTCGAGCTCAAGTCATCTGACTGGATAAAGGGTGCAAAAAGATTGCTGATATCGGCCCCGGAGGTAGCTATGTTATTTTCTAGTTTCATTTCTATAGGTATTCCGCTGGATCCAGATCTCTTAGCTTTAACAAAGGACCAATACAGCTTTGGATTGTGTCTGATACCCTTTTCCATATTCGTAAGGTAATTCTTGTAGCTAGTTCGAATTAACTCACTCGCTCCTTGTCTTAAAACTTTATATTCGTAATTATCTCTAGGATTTTTGTACATATTGAAGCGCTTTCTGAGTTTTTCCTTTTCGTTTAGGATACTTATGAGTGATTTGGGAAACCATGGAGGATATTTATTATTAAAAGTTTATTTTTGGTACCGTTGCATTAATTATATCATTCAATATCTTATAGAACTCATTTACCATAGCATTGACGTCCCGACACTGAAAAGATTTTACTCCAATTTATTTGTTCAATTTTCTCTTTTATTATTACGTAGTTAGCTTTCCAGAAGTTGTGGTTAGATGCACGTTTACATTTTAGTCAAGCAGGTGACTTATAAATAACAGTGACACATAATGGTGGATGAGGGTCTACTATTAATAGAGGTTTAGTACTTTCGTTAACATATTATACTCCTTGGAAATTACTTAATACTAAGTCAAGGTGTTTACCATGATGATTTTTTACCGAGTTCAGTTGCTGGAGGTTATTTAAAAATAAATAATAATGTGAGTAATGACTGAACGAAATAACATATCAATGCTCACTTTATCACTACCAATTGCCTTGGATTTAATGGACTGGATAATTTTGCGAATTTCATCAACAGAAACGAGAGAAAAACTAAATCTGCGAGAGGTATTTCAGATTAAAGAAACTAAAAGTGAGAGAGTATATTGTTTAGAAGAAGTATCTAGAGTTGGAACATTATAGAAATGAAGATTAAATTCATCAGGCGTATAAGAAAACGAAGGAGCAACTGAGGATATCAGACAAATGCCAATGTTAGTTTCCAATTTCCAAATATTTAACTATCCTAATCCAAATATCTCATTTCCAAATATCTAAATAACTTAACATAATGTTACTATCGAAATATCGTTGAGAAAAAATAAAGAAACCAATAGTCACAAGAAGTACATTCCCATATACAAAAATGCCTACCACCAAATTTTAATGTCTGTACACTGTTACTAATACTTAAAAATAAACACACATAAATAAAATACTTTGAATAAGAGGTATACAAATACATATTTACAATATATTCCATGTTATGGTGATTCTGATAGTACTTAGAATATTGCTCTTAAATTTCCTTTTACAGTTATTAAAAATGTCGACGTTTTTAAACAATGCGTTATATGTAGTCTATGGTATTCTCATTTATAGTCAGTTTTTTTACGAAACCCAACAAATGAAGGACTAAAATAAACAAATAGTAAATGTAAAGTAAGATAAATAAATGGCACTGCAACTAAATTAAAACAGAGAAAATAAGATTGAATTGCTGCAATGACTATGTGGCGTAGATGTCAGTTCGACGGCAATATGACAATAGACTGTAGTTAGTAATTACTGTATTATGTAATATTAATTCCTGTTGGAAATTCAAGATTCAAGGTTGTTTTATGTCAGACAAAACTTTAATTAAAGTACAAACATACAATAAGTAATAAAATAATTAGTAAACCAAAGTATAAGTAAGATAGTTTAGTAAAAACAACAGAGAAGTATTTTAAAATAAATATTATTGAGGTAATATAATGCTGGCTAAGAAAGTAACTAGGAAGTAATAGTAACATGAAAGGAATTGTAAAAATAGCAATAGAAACAAAATATTAAAATAATGAATGTGATGAAAAGCAAGTAATCAAGAAGGTAAGGTAATAAGAAATGGATAAGATTTTTTATTTTATTTTTTTGTTCTGTCTATACTGTTAGCCCTGTTGGCTATTACAGCGTCACCGGGGGAGCGGGTGGGTCAAGAGACCCGCCTTTAAAAGGGGAGGCCAGATGGGCCCCCATGAGGAACGACGTCCCGTGGGCGTTTCAGATTGAGACACGGACCTCGGCTCGGGGCGTCGTTAGTCAGGAGGGAAGCTAAGGAAATTTTGACACTAGCGTCCTCCGGCGGCAGAACACTGGAGGACTCTTACTTACTCAGTTGGGACCTCTTCTATACCGGTATAGACGGTGTGTGTCTGTATGTTGTGTGGTGTCACATATGCCTACGCATACACGTTATTACCTACTGTGAACGCGTCGTCAGGGTCAACGAGTACTGACTTGGGTCTTCTGACTAAAGTAGTCTTACGTGGTCTATACTCTGAGGCGTCAGCCACTAGTGGATTCGGCTGTCGCTCAACACGTTCAAAGTACTTTTGGGAAGGCACCTTGAAGTACTGAGCGATGATCGGAAGGTCTAAGTCTCTATGGAGATCGATGTTTCGTACGAACCACGGCGCCCCGGTTGCAATCCGTGTGAACCTGTTCTGAAATGGATAAGATAATGAATAAAACAACAAAAGAGACCTTTACTGAGTAATCAAGCATAATAGCTCTCATTTGTGTTTGATTGTACGCTTGGCTCTAGAGGTTAACTCTAGTTTTTGCCAGACTAGGAGCTGGAACCGAAGTGGCTGCTGATTTTATTAAGCCTGTCCCGGAGACTCAGGAGGTGGATCATTACGAGGGCTGCAGTGGAGAGGTCATCATTGCTTCTAATTTTCTTCAAACTACGATCAGTTAATTAAATGTGAAGAACTCCTTCGCTGCTCCAGGCATTTTACATAGAAATGTGTTTCCGTGCTTCCATAAATAGTGATTGACGATGTTTCGTGAAGAATTCGGATAAGATATGCGGAGTTCCTTTAAGTGAAGTTTTTTTCCTCCAAACAGTAATTTTTAACATTGGAACACAGGGACGGAATAAAATGAGTAAATGAGTAAAGCTAAGTCAAAAAGAGTGATGCTTAATCCCGTGTACTTACTGAGAACAGCAGATATTATTTTGGGAACATCTTCATTATCCTTTTCAATGAAATCCGCCCAGCAAAAGAAAATTGTTCCTATTTTGCATCTCTATGGAATCCACCTCAAGGCTCACGTCAGTGATTTGTGGCCGCAGCAGATGAAGCATAGAATGAACAAATGTACGGAAAGCCACAAAATCCTTCGATAAGTTTTCTATGTTGGATGTACCTGGACTGATGTAAGTGAGGCGGTCTTCAAAATCTTCCATCTTTTGTGCAATAGTGGATTTTAGAGACCTCTGTGATTCCAATAATTCAATAGTTCTAGGCATAGTAAGGTGAAATTCTTTTTTAAAGCCAATTTACTTCGTTTATTTACTAACAAACTTTTGCCCACGGTTCGCACGCCTTAATTTGTAGTAAAACAATTCCCCTTTCAATTTTAATATGACTTGTTTTAAGTGATACAATCAAAATTACGACATCGGCAGACATTTATAAAGTAATTAATAAAGTTTTATTAAATATTTTTTTTAATAAGGACATAATTAGATACTGTATTTTATTTATACCTCTCTTGTTTTTACTTAAACCGCCATTTAAATACTTTTTAAACAAAGTACTTAATAACCATTCTAACCATATATCAGACTTATAGATTTTTATTGAACATAATCAGAATATGACCTTTTAAACTTGAGGAATTCTGAGCTACACATTCGACGTTATTTTGACCATCAATATGCAGGTCTGGTTTTATTAAAAAAATAAATTTATTATAAATGCGTAATAATATGTATTAGACATTCAGTCATTCAGTTAGCTATATGCATTAACAAAATTTTTAATACTGAACATTCACAAAAGCCGTTTTTAAAATGGTCAACCGTACCGTTGCAAACGCCGCAAACACCGCACTTAATTAGATAAGTATTATCGCTACATTGCTTAAAATCGCTTCGTAATTAAGCCATTACTTCGCGTAAAAAGTAAAGGATAAAAATTAGCTATTATGGGTTATCCCTAAGTGATAATATATTAAGCATATTATTATACATGTAAACCGTCTTTTTAAACCACTCTATCTCTTAAAAAAAACTGCATCAAAATCCGTTGTGTAGTTATAAAGATCTAAGCATACATACAGACATAGGGACAGACGCGGAAAGCGACTTTGCTTTATGTTATGTAATGATGCTGACGTTGCTTTTTTAAATTTTTGTTTTAGAGGAATTTTCATGAAATTGGCTATAAGTTATGCCTTTTTCAAGCTCGTCGTAGTATGTACAATCATACACTTGTAATTCCTTGTAAATTATTTTCTATATACAGTTCCTAGTTAGTTTTATAAAGTATTATATCTTCATAAGTCTTGGGAATTTTCCGTAGTGGTTTAAACTTATTCCTGCTTTATTCTGGCTGGTTTAGGTAAAACGTTATTCTTAATAGTCTGTTCGAAATTTAACATTATTGAGAACATCATAATTGTGGACTTGTTTTGGGATATTTGTCATGATGTAATCGATTTCGTTCTTAACTCTATCATGCGGTGACTTCCAAGTCCATCTTCTGCTGAGTCTTTTTTTAAAAATAGGTATTTATTATGGCCAACTCGTATTCGAATGCATAGCTCAATAACTGTTTTCCTCTTTCATTTTCTTTGACTTAATCCATAATTTCCTGTTACAAGTTTTTCCTCTTCTCTGGGCGTTAACGAGTAGAAATAAAAAACCTCTTATCATGACAAAATTCTCGTTTACAATGAACTCAATTAGGAACTGAATCGAATATTAAATAAACTTTTAATAAACTTTCGTCCTTGGTTGAGAGCTGTAACTTACATATTTTACCGCTTTCCGCTACTCATACCTTACCTAATTGTATCCCAACTCTCCTCGATCTTACGATCGTATCATCTAGAGAATTTATTTCCACCCACGGTCAACGCCGTCTATGGTTTCTCCCACCATGACCTGATTTTTCTTTCGTACATGCTACGCCCTCCAAAAGCTAAAAAAAAGCTGCTTTTGCAGTGTAACTTTGCTGGAATGGACCTGACTCGCCTTTGTGATGATGCATACAATATGGATTGGACTGATGTTTTTACTGCCAAAAGCATTGACGCAAAAGTTAATTTATTCAACTCATTCTTAAACCAACTGTATGATATTCACGCACCTATTAAGATAGTTAAAATGAAGCATCTACCAGCGCCGTGGCTAACAGATGATTTAAAAGCTCTCATACTAAAGAAATGTCAAGCAAAAACTAAGTACAAACGCAATAGATCTGACACGAATCGTCTTAAGTTTAAGAAAATTCAAAATCGCTTTAATACATTGTGTAGGGATGCACAACGACGCCATATCCATAAATCTGTCGATGACGGCGACACAGCACGTATATGGAAGTTTCTTCAATCTTTAGGAGTCGGAAAAATGCAAAATAAAGTCATCCCCAATAACATTGATCTTGAAGGTTTAAATACTTATTTCTCTACATCAGGCAATAATTTGGATATCATCACAAAGGTTAATACATTAAATTCTCTTTCAACAATTCTGACTCCTGACTTCCCACCGTTCACTTTGAATCAATTTTCAGAATGTGATGTTAAGAAAAATATATTATCCATCTCATCGAATGCCATTGATAGCGATTGCATTAGTAGGAAAATGATTGTTCCTATACTTGACACTGTGACTCCAGAAATTACCCATATCCTTAACTACTCAATTTCAACTGGTGATTTTCCTACTTTGTGGAAAGACGTTGATGTTATTCCCCTTCATAAAAAGACCAATCCATCCTCGTTTTCCGACTACCACCCTATTTCTATTTTACCATTTCGTTCTGAAGTATTAGAAAAATTAGTCTCCAAGCAATTGAACTCTTTCTTTAATCAAAACAAACTCTTGAATTCATTTCTATCTGGATTTCGTACTGGCCACAGTACCACATCTACGTTAATTAAAGTTACCGATGACATTCGAATGGGATGGTATGGTAAGCAACTAACAGTACTATTTTTACTTGATTTTAGCAACGCGTTTAATAACGTGGACTACGATATCCTGCTGAGTCTGTTAGTTTCTCTTAACATATCTCCATCGGTTGTTGAATGGTTTCGTAGTTACTTGCATGGCCACCGGCAGCGCATTCGCATTGACGAATATTTTTCGTCTTGGTGTAATGAAAAATCCGGTGTCCGGTTCAAATGGGTGGCATGTTGTCACCATTACTGTTCTCTATTTTCATTAATAAAATTACTTACAATATTTTTTCTCCCTTTCACATGTATGCAGACGATTTACAAATTTATTCGCAATCAGCTCTGGCAAATTTGCCTCTCGCTGTTGCTCGCCTCAATCAAGACTTGTAATCAATCTTGAGCAGGAATATATCGTTTCGGATTAAGGTCAATACAAACAAATGCCAGACTATAGTTATTGGATCGCCAAGCATGAGTGCTAAAGTTGACTGGCCGAACTTTCCGCCTATTTTATTTGATAGCGTCACTTTACCCTACAGCCACAAAATAAAAAATCAGTTAGACAGCACTTTAACATAGTCTTGCCAAAGAAATGATGTTAGCAGGAAATCCTTTGCTACTATGGGATCACTGCGACGTTTGCTAAATTTTCTTCCCATTCCTAAAAAGTTAGCCCAATCTCTCCTTCTCTCTATTCTGGACTACGCCGATGCAAGTTATCCCGATCTTACTGAGGCACAACTGAATAAACTTGAGAAACTACAAAACCTTAGTATTCGGTTTATATTTGGCTTACGCAAGTATGACCACGTTTCTGAATTCTGTACTAAACTCAAATGGTTACCTATTCGCTTTCGCTGGAATCTTCATATCCTCTCGCTTCTGTACTGTGTTTTGTTCTTTCCGTCCTCTCCACTTTATTTAAAAGAAAAATTTCAGTTTTTAGGAGCTCATAGTAAAATTCTTAGGTCTTCTGACAATCTCACTCTCCGTTTACCGTCTCACTCTTCTTGCTATTTTAAAAAATCTTTTACTGTTCAAGCAATTTTCCTTTGGAACACATTACCAGCAGTTGTCAGACAAGCACAGTATTTGGCTAAATTTAAGGAATTAGTCAAAGATCATTATCTTCGCCTTTCTTCTGCACAGTTTAGTTCTTTTATTTAAATATAATTATCGCTTTAATATATTAAATATTATATATTAAATTGTTATATTATATTGTACTAGTTCTTCCTTTTCTTGTGCTCTTTTTAAATAGGTATTCATTCTTTTCCTTTATTTATAATATTATTATATGTATTTAAATTCTATATATACTTATATATATATTAATTTAGGATTTGTTATATGTATGTAATGCATGAAATAGGTTTATGTACGTGTATATATTTTGTATTTATTATTATGCACCGCTTTTCTCTTTATATCTCACCTTATTCCTACCAGTATAAGGTTGTCTGGAAGAGATCGCTACATAGCGATAAGACTGCCTTCTTGTATCCATAACGTTTATTTATACTTACTGTTATTTGTTTTTTACTGTTTTTTTTTTGTGAATTATATGGTTGCAATAAAGTATATTATTATTATTATTATCTTCATTTATTTCATTTTTATCTTACAATTTATATATATAACATAAATTATAAATATAAATATAAAAAATAGTATTCCGCCGACGTGGGCCTTACGACCAATCCGTCGGTAGTTAGGGCGACAGCGAAAGAAACTTCCTCACAATGCGTGTCGTACTCAAAACTGCTGCTCTTTGCATCCGACCCTTGTTCCAGTTATTTAGTGAGAGCCTCTTGAGATGATGATCGAGACTCTTCGCTATAAGACCATTTACAGAAACTACCATCAAGACAATTATTGTTGAGTCAACATCCCACATTTTTTTCGTGGGTAGGCGTAAATAAGTGTACACGTACTTTGTGCTTTATAAATCTGTTTAATTAAAAATAACTAATTAACAATTAACTCAATTGGTTTAATTCTACATTATATTATTGAGTCACAGCTGGCTTACATTTTTAATTATTAATAACAGTCATATGAGCTGCTTAACTTAAATTACCCTGCACATACCTGTCTTGTGACATTTACACTTCAAAAAAGAAAACTTATTTTTCAATAATACTTACCAATCTGACTATTTGTAACCATGGCCACTATCGAGTCTATTGCAGAAGTGCAAAAATCCATTAAAACACAACTGTTGGCTCGAATGGGGCTGAGTTTGATTCACAGTTAAAAGCTTCGCCATCACGCAGTGTCACTATGTTCCGGTTAAGTGAGGACTTTACAAACTTTAAACAGCATGTTTGGAGTATACTGACCTTACTTCAGCAGCAGCTTGCTAAAGTCACGAAGTCCATTGATTCCATTGAGACTAGACATAGAAGAAAGTTCCTACTTTTATCGGGTGTTCCTGAGAAACAAGGTGAGGATCTTTCAAGAGTCATTCTGACTGTTTTTCATGATAAGATGCAGATTTATATATATCCAGATTACTTCTTTTAAATCTGTTCGGCGTCTGGGTAATGATCCGGATAACAAATGCAGACCTATTCTAATAAAATTTTGTGGTGAGGATACTAGGGCACTCTTTTGGCGTAAAAAGACCTCCCTTAAAGGATCTGGATTTGTCTTGACGGAATTTCTAACAAAGCAGAAACAAAGTTGGTTCATGAGTGCTCGGAAGCTTCTTGGAAAAAAAACCGAAATGATTTAAGAAATTACTTTAATGAGATTTAAACTTATTACAAATTAACCCTATGAACGATGATTCCACCTCGATGTGGGAATATGGAATGATCGTTCTTACAAATAATATTAATTATTAAAAGTCGTGGGAATACAATGTAAATGCTTAATCGACAAATTACTTTATTGAATATAATATTATAGAAACTCAACGTAGACGGTTTCCATATCGTAGTTCTATGTAACTCACTTGTTCGGAACAAAACAAAATAACATTACTGTTTGCCTGCCAAATATTTACATAATTTTTAAATTTAATTATTATAATTGTCATTTGTCAGTGTCAAGTCAGTACGCAACAGTCACTTGACATAAATGTTTGGTATAATCTAAACAGAAAAAATTCTTTTCACGTTGCCATAATGAGTAACATATTTGTGCTTAAATAATATATATTGTTTAAGTTTATTTTTATTTTCGTCTTATTATTATTTTTTAGCAGAATTTTTGTTTTTCTTTTTTTTTCGATTATTTTATGTTACTGATTATACTAAAAGCATAATCTGCTTGCATATTATGAACAATAACAATAATTAAGCGTTATATTAATTTTTATCTTTACATAATATTTCAGTTTTTGTGTTATTTATATAGTTATTATATGTGTGGGTTATTCTAGTGAATGTACATAGATGATTAATTTATTGCAATCAAATTCAAATTCAAAATATCTTTATTCAAGTAGGCATTTACACGCACTTTTTAATCGTCAATTACATTAAATTGGTCAGTATAGTCAGTCTGTGAGTAAGCTACCACCAGCTCGGAATGCTGTTCTGCTGAGAAGAGCTGGCCAGAAACTAAACAGTTGCTTTTTAATATGAAATTAAACAATGTTTTACTTATACATTATAACATCAACCCTACAAATGAGTCAATGATCCAAGTTCCATACATTTCGATCATCCAAAAATTCTGGAATTTTATAATAAGATTTATTTAATAGTATACTCTTAATTTTAGATTTAAAACTAAGAAAAGGAAGATCCAAAATATCCTATGGAACCTTATTATATATGCGTACACTGGAGCCCAAGAAGGATTTGTTAACTTTTTGAAGTCGAAATTTAGGCGTTACGAGTTTATTTTTATTTCTTGTATTCATAGTATGTCTGTCGCTGTCTTTTTTATAGTCATTAAAATTTTGGCGTACATATAATATATTATTAAAAATGTATTGAGAAGCAACCGTAAGTATACCGATTTCTTTAAAAACATCTCTTAGGGAGTCTCTAGCTCTTAGATTACAAATAGCCCGTATAGCTCTTTTTTGTAAAACAAATATAGAATTAATTTCAGCAGCACTGCCCCATAATAAAATACCGTAAGACAAAATACTATGAAAATAACTAAAATAAACGAGTCGAGCCGTATTAACATCTGTTAATTGTTTTACTTTTTTAATTGCAAAGACGGCAGAGCTGAGTTTGCCAGCGAGGGTTGAGAGATGGGGGTTCCACTGGAACTTTTTATCTAAAGTTATACCTAAGAAAATTGTTGAGTCAGTCAGTTCTAACACTTCATTGTTAAGGAGTAAAGTACAATTTTGACTTTTGATATTAGGAAGTGTAAATTCCATGCATTTAGTTTTTTTAGTATTTAAGACCAAATTATTAATTTCGAACCAATGAAGAACACGTGACAGAGCACTGTTTACTTTGTCATAATTAGCTTTATTACGATCAACATTGAAAATAAGCGAGGTATTATCAGCAAAAATTACAATGTCACATAGTCCTTTTACATAAAAGGGCAAATCATTAATATAGAGTAAAAATAAAAAGGGGCCAAGAATATATCCTTGTGGAATACCCATCTTTAGGTGAGAACCAGCCGATTTACAATTATTTACATCAACCGTCTGAACTCTTTAATTTAGGTAAGAGGCAATAAGATCAAGAGCAGCACTACACACACCATAGTGGTTAAGTTTGCATAGTAATGTTTGATGGTCTACGCAATCAAAGGCTTTAGATAAATCACAAAACACCCCGATTGCATTCTGTGACTTCTCCCATGCGTCGTAAATGTGCGTAAGAAGCGTGGCACCCGCATCAGTTATTGATTTGCCTTTCGAAGATTTTACTTAAGGTGGGCAAAATAGATATTGGCCTATAATTTCCCGGTTCAAGTCTATCGCCACTTTTAAACAAAGTTACTACTTTACTATTGTTCATTAAATCTGGGAATGTACCGGTTTCAATACATTTGTTAAAAATTAAGGATAATTGGGGAGCAATGTCATTTATAACAGTGGTAAGTAATTTAACTGACATACCCTAGAGATCCCCTGTTTTTTTCATATTTAGGTTTCTAAACGTTTTAACAATTTCATATGATGAAACTGGTTTAAAAACAAAACATTTGTCACTGACTCTCACGTTATTCGTCAATTCGGCGATTGCATCAAATGGTGAAGAATTTAAATTCCGCGTGACTGTAACAGGAATTTCTTTAAAAAAAGTCTCAAAAGTAGCCGCAACATTTGAGTCTGTCTTTATTTCAATATTATAAATTTTTAGCTTAATAGGTCCATGAACAGCCCTAGTTTTCCCAGAAACACTAGATATAACATCCCACGTTGCTTTTATCTTATCATCAGAATTTACAAATTTATTTCTAATATAAATCGACTTGGCATGTACGCAAACGTTTTTAAATATTTTAGAGAAATTCCTAACTTTACTAAAGAACACGGAATCATGATTCCATTGCCTCTCACCATACAAATCATATAATTTTTCTCTACTTTTGTATATTCCCTGGGTAGCCCAATCACAAAATTTAAGTTTTAGGTATTTAGTTAAAGTTTTTGGTTTAAAAATATTATTGAATTCTTGTAACAAAAAATCGAAAAATTTATTAAATAAATTATTGGGATTACCATCGCTCATGTCTACTTTATGCAGTTTTTGCGCAACAATATTCTTAAAAGTAATGATTCAGTTTTTTGTTATCGGTCTGCAAGTAAATTTTTGGGGCTTTTCATTTTCATGATTGATTAATATAGAAAATTTTTGACCACAGTGGTCTGAACTTAAATTCGTCATTATCGTCTCTTCATAAATGTTACAGCGACAGAACACATTATCAATACAAGTCGCGGAAACACTAGTGATGCGAGTAGGTTCAAAAAATACGTTCAATAAGTTAAAAGATTTAAACAAATTTAATAAACGTACACTAGACGAAGTTACTTGTAATATATCTACATTAAAGTCACCGCACACAATCACGGACCTGTTTTTATGACAAAGTTTACTTAAAATATCCTCCATTTTGTTTTCAAATTCATCAAAATCACCAGAGGGGGGGTCGGTACACGCATAAAATAATATGTTCATTGAGCTCAATGCAGGATAGTTTAATAATTCGCTCGACAGAGAGCGCCACCATGTCTGATCGAGACTTAAACACTACATGGTTAAGAGCTAAGTTAAGTGAGCCACCGCGAATTAGTTTTCTCTCTACAGAACGAACTTGACATTTTATAATTCTGTACATTTATAATATTGTTATTCTTTGACAACCAGTGCTCTGTAATGCATAATAAACTAATGTTATATTTTTGAACAAACAATTCCACTTCCGATTCCTTGCAACCTAAGCCTTGTATATTTTGATGGACAATAGTAAACAGCTTAGGCTTTGTCTTAAGATTTAGTTTGTTATATCCCCATAGACCGTGGGATCGCTAAATAGACATTTGTTATATTCCCATGCATCGCGGGAACCGCTTAGCAAGCGATGGTGCAATATGTATATTCCATTGTATCAGAATCCAGGAATTATAACAATCAAAAAGCTAAATCTGCACTTCATACAAATTTATTATTTAATTATAATTTTATAACAATCCTTTAGCTGAATCTGCACTTCACATTAATGTATTTCATTATAATTAATTTTAAATATAATTGTCACTCTTGTTTTCTAATATCGGGCAAGCAGTCGTCATTTTAGTTATAATGTAGTTTGTAATATTAAATAAAGTATTTTTATAATTTTGGGTTTTTTTGGATCCTCGGCTGCCACCGTACTTAATTAGTTTAAAGTGGAACGATTATGTTCTGTCAGTACTACACTATTTAAGTAACATTCATTTTTCGTTACATCTCTTATAACGAAGTTTTTTAAATTAAATGCTACTAAAGTAGCAATCTGTTTTTTGTAATATACAGGCAGATACATTGTACCTTTTGTCATCCTAAACCTATTATAATCTCAAGTACATACCTCTATCTTTGCATTTTTTTTATTAATTACTTTTGATTTTTTTATGTTATTAGATTGGTAGTGCAGGTTTCTTCATTGTGTTGTCTACTTAAATATAATAATTATTGATAAAGTTCAATAATTGATATAGTTTTGTGATAATTATTATATTTATTTATAATTTTGTAGTTCTTTTTATATAACTCTATTTATTTATTTTTTATATTTTTTTAAATTTTGTATTATATTTAATATATCTATATTATTTTTACTTTTGTTTACAGTCTGGTAATATATTATTCAAAATGTCAGACAAAAGTACTAATTCTTATTATTCTGCATGTAATTCTGATTCCTTTTGCTCGATGGATTCGTTGGATTCTTTAACACTATCCCGTCACGATGAGATCTTAAGTCAACTTGGAACATTTAGAAACTACTTCAACTGTTGCCATATAAACGCGCAAAGCCTTCCTCGTCATTTTTCAGAATTTTCTACTAACTTTTCTGACAATATCTTTCACGCCATCCTTATATCAGAAAGCTGGCTTAAACCAAATTTAGCCTCTACTCTCTATTCGCTTCCTGGCTATGTTTTGATCCGCTGTGATCGCAGAGGTAAGGGAGGTGGCAGTATTGTTATATATCTACAAAGTAATATTTCCTACAAAATTATAGCTATTTCCAATCCCACCTACTCAGCCACAGCGGAATTTGAATTTTTAGAAATTGATGTCAAAGGAGCTAAAGCCGTTTTAGGGGTCATGTACTGTCCGCCTTCTACCGATTATTTTTCAGAACTAGAATCAACTCTTGAATTACTTAGTTCAGAGTATAAACATCATATAGTTATGGGTGACTTTAATACCAACCTCTTGACTGATTCCACTTTATCTCGTAGACTCACATCAATTCTTCACTCCGTTTCCCTTGATATTCTTCCTTTAAATCCTACACATGTTAACATAGAATCTCCTGACTCCTGGATTGACCTTATTCTTGTGTCTTGTAATGATAAAGTTATCAAACACGGCCAATTATATGCCCCCTGCTTTTCAAGACACGACTTAATATTTGTATTTTACTCTCTTAAACCTCCGAAATCCAAGCCTACGGTGTTGCACTTGCGAAGTTTTTCCAAATTAAACCTTGAGGATTTTCAATGTGACGCTTTAACAATTGACTGGTCGAATGTTTTGACATCATGTAATATAACTGACATGGTTGAACATTTTAACAGATCGATTTTAAACATTCATGATAAACATATCCCAGTTAAAGCCGTAAAATTAAAGCGCTCACCTTCACCTTGGATGACTGAACAGCTACTATGAGAAAACGTGACCGTGCCTTCCGAAATTTTAAGCTAAATCGATGTGAGGTCAACCGGTGTCTTTATAAAAAAATAAGGAACAAATGCAATCAGATGGTAAGAGTAGCTAAACGCCATTTCATACACTCAAATATTTCAAATTCTTCGACGGCTCTGATATGGAACTTTCTTGCCAGTGGCGTAGCGTTGTGGGGGCGGCGGGGGCGGCCCGCCCCGGGCGGCACTTTATAGGGGGCGGCAAAATTTAACAATAAATAAAAAATATATATTTTTATCGTAACTACAAATTTGGACCGATTGAAAGGAGCACGGATTTTTTCATTACTTATTTTGTGACGAATTCGGGGAATTCCTTTTCTTTGAATGATATTTTGTAGCGACTGGCAACAACGTCTATACTGACTTGTGGGAATTCCCCGTTTATGACTAACAATCAGCGAGAATGACTTCTATTACATATATATTAAGTTCAATATAGTTTATCACACGTACGAGAAAGCCCCTTTAAGGTACGGGGAATTACGTGCTTTGACAAAGTTTGACAATTCAAAGAAAGTTTTATTGATGGATCGTCAGTTGTCCAATTCACATTGTCTCGTATTTTAATTATGTTACGCTTTCCAAATTGTGATTTTTGTGCAAATAAGTGCGTGTAGTGGTTGTGAAATTATTGAACAACTTTCAACTGAGTGAGTATTAAATATTATATTTATCTAATTGTATGTTGGACTATCTGATATGTTGTTCAAACTTCAAACTTTAATTTATTAAAATAAAAAAGAAACGCCGAAGTGCATAAAAGTATTTTCACATTTCAAAGGGATCTTGATCGGAAACTGTGATATAAATTTCAATTTAATATGTGTAAGTAAGTACTCGTTCCTATGAAAAAAGGTCTTGACAGACAGACGGTCAATGAAATGATTTAATAAAAGTAAAGATAGATAAAGGCTCAATTTTTTTCCTTTTGGGTACAAAACCCTAAAAACGGAAAATTTCAGTAAAGCAAGGTTTTTTTTAATATCCTAGGTACTTCTTTTGAAATGTTCGATAATTTTGTTTACTTTTCTCATTTAATATTTTTTTGATTTTAGCATCAAAAATGAAAAGAGTAAAAGAAAGTGGGGCTTCTTACCGTAATAAGAGAAGAGCTAAGTTGGAAAATATTAGAGCAAATGAAGGAGCTTTACTTAAATATGTGAAAAGTGTTGTTCCTGACACGTCAGATTCCTCGTTAGGCTTAAATTCATCACAGACAACTGGGCCTTTAAACCCAGAACAAGCTGAAAAAATACAAGAACTGGACATTGTTCCTAAAGATCAAATTCCAACAACATCCACTGCATTAGTGTCTCCATCTGTATGTTCAGACATGGACATGCATAGTTCCGAAACAGAGATTGATACAACATCATCATTGTCTGCTATTCAGTACCAAAGACGAAAGGAAAATTTCGACGATATTGGAAAATGGCCTGAACACATAGACGACAATATTCGATTGCATCTCATTCAGCAAGGACAGGAAATTGTTCAGCATATTGATACTAATTTCGCTGAAATGTCAACAGTAACACGCTCAGATTCGTGCTCTTTAAAATCAAAAGGAGAGACAAGAAGGCTTACTAAGGATTGGTTTTATCGTACATTGACTAACGGCGAAAAAGTTTTACGTACTTGGATGGCTTATTCTCCAGCTAAAGCATCATTATTTTGCTTTTGTTGTCGTTTATTTGAGAACGTAAGTACACCGAATGGATCTAAATTTTGCTCATCTGATGGATTTAATACTTGGTGGAAATTAAATCCTAAGGTTTCAAGTCACGAATCAAGTGCACTACACATCCAAAATTATTGCAAATGGAAGGAGTTGGAGAGCAGACTTCAAAAATTACAGACTATTGACAAAAAAGAGCAAGACATAGTGGCAAAAGAAATAAAGAAATGGCAGGAAATTCTTATCAGAATGTTTGATATTATAAGATTCCTTGCCAAACAAAATTTGGCTTTACGTGGACATATAGAAAACGACACCGGTACCAATAGAGGAAACTTTTTAGAATTGGTTAATTTAATTGCAAAATACGATCCTGTACTTCGTGAACATCTTGTAAGGTCTAAAATATCTGGCAAAATTTCAATCACTTACATGTCACCACAAATACAAAACGAATTTATTGCCATTTTGGGAAATAAAGTTCGCCAACATATCATCGGACAAATAAAAAAGGCTAAGTATTATTCAATTATATTCGACAGCACTCCAGATCTTTCTCATAGAGATCAAACAAGTCAGGTATTAAGATACGTAGTAATTGAAAATCAGGAAGTAAAAGTAATGGAATCTTTTATAGATTTCATTGAAACTAAAGACAAAACTGCTGAAGGAATTTCAAAGATGATTTTTGGTAAAATTCAAGCTGATGGCCTAGATATAAGTAACTGTAGAGGCCAAGCATGTGATAATGCTGCTGTTATGGCTGGAAAGTATTCAGGAGTTCAGCAAAGAATTCGAGAAATAAACCCTAAAGCTGAATTCGTACCTTGCTCAAATCATTCGTTAAACCTAGTTTGTTTACACGCTGCCTCAGTTGAGGTGGATTCACTAACTTTTTTCGGCACTTTAGAACGTTGCTATTCTTTTTTTTCCTCATCGACACATCGTTGGGAAGTTCTGATAACAGCTACAGGCAAAAGCTTAAAAAGGGTTCAAGACACGCGGTGGAGTGCAAGAGGCGATGCCGTAAATGTGACATGGCATCATTACAAAGATATTCTCGTCACATTGGAAGAACTGACGGAGGCAGGTGAAAGCTTAAACACTAGGACAGATGCAGGTACTTTACTAGTTTCGATGCAGTCATTTTCCTTTCTTTGTTTTTTGGGCCTGTGGCAACCGGTGCTACATGAAGTGAATGATGCACAAAAATATTTACAAACAAGGGGACTTGACATAAGATTGTGCGCTCAGAAAGTAAATGCTTTGCAGATGATATTGACAGAGAAAAGAGAGGAATGGGCAAATGGCGCTGTAGGTTATGCAAAAAATATGTGTGAAGAACTTGGAATTTCCATAAAACCTCGGAGGCGCATAACAAGAAAGCATATTTTTGATGACGGAACTAGAGATGCTAACTTGTCTTGTGAAAATGAGTTGAGACGAAAGCTGTTTTCTTCGTTAGATAGAGTTATTGCAGAAATTCGTGAGCGTTTTCAACAGCTACAGAATTTAACGGATAAGTTTGCTTATCTAACACCGGCTATATTATTAGATCCAGACAACACTGAATGTAATCTAGACTACGCATCTGACGAAATTGACGAGCAGGATTTCAAGCTGGAAAGACTTCGACTGCGGACTTTCGTTGTTGCTACAGGCAACGAAAATGAATTGATTAATGCAGACTCACTTGAGTTATTTAAATTTATTGTTAAATCCAAGCTGGAAGATACTCTGCCCAATATTTTAATAATGTTCCGAATATTTTTCACAGTTGCTATAAGCAATGCCAGCTGTGAGAGAAGATTTCAAAATTGAAATTGATTAAAAATTATTTAAGATCGACAATGAGTACTCTAAGACTAACTAATTTGGCTATTTTGTCTATTGAGCAAGAGGTGTGTGATGCGATAGACATTGACGGTGCAATAAAAGAATTTGCTCTTAAAAAAAGTAGACGTATAAATTTTTAATTAAAGACGGAAGTTTTGTTTTGTTTTTTTAAGAAATACTCATATTACTTTTCAATAAAAATAAAAATGTTATATAATAGTATCGTTCTAGTTCTAAATAAAAATTGATTTTATTTAATCTTGTCGATCCTCAAGGTGTACCTAATCTTAAGTGATAGGTACCTAAGTTAAATCAATGTATCTAATTGGTTAAAGTAAAAGAATTTTTGTATTAATAAACGTGATTGTAAAACTTAGATAAACTGTTTTTTATTTAAAATCTAGCCTGTATAATACAAAATAATGATGACTGTTCTCTCCGAAAAGTTCTCTATAATTAATGTATGTAATGCATAGTATACATTAAAATAAAATACCTAAATAAGAGGGCGGCAAAATTGTCTTCCGCCCCGGGCAGCCGACACTCACGCTACGCCACTGTTTCTTGCCAACTTTGGCCTAGTTCATCTTACTGACAAACCAAAGTTGACTATATTCTCCCCTGATGTTTTAAATCGTCACTTCTCATCTGTTGAATCTCTCAAACCAAATATAAAACGGAACACCATCTCCGTCATATCTTCCATGCCATTATGTGCCTCCACACCCTTCTCATTTTCTTTGGTATCTGAGGAAGAAATAAAAAAAACTGTGCATTCCATAAAATCAAATACTGTTGGTGAGGACGAAATAAGCCGCCATATGATCGTCACCCTGTTTGACGTGATTCTTCCAACTCTAACTCATATGATAAATACTTCACTATCCACCCGTTTATTTCCTTTTACTTGGCGTAAAGCACACGTCATCCCCATTCCTAAAGTTCACAATCCTACTGCACCTAAATATCTGAGACCTTTTTCTATCTTACCCTACCTATCTAAAATCCTCGAATCTACGGTACATAAACAATTATCCAATTTTGTCCATAACAATAAACTTCTTTCGAACTTTCAATCTGGGTTTCGTCCTGGCCACAGTACAATCACTGTTCTCCTTAAAGTCGTGGAAGATGTCAGAGATGCTATGGAGGGTGGTCAAATAACTGTGCTAGTACTCATTGATTTTTCCAACGCTTTTAACTCACGCTTGACCATGACATCTTGATTGCACTCCTTTCACGCTTTAACATTTCTTCTAAGGAACTAAATTGGTTCTCATCCTATCTTCGTGATCGCTAGCAAGCTGTTCGCATCGACAACACCATGTCTGAGTGGTGTGACATAGCAGCAGGTGTGCCACAGGGCGGTATACTCTCTCCACTTTTTTTTTCATTATTTATTAATTTCATAACAAAAGACTTTAAAGCCTCTTATTATCTGTATGCTTATGACCTTCAACTTTATCCACATACTAAACCTAACACTATTAATACGGCTATCGCTACCATCAGCATAGAATTGCAACACATCTATGATTGGTGCCTCCAGTTTGGTATTAAAGTTAATCCATTAAAATGCCAAGCAATAATTCTAGGCAGTCAACGACAGCTGTGCAAATTGGCATCAGTTGACCTTCCAATCCTCAGTTATAATGGTATACCCATTCTGTTTACCCAAATTGTCAAAGATGTTGGCCTACACGTTACCAGCACCTTAAGCTGAAATGTTCAAGTTATGGAGTAGAGTCGTAAAGTGTTCGTAAGTCACTACGTTCATTATATCGACATAAATTTTTTTTACCAATTCCAACTAAGACTCTGTTAGTGTAATCACTTATCCTTCCTATCATTGACTATACTCATGTTTGTTGCTCTAACATCTCCGAATGGAACTTAAATAAATTGGATCGTCTTCTTAACAATTGCATTCGTTTTATTTTTAGTCTTCGTAAATATCTCTCAGTATCTCTCAGTATCGTTCAAAACTTCAATGGCTACCTATTCGCGAGCGAAGATCTTCTAGATATTTGTGTCAGTTGTTCTCTATACTTAACGACCCTATGTCTCCTCTGTATTTAAAATGTAAGTTTCAATTACTAGGAAGTACTCACGACCTTCATCTTCGCTCTTCCTCCAATCTCAATCTTTTTATTCCTTCGCATCATACCGGTTTCCTCTCAAATTCTTTCACAGTACACGCGACTAAACTCTGGAACGAACTCCCGGAAAACATAAGGCGTTCTCCTAGCAAATTAGCTTTCAAAAAATCTGTTCTGACATATCTATCCCGGCAATAGCAGAATTATTATAAAGAATTAATTTTACGAATGTATGTATACATTTATATATATATTTATATATCTTTATATGTATTTATTTATGTATGTATGTTTATGTAAGTCATATTTATGTTTTTTTGTTTAATTTATTCCATTATTAACGACAATAATTAATTAATTGAATATAACAGCAATGTTTTCATTTCTTTGTTTTGTTAGTTTGTTTGCTTTTTTTTTGTTTGTTGCTTTATGCAATGTTATCGTTTAAGTTATTGTTAAGTTTTGATTGTATAATTTTAGCGCCTGATATAAATTAATTCTTTTACTGTTTTTCTGGGTTGACTGGCAGAGAATGATTTTTAGCATTAAGTCCGCCTTTTGTACCATTTTTTTTGGGGCAATAAATATTAAATAAATAAATAAATAAATGTCGGTAATCTCGTGAGCTATGTCCAAGTATTTTGATAGTTTGTCCTTCTCAGCTTTAGCTTTACAAGATTAGCGTCACACGGGACGCTGATATCAACAAGAAATGCCCGGTGTTCTAACCGATCTACTAGCACAATATCAGGCTTATTGTTTACAATAGTGCTGACAATGATGATAGATTGGTCCCAATAGAGCTTAACATGACCATTTTCCAAAACCGGCTCCGGTATGTACTTATAATATGGCACTTCAAAAGATACAAGACCGTATCGAAGAGCAAGTTCTTGGTGGATAATTTTGGCTACTTTGCTGTGCCTGTGCAAATACTCTCCATTGGTAAGATGAAAACAACCAGAAATAACATGTCTGATGGATTCTCCAGGTTGGTGGCACATACATATATCAACAGTGCCATCCTTTATTATGTATTTCCGATAGTTATTCGTCTTGACAACTTCGTCAGCAATTGCACAAGCAAAACCTTCGGTTTCACAAAAGAGATCACCAAATCGTAGCCAAGCCACGGACGCTCCGAGAGTTGTAAATATTTGCTATTTACAACTCGGCCACTCTGCACATGTGCAACCGCGCATTTATCTACACCAAACTCTATCCTAATGTCATTACTAAACGTTTGTGTAGCGCTTAGTAATGATACCAGATTTGCTTTATTTGGTGCAAATAATTTGAGATCGTCCATGTTCAAAAGATGGGAAATGATCTCACCACCTCTGCGGAAGCGATATCCCAGTTTTGAGTCCCTAAGCAACGTGCTTAAGGGATTCAAAGTCAGGCAAAACCACAAAGGACTCAATCTGTCACCCTGGAAAATACCTCGCTCAATCCTTACAGGTTCGGAAGTAAGAAGACTTCCTCCGCCCCCTGGAAGAAAAAGGACCGTTGTCCATCGCCTCATACATGAATCAAGAAAATCGCTTAAATCTGTGTCAATCTTATACACTTCTAGTACTCGTCTCAACCATGTATGAGGCCGGTGCCTATGATTCGGTAATCATAGGCCTTTTTATAATCTATCCAGGCGGCGGAGAGACCCTTCTTACCTCGGCGAACCTTTTCATTGATGGCCATATCAATAAGGAGGAGCTCCTTAGTACCACGAGACCCAATCTTACATCCATTTTGAGCGGGATTAAAAATGCTGTTTGCATACAAATGTGTGTTTAATTTTAAAGTCAAAACGGATGTAAGAAGCTTATAAATTGTTGGTAAGCACGTGATAGGTCGAAAGTTCTTTGGATCTGTGATACTACCAGACTTGTGGAGCAGAAAGGTGATTCCTGTTGTCATAAAAGATGGTAGGGATCCGGACACGATGGCTTCCTGGAATTGCTCAGCCAAAGGTTCGTGTGAAGACCGCAGCCATTTAGGGCCAAAAGTTATGTAATCCGTCCGGCCCACGAGTTTTCCAGTTATGGGTCGAACGAATTGCATCCCTAACATTCTCTGGGCTTACAAATATATCCTCCATTGGCTGCCGGTGTTCACACGTGCGCTCAACAACACGCATCCAGCCACCATCATTGTGATTAATAGGCACCGACCAAATATTTTTCCAAAATGTGAACATTTCTTCCATATTCGGTAACTGCCCAACAATCACACTCGTAGCAGATTCCTCCCAGCTTCTATAAACCTTTCTTTGGTCACTTTGGAATATGCGATTCTGCTTATATCTATTTACACGTTGTTTATAACGACGGATACGATTTGCCCACGCACAAACTTTCTGCTTCAGGTATTCTATACGTTCTGTTACATAGACCATGTAAACCTGAGGTCTAATGCCAGTACCGGCAAAGGCCTGTATAACATAACGCATGACTCTCTCCAATGATGACCCTAGCTGCGCTGAAACGCCGTTCAATCCTTATCTGCCATGCGGGTCTGTCCTCAGTGGACCGCTCAACCCTATCAGGCTCAGGAAATCTGACACGGGTGGAGCGGCACGCTGCAACAGCTACACAATAAAGAATAGAATGGGTATCAGTGGACTATTGCTAGAACGAAGAGTGTGGCATGCAGTCTAGAGCCATTACAAGCGACATATTACGTCTATGCGTGGAAAAACGGAGCAACCGTGGCCTGTCACGGGCTGGTATGTGTTTAAATTCCAAAATCGCATCCTCCCAAAGTCCTCCTTAATTGCTCATTTTCTTGGGTACTTACGGTTGTAATCTCAACGCCCCCCACATCAGTACCTCCAACCTCTAACCCTGCCACCGAAGGAGCGGACGATAACTGGGCTCACGAATGGATGCTTTCGGTGGTGGATGCAGAGACTGTCACCTCGGAGCGAAGCCGGTCAAGTGCGGAGTCATCCAACGCACGATTATGTTGAATAAATCGCACCTGATCCGATAGTCGTTGGGCCGAAACGGTCAGCTCTGGTCCAAGGACCTGAAATAAAGACCTGAAATAAAGACAGCAAACGGGTTCGCCACGCAGTGGGGTTAGTTCCACCCTCTGTCGCCCTATAGTACGCTCTCATGACATTTTCGTTCATATTTTGCGTCCATTTCATGCGGCACACTGCACCACCGACGGCGGGGGCCGAACGCGGGGTGGATGCCCCAGTAGGCCCCAAGCGCGGCAGCGGTGGCCTCCCACGGCGCGGCGCTGGTGCTCGTCGTGGCGCTGGAGGCGGCAGCTCGTCGTCACTGCTCGACACGACTTCCTCAGGAGGAGTTGCGTACTTCTCCTCTGATGATGTGGAGCTGTTCGGTGCGACGGGCTGCGGTGGTGGGCGTGCATTTATGTTTCTACTCCTTGTGATCTTTTTTTTTTTTTTTTATATGATCTAGGGCAATGCTTGACTACATTCCACCTGATGGTAAGTGGAATGTAGTCTTAGATGGTAAATCGCATAGCCCTAGCAACCTATTCACTCTTCTCTTGAAGACACCCACATTATATTTGGCCGGAAATACCGACGCAGGCAAATTGTTCCAGTCCTTCGCTGTACGCACTAAGAATGAGGAAGCAAAGCGCTTCGTTCGGACAGGTGGAATGTCCACAACAAAAGGATGGATACCTGCCGTGCGTCGGGACGTCCGGTGATGGAAGGGGGACGGGGGAATTAACTTGTGATCATTATTTAGGAGTGTCTATTTTCACATTGTCACAGTTCACTTATTTTTCAGTTACTTTTTGTAAGTAGTTCAAAGTTTCGTATATTTTATTCTTTTTTTTCCGTTTATTTTGCATTTTGTATAACTGAATGAAATGATTTAAATATTATAAAAACTGGATTTTGAAAATAAATATTTTTAACAAAAATTGACATTTAAAAACGTGACCATTCGTGTCAATTACCAAGGAGTATTTTTATTATTATTATTATTATTATTAATATTTTATTTTGTTTAAAAACGTCAAAGTTACAAAGAAAATCACAAAATATTGAAAAGACACCAAAACCTTGGTTGAAGTATACATGTATAATTCATACGTTATTCAAGAGCTCCAAATACTTATTTTTCTAATTTTTCCTAATTTTTCCGATTACCTGGATCAGGATCAAACGCATTCATATTATCACATACCGAGATAGAAAATTTTGCTGATCATTTTAATTGAGTCACAGATTAGAGAGTAGTATTTCGTATTTGTGTAATTTAGTATCACTAAATATTGTCAGTTTTTACTTATAAGCACGTGTACATATCTTCATACCTACACAAAGACATAAACATTAAAAAATTGTTTGAAAATATCTATAAACATTTATAGCCATGTTAAGTTTATTTAAATTTATATAAATACAGAATGAAAAATAAACCCCCTCAATTTACGTGGACAGATGGAGGCAATAGGAGCAGGAATGATATAGTGGTAGCCTTTCGGTGGACATACCTTAAAATAGCTTTTGTTATGTTATGAGAAAACTACCTAATTGTTCAGAATGTGGCACAGTAGAATGTATTGGGATAGACCGAAAGGTTAGTCTTATGTATGTATGTAAAAATATATGAATTTAGAAATAGGCATTTGTAATAATAGTATTCTAGTTTTTCCACCTTCTGATGTTATTTAAGTAATGTATAAATTAGTAATTAAAGAATTAAAACTAAGACAGGTATCACACTTATAATTAATTATTAACATTAAAAATATATAAATTTATGAATAATTGAGTGTAATTCTATGAGAATGGCATATTCTATTTAGAATAAATCGTACTTCAAATAAAGAGGAAAAACATTCAGAAATATAATCTTCATTAAATTGACATAGTTTTAACATGATATATATTATTTTACAAATAAAGACGTATATTTATAGAATTCAAAATTCAGTGAAGCGGGAAGCGAAACGGCAACTTAATTAGTAAAGCGACGGTGCGTATCCCAGATATTTTTTCAGGGTAATAATAACTATCTGTATTGTTTTATTTTTTATTTTCTATTTTCTATTTACTTAAAACTTAAATGAGCATAATATAGCTATAAATCTTTATAGACAATTACAAAAATCATCTGTCACTAAACACATGCACTTGTCCCGATACAAGGGCAGGAAACTAGTCATTATTACGAGTTGACTTTCTTTGTAACTTACACATTTATGATACAACAATGATACACGTAAGAAAACAGTTTGACGCACACCATAATAGGTATATTAATGTCCTATTTACTCGTAACCCAAACAGGTAGGGATTGCCTTCAAGTTTTATGCACCATTTCGATTTGTAAATTTTAGTAATTGACTATTTTACTTTTGATAACCTATGTCGGTCTGAATTAGTTGTATATCCTATTATTATTTACTGAATATTTTAATAAAGTTTAAATAGTTCATTTAGACAAAAAAAGATAATATTTTGATGAAAATAATAGACAATATCAATATGAATCATTTATTTAATTTAACCGCCCCGTTGATCGAGTGGTTAGCGCAGACGCCTAACGTGTCACGGCGCAATGGGGCTTGGGTTCGATTCCCGGCAGAGACAGACATTTATGTGATGAACATAGATGTCTGTGTTTCTGGGTTTGGTCGTTTATTAAATTTATTCTCAGTATTTATATGTGTATTACTGTGTATTTGTATCGTTGTCTAACACCCTTAACACAAGCAAATAATTTGCTTACTTAGGGGTTAGATCAATGTGTGTAATTTGTCCTGACATTATTAAAAAAAGAAAAAAAAAAAAAAAAGCCTTGATATATAGAGCACTTAAAAGTAATATATATTTTTATATTATACTAGCGAACCCAGCCCGCTCCGCTGGGCTAACCCTTACTTTACCTGGTGGCGAGTTACATCAATGGGCATAGCATATTCGTTTTCTTCGAGGAAAAATACATGGTCATACCAATTTTTATGACAATCGGTTGAACGGGGCGGAAGTCGATATTTGACAGCGCCGCCTGGTGGCGAGTTACATCAATGGACATAGCATATTCGTTTTCTTCGAGGAAACATACATGGTCATACCAACTTTTATGACAATCGGTTGAACGGGGCGGAAGTCTATATTTGACAGCGCCGCCTGGTGGCGAGTTACATCAATGGACATACCATAAAAACCTTCTCCGTGGAAAAATACATATATATACCAATTTTCATAATCATCTGTCCAATAGTTTCTGAGTTCATTGATTTCATATATACAAACATCCTTCTATATATATATGGATTGCATATTCTTTATACTTTAGTGCATTAAATTGTTGGTTAAACAATACTTGGGAAAATTAAGATTTATTTGAGAACATTGAAATATTTCTAGAACCTACATATTAATATATTTTTATAGTCAATATAATTATATTCAATATTAAATGTTAAATTAGTATATGTTGCATTTAGTTAATATCCCTCAAGAAGTTGTGTAATAAAACTTTAGAGAGTGATTATTAAATATATATTTACCCGGATATATTAATGTAAATTTATCTATTCGGATTTTTTTATTCGTGAGCTTGAAGCACGGCTCACTTGCGGCGCGAACTAACCAATCACTTCACGTTACATAAATAATACGCAACGACTTCAATAAGTACATAATAATATTATTTATATCCTTTTTACCAGGATGAAACAGGCTTTCATTTAAAGAAAACCGCAATCAAATCCGTCCAATTCTTTCGCTGCTAAAATGCCACAGACAGACACACAGGTACACAGATCAAACTTAAAACACCCCTCTTTTTGAGTCTGGGGTTAAAAATCAAATTTTTACGCACACTATTTAAACATGTCACCTTTGGGAAACCGTGTCATCGCTCTGCCAATTTATGTATTTAGGAAAAAATCTTTGTATACATAAAAGTCTCTTCATATTCGATATCTATTAAGCTTCTTTCGAAAATACAAATTCAATGCAATACTAAGTAAAACGATATATTTATTTAAATAACTTTTGACATTGCTAATCGTATCGTGTAGACAATAACAAACGTGAATACTTTGTTATCGCCCTCGCCTCGTTTAGTCCTGATACTTATGTTTATAGCATCTCAACCCGACCAACCCATCGGTTATAAACGTTGAGCCGCTATTCATGTGGTCAAGGTTTACCCCTGTCACATTGACCCTTATACGGCAGGTCTGACCTCTGAATTCGTCCGACGACCGCACTATGAGACTAGTAAGCTCGCAAGGCTATTGGTCCTAGACGAATCCAATCGCGACGACCAAGCTACCTTTTCTCCATGAAAGCTTCCGGAGCTGTAAGGCACGCTCACTTCCCGTGTGATTTCTTACTCTTGCAATTTGTTATTGGACAGTGAAGTTTAGACTAGTAGTACTAAAACGAGTTAGATCCTACTTAGAACTTTACAAATAACTCGTATATTACATGACATGCCCAGTTCTTTAAAAATATAATTTTGTTATCATTAAAGAATATCAATTAATCGTTAATCTATTATTCATCTTGCTTTTATTAGACCATCATTATGCAGCAATTATCATAAGTACATCCACAACTTATCAACTTCTACAGCACTTCGTCCTTAACTTTTGGATAGAACAATATGATCATTTAAATTCTACGATTTTTTTCTGTAACTTATTACTAGGTATTGATTTAGTTCATCAACTTGCACACCGTTCAAGTCATCGCTATTAAAATTTATAAGTAAAGTCAAGGGTTCAGATGGATCTCCAACTACGGCAGAAGGCGTTATTGTAATTATTTCTTCATATGCGTTTGAAAGTATAATACAAATTAGTCATAAAATATAAAATGTAATTCCCGTTGTGTTTATTGATGCGCATATATTTGGAAAAGGTACAGGGGTATTTTAATACGCATATTCGTTATAAAAACCAACGTTTTATTATGAAATACAAACGATAGAAACGCAGAGCCTTTTACTTTGGAGCACTTTTGATATTGCGCCTTTAGCTAATTGAACCTTTCATATCGACGTAGGCCCTAACATTTTAATCAATATAAATGATTTACTTTTATTAAAAGAATTCATGTATACATTTTAACTAGCTGTTGCCCGTGACTCCGTCTAGTACGTAGACTATAAAAATAATATTTTTTGGCTACGAATAGAAGCCGTAAAATATTATTTTCGATTATTTGTGACGTATCTACCAATACCTTATAGATCAAAATCCTTTAATCCGTTTAGATTAGCAGGGAACACAAAAACAACATAGTTGGCCATATTTCTATTACCATACGTATATTTTAATAACATAACACTCCATCTAAAGTCGTTGGGTAATAAGAAGGATTTTCACAAATAAATAGGTATTATTCAGTGAACCAAAGGATTAAAAACAGGATTTCCCGTGGTAAAAGGTTATCGCGCTCCAATTTATGTTATGTCACTGACAAAACCAAGAGCAAGAGTTAATATTTCTATAGCCTAAGTGTTATTCTGGTATAAAAGCTACAATATAGTAATATTATAGCTATTATATAAATTAATCTAAATCTGTCTAGTAGTTTTGGCGTGATTGATTAACAAACATCCATCCATCCAAAGATCCAAACAATCGCACTTATATACAACACTTTCTAGCAAAATAAAAAAGTTGCAAGTAAAGTAGAAAGAATATAAGTGTATTGAATATGCTTATTTTTTATAATATTTGTACTCTTAATTTCAGATGGCTCAGTAGTCAAGTAGTAGTCTCAAGATCGTTATAAGAAACTGAATCACTTAAGGTATACATATTACTTGTAATTTGTCCAGCACTTATCTAGCAGTACTTACCTTTGTTTTTATTATTAGAGAAAAGATCATGATTAGCAATAATTTGTTTTTGAAAATATCTATAAACATGTATAGCCATGTTAAGATTATTTAAAATTTATACAAATATAGAATGAAAAATAAACCGACACGGGCACGGATTCGGACCCGCGACTACTGGGAAACTGTCCCGTCGCTCTACCAACAGAGCTACCGTATCACTATCCGTCTCGGTGAATTAAGCATTCTATATGTGATCGTCTTTATCGGGACAGTGGTGACATCTATTAGGTTTCTTTCGAAAATCCTAACCAATGTTTCTAACTTTGCAGTATAGATAAACATTGAAAAGATGCCACTACCGAAATTAATCTTTGAGAATATTATAAACATGTATAGCCATGTTAAGCTTATTTAAAATTATATAAATATAGAATGAAAATAAACCGACACGGGCAAGGATTCGAACGCGCGACTACTGGGAAATCGTTCCGTCGCTCTACCAACTTGAGCTACCGTATCGCTATCCATCTCGGTGAATTAAGCATTCTATATGTGTTCGTCTTTATCGGGACAGTGGTGACATCTATTAGGTTTCTTTCGAAAATCCGTTGATAGCTACTCGAAGAGATCAGAAAGCTCAGAAAGTCAGTTATCCAGCCAATCATACCAGGAGATATACCGTACGCTGAAAGCTTACTTAAATCATTATTATAATCAGTTTCCTCTTCGGTGTCAGTGCCAATAAGTTTATTTTTAATTATCTTATTATGAGGCAATTGCAGATATTTCTGGTGGTATGCTTTAGGTATCACTTCGCTATCACAAAGACGTTTCAAATAATTAAATTTGGTAATTGAAATAGGTAATCGGGCATTATATAAATTACATAATACAAAATCTGTATTCTGGATTCCTTCATCTTTGACATCCTCTTTTTCAATAATTTTGTTACTCTTTCCCTTCTCTTTTCCCTTTATTTTTGTATAAGTATCCCGCTCTTTTCTAGCTTCTTCAAATAAACTAACTTTTCTGCAATGGCTTCTTCATTGGTGGAGTATTTAATACAAATTTGATTAGGTGTTTTCTTTTTGAAGGTAGCAATTCGAATAGTTTTGAACTGTTCTTTTTTTAGAGTTTCTTTAGTGAAAGTTTTTAAGGCAATTTCTTTCAAATTTGTAAAATCATTGTTGTAATTTTTCAAAGGTCAAAAAGGCGTAAAAGACAAATACTTATTACATTGGCTTTTACGCCCAAATATTTTACATTAATGACAGTGATACAACAAAAACAACTTTATGATCCCATGCAATTATTAAAGTTACTGAATATTTATTTTATACACCATTATTTATTAAAAAAAACTGGTTTAAGGTATGAAAAAATATGGGTCGTATAACACATTTTTTCTTAAATAATAAAATTTTATAAACACAGATCGATAGAGCTTAAAATTCTATACAAAACTGTATCATTAACTCATTTTCGCCAAAAGTGGTCTTTACGACCTTTCTACCCCGAGGTATCGATATATGTATAAATCCAGGGTGTGAAGAAATAACCATCAGCATCCATTTGTAGCATTTTGAAAATTTTGTCTGTTTATCGGTTTGTCTTTTGTTGTGCACGTGTTAGATATTATAAGATTCTACAATTAAAAACCACTGAATTAATATAGTATAAAGTATTTAATCGAGCTACTTCACACTAATAATATGATAATATTTTTCAATGCATTATTTGGATAAGTTTAAAGAAAAGAAAGAACTAAACAAATATATCATTTAATATAACAAAATTACTCCCGGTACATGAATATAATAAATACAGTAATATAGTTATTACTGTGTAATTATTTAGACACAATTACCAATAACTCAATACGGTGAAATACCCACAATAGTTATTATACATATTATAAACAATGTAAGTATAAGAATCACTTATGTTGCCCGTTGTCCAATACAGATTGCCTTTAATAGAGGCTTACAGCCATATTTATAACATAACAACATCGACACTTCTGTCGATTCGCGCTTCCGCCAACGGCAGCTTCTGGCGATAACTCATATTCACAACTTTAAACATCATTAAATATATCATAATAACAATATAATAGTACATAACCATTTTAAATGCTTAAGCATATTTATAACAATCTTATATCTTTCACACATTTATGGCTTACCTTATAATCTTATAAGGTACGTAAGGTATCGTACATATCTATGTAAATACAACATATTTAATATCTTAAGGCTACTTCCGATAATTCGTCAAATCAATATCTTTTACTACTTTTATAACATAGCAGTAATAACAATGATATATAGTTCTAAATAATTCTAAATACGTAAATCTAGTTTTAACAACAATATTTATTGTCAACGTTATTATGTAGTTAAATAAATAATTACATATTTATATTACCTACATACCAAATTACTATATTATAACAATCTTATATGTAGCAATACTACAATAATATAACACATGCAACTTTTAAAAAATATTTATCCAATGTAAATAACCATTTTACATTAAAATGGTGGGAAACTCTGAGTAACATTTAGTTTGTCACTTTTATTGCACACTCTTCACTCTATGAAAAGGAATATGTATTTAAAGTGTTCAGGAAATTTCTTCATATACATCTATACATATAATAAAATCGTCACTGAGCCATTCCTGTACATGGAATAAAAAAAAAGAAACATCATGGGGGGGCTTTATAAGAGCAGGAGAACCCAAAACAATGGTTTTTCAGTTTGTCTGTTTGTCTGTATGTCTGTATGTCTGTATGTTTGTGCACGCTAATCTCAGAAACGGCTTAACCAATTTGAATGCGGTTTTCAGGAATTTATTATCACAGTCTTCATTTAACATTTAGTGTTTATTTCATCTAAATCGGTTAAGAAATAAAAAGTTATGACTATTTATGTCAATGACGTAATAGGTACCATGAAAATCTGTAGAGAAGTAGTTTTTGTACATTAAGTAATAACTAACAGAATCCATTTTCAGCACTTTTAAAATCTTTGTCTGTTTATCTGTTTGTCTTTTAGTTGTGCACACAACAAAAAAAATTAAAATTTCATACGGGGGACCTTTATATAAGCAAGAGAACCCAATACAATATTTTCCATTTTGTTCGTCTAAATGTCTGTATGTTAGTGCACGCTAATCTCAGAAATGGATTAGTCGATTTGGATGCAGTTTTCGGGAATATATGGTCATGGGATTCATTTTATATTTTGTTTTTTTTTAACAATCGGTTAACAAATAAAGAAGTTAATAATCTCTTATTGTCGTACCATTGCTTCTTACCGGTTTGAAGGTTTATAGTTTTTACATACATTAGTAAGTACAAAGGGTACTTTTTATCAAAATCAAAAACTACGCGTACGAAGTCGCAGGCACAGCAAGTTACATACGCAAAGGATTTTGATGCAGTTTTTTTTAAATCGATAGAGTGATGATGTAAGAGGAAGGTTTATATGTATTATAACATGTTTAGTATATCAGAGAACTACAGATCATTTTAAGATTTCTAATGCGAAGTCGTAAACAAACACTTTTGTTTGCGCTTACAATGCAAACGCTGGTTGAACTCCACGAGATATATCAAAATAATGTACTAAGTATTGTATACCTTAAAAAGTTCTACAAGAAAAACCGCGATGGTATATGTTTATCTCTTAGGGATAACCCACAATAACAAATTTTTATCCTTTACTTCTTACGAATAATAATAGGTAATTTACGAAGCGATTTTAAGAAATACAGCTTTAATTCTTATCTTATTCAGTAACTTAAATACATTTTACATTTAATATGGAACAATATAGCCCCTTTCAGCATGTAATTTAAATAAATATTTTCGAAGATATTACAGATTTAAAATATAGGGTCTTCCCGTTTGCGGCGGTACGGTCTACCGACGCACTCTGGTATGGAACCGTGCAAACCGTCTCAATAATGGCTTTTGTGAATGTTCAGTATTGAAAATTTTGTTAATGCATACAGCTAATTCAATGTTTATCATTTAAAATAGATTTTTTTTTTTAAATAAAACTAGACCAGCATTTACGTTATTTTCACGCACGCACGTACGCACGTTATTTTCACCATCAACTGATGGTGAAAATAACGTCGATTATGTAGCTCAGAATTCCTCAAGTTTACATGGTAATATTTTGATTATGTTCAATGAAAATCTGTAAGTGTGATATATTATGGTTAAAATGGTTATGAAGTACTTTGTTTAAGAAGTATTTAAATGGACGTTTAAGTAAAAACAAGAGAGGTATAAAAATAATTACAGTACCTAATATTGTATCCTTATTAAAAACTTTAAATATACTTTTGACAGTAAGCGATGTCTGCCAATGTCGTAATTTTGATCGTATCACTTAAAATAAGTCATATAGAAGCCAATACAAAAAAAAGGGAAGTGGGAATTGTTTTACTACGAATTTAAGGCGTGCGAAGCCGCGGGTAAAAGCTAGTAGTATAATAAAACTGTAAGCAACTGCTGTCGGTACAATGCAAATATTTTCAAAAATTCATAATGGGAGTCTTTTTATAAGCAAAAGAATTCTAACCAATTTTGTCCGTTCGTCTGTATGTCTGTATATACATATATATAATATATATATGTCTGTGTGCTTGTGCACGCTAATCTCGGAAATGGATTGACCGGTTTGAATGCAGTTTTCGGGAATAGGTTCTGACTATATTGTGGCAAGGGCTTCACTTAACATTTAGTGTTTTTTTTTAATAGAAATTGGTTAAAAAATAAAGAAAATAATAATCTCTTATTTTCGTACCATTGCGGTAAGATATTTTTACAAAATCAAAATAGTGGTCCTACCCTCAGAGTATAATAAAAACCTTTCCATTAAAAAAAAATCTGAGTACTACTCTGTTAAAAAAATGTCTATTAGAACACGCAAAAACTACTTGACGGAGTTAGATGAAACTTTAAAGGGTTATATAATTTATGCATTGGTATGTACAAAGGGTACGTTTTATCGAAATCGAAATGTACGCGTACGAAGTCGCAGGCACAGCTAGTAATAAATATGGTGCGTGACACTGGACCAATAGCTCCGCGATGAGAGATACTTATTAGGTAATTAACAATCCTCTTTAAACGTACTAAAGTTTATTTTTAAATACAGTTATTTCGGTAATATTGAAAAGATAAAATTTAAAAGCAGGAAAAACAGTTTTCCTGTAGTAGATCATCGTATTATGATTCTTATTAATTAATTTATTTGTAAGAAAACTCTTTAGCGAAATTCATCCAAATCGGGAGGGGTCTATTTCAACCATTTGACTAATATTTAGATTAATATTTCATTCTCCTCGACGTGATAAAGTGTAAAGGAATAAGAATATTAATACCTACAATGTTTAATAATTTGAAATTTTCATTTCAGTCTTTTGGAAGTGGTCGTGAGCTAGCAGGGACCTTATTAAAATACTGAAAAAGTGTAGTAATTCAAGAAATTTTAATTTAAAAATTCGTGGAACTTCATAAGTAGGAGTTGCAAATCGGATTTACCTCTGAAGTGAAACTAAGTCCCACATTAACTAAGCCATGTTAGCGCCGTTAATAAATCTGGTATTACCTTTATAAGCAGTGGTTTATTCTATTTGCAACAAAGGTAAGTAACGGGTCTATGCAATAACTTTGAAATATAACTCTATTTGGTACAGCGCGGCGTAATAACATTTTTTGCTTTTCACTCATCGTAATTCTTTCCTGTTAACACTCAAATTATGTATGAGTGTCAACTGGGATACATATATACATATACTTGTTTATATTTACTACTTTAGAAATAGAAAAATCAAGAATGTATAACTGAACAATTTCGTATATTCTTTAACTAAGGGACATCATAGTAGAAAATAATTGAATGTAACTCGGCATCAGTTCAGTAACAAGTTCATAATAATAACATGAGCTCCAAGCACAACTGAATTATTTATATTTTGTTATAAAAACGTATTAAAAAAATAATGATTTAATTTATATCAAAGCCGTGAAACAATTTTACTTAACTTATGTTAAATAAAACCGCTAATATTGAATTCAATACGGTATTACAATTTGTTTGATAGAATAATTATATCTTTAGGTTTTAATACATATACTTATTTATTTAAATATTTTATTTCATATGTAATAATATTATATTAATACACATGAAAAGTTAACTTTAAAAGGCAGATAAACATTCAAGGAAATGTAAAACTCACTTTCAAAACCGTTTCTATTGTGAAAATTTGAAAAGGTCAAATATCGCAACAGAGTAAATTTCTTTTATCATACAACAAAAAAAAATACTTCTTTATTTAATAATTACATTATTGGTTTAATGATATTAATATTTAAATTCATATAAATATAGAGTGAAGAAATAAATAAATAAATAAATTCGGTTTATTTTTACCTCTATATTAATATAAATTTAAATAAGCTTAACATGGCTATACATGTTTAAAGATATTTTCAAACATATTATTATTTTTTATCTTAATAAAATACTTTAATTCTTTATCAAACTATTGAAGTTATTAACAATATAGGAATATCGACGAACTGGAACTAAATTATTATTTTTATGCTATGAGCAAACTGTATTTTAAGACAAGTATTATTATTAACTTATGACTTGCTTCCTTGTTCTGGTCCAACAATCAAGAGCAATCAAGAGCAATGACTCCTTTCATTTTATCTTTCATTTCATACATTACTTTAATTTCCACCTCAAATTTAATGTTCTTAAAATAAAAATCAAATGTTAAATACGAATACGATTAATATGTTATTGTTTAAAATAATCTATATAACTTTCACACTCTCAAAACTATATTAAAAAAAAATAATTATCACGGTCGAAGTTATAGGTAAATACGGAAAATTTTAAATAAGTCTGTACTAAAAAATCTGGATCTTGTAGCTTAAGAAATTAAATAAAGGTCCCGCAAGGGTTGACCTGTCGTCTTACTAGCAAGTTTTTTTTTTATATATATTTACTTATTTTTTTTCGTACAATTTTAATTCACACTAACTATAATAAGCCTTCGTATCGAATTTATTAAGATGGTTCTAGGTATTCCTTAATTATTTACAAAATACTGACGTTTGTAAACAGTGATAAAAAAAAATAGCAGGTTGAGTTTGTAGTGGGGTTCTTCTTACCTTCGTAGCTTTAAAGCTAACTTGGAGAATATCTTTACAGAAGAGTTTATTTCGATAAATATCGTATCTAAATAGGCCCTTCCTGATATTTTCATTTGACGTAAACAAATGATCTCAAATGAAAATGATTCAAAGTAGAAAGGATATACATAAATAAAATAATAAATTAGTAACAAATGATCAATGCAATTTTGTTTTCAATTTACTTTTTCTGATATTGTTCATTGTTTCAGGGTTATTTTCTGATTGTTATCAAATTATTTAAAAACCCTGTATAATAATAAAAGTACAATTATGCAAGAACCAATTGTGCTCATCGGTCTGAATTTCGAGCCACAATCGGACAAAGAAAATGCTAAGCTAAGCTGTAGCTTAACTAAGTAACTTGCTAATGAGGGGGGCCGTCGCCGGGAACCTCCTCGTGTGCCCGTCTGTTTCCCTTGTTGCTCGGATTAGTCCGGTGGCATCGGAAGCGGTACGGGTCGGTGCTCCCTGGGCAACAACGGTTAATGTGATCCTTCGGGTTTGCATTAGCCGTTGGCTAATACTCGGCGCGGTCGGCCATGGGGGTTTGTGCCCGGTTCATGGCTGGCTGGCGGGCAGGCTGCCTTTCGGGGTGGTATGTCTGCGAGGTGGGCTCGGGCCTTTTGGCCTGGGCACTAAGGGTGGGAGGGCGCAGGCCCTCTCTACCGGGGACAGCAGCGGGGTCGCCCCTGGTACTTCTCTGTGCGCAGAGTGGACTGTGGGGCGGTCCCGTGGTTGTGTGGGGGGTACGTGGCGGTCTCTTTCTTGCTGAGGGGGAGGCCGTTGCGCTGATAGGGTGATGGCCCGGAATAGTCATCGTCAGGTACAATAGCGCTTGACGATGATTAGTCCGGGCGAGGTGGCGGCGGAGCTCTTCCTAGGGAGGGCTTCGTTGGCTGGACCACGTCCGATTTCGGACGGGGTCCGGCCCCGGGAGGTTGAGTCGGATCGGGACACCTTCTTCGTTGAGGGAGTCCTGATTTGGCTCGGCCGGCTTGGGTGGAGGGCAGGGGAGCCCTTCGCCATTCAACAAGCCCCGGAGTGGGACGCGCTCAAGTCAACCGGGCGCGTCACTCCATGGAGGTGGTGGCTGCTCACGCGGCCTTCAATCGGAGCAACGCGGTTGTGTGCGCAAGCGTTCCCGTGGCGCTCCATTACGACGGAGAGGTGTTGACCGTCTGGTTTAGTGAGTAAGAGTCTCACATAACCACTTCCATCTTCCCCAGGATGGAGGTGTGTATCCATGAGGATTCCAGACGTTAAAAAAAAAAAAAAAAAAAAAAGTAACTTGCTAATGACTTATAAATTATCTCATTATATGGTATAAGATACTTCAAAGCATTCGATAGATAATATCTTAGAAGTCTATCCAAGCAGATATAATTAAATCATATTATGATTTCTGTCTATTTTTAACCCCCGACTAAAAAGAGGAGTGTTATAAGTTTGACCTGTCGATCTGTGTATCTGTGTTTCTGGGTATCTGTGTGTCTGTCTGTGGCAATGTACCGGCCAAACGCGTGGACGGATTTGAATGCAGTTTTTTTATTCGAAAGCTATGTTTGTCGAGATGGTTTTTAGCTATGTTTTGTCGAAATAGAAACAGTCGTCTCCAAAATATTGACGTTTTATAGGTGAAAGGTTCTTATGCAATAATTAGCTTTTCCCTGCGGCTATATATAAAAAAAGCTTTTTTATGTAGGTATGGTTTTTAGTTATGTTTTGTCGAAATAGAAACAGTCGTCTCCAAAATATTGACATTTTATAGGTGAAAGGTTCTTATGCAATAATTAGCTGTTCCCAGCGGCTTCGCCCACGCTATATAAAGAAAAAGCTTTTTATGTAGGCCTGCAGGTTTTTACACTTATTTACTCAGCTAAAGAACTTTATTAGGGATAGCTGTTGGCCGTGACTGCGTCCATTTAGACTAAAAAAATATTTATTTATATGGCTTATGATCGTAGTCATAAAGAGTCACGGGCAACAGCTAGTAATAATATGAATCTGTTGAGTGGTGTAAGAAGTGGACTCTATAAATGATTACACAGACTGGTTGAAATACAAGTTTTAATGTGACTTCACAGTTATGAGTTAACAACATAAAGTCCCGGAGCCCGCACTTCCGCCCTGCACCCGCTGCCCGCAATCCGGTTTCGGTGAAAACCGGCCAGAATCCCTTCATCATAGCGTTATTAGTATTTGTAAATCATTTTAACTCAAAATGTTTACATTTATTATTATTCATATGAAAAAGTCTTAAATCTTGAATTATCGAAATTTTCACGCGGGTCCTTTTTTTCTCGTATAAAATATAACCTATGTGAATCAAAGGAATAATGTAGGATTCTAAAGTTAAAATATTTTTTTAATCGGTCCAGTAGTTTCAGTGCCTATTTAATTCAAACAAATAAACAATCAAATCTTTCCTCTGTACAATATTAGTGATAATGATGATGATGATAAAATATAGCTTATGTTCATCAAGTATAATGTAGGATTCTACTAGTATTTTTTTTTAAATCGATCCAGTAGTTTCGAAGTCTATTCCAAACAAACAAGCAAATTTTTCATCTTTATAATGTTAGGATAGATTCATAGAAATACTTACACAACTGAAAATTTGTGTGCCGTAGTTTCATTTAGTACAATAATGAAATCAGTAACATAATTTTAAAAAGCAGAAAAAAAAATTAAAACATCCCCGATACGAAAAAACCTCTAAAAAGAATAAAAATATTATTATTATGTACTTATTGAAGTTGTTGCGTTTCGGAAGGCGTTCCATCAAAACTTATTCCAATGGTTGTGTTTAAGTAAAAACTGACACTGACTATGAAATCAACCGATACAAACTATTATTCAGAATTTCAAGTAGATATATTTTGTACGTATAATTTTACATCAAAATGCTTTTGGTACACCGAAAAAAAATCAGTGTTACTATTTGAATATCTTATTAAACTTATAAATGGATAATAAAAAAAACTTTAAATGGTTTCTATATTTAAAAACGGCTAACGAAATATGACTAGATATGAAAAGGAAACTTCACTTGCTTAACTATTTCTATCAATATTGCATGAGTACCTCTCTCTCGCACCAATAAAACCTCAATATCTTGGAAACGACTATTTTTATTTTTACCAAACATAGCTAAGAACCATGTCGACGAACCAGGTTTTCGATTAAAAAAATCCACAATAAAATCCGTTCACGCGTCTGGTTGATACATTTGCCACAGACAGACGGACACAGAAACACAGATCGACAGGTCAAACTTATAACACGCCTCTTTTTGAGTCGGGGGTTAAAAATAACGTGAAACGTTTAATTCACAAAAAAAAATACTAAGAAATTTTTAAGGGTTACATACAGGCCTTAGAGTAGACGCTCTTTTTGAACGCTATCATATCGAATCGACTGTGGCGGAGGGGACCTGTGGTAGTGTGTCCTACATTTTCCTTTGAGCGTAGTCCATGAGCCAATCCGTTTCTGCATAACCACTATGGGACTTATAAAGACCACGCAAACGTCATATCTCTCTTTATACCATAATAGTTATATTAGAGACTATTCTCTATTGTACAACATTTTTCTATAATAATCATTAATTATACATCAATCATTAATTTTACATCATTATTCTATAATAATGATGTACAATTAATGATGTTGAAGCATCACACACATCACAAATATATGCGGTGTCCTCATGTAAGTTAGGCTCTAGTTAGTTAAAATTTCAAGAGAGTGTCCATTAACGTACTTAGGGTACTTATAGACTTTCTTAAGCAGGCGCCTATTCTTAGCATTTAAATTATTAGACTTTAAAGATTGTGATATATTTCGAGATCTAATGAAACAAAGTTAAGTAGCAAAATTATTTAAAACCAGAGTTTTTGAAACAAAACTTTTTGTTGCACATTTTACAAAAAATAACCCGTTCCATAAAACCACTTTTCACTTTTATTCGCTCAAAAACTGATGCCGATATTGAGTTATTGATGAATATTTAAGAAGTCTGGAACGAATTACAATTACAATTACAATTACAATTACAATTACAATTACAATTACAATTACAATTACAATTACAATTACAATTACAATTACAATTACAATTACAATTACAATTACAATTACAATTACAATTACAATTACAATTACAATTACAATTACAATTACAATTACAATTACAATTACAATTACAATTACAATTACAATTACAATTACAATTACAATTACAATTACAATTACAATTACAATTACAATTACAATTACAATTACAATTACAATTACAATTACAATTACAATTACAATTACAATTACAATTACAATTACAATTACAATTACAATTACAATTACAATTACAATTACAATTACAATTACAATTACAATTACAATTACAATTACAATTACAATTACAATTACAATTACAATTACAATTACAATTAAAATTACAATTACAATTACAATTACAATTACAATTACAATTACAATTACAATTACAATTACAATTACAATTACAATTACAATTACAATTACAATTACAATTACAATTACAATTACAATTACAATTACAATTACAATTACAATTACAATTACAATTACAATTACAATTACAATTACAATTACAATTACAATTACAATTACAATTACAATTACAATTACAATTACAATTACAATTACAATTACAATTACAATTACAATTACAATTACAATTACAATTACAATTACAATTACAATTACAATTACAATTACAATTACAATTACAATTACAATTACAATTACAATTACAATTACAATTACAATTACAATTACAATTACAATTACAATTACAATTACAATTACAATTACAATTACAATTACAATTACAATTACAATTACAATTACAATTACAATTACAATTACAATTACAATTACAATTACAATTACAATTACAATTACAATTACAATTACAATTACAATTACAATTACAATTACAATTACAATTACAATTACAATTACAATTACAATTACAATTACAATTACAATTACAATTACAATTACAATTACAATTACAATTACAATTACAATTACAATTACAATTACAATTACAATTACAATTACAATTACAATTACAATTACAATTACAATTACAATTACAATTACAATTACAATTACAATTACAATTACAATTACAATTACAATTACAATTACAATTACAATTACAGCCTTACTTTTCATTTTCTGTACTTTACTAGAAGCGTTTTGGTTTTCTTGTATTTTAAATACTTTTTTTTCAATATATCGGAAACTCCAAGTTAGGGCGTTTACGTACTTACCGAGTTTTTTTTTAATGTGGTAGAATATAATAAAAACAAACAAACTTTAAAAACAAGAATATCAGTAAAATAGGATCAATTTAAGCCACAGAATCATTGAAGTATTATTCAAATAAAGTTTATCATAACGTTCTTGTAGACTTAAATGACTTCGAAAGTTATAAAAAATCATTGTACGAACAGAAATAAATATTAAGTAATCTCGCATTATACAAACGTGATGATTAGATCTCTGAAATAAAGAACAACTTTTTTTGAAGCCAAATATTATTTTCAAGATTATCTTTCAACCTGAAGGCTTATTTCAGGAAGTGCACTAAGACTTTTGGTATGATCGGCTTTGTTATAATTTTTTTTTTTCATCTATTATACAATTTTTACATATAATAAAATTGTCACTGAACGATATCTGTACATGGAAAATATTGAAAAAAAAACATAATAAGTAGAAGAGAAAACAAAACAATAGTTTTTCATTTTGTCTGTTGTCTGTATGTCTATATGTATGTCACTTTAAATCTATCGTCTTCGTCGATTTAAATCGTCGTCTAATCGTCGTCTAAACTTTAAATGTATCGTCCCACTGCTGGGCAAAGGTCTCCCCCAAACTTTTCCAAGAAACCCTGTCCCTCGCGGCCTCCCACCATCCACTGTCAAAGGAAACTAGGTCGTCCCGCCAGCGTTTCCGTGGCCTGCCGTGGCGTCATGCTCCTTCCGGAACCCACTGGGTGGTGATGTGGGCCCAGCGCTCGGGGTTCATCCGTGATACATGTCCCGCCCACTCCCATTTGAGCCGGGTGGTCTTGGTGCCGACATCTGTGATGCCGGTGCGTGAACGCAGCTCGGTGTTACGCACTCGGTCGACTCGCTTGAGTCCGAGGATGCTGCGTTCCATCGCCCTCTGGCAAATTTTCAGCTTGGACTTCTGTAGCTCTGTCAGGAACCATGTCTGTGCACCATAGGTTAGGACAGGCAGGATACACATGTCGCAAAGTTTTCGTCTGAGTGACAGAAGAAGGCTGCCCTTCATGTGCGCTTTCATGGACCAGTAGCTCTTCCAGGCGTTGTCGATCCCACGACCAGTGTCGGTATCTTGCCTGTTTTCGAAGCTCGATATCTGACCTAAATAGATGTAATTGTCGACATATGGTATGACCTGCCCATCTACTACAACCAAAATCATGTCAAATAGCACGAAACGCAGGGTTTTATTCTTATAATGTGATAAATATTATGTGGTAAATACCTTATTTTGTAACGTTATTCAAGTTTTATAGAAGTTCTGAGAGTCTTTAGAAAATGTAATAAAAAAATATACATATTAAAAAAGGTGTTTTCATTTCCTCTTTTGACCATCTTTCCACATTCGATTAACCCTTTCTTAAATACCTACAGTTTTTAACGGTATATGTATTTTCAAGGTAATGCTGAGTAAACTAGTTAAATTAAACTACAACGAAAATTTATTCTCAAGTACTTTTATACTCAATTACTTTGTTGCAATATATCAAAAACACTTGGAATTTAAGAAATTAGAAAATTTACTAAAAAAAATACAAAGAATAATTACAGTTTTTCGATTATATCGTTTCATTTCCAGATGGATCTTATCATTTTATAAAATGTCCAGAAATAAGTATATATAATAGTTTAATTACTGTAGGAATACACAGTTTTGTGTTTAAGTGATGGTACTATTTGTAGCTTTAAGAAATTTCATCTGAAACATCAGAGAATATATATATTGTGGAATACATTGTGGAATATAATCATTGAACTTATAAATGGGTATTGTGGTCGATGATTCAATAGAAGAATCTCTATTCATACTAAGAAAAATGTATATATTAATTATGTTTCAGTAAAATATCTGAGATTTAGAAAAAGATATATAAATTCTTAACTTATCCAAATCATCAAAGTTTTTGATAGTTTATATTATTATTAGTTATAGTGTTACTTATTAACAGAAAAGATTTATAAAAACTAAGAAAGTGTATGTTCGATACTATGTATATACAGGGTTATTTTTAATTAATTGGCCACCTCTGGCAAGCAGCCTCTCTACATCAATCCTAACAACATTTGTTCTACGACTTTTTAAAATTAAAATTGTAGTTTTCCCATACAAAATTTATTTATTGCCTCTAAACTGGCATTAGCTCTGAACGTAGGTATGGCACCCGGTCGTTGACCTTTTAAGCACTTTTTACAAAATACAAAATAATAATTAAAAGAGGGAGCAAACATTTTTATTATATATATTTTATTTTGTATGTTGTTGGGATCTATGCAGAGAGGCTGCCTGCAAGAAGTGGCTAATTACGAATATTACCCTGTATATACTTTTTATTTTTCGTTAATCGGTAGATTTGATCTTTTATAAATATATCATCTATAGTCCGGGAGCCAGTGACAGATGTTCATGACCAATTTCCTCCCAAGTGAAAATTTGTAAAATGCAATAGGAAGTTGTGTTATGAAGCTTCGCGATCGTCAGCTGCGACTCCGGTGGTGGAGTAGGCAGTGGCAGCCTCCGACGCACGAAGAAAAAAAAATTTTTCTCCCTCCCATTCTAAAATTAGTGAATAATAGTTTATCTAATATCTTGAAGGGAAAATAAAGTCATCTGACCATAATATGGCGGATTATACGTCAGCTGGCCGCTCGAATATGAAAAAAAAATGAAAAAATGTCAATGATTTCCTCTCAAATAAAAATTAATCTGGTGATAGTTTATATGTTAGTGTGAATGAAAATTAACATCAACTTGTTGTATCTCAGTGGAAAGTTCGTCAGCTGGTTACTTGAAATTCCTAAATACTTATTTGGATCGACCGTTTTTGCGCCAATTTTATAGTAGATTTTGTACCCTGGGACTAAAGCACTACTTTAAAGTGTTTTTTTTAATCCAGAGCGAAGCGAAGGATTCCAGTGTTGAATCCCGAGCGTAGCGAGGGATTCTAATGAAGAATCCTGAACGAGCGAGGGATTCAAAGTACATCACTCGAGCTTAAAGTTGCTTTAGTCCCGAAGCGCACAATCTGCTTTTTATCACATCTATGAGGAAACAAGTAAAATGTCAGTTAAATGTCAATGTCAGTAAAATGTTAGTCATTCAGCCTACTTTTTTCATACAAGATGCGTAATCGATTTCTTTCGTAGTTGAAAATTACGAAACGCATCCTTTCAATATTGGCGTTCGAAATTCAAGAATGTTTTAATCCCGGAGGGACTAAAGCAGTGTTTTAATCCCTGTTTTTCGGGAACCAAGCGGATGTTTTTGAATAGATGAGATGAAAAATAAATTTTGACGGAAGACGTAAAACGACCAATAATAAACATTAATATGATAATAATCATATAAAAGATGTTATAAAATACCATTTGAGTAAATATACCTACATATATTTGTGTTTTAAATAACAGCCATATTCGTTATAAAAACCCAATGCTTTAATATGAAATAACGATAGAAACGCAAAACCTTTTACTTAGAGTACTCTTGATATTGAGCCTTTAGCTAATTGAACCTTTCACATCGATATTGCTCTATACAGATATAGCGTTTTAATCAATATTAATTATTGATTCTTATCAAATTGTTCTATCTATATTTCAATTCAACGTTTGTTGCATTGTTCTAAACAAATTAGAAAGCTATTGATCAGACTTTTTGGTTTAAAATAAATATTATAAATATTCATATAACAATAAAAAAGTAACTAATATTTTTTTCAAGTTACATATGCAATAAAAATGGTATATATACTTATTAGTATAATTCGTTAAGAAATAGTACGATAATGCCCATTTTGAGGTTACTAACTTTACAAGATATACTCGGTACTCATTTAGCTCAATATTCACCTAAGACTTAAAAATGTTATTATTATTATTTAAATGTTGAATGCCGCTGGCTGTATATTTTTGACATTACTTAATTTAAACAATGTAGCAAATCAAATATTTTTCAATTTGTTTTTATTTTTTTTATATAGAGTAGAGGGAGTTGGCGCTCTTTTAGATATGGATGTAGAAACTGAAGTACTGCTCGCTCTGTTGTTTAGCTTTCAGTCTGACATCCCAGTCTGGCCGAAGAAGGATGGTCTTCCATATCTACGTGCTACATGTTTTAAATAGAAGTAATAAAGTAGATGAATTAGTACAGGACACCACTATGCTTATAATTTTTTAAGAAAAATACACCAAAAGTACTTTGTATAGCTTTTGCCGGAATACATTATCCGGTTTAGAGCTCTGAAACTGCGTAAAACCAGATGTCTTTCCATGGTTGTCCATAATCGAGTTTGAGGCAAAAAGAGAGCAAGAAAATTTTAATTCTCTTTTGTTATGAGAGCTGGACAGTCATTCCCTATGTGCAGGTTGCCTAGGGCAGCTTTTGAGACCATCCAGAGCTTGGTTACTCCGGGCAGCTAGCTAGTCAACTGTTAGCCAGTTATGACGATAAACTTAGGCTTTCCTCTATAGTTTACCGTCTAGATTTTTGGTGTGGCAACCCGTTCGACTAAAAGTCTTAAACCTTCTCCCAATTTAAATTAATGAAATTATTATAACTTATACATTTTTTGTAAATATTATTACCGTTATAGAATATATTATACACTAGAATTATACTGAACTTATATTATTGTTCCCAATTTAGTGTCGAACAAGGGTTGTGTTTTGTAACCAATTATTGATTTTCACCAATTGTCATATCAGGTAACGAACTCATATTAAAATATTTTTTTCTAGTTATTCCATTATTACAATAAATATAATCAACACTGCCTATTAATGAGTAAGACCCGTGGTACTAGAAATAAAACAAACCCAAACCCTCTTTGTTGAATTGATTGGGAGTGATCCTACACTAGTTTGACCACATACAACCAGCTGAACAAACATTACTACTATTTACCTTTCAATATTATTTTAATATTGTGTTCTCGACCTGTTAAAGTGTAAATTGACGTCACTGAGATATAAAATAATATTTTATAGCTAATATCGTCTTACTTTAAAGTGTGCTAGTGACTCACCGAATAATTATAATTTTTTACTTTTATAAGTTCAACCAATACTTTTACGTAGTAATAATATACTTAGAGCGTCGCTCAGTCAGTTAGAATAATGTGCAAAAGCCTGTGTTTTAGAGGTAGATGATTAAATAAAACTGTTTAGAATACCGAAAAATGGATATTTTATTGGGCAAGATTTTTTAATCTGATTTTGATCAAAATAAATCTCTCTGTTTCAGATATTAACAGCATTCAGATTCATTCAGATATTATTAGGATATTGGGGCCGCAATCAAGTATGATATAAATCAGTTTTATATACAATTTTGGAAAAAAGAATGTTGTAAATATACCAGAACTTATATCTTTCTTATTTATTTCAGATACAAGGTCATGCTGCAAACATTCATGGGTTATTTTACCAATCTGTTACTGGAATATTCAGGCGACTTGCTAAAGCAATATTTTCAAAAAGATTTCATTATATTAGAATAGACTGCAATCACATGAAGATGCCTAAAGTGCAAGGTTCTCGTGGCGAGTTCTATATTAATTGTAAATGATATAGTATTGTAAATATAAAATATACTCACCAGAACAAACTAAACTATGAAACAAGTAGAAGATAACTAAGGATAAAGGACAGTTGCTAAAGCAAAAGAGAGATACAAATGTATTTTTAATTATTACAACTAAAATAGATTTGTGTGTACCGACAGGATTCAGAACTATTATAGCAATATAATATTTACAATATAGCAATATAATATTTACAATGCTAATATAGCAATATAATATTTACAATATCACTAAAAGAAGTTTGTTTAACCGCCCCGTTGGTCGAGTGGTTAGCGCAGACGCCTAACGTGTCACGACGCAATGGGGCTCGGCTTCGATTCCCGGCGGAGACAGGCATTTATGTGATGAGCATAGATGTCTGTGTTTCTGGGTTTGGGCGTTTATTAAATATATTCTCAGTATTTATATATGTATTTCCATGTATTTGTATCGTTGTCTAACACCCTTAACACAAGCAAATAATTTGCTTATTTAGGGGTTAGATCAATGTGGGTAATTTGTCCTGATATTATTATATTATTTATAGACTGAAATTGATTTAGCTGTAAATATTAAATCAAACTCTGACCTAAAAAGTTTAAAGAACCTAATATATAAAACATTTGGGTTTATGTGCTCTTAGACAAGTGGCAGTTTCATATTTAAAAAATTGTAAAATCTTTCCAAGCAACTTTTGGTTTTTGGGATTACAGATGTTAAATTTTTTGACTTATCCGTACCAAGAAACTCTATTTGTATCAACTGACCAGAGTGATCCGAAGTTAATTTATTTATTACATACTTATCTTTAATTATCTAAGCATGTTGCTGAATGACTAGTTACTCTAGTTGGCGCTAGGAATATATTGAAATAAAACTATTTTTACGGATTTAACTCGCGTATATTGAATTAAATTTTAAATTTACATTTTAAATCTAACCCGACGTTTCGAATGATTTGCAGCAATCGTATTCACGGTAAGACGAGATGGAGATGGGTTTCCTATAACAGTGTGTCCTAATGTATCAGGATTCTTGATAATAAGAATATCAAGGAAAGCTAAAGTATTATTTGACTGCAATTCCAATGTAAATTGTATTTTGTTGTTAATGGAATAATAAGGTGTTACCCACACATACAGATAGGTACCTCAATGGTAAATCACACCACCACCCTAGCCAGTTAGCTACCGTTGGCAAATCTTTGTTTCAGAGAGCACAATACATCTGTGACGCTGAACACCTAGAGGGCGAGCTGCATGGTGGTTGTTGAACAAGGCATGTCAAGCATGCCTTGTTCAACAACCACCTACCCGTACCTTGCCAGCGTCGCAAAAACCACATCAAACCACCCACAGTTGAGCGTCAACCGGCCCTACTACCATATATGAAAGGAGTTACTGACAGAATCGGCAAAATCTTAAAAAAGGTTTCTATTAGAACTATCTACAACCTCAAAGGAAAGTGAGCCAATTCTTGAGACCTATCAAAAGTAATATTCCTTTACAATGTCCTGGAGTATTGACTGTGATTGTGGCTTGTCATACATAGGTCAAACAAAGAGGAGCATCGGTAAAAGAGTAAAGGAACTCATATCATAGGCGTAGCATAGGCGTACATCGAAGTCTGCAGTGTGCGAGCATACCATAGACAAGCCCAATCATTATATAAGATTTGATAAACCTAAAATCCTCGCTGAAGAACAACGTTACATTCCAAGAATGGTTCGTGAGGCTATTGCAATTAAAAAACATCCAAATTTTAATAGAGAAGATGGTTGGGGATTATCTAACACCTGGGACCCACTTTTGAAAAATATAAAATCCCATGTCTGTGACCGCACTGTAAGACCTCAAGATACTGTTAGTGAGTTTTGTGTGAATCCTAAACTGTACGCCCGGAAGCTTAGAAACTGTTGGAGGTAAATGACTAATTAACTGACTTACTGACAGACACCTCCATCTCGTCTTATCGTGAACACGATTGCTGCAAATCATTCGAAACGTCGAGTTAGATTTAAAATGTAAATTTAAAAATTTATTCAATATACGCGAGTTAAAACCGTAAAAATAGTTTTATTTCAATGTGTAGTACTCGTGAAAACCTTAGAAAACGCTAGGAATTTATTTTTACAATTAAATGATTGAAATAGACATTTTAATTTAAAAGGTTGTGCATTGTCCATTAATAAATCTACATTAAAATCTCCACAGACGAATACTTGTTTATTCTTACTACATATCTTAGATAAGGCGTCTTCCGTGATATTTTCAAAACAATCATAAACTCCTGAAGGGGGTCTATAAACACTCATTATTATACATTGCTCCAATTCCACACAGGCAATTTCAACAATTCATTCGACTGTCACTGTGCTTACAATGTCTTTCGGTTTCTTATATTTAAGATTTTTATGTAAAAAAATTAAGGGGCCACCATGTATAACATGTTTTCTACTGTATGCACTACCAATATGATAATTATTGATATTGAACTGGTGCTGCTTCATCCAATGTTCTATAACACAGAGTATGTCTATACTACAACCATTTAAGAACAGCTCCAACTCCAGCTCCTTTGGCCAACATTCCTTGAATATTCTGATGGACAAGATTCATAAGTTTTACATTTTGTCTTGTGTTACTGTGATCGGAAAGTTACTTAGGTGTATCTACTATTATTTTAGAGCTAGAGGTTGCTACCTCTGTTGTCTTAGAAATTAATTTAAATGATGGGAAATGTCAAAAGATTTAATAATTGTCATGTCAGTCTGCTCAATAGAAGCAGGTGTAGTAGCCAAGTTCTTGGCTGAGATCCTTTGTTTTGGCTGGAGAGCCAAAAAAAAGGATAGCACAGAAGCTATATGTCTCTTAAACCTATGATTAAGGTAATATTTACTTTGAGTCAAAAATAAAGAATTACTAACTAAATTGTTAGTGTCAATTAAATGAATCTTATCATTATATGCTGATATAGTGTGAAGTGTGGTGTTAAGCTTATACCTATCAATATTTTCCGCTTCTGGCGGGGTTTTAATGTAGGGAAATGTAAACAAAATTATTTTACTTATATCTAAGTTTAACAATGAACTGCAATAATTTACCAACTACTAACATTTACCCTATTACTTGATAATATAACAAGATTTTCGCAATTATTAAATTTATATCTTAAAATCCATTGCATGAGAGCTTTAAAGGATATTGTAGAAAAACAAAAACTAAGAGCTGACTGTCCTGATAAGTAATTAAATAATAATTAATAATTAAAAGTAATTCAATGTTGAGCCCAAATTTCTTCCAAGGTCATCACTAAATAAAATGATTTTTTGTGCACTAACTAATGTACTAGGTACATTAGTTAGTGCACATGAATTGATGCACTAAATGACTGCTGTGAGCTGGACCTACTACTATTATAAGTATGAAGACTGTCACACAAGGGCTCAGTCAAAGGAGTACTTGCAGGCAGGGGATGTGGTGATGTGGTGAATGGACACAATCACAAGAGTAATTGTGTGTGACACTAGTGAATCAAACCTTTCGATGTTTTCATTTGATAATTTCATGAGATTATCCATTGCCTTGGAATACTCTTTAATTTCAGTTTGTGAAATTATATACTTTTTATTAAGTACATCTAGGGAGTCTTTTAAATAATTAATTTCCAGTTGTAAAGCCTGTGTGTGTCAGCTTCATACTTAGACCTACACTTATCTAACTTTAGTGTACATATTTCCAAATCATCATAAAGTTCTAACTTCTCCTTACTTGACTTTGCACACTTAGATACATAATTTTACGGTTTAATTATTTTTTTAGTTTTACTGATGTACCTATTTATTTTAATGTATTTTTTTAGTTTGTTTCTACTGCAATGAGACAATCTTAATGGTTTTTGAGAGTTTAATAAGGTATCATCATTGGTGAGGTCAATGACAGAGTGACTATGTCTATCAGTCACAGGATATGCAGTATAATAAAAAAAAATTGATCGTTTCCTTGGAGCTTCTTTAGTGAATAACTGTTGATGGAATACGTAGAATAAATATGCATAACTAAACAATATCATATTTTTTACACAGTTTAATGAATAGTTTAGGATAGACATAAATGTTTTAACAATACAAGTCTGTTTTTGTTCAACGCAGCGAATAACGACACGGTACCTCCATAGGTTGAGCAACGTAGGGTTCCTCGACGTCATTCTATATTCATTTCATATTAAAAATATAACCAGCCAGATAACCGGTCTATTCGATAGATATAAATTCAAAAGAATTTATTGTGATAGATCATTTATATCTCATTGTGTAAAACAATTTATTATTAATATTATGTACTATTATCTAATTATATCATAAAACAAGTGTTAAGAGTTTTAACTGAAAGCTTAAACAATGTTGGTAAAATGTCGACTCAATGATTTATCCATTCGCGTGATTCTCCTGGTGACTCGTGATTATAAGTGTGCCCATGATGAAAAACTACGTAAAGTATAAACGCGTACTTTAACTTAGGAGAGTATAAAGGTTAACATTTATAATAGTAATGAGCTGCGTGTGATGTGGTATTCTTTCAATAGATTAAGAGAGTTGAGAAGGTTATTTATGCATTGAAATTAAAATTAAACAAATTTCGGGTCAATAGGTACGCGAATATAATCGATTGGTGTCTTCTGTAACAAAATCAAATTATGTTAGAACCCTGTATGATCCTTTTAGAAAACAATTATGAGGGGATTAGGTACTTGTGCTCATCGATCAGAACTACTTGTCACGGTCGAACAAAGTAAACTCTAAGCTTTGCTTTCAAAAATCTTTATCGAAAATAAGTTTTATTCTAAACTAGCTGTGCGTGCGACTTCGTACGCATAGATTTCGTTTTCGATAAGACGTACCCGTTCAAAGTTTCATCAAACTCCGGCAAGTAGTTTTTGCGTCTATGAGTATTTTTAGATTATTTTCATATTTTTTTTTATTTTTAATCACAGATATTTTTTTACGAAGCAGGTAGTCGAATTTCGTAAATTTATTTTTGGGAAAGTTTATTATTATTCCTTGAGGGGAGGAACACTATTTGATTTTTGAAAAAATGTCTTACCGCAGTTGTACGAAAGTAAGAGATAATTAACTACTTTATTTGTTAACCGCCTTAAATGAAAGAAAAACACTCAATGTAAAGTGAAGTCCTTGACAATATATTCGCGAAAAATGCATCCAAACCGTTTAATCCATTCCTGAAATTAGCATGTACAAACATACAGACATACAGATATACAGACAAACACACAATGAAGCACTGCTCTGCTGTTCCGGATCAGACGGGACCTCTCTCCCCCAGTCTTAGTGGAGGCTTTGTTCTGATTCATTTTAGCACCAACCACGCTTTGGTTTGGTAATCTTTCTAAGGACACGAAAAACCTTTATTGATCTAACAGTTGTCGTATTTTAAGGACATTGTATTTAGGTTTATTTTATTACATACTTTGATCATGCAAAGTATTTGTTACTCGTCTTTAAACAACAATCTAATATCGATTTTAACAATTATTATTTCTACATATATTACGTTTCAAAACAATAAGACAAGTAAGACAACTTCCGGAATAAGAAGTGTCTTATATGTTTTCGAGGACAATATATTACACCAAACCATATTTTATAAAAATCCGTATCACAAGAAAACTTGTAGCCTTCTGATGCCTGCAATAAAAATAGACAAACAATTCGACATTCTATTGTTTTGAACCCTGGAAATATTTTTATAAATATATTTCATATATAATACAACGCATTTTTTTTAATTAAAAATAGATGTATATACAAAACTAAAATAAAATAGTCGACAGTGGTATTCTGAAGAAGCAGCCAGTAGTTCCCTTCACAATAAAAAGTATACACCGACCTAATTGTGTAGGTTGCAACGTAATTGTAGCATTCGCCGGATAAACGATTTCTTCATTGTGCCATATTTGAGGGAATTTATTTTATTATTGTACAAGATTATAGTCTGTTATTCATGTACAAGGACTGTGGTTTCATGTTATTATTGTATGTAAAATATATTATATTAAAACCCCACTTAGATGTGTGATATTAGTAAAAATATCATTAATTATTATAAACGGTATGCTGCTGAACAGCAAACTAAGAATCATCTATCTTTCATGGTGAGCTTCCATCCATACACTACACTACGTCTAGAACCCACGATCGTCTACTGCAAAATAAAGTATTTCTTTCAACATGTTTTAACAAAAATGATCTATAAATGCATGTTTCAGTTCATATATATACATATATCTCGGACATCTACTTAGCAATTCTGCGTATATAAGAATATTAGCTTTACGTACCTCTTCCTTCAGTACAATTTCTAAAAATACGAATAATCGAATAGACATAAATATTAATCTCGCAATACACAAATATGCTTCTTACGTCTCAAAATAATAAACTACTTTTCTTGAAGCAAAGTAATATTTTCAAAATGAAAGAATAATTCAGGAATTGCATTAAGATCTAACACGTGGAGGTAAACCTTAGGCAAGTTCGGCTTTGTTGTAGGATAAATATTGTCGTAAATATAACTATCAAATAGCAATATAAAGATATTGGAATTTTTATATACTTATTATTATTGCAAAACTAACATCCTCTGTCACCTAAAATATTTAATAAATAATTATTACATTGTAGTAGTCTGTAGTACTACCTACGTACTGTATGTAGTAATGAATTCCCCCAGGGTTCAGTTCTCTCGCCCATCCTCTACTCCATCTACGCAAGCGATATTCCTAGGCCGCAATCTAAAGTGCACCTTGCCATGTACGCGGACGATACCGCGCTTTACACATCTTCTAAGGATCACTGGGAGATATACCAACGTCTCCAATCCGCAGTCGACTCCCTCGAGAGTTGGCTGCGGAAATGGCGGATCGAGGTAAACCCTGAGAAGAGCGTTTCGGTGCTCTTCGAACGGGGCCCCCCAAGGATCCTCCCGCGAATCAAACTCTTTGATAGACCGATACCTTGGAAAGACGAGGCAAAATACCTACGAGTAACGTTAGATAGTAAGTTAGTTTTCACTGCGCATATTAGGACCGTTCGTAGCAGAGCGGCCTACATATTAGGTCGTTTACATCCGCTGTTAGGCAAGCGGAGTAAAATGTCCCTTCGCAATAAGGTGACACTTTACAAAGCTTGCATACGTTCCGTCATGTCCTATGCGAGTCCCGCTTTTGCGCACGCTAATCTGAAACCCCTTCAGGTGATTCAGAACAGGTTTACACGGATTGCAACCGGGGCGCCGTGGTTCGTACGCAACATCGATCACAATAGAGACTTGGACCTTCCAACCATCGCTCAGTACTTCAAGGGGCTTTCCCAAAAGTACTTTGAACGTGCTGAGCGACACCCGAACCCACTGATGGCTGACGCCGCAGAGTATAGACCACGTAAGACTACTTTAGTCAGAAAAAGAAGACCCAAGTCGGTACTCGTTGACCCCGACGACGCGTTCACAGTAGGTAATAACGTGTACGCGTAGGCATAAGCGACACCACACAACATACAGACACACACCGTCTATACCGGTATAGACGAGGTCCCAACTGAGTAAGTGCTCCGTTGCTCCGGCGTTCTGCCGTCGGAGGACGCTAGTGTTCAAATTTCCTTAGCTTCCCTCCTGACTAACGACGCCCCGAGCCGAGGTCCGTGTCTCAATCTGAGACGCCCTCGGGACGTCATTCCCCATGGGGGCCCATCTGGCCTCCCCTTATAAGGGCAGGTCTCCTGACGCACCCGCTCCCCCGGTGACGCTGTAATAGCCAACAGAGCTAACAGCATAGACAGACAAAAAAAAATAAAAAAATGTAGTAATGGCAGTCATATGTTTATCTTTTAATATAATTTTGGGTATCGGGATAAACCTTATCTTCATATAATAAAATCATCTAAATACAAACAATATACGTCGACAGCCTACCGGTGTTCCCGGATGGCTTAGAAGTTCACATACCTAAAAAATAAGAATACTAGTTTGAAACAGTGATCGTAGCGCAGTGGCATCGCGTGGCAGAGGCATATTTATCAACTGATAAGAACATTGTGTGCCGACTGAAGAGACGGCCGAGCAAACCAGGCCATGCAGTATCTAATATTCTTTAAAGAACAGCTGATGTAAGTGAATATGGCGACGTGGAACCAGAGCGCGGATATTTACATACATTTATGTTGCATTTTAAATTTGTTTAAACGCATAAGCACCTTTAACAATAAGTTAACTTCAAATTATTATATACATAATCTGTGGTGGCATCATAATTTAGTTGTAGTACCTAGTATTGTACGATGTACGAAAAAATATATTTTTTTCCTGCATATTTAGTTGTTATAAAATATAATAGCTTAAGGGATTAATTAAAAAGAAATACTATTGGTACAAATCGGGAGTACAAGGATCCCCCTCTCTAAATTTAGAATTACATTGTCAGCATCTAATGGCGTTTTTCTACCGATTTCGGAAGCTGTTAATGTAGGTAAAATAGACAAATACGAGAAGCATTATTATGTTATTGAGGGAAAACTATGAAACCTTTAAGATTTAATCTTAAGGATATCTTAGGATCTGAAGGATAAATGCAAGTTAAAACGCTTACACAAGTCCTTCTTGATTACAGACCGCAGGTGCGGGCTCCGCGGAGTTATTACAGGATTACCGCGCGACAGGCTTCGCTTTGAATCCGATTTCTGCAATGGATTTATGACTGCAATACACTTTATTTAATGCGCCTTATTATCTATGTATTACTTATAATAAATGGGTCTAGAAATGGACTGGGGAAAAAATTCAAAACGCAATACAATCCTATACGAGTTGCTTGTTGTTGTTGTTGTTGTTGTTGTTGTTGTTGTTGTTGGATAGCGCTGTTGAGTGTTATTGTAATTTTTACTTATCTAGTATAGCAATATTGCAAATCAACAACAGCTATTTTATTTGTTTAAATTAATCCAATTCATATTAAAGTTATTCACGAGTCATAATTCAATAAATTGATAACTTTTATAAAATTGTAGCACAAAATATAAACACACACACATTTTATATACATGTATACAAAAGAAGATTCGAAAACAGCACCCTAAAAGCAACAGGTCGGCAACTTCGAAATCACGATTGTTGGCAACTCTCTCCGGTTTCTTTATTAGTGTTTTTATCTCCCAGCCAACTTGCACCGCGGTTTAATGAAGCAGCCAACTTTGCGTAAACATCATTTTATTAACATTTGAGGATCAAGTATCAACTTCATTTTAAAGAAAAAACTTTGTAATTTTGAAATTAATTTTTTACTATGCAAACTTCTGCTTCGTTGATTTTTGCTTTTATACTTAAGTGTTTGTGTCTTAGACTTAGGTTGTCTACATGTCAAAAAATCAGCAATCTATTTACTGCGTGAACCTTTTTAACTTACTACAATAAAAATGTTATACTCGAAATTAAGAAACTGTATCCTGGAGGCATTAATAATAAAATATTGAAAATGAGAATAAACCCAAGTTGTATAATCCCTGGCAGCATAATTATAATAAGCAAATAATATTCTGAGTTAATATATAGTAACATAGTAACGTCTTATGAGAGTTAATAAAGACAAGACAGCACTCGAAAAGTCATTAAATTACTATATTAAATATTTTGTTGCTCATTTCCAGCTTATCCTCTTACTTTAATATTTCAAGTAACATATAATATATATTACATTTATTACATTTATTACATATATTACATTTATTACATATATTACATTTATTACATATCATAATCCTATGTGTACTTTTATGTCAATTTTTTTTGTTGTTTATGAAATTTCTGGTACATGAAATAAATAAATAAATAAATAAAATAAATATATTACATATATTACATATATTACATATATTACATATATTACATATATTACATATATTACATATATTACATATATTACATATATTACATATATTACCCGCCCACATGCTAACAAGCAAATATATGCAGGCCTGAGTCTAAAGTACATATGAGCGTAAAAGTGCTTATGCAAATGAGGCCTGCTTCAACGGAGCTACTTTGATAAATAAAACCAAACTTTTTGCCAAATATTGCAATGTATAACGACACAATACACTTATTTCTGCTAACACGTACAGAATTACATTTACATCACAAAACACTTATGACAATGATTACATAAAGCACAACACAGAACAAACAAACACTTATTATTTGCACGATTTAATGGTGATTGATATCATTATATTTTGTAGTATGAGAATAAATTTATTCAATCCATGCCTAGCTTGATCAACATACTATAAATGCTTGGCCTTCTATTGGCTCGTTCAAGCTAGTTTCAGACTATACCGAATCTTCACAAAGCTCCGTATATTCCAACAAGTCTGTAGACGGTCTGGCGAAGCTGAAATACAAGTAATTCTTGGACACCCTGAAGGAGAGGAGCCTGAGGGTGGGGGTGATGTTGACAGTAGCGAGCTTGATGATGTGATGATCATGGATGAAGTGGGTATCGTCCTGCAAACATTTCTTGCAGTTGGAATTTTTGCTTCTGAAACTGAATAAAGAGCTCAGATGCTTTGTAAAATGTGGAATGTTAAGTAAAATTGTATTAATATGACAAACGTCATTTGACATAATACGAAAAGATTGAATAAATATATAATACAATGTAGATTAATAGAAGGTTATTATTTAGACATAGTAGGCGCTTTAAAAGTATAAATTACTTACCAGCACATATATAATCTTTTCAAAGCACCAGAAATTTTGACCACCATTTTGACGAAAATTTTACTTCATGTATAAATTTTTTTACCTCTAAAAATATTTTAGATATTTAAAAGAAGGTTGGTTTTTAAACGAGAAAGGAAAAAGTTTGTACAGATTGAAGTTTAATTACATAGAGATCGTTCGTTAATTGAGTTCTTACAAAGTAATGTATTTATTTAGTTAGCTACAGAATTTTCTTTGGAACGGCAATATTAATGACTAAAGTTTTAAAGTCCTCAAATTGAACGATGTAAAGTAGTATATTTGCTTTGTTCTGAATATTTAAGGTTAAATCTGCTTGAAAGAATATTCCTTTAAAAGAAAGCAATTTGCAATACTATTGTCAGAAGAAATAGCTTGTTTTAATTAAAATCAAAAACAACAAATGAAAGATAAATAAACATAGCGAAACGAAATAATTTATCCATTGTTAGTGTTTAATAACAGAAGCAAGAACATTTCTTTGCTCCGTCTTTGACGAACGCTAGCACAATGAACGTTCCGGGTGGAATGATCGCAATCATTAAGAAAAGCTTAACACCGCCAACAATGAAGTGGAGGTTAATAGTTCAAAGACACGACAGAGCCGCGGCGCTGCATTTATTAGACTCTGATTATAGTAGAGGAAGATACTATTACATATATTAAAATAAACATAGAATAAAAAAAGGAGGACTTGAATATAATAATATTTCTGATGTATCATCCTGTAACTCTGTTCTAGTTGTATTTAAAATGGTAACAGGCCTGGTGATAAGCCTTACTGAACATGTTTATACACCATTAGTTATACACAATACTACACAATTTTGTTTTTAACAAACAGAATTTCTACCAAACATTTTTTGATATACGTTTTATTAAATCGACTCGACAGGGCTATAATAAAGTTATAAAACTTTACATATTTATTTCACACGCTCGTATATCGTAAATACACGTTTTAATACTATTTTTTGCCTTGAGTTTATTATTATTTTAGTCTGTTTAATTTTTAAAAAATGTTTTCTAAATCAATCACAATTAACAAAAATGCAAACGTCTTAACAATGAGACCTTATCATACACTCTTACGAAACTGATTCGCGACGATACATTATAAAAATGAAACGGTTTGTCGTCCGTTAAATCTATCGACGATTTCTTTACAGTTTCAACTTCAAAAATATAAATTATCTCATGACGTCATATTATAGGGTCTTTTAATGTTGAAGACATTATTATCTCTAGTTCTTGACGTAATCATTATTATTACCATTATTATTATTATCTCAATCTATTTACTATATGTCAATATTAATAAGATATCCGTATTTTATGATTATAATAAACCTCACTTTAAACATAATTAGCCAGGCTGATTTACGCAAAGGTGCGGAAAAGAGCTACTATTTCATTACTATCTCTACGGCATGCAATTTACGTATTTCCGCTTGAAATGCTTCGCGTTAAATACATTTTGACGGCAAACTGGAAAATTATTGGCAAACTACTGACCTGTGTTGACCCTCGACACTGGTGACCTAAAATACTTAACAGACATTTATGACAAAAATTATATTCTACTAACTTCAGATTATAAGATTTGATAATATAGAGATATATCTTGCGGCTTTTCCAATTTTTTTAATATATTGGTACATTTAAACAACATTTAAAGGCTTTTTATAATGACAGCCTAACTTACCTGAAATAACAAAAAACACCATGTTAAGCCTTTACTTCTATTTTAGTTATATACTTTCTTTTAATTATGCAGGAGAATATTTATGGTTCCACGTTTCTTATAAAAAGTCATAACTTCGCCTCACAGCCGGAGTTACTTCCGTTACATTCACATCTACCACAGGAAAAAGAACGACACATAGTGTAGTGATATTCTTACATATTATATAGGAATAAATTTATAGTTAGTTTGTACGCGGTAGAAGTGGGAGCGAGAGGTATAACAAAATCTCTCTATAACCTACTTAAAAACCTTGGCCTTTCTAGAACAAGCACCGGTTCATTTCTCGAACGTATTTCAAAGCGGCATTAGTAGGTTCTTTCCAAATTTGGTTAAGTAGGGTGAGGGGTGGGAAGAGTGAAGGCGAGCGTTTTTGTGCATAATAAAGGGGCCCCTTAAACTTACTCCTGGGTCGCAAGTCCCAGGCACTGCTGGCACTCCTCTGCTTGCAACGCGATGGGCCCGGCACCCGCACGGCGAATCCATGGAATGCTAAGAAGCTTCGTCTACCTGAGTATATAATACATTTGGTTTTATATATTATAACCATTTAAGATTTTTAATTGTTAAGTAATAAGGAAGGCGTCGTCATCTTTCATTTACTCATAATAGTGGTAGAACAGTGTTCTATCTATATATTTAGCAAAATTTGAATATCCACCAGGTCAGTGCACATTTTGAATTTGCATATGCTAACCAGTTATTTCCTTAAACAAACAATTTGCCGGTGTTCCGCTTTCTATATTAAGATCTAAAGATCTCTTTAAATGGTAGGTATGTTAGAATGAATAACCCGCGTATGAATGAAATTATTTAAGATTGTATTCATATTCTAATATAATATATTCTAATACTTATAACCCTCTAATAGGTATTTTATTTTATATTTTTTTTTAATATTATATAGACATATTACATTCCTATGTGAAATCCGACATAAGTCAAGAAAAGCCGACAGAGTCAATGAAAAGGGTGCCATTGACTGTACTCTAATCGATCGACTCTTAAGTCTTGTGATCTCTTTGATAATAGCCTTAATGAGTAGTTGAGCCTAATTCTAAAGTATGTTGTTATATAAGTGAGCAGAGTCAACTTTGTTAGGTTATGATTACATAGTTAGGTTTTATTCAGATAAATATGTATCTTACACTCATATGTTATATAATATAAGTATTATTACTTTAAAAAGATTCAATTAAATTATATAAAAAAAGTAAACATAATCAATACCTTAGTGATATTAAATTAATAATTTTCCTATTCATCGTTGGAGACCCGCAGGTGCAACTGACACTGCTCCGTTGACAATTGACAGTAACAAGTTCCGTGCTCGGGTCTGACACTTTTTATATTAATAATTAAAATACCTCAGAACAATAACTAAAATTATTCTAAGGAAAATACCAATAACTTATTTTAGTTATGTATGTATGTTTATAAAATCTATGTTAGTATATATAACTATTCGCTAACATTTCCTTGAATTGTTTCCATTGAAAAAAGTTGCAATGGATTTTTTGTAAGTGTGTTATACATTGTATTTACAGATTGATGTAATCTTATACAATTTTGGAATAACTAGGATGAGGAAATAAAACGCCCACGTAGTATAAATCAGATTGTTTTAATTTTAGTTTTATACAAATCGAGTAGTAAGTACTAAGTAAATTTAACGAATAACCATATTACCCGTTGTGTTTAATATTCTTTACAAATTTATTTTTTGTATTTTAATGACGACTATTATAAAAACCTCCATAGGGGCCTCACTTACATTACTCTCGGTAGTTTTATTACCTGCAGTCATATTAATTAATTTTAATTATTCTCGACTATGGATAAGCCACAGGAACACAATGTAGGTTTATGTGAAGGCATACAAAAATAAACTATATGTGATCGTAAATAAATGCTATCTAAACTGCGGGCCATTCACCTCTCTATTTTACTGCGAGTATGTTTTCATTAGTATTGTAAACGAGCATTGTATATTAAACTTAAAGACGTACGTACCAACCTCAAAAATATTTTTTTTTATTGTAATAAATAAATCTAGTACACATTCGATGAATGGCCACACGTAAAGATCTATTTTAGCAGCGTATAATATAGCAATTTATATAGAAAATTATGTAAAATTAGTTTTTAATACAATAAATAATAATATTTGTAAGAGTCTTAAGATTCTTAAAAATAGCGAAATAGCAGCCATAGGTACTTTTATGAGCCACTCGTTACTTTGAAACTATGACCTACCTCATAATTTACCTGATATCTGGCTTGTATTGAGCTTATTTCAATTACCATTTCTGGTTATACTCTTTATATAGTAGCCAATACATGTGTACCAATATCTTATCCCTCGCGGATCGTAATTACTTTGCCGGATTTGGCGGAATGCTGTCCGTCCGCAAATTAAGCTCTTATTTTATCGACTAATTTTGTGACAAGTTGTAGTAGCTCCATAGTTTCAAAGTTACGTGTCTGAATAATACTTTATTAAATTGGCATTTGGATACGCGAAATGCTTGAATACGAACGTCAAAAACTGGACAGAATGATATAAAGATAATACGAGTTGAAATAAGCTAACACACACACACACACACACAGTAGCAGTATGTACTGTCCACATAGTAGTCGTCAGAACAGTTTGTGTAATATACATCAAAGTCGAAAATACCTGTTTCACAATTAAAGCATTTAGTTCCTATTGTGTTTAGAGTTTGATCATTTGTTTGTGTTGTATTTACAATTTTTTATAAATGTTTACGTTGAAATAATCGTTTTGTATTTGTATTTTTTTGTTTTTTTTTTTTATAGTCAAGTGTTGTCTAATACCACACAAACAAACTCGAAACACACACATTAATATAGTCATAAAAAATTAAGTGTACCGAGTTTTAGAGAAATTTTATTCTTGGGTGCACGAAGAAGAAGAGGAAATAATTCATCCATTAAATATCGCAACAGGCATCAACGGATTAAAAAAAAAACATTATTTTATATTAAATTTATTAAACGATTCGTATTTACCTAACGACGGTATGTTAATACATATTTAACTAATGACCGTCATGGCAGCGTTAGTTTCTTATATTATCTCGTCTATACTATATAGTATCGCCCTCCAATACAGCCGACTAACTTCAACTTTAAAAGCTAAGTATTCATTTGTTTTATTAAGCATTAACCAAACTAGTTATGTTTTATGAACACTAAGCAAAGCGTTCTATAAGCACTGCAGTTGAAGATGTTGTATTGATGTTGTAGGTTTGTTTATACCCGGTCTTGTACAGGCGTCCTATCCATTTTACTTTTATTTTATTAGTAGGTTACGACCTACGTTTTTATATTTCTTTATTATACACCGAATCGCAAACTACGGGTCTTTAAACATTTTCACAACCTTTTTTTATATACCTTTAAGTAACTAAGATTTTAAAATTGGCTGAGTAACCCGTATTTGCGGCCCAATGTTTCACATTCAATTATACTTAACAGACACTGTTTCGTTTTTTTAGTTCTTACAATAAAATTTTCAACGTTATTCTTTAAAATTTATAATCCTATGAACCAACTTAATTCAACTTTATAATTCCTATACTTTGGCACTAACAAATCTAATATACCGATAATTATTTCATCACTTGAAAAGACAAATACAAACGATAATAATATTATGTTTGATAACACAACGACTATTTAATGAACAGTTTCAATTTTACATTATTAAAGTAATCAGAAAACTTTATATAATTTGAGCACCTTACATATATGATAAAACAAATAGAACAGAAAGTTTTCGTAATAAATTTATATAATTAAGAATCTAACCATATAGTTTTAACAAAGCTACGAAAGAACAAACAAACACATCAAGAATAGAAAACCTTAATAAAAAAAACTTCAAATACACAGAAACATTTTATTGAATAGTTTAAGTAACTATTATAAATGAGCATCCTTAAAGTTAGACTTTAGCCTTAAACAGAGACACGACACTTACTAGACTCACGACACCTATAAGAATGAAATTGAGGAACGGACAGAGATAAAGATGAGAATAAATGTTATTAAATTACGTTTACCTAAGTTACAGTAGTCGCTACGATAAGTGCTAGAGGATACTCAGGATGTAGATGACTCCACTCGAAGTCTAATTATAGTCAAGTATATATTCCCTCTGAGCGACTCGTGAGATATCTCTCCAATAGTTTCTCCTACATATTTAGAACGTTGCTTCTTATTTCGATTTCTTTCATTTCTATTAAAATCCTAACAGCGGTCTTCCGCTCTAAGTATATACATATAGTTACGTACAAAAACAATACGTCGTCACTATCTGTAGCTTTATATTTTGCGCGTCTATTAATAAATGATCGACTACTTCTACCAAACAATACATTCTCAATACAATGTCTTCAATACACTTTAGAATTTAAACGTTCACTCATTTAACCTCGTAGAAAAGGACAGTTTTCAACTTATGTCATTCAGCTTGATTCAGCAATACATTTTATTTAACTCACGAGTTATTACAATTATTATTAAGTTTAATTTATTCGCGTATCTACTTTCTATTCTACCTTTACTTTGGTTCCCTTTACTTAATTTATCTGGATCAATTCCACAAAAAACCAATTAAATCGTGCAGATTTGCTATTCCCGAACGAAACTTCTATCAAAATAAAATTTCTGACAATGTAACGAAATTTCCTAAATAATATACTAATTAAAAAGTGACTTAAAATTGTAATCTAATACGATTTGTTAATGAACCCTTTGTTATGTACATTAGTTAACATTACATTATTAGTAATGTTATGACTGATCCCTCATTTTGCTATAAAGGATGTCATCGCGGAACCTAATTCCTTTGAAAATTTGTTGTCAATCCCTATTACATTAATCTTCGAAAACATTTTATATTCGGATTGAAGATCTAATAAAATCATCATATGTATCAAAATCGTCTAAATATAGTAGAAATACTTTATATTTATCAAAAGATATTACTTTAAATAATATGCGGATTTGTATACAATGAACCAAAGTATTCACGCATGTATTTTATATCAACTAAACGTTTAAGTGGTATATTAACCGTATTTATTAGAAATATTAATTTATAATTAATTATATATTTAACAAATTATACGTCAACATTTATATGTATTTAGTTCCTATTCAACATCACAATCTTTTTATATTATAATATTGGTGGACTTAACTAAGCTACACATGTAACGTTTAAAAGATATACGTTTACCGTCATCCGACTTTGTTAGTAGACGTGTGCGTTTGAACCACGTACCGAGCTATTTATTATTACTATACATAATTAGTACTATAACTAATATTAGTTCTCTCGTAGTTGCGATAGCGTCGTAAGTTCACTGGACGATGATATGAGGAGCCGACAGCAGCACGGCCACTGTGGCGATGATCGTGAACAACGTGAACACGAACAAACAGAACCTGTGGGTAATGTTGAGTTTCATCATCATCATTTCTACCAACACCTTTTGTATTTTTTAGAAGTCTGTTTCAAGTATTGTGAGTGTCTACCTGTCCACCACCATCGCAGCGAATTTCCAATCACTGATCAGTTCAGCTTCATCGTCCGCCTTCTTCATCCTCGCAGTGATGAACTGCAACTCCCTTAATATTAGATGTAGTTCCCGGTGGTGGGTCCCGAGCCCGCCTCCGACGTCTTCCATGGTCGACGGCCGCACAAACGAACGCCGGAAGTCCGTTCTAAATATTGAACATCTGTTTAACAACAACGAAATCCTTTTAAAAACTCCAAAATGGTTTCACTAAATATCAATAATTCTTACTAAAAGATCATCTAAAATGCAATAATCACTCTTATAAAAAGTGTATAATTTAAGATATTAACATGTTGTAGTGTTGATGTATGTGTGTGTGGCTTGAGTATTATCATACCCGGGTCCTAGGTTTCCGGTGGACGCCGTACTGTTAGGCGGTGGAGGCACGTGTCGGAAGTCATCATCTATATCCAAAACATTCGCTAAAAGTGATTTGGAAGAACGTTCTTTTAACTCCAATTCTCGCATTCTATTTGACATCATTATTGTTTTTCTCGTTATTTTCTTCCCTGGTCTCGACATCCGCAAAATCCATGGCAGCCATTGTAAGAACACTGTTTTTATCTGGATTAGCAAGATGGTTAGTTTGTTATGTATATTTATGAATATCGTACTTTTCTTTTTTAATACATGACGTATGTTGACGTGGATGGTATGTGCCACTTACACCGTACGTTCGTACTCACCCACTGCGGCATTTCGTGTATATCTGCCGTTCGATGATGGTAGTTGAGTACCACCACAGTCAGCACCACCGACGAAGCCACCATAAACATGATGCAATTGAAGTAAGTTCCTGTTACCCAAAATAAATTATTTATTTACCGTATTTATATTGTTGTACTTAGTAAGCCCATTTCAATTTCAACTTCAATATTTTCTAATGACATTTATTAATTAAATAATTCATGATGTTTGGACTATATAATTGCTGAAGCCAATATACACATTCAGTTATTAAGATGAAATATATTTGATACAAAATCAATTAACATTTAAAAGGGACAAAAAAAAAACAAAAACTAAGTAAGGAGAAAATTAGGCACTTATAATAATAATTCTTATTGATAGTCTATATTCACAAATTATTTATTTTCATATATTTATTTTATCTTTATAGCACGTTTAAAGAAATAACACAAGAGCTAACGCAAACTATGCTGAAACAATGCCATGTAATTCATGCAATTCATGCATTAGTATGAACATGAAAATATACAGAGATAAGAAATATTCCACTATTTTAAATTAATAAAAAAAATCTACAATTGCATCAGTTTCAAATCTGTAATAATTTTGTATTTAAACAAAAAGTATATTCTATATTTCAATTTATCTAAAATGCGACATTGCAATAATAATAAACCCGAGCATATAAATAAATGATTCATTTTGGTTCACTACGGACATTTTTTACGTAAAATCCATTAATTGGATATAAACTAAATTTTATAAATAAAACGTTTTACTCACTAAACGAATTCAACTCAACATTTCTTGAATTGCAATTATTTTTAGACGAAACGTCTAATGATATTTTAAAATAGGCTGACGGTAAAACGAGATGACGTGAGATCTTTTACTAAGACGTATTGCTATTATCATCTACCCAAAGATTTGACCTATTTAAATACTTAACTGCCTCTAGAGATACCGTATCCGGTTTCCACAACTGACGTTTAAATATAAAAAGTGACGATTTTGAATGTAAAATAGATGATGAGATACCATATTACATGCACAGCACTAATAGATATTTTAGTAATTTATTTTTACCAACGCACATTAGCTAAATTCATGGAAGCTGCATCCTTAAGAAGCACTGTCACTTACTTATTAGTTTAAAAGCAAGCAATATCATATCACCAGACTAAAGATTTACACAACGGTTCATCTAAATTATTCAAAATTTTTGAAATGGAAATGTTAAACTTAAAACAAATACACCAAAAATATTTAATTCAATATCAAAAAATATTTAAATCAAATTCTCATATTTTTTAAATAAATACATTACAAGATCTAGATTGGAGGCCAGTTTGAAAAGTACCTTAAGACTGTTTCAGTAGGAGTAAGACATAGCAGAACTATTACTGAAACACCCACCGCAGCAGTAGCAACCGCTTAAGCATATTTATTCCAAAATCTTGAGTGTCTAAAATGCAAGTTATGAGTAAAAAAAACTCTAACGGGCTAGGCTTTATTTAGGAGAAATTTAGGTTAAGCGTTCTATTTATGATTTTTTTTAAGAGAATTCATTCAATTCATGGTTGGGGAAGTAGGTATAGGAACGGTCACATTTGGTTCAGTTTGTTAATTGTACATTACAATATTTTACGATTCCTTAAGACCCATTCCCCCGAGTTTTAATTTAGAATTTTACCTATCTTAGTTTTAGTTTATTACTTTATTTTATCGCTAACACGCATTTCTCACCTATTAGGGGGATTGCCTCAGAGGTTTTAGTGATGACGTGCCCCACCAATAGAGAGAAAACAGTTTGCGACAGAAGAATTGTAACACCTGTAAAGATCAATATACAGTTCTATGGTAAATATGGTCTATTCTTAAATGCTGCTATAGACCCGGTTATATTAGCATCGTATCATCTTGGGACGTTTTTATTCCTGTTAGTGTGCTGAATCGGTGATAGGGCTCAAGTGAAATAATAAAAAAAATATAACGAAGTAGTCATGCACATACTGTTTTAGAGAGTGTTTTAGTATTTTTATTACTTTATATTTAAATATATTTTTTATTTATTTTAACAATTGATGGTACATATCATATCAAACCACCCTCCAAGTATAAAGAAAATTGTTAACAGGGTGCTTTTTTGTATTTCGAATATAAAACATCAAGACACAAGACAAATAATACACCATGGAATCGATTGGGTTTGTGATTGGTTACAATATAAACATATTAAGAATAAAGAGAAGAAATAAAGTAACTTACCTTTGAGTTCCTCATTGAGTACCAAAGAGAATAATAAAATCTATTTGCACAAGCGAGCCATGCTATTAATTTACTCGGTACTAAATTGTATCTCAGTTGCAATAACTTTTAAATAATGCAAATGAAAGCATAAAATGTTCTGGCGAATAAAGTTTCGTTTGTTATTTTTTGCGTATTATTTATTTTGCCTCCCACCTAATTAAAGACAAAGCGTTTGCAAAGAAAAATGAAGTCGATTCCACGATTTATTATTCATTTCACACAAAAAAAATGATGACTTCACAACCATTTTATCTACTATGAAATGAGTGGTTTTATTAAAATTGAGTTTGAATCAGGAAACAGTACTTCTTAACTGACAAGCAAAAGCATGCCTTATTCATTTCTATCAAATATTTATTTATCACAGAGATAAACATTTCGACATAACATTATTACAAATATTATTTATAAATTAACTGTACATAATTTACTCCTTGTAAGGTTTTAAAATAACATTTTAATTATTTATTTTATTGAGGATAAAAATAATAAAGAGAAAAAATGAAACCCATAATTTAAAAAGTTTGAACAGAAAACCAATACAGGAGTGAAAGAAGTCATAAGGGGGCATGGGAGGGATGCCGAAGTTCTGGATTGTGTACCTAACAGGGGGATAGCGTCGGAGACCTGTGGCAGGGTCTCGGCGACCAGGTTGAGAAACACCGTCAGCGATAGAAGAATAGTGACTCCTGTAATCAGAAACATGGTTAACCCTACGGCGTTTCGAGACCAATTCTGTTTAGTAGAGGCCTCATTCCAGAATGATTTATATTTTACTCCTTCAGATCTATAAAAAAAATGTTGATAATCATACTACACACATTTGAAAATATTTAACGCCTTATAGTTTTACTTTCACCGCAAACTGGAATGCTTCAATCAAAATATGGATACCTGTTTAAAAGTATAACTTCTTCTACTGGATTCTCAGATTCATACTTACCAAGTGTTAACTTCTCTCCGGAATCCGGTGGTAGAGTGAAACCGAGAAGCGCCATTGAAGATATAAGCACACAGGGAACAATGAGGTTGAAGAAATAGTATAGTGTTCTTCTTCTTATCATTATTGTAAATGTCACGTCTACGTATGGTTCGGGACAACAGGCGTATGTTATCGTATTTTTCTTTCCAGGCATACCTAATAAAGTTCATAATGTTTATTAAAATTTATGGTAGAAAAATATATCCATATTTCTTTCTCATTATTTTCTTAATATATCAAATCTGCTAATACTCAATAACCATAAAATATTTTTGACTTTGAAATCTCACCTATTAAATACCACTCTCCATTCGTAATAAAATCTGATAAATCCCCTCCAGCCTCGTCTTTGAGCACCAGATCAAGCTGTAACAGCCAATAGTTATAGTCCATAATTTCCAAATAACTTTGGCAACGAAATGACTACTGTTAATTCATACGAGAAAGACAATCTTGGGCTTTCGAATATTCATGCATAATATTATTAGAAGATGAAACTTAATAAATATACCGAAATTAAAAGAGCATTATGGAAACCATAAAGTTGAGAGTGCACAGGTATTTATCAAGGAATCATTCAAATGCTAGTATCATATGTCGAAATACGAAAATAGGCGCTACAAAAAAAGCAAATTTAACAGATTAGTAGTATTTAATACAGTCGGATATGATTACTATCCTACACTATGTATAAATTGTAGAAAACACAGGATTTAAAATAAATAATAATCTAACTACACAAATCAAATGTACCGTGCAACCGTCTGGTAGATGTTTATAATAATGAGTACAATTACATTATAAATTATGTTAATAGTACTGTGTATTGATACTTTATTTGCACCATGCAAAATAGTCCATACAAAACGTTTAGGATGGTCAAAGATCCGTCTGGTTTCTCACATGGTTCCCTTAATGGTCAACTCTACCCAACATGACCTACCCCAGTTACTACACATTGTATTAATATTTTTGAACTATATCCTAGTGTTATCATTATCACCTATACATTCTCAGTACCTGGTTGCCGTCGTAAGTCCAGCTACCAAACTTCATGTCGCAATGTTGGTCATCGAAGGGAAACCAGGTGATGTCTATCTTGCATGTGCTCTTGAAAATGCCGGGGGGTACATACAGGCAACTGCCGTTGTTTCTGACCACCACGTTCGTCTGGTAGGTCCCATCAAAACCCTCGTCAGCACTATACGAATGAGAAATCAATAACCTTTAACCCCACCGAGCGCAAATAGAACACGTTTTATCAAAATAAAACGTAGTCGTTATAACAATACCAGATATTGTGACTTGGATTGGCTCAATTTATTTGTTTCTTTTAAAGTAATACTTGACAAAGGTTCATAAATTAGAAAACCGACCTTGGCTATAAAAGCAAATGCCAAATAAAAAAAATAATGAATGTCCACTGAATATTCAAAATAAATTCTCTGATGCGTAACAAGTTGATTTAACCTAAAAAGCTCTTTCAATCAATAGTAAAATATTTATAATTTGCGTAAACGGCTCCGTCGGTGAGTCATTAAAATGTATTATGCTTTATAAGTTCAAAACTACAGTAAGTATGTAAGTAACTCAGTAAGTACTTGATACAACATTGTGCAGAGTATAAATAAAATTTAAATTGTCCTGAAACTTGAAATTTAAACATCAAAGCATTACAAAGAAATGCGCCAGAGGAAGAATAAAATTGTTTCAAAATTAAAATGTTAATTAGAGCAAGCTTTGTCGAAAATAATTTATTTATTTATAATTTAACTTGTAGTCGTTGTTTATTTTAAGCTATGACGAAGCGTAATGTTATAATTGCGTTTACTTATTATATTATTTAGAAGTGCTTTGGTTTTATCTGGGACGATGTTTATTTCTTGCCATAAATGATAAAAGAAACTTCAATTCACTTATTCTTTTATTATCCATGACTAATTCATCCCGTCGCTTATTCAGAGCTTGATCGGTAGTACTATTTTCTCTGCATATAAAAAACTTACCGATGTGGCTAATTTTAATGTTCTCTTCAATAAGCGAAACGATGTTCGTGGTGTTCAAATCAGCGACAAGCTAACCATGTACGTTTATTTGTCATTTTCAAGTGTGGCAACACGAGTAGGACGTTAGATCACTACGCGGACGATTGTTGCTTTATTGCCTTATTGCTTTATAGAAGCACCGATCGTCACATTCGAGATAACCTCCTACTGAGTTGTCACTGGTTCTGAAAAGTGCCTTTAAAATACTCATTTTATTATAAATTGAAATAGGGAAAAAAGGAAAGCCCTTTTATATTTGCAATTCGTGCAAAACAAATCAATACTTACCTATGATGATAAATGGTGACTCGTGATAAGTATGTGATAAGTGTCTATGATTTTAAGTATTATTTAAATAAAATGTTTTTTAAATATTTTATGTCTATAAGTAATGCCATAAGCGGTTTAAATAGTTTTCTTTATTAAATAGTTGCTTTTAATTAGGAACAAATGTAGTTTCAAAATGTAGTTACATACAACCTTTGCAGTTTTCTCCGAACACTAAAGCGGAAAAGAACTATTTGGAGTGGTTCAACTGCTAATCTGGAGTATTGTCTAACATTTAAAATACTAGTAAGTAAATAAAGATTATGATATATATATATATATATACAATATTATTTACGGCTATACATTTCGGTAAAGTTTATAGTCATTTATAAAGATGATTTTAATTTGTTACTACATTATGCTTTCAAACTTTAAAACATTAAAATAATTCCACAAGACTAGTTTGGTTTTTTAAACTTCATCGAATAAACAATTAGTCATTTATGTAAGGATCTTAAAAACTTCTCTTCTCTTTTCGTTCCAAGTTTTTTAAATTATTTTATAAAAATAAGCTCATTTGTGATACAAATGTAAATTTCAAATAAACTTAATTGTTATAATGAACAGTAAAATCCATTAGAAAACTGAATCGAAGAATAAATCTTGAAATTACAAGATGCTATATAAATAAAATAATCAATTCTTACCGTCAGCTACGACGGTCAGCGACGTCAAAAACTGACGAGTTTGGTTATCAAAGTAATATGTATATTTAGGTGAAATGAAACTAATGTTCATTAACATTAAAATATATTTTAACATATTTAACATTATAGATATTGTCACAAGTGGTACCAAGTAAGTAGTTAACGACTGCGAGAGCAAATATACCTTTAATGGTTTTTAGTAAACTTGAACGACTGAAACTATACCTAGTAGCATTAGTACTGTTATTAATATTGGTTATTTGTTCCACGTCGAGTGCTATATAAGGCAGGTTTTAGAAATTCAATAAAAGTTAGTGGTGTTAACCATCTATACTCTATTACAGCAAGAAGACGTAAAAAGACAAAAAAGGTGTTTGACCTCATAAAATACTTTATGTACGGAGTGATACTCGGTCTACCTTAATGCGGATTCGTTGGGTGACTGCCAGCTTAGCGTGGCATACGACAGCCATCCTGTTGCATGAATTTAGATCTTATCCTAAATACATAAAGCCTATAATGCAATAAAGTGGCCCGTATGTGGCCGAGTTGACTGGTATAGTCATGAATTCTACATCCTTCTCTAGAGACTTCTGTTGTCTTGAATTTGCACCGATTTCTGCTTCTCTTGCATCAATAATGCATTGGGAGGACTTTAACAAATTTTAGTTGTATAAAATTGTCATTTTATTAAGCTTCTTAAACTTATTAAATATTATTTATAATTAAATTTTGTATTTTTTTGGTAACAATAATCCATATTATGCCTAAACCCATTGAAACACAATGAGGGCCGAACTACTATATCAGAGTTGCATTTGTAAATTAATTGTAAATTATTTTAAGAATTAAAACTTCATAAATCTTCAAGTCATCTATTGTACGTAGGTTGTGACATTTCTCAAATACTGTCGACACGTCAAAGGGAATCAGGTGAGTGTCTCTCCACCACCCTGACTCTACAGAGACCTTAGAATTATCTAAATACACGTTCAAATATATAGTTCGTGTATGCTACGGAGGTTAAATATACAAATTATTTTCTCATACAAATTTAGTTTCAATAAATTTACTTTAAAAATCACTTTAGAAACCCATTCTCTTTATGGTGTGATCTCTGAAAGTTTCATTCATAGAATAATTGAATGGCTATGTTTTAAAGATCACTGGCTCGACTCCAGATATTTTTAACGTTCCGATCATGTTATCGGTTAACGCTCGGAACACTGAAATTTATGATAAAAGGTAATGGAACTTGCCAAAGACTACATCATAAATTCAACTGAAGAAAAACTTTTGTATTTTATTCGGATAATATTTTCGTGATACCTTTATTAAAAATTTTCACTACGCTTAATAAATTTAATATTTAGAATTTTACCAATTTTTGTCATTACTTTTATTTTTATTTACTTTTATTAAACCCACTTATTATATTTGAAAAAGCTTTGAGACACTTAGCATTTGTTTTATTTATGTTAAAATCCTAATCTATTAAGACGACAAACATTTAACAATAAAAAAAACCATTAAAAACGAAGATATCCAAGATCTTATCTGATTGAATTGGTTATATTAAAGTTAGCCAGTAGTTTTAATTCTCGCACGTAACTTGTAATACTAGCCGGTCAGTAAGTCGGGCCGCTTCAAATGTTTAGGAACTGTCGGATCAGTGTTGCTACTTGAGTTTCTTACGATAGATAAAGTCAATAGCTATTATGTATATATTTCGAATACTTGTAATGTGTAATCCAAACATAATTTTCGTTACAACAATAACAACATTTTATATTATATTGATTCTAGTTATACTTATTACCTTTAAATCAATTTTGCCAGTTAATAATTATGCCCCAATAATTTCGATAGGCCGTTTGTATTAATTTTCAAAGGACCCAAAATACCGATTCCAAAAATATCTAATTAATCTTAATTACATGAAAATACACAATGATTTAGATATCTAGTGCATTTAAGACATAAATAAGTCTGAGCACAGTGTATTAGGAGCTGGTTGGCATTCAGCCAGGTCAGGAACAGTGGCAACTGTTCTTTCATTTAAGATTCAATTCTGGAAAATATTTACAGACTAGACAATCCTAGCGGCTTCTCCGGCGCTATATTGGAAAAAACCTTCTTATGTTGTCCAAAATGTTTTTACACTTACTCAGGTAAAATACTTTATTAGGGATAGCTGTTGCCCGTGACGCAGACATTAAGCAAAAAACATTCACTCAGCAACAGAACATTATATTTATATGGCTTATGATCTTAATCATAAAGAGTCACGGGCAACAGCTAGTGATAATATACATGCCTTCATCATAGTTATTAGTGATTGTAAATCATTTTAACTCTATATGTTTATTAACATTCGTATATACCTATATGAGAAAGTCTTGAATCATGTTACTTAATACATTTATAATTTATTACTTTGTCGAAATTTTCACGCGGATCCTTATTTTTTATCGTATTAAATATAGCCTATGTTCATCAGGTTTAATTTAGAATCCTAAGGGTAATTTTTTTTAATCGGTCCAGGCGTCCAGACCTAATAATACCCGCAGTATGAACGACCTGTTGCTTCTGATTGTCTTCATTGCATAATTAAATGTCCTTATGACAGAGTGTCTTTGTCAATAATGAACCGGTTTGAACATATTTGAACATATTTGAAGATGCACTTCGAGGACACTTCAGCATGTTCGACGGTAATAGAGAACAAAGTTGCCGTATCGAATTTGCATTTAAACTACCTCTAGACAGCCGATAGTCTCTGGAGGCTTACAAGAAATAAATTAGCGAACTTCATTAAAGTTTAACGTGAAGGGAGTTTAACTTTTTTAAAGGTTCTTTCTCGCTTTTATTTTAAGATGTAACAGCGGCTCTTAAAAAGTTTATACATTTTCTTGAATTTAATGATGTGTTACTTGGCGTCGCGTCGGTTCAAAGACATTAACAAATGGACCTCATGCAAATTCTTTAACTTAATTACTTATCTGAGAATTTTTATTAACTTAGTCTAAGAGACGCATGACTGGCCGCTTTTGCTTGTTAAATTAAACAAATAATATTATGTTTTTACAGCGACTTCAGTATCAGTATCAGACTTCAGTATAAAGGTTCTTTATTGATATTACTCCAGCGACATCAGCGACATCAGCGACATCTTTGGGACAGATTTAATGGTGTTGCCAAAGAGACATTGAATCAGTCGACATATCTGTTAAATTTAATAATATTGTTTATTCTTGATATAGGCAAACCTTTTATAAATACATTAAAAAGTGAACCGTATCTTATTTTAAATAAAACAGATTTAATATTAATCATTAATTTAATATTATACTTTATATATATATATATATATATATATATATATATATATATATATATATATATATATATATATATTATGCAGTCGAAATATATCTACTTCAGCTACTACTATCAGAAAATTTATTTAAGCTTCAAAAATTACAACATTAACCATTTATTAAAATAATGATCTTTATATATTAGGTTTATTAAAAAATTAAGGGAAAATATATAAAAATGATTACCAGTATCCGAGTGACGCTGCAATAAGTAAGTTATTAATAATCCACCTTGGTACCATGCGCCGCCACTCACCTGTTGTACATCAGAACGTCTGGTTTCCATAGTTTGTTTGGTGTGATTCGCAGATCCTTGACGCCGCCATAGTCGCTGTCGTTCCACCTCAGGTTGTAGTCATTCCATTCCTGTCACACGTGCACATTACTTCATATGAGGAAAGAGACGAGATAATAATATTATTAATGTGTATTATATCTGAGTGAAATGTAATGTCTCAATGCAAAATGTAAATGCGTAAACTAAACAGTGAATTTAAAATAAACGCTCGCTTCATTTGTTTGTTGAAACCTTGTTTTCACATTTTGAATTGACAAATGTATTTGCTGGAGGAATTGCTTTATAAAGCCACTAGAAACAATTTTGAAACTATATAATAAATTCAAGTTTCAGATTCTTTTGCATATTTGTTCAGTTGATATACGTATCAAGTATTATCGTAAGTGTTATCGTTGTTATTGATAATATATTTACATGTGTGTGTAAGGCTGTTAGGCTTAGGTTACAATATTCATTAAAAACGATGTCCTCTCTACCCACATGATAACTTTGAACAATGTACATAAGTTTCAAAATTGCTTCTAACTAATCAGCTCGCACCATACGGGCTACACTGGCACTTGATATACGCCTGCAAACAATAACCGACCATTTAGATTGCTGGAACAAAGCCACGGCCCTACAAACTTCGGTCCCTCAATATTAGAAAAGTTACTCTTAAGAACGCAATATCTAACGTGGTTATATGTTTTTGTTTTTGAGTTATAGTATTTAGTCTTGAAATAATAATTTAAATTATTTAACTCAACCATCTAAAAAGATTGTGTCTCAGAATAGCTAGGAAATTACAAAAGTTTTTTTATTAGTTTTCTAAGTTAGAAAAACAAACACTCACCGCGTGAGCCGTTTTGCACTTCAGATTATCCTTAATACAATGAATGATCCAAAATAATAAAAAATATTATTCAATCATGAATATTATCTATATAAATGTGTTAGTTGTCTCGCCTAAAAAACCTTGATGTCTCTCGTAGCCCGTGCGGTAGAGCGAGATAGATGGTCTTCCGTACCACTTTTCTTTGTTTTCCCTTAAAGGCAATTATTGATTCAAGGTCTGATAAACATGGTTTTATTAAAATTTAAAATACTATGAAACAATTTTGGTATAGAAAGATTTATTGCCTTCAAGTGACAAAATGGCGTTTGTAAAGTGTTGAATTACATTATGTGTTTATAACTTAACTAATACTAGAGCCTAGACTTAATTTAAAAAGAATAAAGTAAAGTCAAGGAAAAACTTCAATAACTGTTAACACAAATTATAAACACCTGTGATAGCAGTTAATGTTCAAAAAAGTTTACAGAAATAGAGGGGGGAAATGTAAGTACGCACTATACGAGTACTAGAGTACTAGAGTACTAGGCACAACTACTCAAGCTTAACATGCAATAAATATAAATTAATATCACAACAGACAAAATAGAAGCTTCACATGACATTGTTGCAATATTTGACCGCCCTCAAAGATTTCTTGTTAATTTGGGTTCTTGTTAACTACTCACTTCCGGTCAACTAAGCGGCCATATTGGTAAATGCTAGTAGGTTATTTTTTTAAATTCTCGTTTAACATACTTTTAATGTCATCTCAGTTTTTAATTTTCTTCGTCTTATATTTATTAAAGGTATGTCAATAGAGACGGTTAGTTATATATTTTTTATATTAATGATGAATTGAAACTGGAAACAAAAGGAACGTAATAAAAAAGAAACTATGACATTCCGTTTCGAGTTAAATAAATAAAAATATAATCGGATTTTAGCGATTATTGTTTATCGATAAATATTTAAGTAAAAGACTTCGCAACCATAGATCTAAGCCGAACATCACGAATTTGGTAACAATATTGATTCTTGCCATTCCGAGTTAGTGGCCATGCAAGTCACATATCAGGATGAATACCACAATTCTGTAGTTGCAAAATAAAAAAACCAGCAAATTGGGGATGTGCATATAAAATGTACAGTGATTACGTTTCATAGCATTGTGTGCAACTTGGTAATATTCTGGGAACCAGTGTTTATAAACAACCACATAAAAACCAAAGAGATTTCGCGTTTTCTTTTTCAATTTTTACCAAATATTATATTTTCTTATAAGACAGTGAGTGTCCATTTAAGGTTTCTTATTTATGCTATTATATTTTTTAAATGCATTGCGGGTTACGCGGCAGTTCCTGCACAAACCAGACAATCGAATGCCGCAGTCTATTATTAGCTATAAAGATGCACAGCCTTGGGACAGTTACAACTCGTCACTATTAAAATGACTCTTCAGCCATACACACAAAACTTATAAGACTTTGACATTACTCATTGTAAGACCGCACTTATGGTAACATACTACTTACCTGTAATAAAAACACAACTGTACCGTTAATAGTTAGGAACTAAAGTATACAGAGGTACTTAGAATCAAGATGCTAATCAACAAACGACAGTCTCATGACGGGATGCATACAGGGGCTACCACTAAACTACTGCACGAGCCGGAAGTCAGCGCAATTAGGGTTTTAGAAAAAAACACTAAACAGTATCCAGATACACTATACAGATATAAATATCAAAACTGCCGCATACGCCACAATGCAATGCAATTTTCGATACAGATAGTGATAGAGAACTTAACAACAGAGTAAACGTAAAAAAAAACAAGAAATAAAATAAAATATACGAACATAACTTTAGAAATTTTATCAAGTGTTAATTTAGGTTCATTTTTTATCACACTTACCAATGACAGCCATATATTGGTTATAAGTAGTTGATTCTTCTCGTCCTATTTGGTTAGACGATGTCAACATAAACAGAGAGAAAGGACGCAGTCAGTACAATATTCTAGACAGCAGTGACACTGGAGGGGCCACGGATAGGAACGGGCGGAGCGCGAGGGACCTCATGCGCCAAAGCCCTTCGCGCTCCGCCCCACACATAATCTAATGTTAGCCGAAATGACGAGTACAACAATTTAACAGTGACTCTCCATGCGACAGTATTGCCGCAATGGCAGCGCCTCGAGCCGCTCCCGCCTCCTGTAACCCTTATATTTTCATCTAACTGACGATCTTTAGTGACGTTATGCCAAAATTATCACTTTATTATATTTATATAGTGCTAGCCAACTTTACTGTGCGTTAGCGTGTAAGTGAGATAATAAAATTTGTTCGTGACTGGAGAAAAAAAAGACCGTTGGAAGATTGCAAGGGCGGGACGGCGAAGGCGCCGGGCCCGGCTCCTACCACTTACCAAGTTAAGCCAGACGTTCGTGGTCAGGATTTGATTTTTCTCGTCCTTATTTTGTAAAATGAACGCGGGTGACGCAAGAAAGGAACGAAAACACATGATGAACATTCAATAATCTACTTCTCTGTTATATACCTTAGATAGCAGTTCACATAGTTTCTTACCTAAATGTTTTTTTTGTACTAACCTTCAATACGACTATGTGAGTAGTTATCGCCTACTTATTTTTTTTTTATTTTAATGTAATTATACCTTATTAAGATATATTATACTAGGTCTCGTGCACTTAACAATTTAATAATATACCTTTATTAAAGTACTTAAATAATAAATCCGTTAATAATTCTACAAAACCTACCATTTAATGTGACAATGTGAGAACGGACAAAAAGAGATGTTTTTGGAATTGGCCAACAATTTCGCAAATGCATTCCAAATTTCCACCCAATTGGCCCAGCATTTTCGAGTTACGAGGAGGAAAACATTCATTAATAAAGTTTCCCCTTTATTCGTTCCGTCGGCATCCTAAATATCTAGGGATTGGTTGAGTTTTGTTTGCCTCTTATTCTTATTATTTGTCATATGTTATATCGAATTCAATATTATTTCCACATATGTAAAGGTATATCTCATTGAACATTGCTCATAGTAGATGTAAAACAGTCACTTCGCGGGCAATCGTTTTGTTAACATAACATTTTTTTTTTTACATTTTCTTGTGTTATTAACAAACCAGACCGCAAGTTTATAATAAAAAACTGTTATTCGCCTTAAGATAAGTGTTAGAGTTCTCTTAAATGTTAAGCCTTTGTACACTTTTTTCCAATGTATATTTTTGTATTGTATTTTTTTTGGTACATTGAATATAATATTATTAAGAACGACTTTCAATGATATAGTAATAGTTTTATATCACCATATATACAACAAATGAAATATTAAATAACGTTGTTCTTTCAAATATAAGCAAGATATGAATATTAACAAAATGAAAGAAAATTTCAAGAAAAAAGTAAAAAGTTGTATTATACTTAGCAGCTGTGAAATACGAGATCTGAAAATATTTTCTTTTTCCTTGGCACCGCCCCGGAGAGGAAGTTTAGATACAATATTGATATTACATAAATAGTCTTTCCACAGCTTTACAATTTTCCACTCTTTTAAGTTCATAAACAAATGTCAATTAAACGATAAATTCCTATAATTGTCGATAATTACACGCAGTTCACGACGCCAGGTTGCTTGCTTTGGGCTCACGAGTCACGAGGAACCCCAAATGGCCTCGAAACTAGTCGAAAAATAACCGATCAATTTACGTGAACATAACCGGGTGGAAGATATATTTGTAATAATTGACATAACAATAACCTACGGTTACCTAATACAATATTATGCTACATTTTTTTTTGCTTTTTCAATGCTATCAAAAAATTTTGGCTATTTTTACAAGTATTTCAACTCTACGAGTTCTACATTTACAAACCTTTTGCAATTGCTTGCGAATTAATTGACAAAATATATAAATTGAAATGTTTTGGTCAAATATATCAATGTATATATTACTCTAGTCATTTGGTCGTAACAAGGGGGGGCTACCTGGTATATATGTATATATATATATATATATATATATATATATATATATATATATATATATATATATATATATATATATATATATATATATATATATATATATATATATATATATATATATATATATATATATATATATGTGTGTATTTCGGTATGCTCTTTTCGAATTTCAACTCATTCTACAATTTATGTATGTATATATTTTTTCAAGAAAATCAATATTATCTAAAACTACCAAATTACTAGACCTGACTGGACTGTTGGATTATTTGTATTTTTGTGGTTTGATGAAATATGCTAAATATAAAAAAATACGTATCTAATCAAACGTATCAAATAGAGCATCATTATATCGAAAAAACTATTAAAAAAAAGATATACTAGCAGAAAGTACCCGTTTTGGGTCTTGAAATACAAAGATTACAACATCCAACATTCAACATTCAACAGCTTCCAATCGAACGGACCTTGGACGATGAAATGAATAAAATGCAAAGGGCCTTAAATACACAAAGGAGGAATAGATGCAGCAGCAACGCAGATACTTTCACATCTTGGATACATGTGCCTATAGGACGTTATTGGAGCGCTTCTTATAAAATGAAACAACAACATATTCAAAGCAGGAATATTAAGTTACGTTAATTATATAATCGGGAAAGGCATTAGAGATTATTAAGACGTCAAAGTGTTTCTTGCTTCATCTTCATTCTCAAAAAAATAACTAATACTATTAATTAATTATGTAACCTGTTACTTAAAAATATATCATTTTATTTATATGAATGTTCTTCTCACTCCCCATAAAACCTTCATGAATTATAATACTAAAATTACAAAATATTGACACCACATTTACTAAGCTGGATAATGCCTATAGAATATTTAACAATTTAATTTAGCGACATTTAACATTTTAGTTTATCGAAAAAGCTATAAATTAAAAAACAGACAAAGCTAACACACGGCAGAAACGAAAACTAATCCAGATGAAAGCCATCCAGCCTCTCCCTCCCCCACCCCTCCCACTATACCGAATAGGAAATGTTGGACCAAACTCGCGATCAATCTCCGGCCTTACATATAGCTTATAAAAAAGCTTTTTACTCTTGATTCCGATATAAGCAATTACAGATTCAAATATATGAACCAAATTACATTAACAATATTCCTATATTTTTTGACGTTATATTTCTTTAATTAATTTATGTTTATTTAAACATTTATATAAAAGATGCGCGTTGAGATCCAAAATACTTGTTACAAGTTTCTTAAAAGATACGAGTAAAAGGTAATTTTTTTTTAACATTATCTAGAAACAGATAATTCATTCGTGGAATGATATTGAAAATATACGTTTTATTCTAAAGCACGAATAATATAGTGTTGACATAAAAATAAATGTGCATTCAAGGGATGATAAAGTGTCTTCAAGTGCATGAAATTCAGTTAATTTTCAGCTGAGAGCTTACAAAGTTATTCTATAAACGAAATCACTAGTGGCATAATTTCGCAAGTAAATGCTTTTTTTTTCCCACGATCATTATTTATTCTTCAATTTCTACAAACACCTGAAGTTCTGAAATTCTAGAATTTTAACACCTGAATAAAATACATAATTTTCTGCTTAAGTAACATGACTAATGTGAAAACGTAATATAAAATATTTCAATTGCTTTTTTTTGTTCAGACACACACTCACATTAACCCGAGGGTTGGATTAAGTGCAGTGGACTGTTAAGACGGATACTTACTACCTTTACATTACTGACAACTGAATAAGATCCGTCTTATCCCTTGCTTAAGATAATAGTGGAGATCTCAGAGAATTCGCCGAAAGCTTCTTTTCAAATTAGCAAACTATTTATTAGTAAAGTTGTAAGATAAAATCGACTAAAATAAATTTGACCGTTGTTCCTTCGTAGCTCCTTAGTGAATCCAAAGCCAAGTTTTCAACTTCTGCAGATCGTCCGTTATCGCTAAGTGAATTTCGTTTTTATTACATTTCCTGCATTATAACTTTAAAATTTATGAAAATGGGGAAAGTATAATGGAAAAAGGTATAAGGAAAATTTTACAAATTATGTGATACAATGATGTCAGTTTAATTAACGACGTAGTTGGTTTTAATTGAACTTAACGAAGCTGACCAACGGAACGGGGCATTTAATTTACACTAACTAGCTCGTCAGAAACGGTATACTTCTACTAGTTCATTTGGGGATACAGTCAATGACAAGACAATGCTAATTGATTTAGCGGACAAGTGCCCATTTGGTTTTTTTTTAATTTAGGGAGAATTTATATAATTTAAGCAAAAAATAATCAAACACGAGACAAACGAGCTTTTCAAGAGATTGCTTATGAAGTTTGCCTCCGAGTTTGATCAGAGAGCTGGCTGAGAGCTGGCTGAGAGCTGGCGATGCACCGAAGCAGTTTAAATCACTAACATCACCTAACGCCTGTTGAACGATTTCAATGTACCAAGTAGTAGTACCAACATGAACTAGCATTTGCGTTAAATACGAGACAATCCTGGAATATATTACTACCAATTTATCTGCACTAAGTATACAAGTATTAACAATGATTGTTAACTTTCATTATCACACCACGAGAAGTTTTATTAGAGGTCATATAATATATCAAAATCATGTCACATTATGCAGACGACTAAGAACAACAATTCGCATATCTCTTATAAATAAAAATGTAATTGTAACATTTATACGACAATAATTATAACTTCAGTCCCAGACCATAGTTAGTAATTACAATTCTCTTTTTTTTTATATATATATTTGTGAACAATGGTGTGGCCAACCGGTGCGAGTATAATCAACTAATGAACTGTTTAAATCGCCCTATCAGTTGAGGATTTTTCAGTAATGCTTGATGCTCTATAACATTATATGACAGTTGTAATATATGTGTATATATAATTTATTATTACTTGTTTCAATATGTACATCACATTACGATTGCCCGCAAAATGTCACCTAGGAGAGCTATTGTGTCATCTTTAACTGTACTGTACTACTGTCAGTGTACTGTACTACTGTCACAACTGTGAGTGCGTATGGTTGTGTAAAAATACGAGTCCAAATTATGAATACCTTTATCTGTCTAAGTATAGATAGTAAGGAGAACATGTCAATAGTACATACATTTATGCTACAGTAAGTAACAGTGATAACTTAAACCACAAATGTGATAAATGATTTTTACATTATAACTAAACCTACACATTTCACACACACATATACGAGAACTGCTAGACCAAAGGAATCTGCAGCTAAGCCTACAAGTAACAGAGTAATTGTGTTAATTCCAACCGCATCTCCCCTGACAGCAGCCATTAATCTTAGGTGATGAATGCATCCGCTTGGTAAGGTGCCTACAAACTGACTCACATTTAACTGACTGTAGTTTTCATATAAAGTTACTTAATCCTTCTATTTCTTACCTGTTACTTATCCTGTCCATGTAGAGGAAATCTTAATACATATGTAAGTAAAGGCAATATCCCTATTTATGGAGGATGTATATAAATATATACTTTGTATTACATTCAAAAATCCAACTCAAATAATTGAAATATTAAAAACCAAAAATATTTACTTTATCAATTGATTTATTTCAATTCAATCAATATCATTGTAATTCATGTCTTTATTGTCTTTTTAGATTATGTCTCAAAAGATTTAGTCTTTAGAAATTTGATACTTAACAATACATTTATCTTCTATCTGATACCCAGACAATTTGTCACTAAAACCAATATACCAAAGCAAACTTACCACGTCAATAATCTGTTGAAGCGTGAGCCCAAACTTGACCTCGAGCGGCTCACTTTCGTTGGCGACGGGTCGCTCCAGCGTGTTGTAGGAGTGGAGCAATGTATTCAGGAGACGCTTTTCGTGGGGACCTTGCTCCGATACTGAAACCAATCATACAATTATTATCATTTAATAACTGTTATTATTCATTTATGAACAACTTATTTACAAGACCCGTTACACAATATGTTTTGGACTAAAATGTGGACGTTGAGTGTGTTTTCACTATATCTGAATTATAAAATTAAATAGACTTAAACCTAATTATAACTTCTTAAATAAATATATAATTACGACCTATGCGTCCGCTGCCCTTCAAGTCCAGTATAACTAAGCAAACTAAATAAGCTTAACTTCGCTATACAACAATTATAATAATAATAATAAAATAGAGACAGTTTAAAATTTTATTAATATTAAGATATTATTAAAAAAAGATACATATAGCTTAAAAATATACAGAAATAACTAACCAGTAACTACAAAGTGAGAGGCAGAAGTAATCTTCGTTTGACAATGAGAGGCAATGACCTATTTATAATGACTTGACTGGAATGGCTTGGTGAATAATTTTCAAGAACCTACCTTAGCTTCAATGAGTATACAATTAAGTATAATATAATAACACTTTAATTAGCTCCTTAACTAGCTTAAAAATCTTTACTGTAATTAATATAATATTTCAAGCTGGTTTATCACTTAACTAATTAAGTTATTTCAGACATTTTAATAGTAAATGTTATCATTTAATTTATGAGTTACTGTTTAATTAGAATAGTGCTAATGCTATAAGCTTCCAGTATTTGTGGTGTCAGCTCTCATAACGCTAGAGCAATAAAATTTAATTGAGAGATACTTAAATGGTTAAATATTACATTTCAGAGTTTTGATGCTATTATAACTGTAATTTTTTAATTAATAATTAAGAGATGTCGTTTTTCATAATTGTAAAAATATAATAAACATTCCGAGTTATTTTTTGTATCACACTAGCTGTAGTTTGCTCCCTTGCAAAAAGGCATTACGTGTTCGGAACATGAGAAACGACGGACCGTACCAGGTATGTAAGTATAGATCTCTTTTTAATCGTTTAAATTGCGTAATACGTGTAATATATTGTTGTTATCAAATCTTACCAAAAAAAATACGCGACAAATACATCACAAAAATAAACGAAAACCTGTAGTTTAAAAGTTCCGTCAAGCGATCTTCGTGTCTATTGTCCTCCACTATTCTATTGTTCACACACTTCTTGCTAATTGGACAATCCTTTTACTTACTTTTATCAGATGTGAGTAACGCGACTCTTTTGTGGTCGCTTTTGATGAATATTTTACCATTGATCCCTGGAGGCAGAACTCTTGTCTTTACTATCACAAGATTGTGCACTGGCCTTTTCACATCCGTGTATATTAAATAATTCAGAGAATACGTAATTTAACGGCGGTTTTACAAATAGCCTCTAGAGGATACGCAAGCTCCTGCTACAAATTGCACAAATCCTTGTTGGATACTCGAAGCGACCCACACAAGAGTTACGACTGGATAAACCCGTTAGCAACGCACCTGAACCTCTCGAAACACACATTTACGACCTATCCTAAAAGAAAGACGAAAAGCGCAATTTTATTTGAGCAGTCCTTAGAAATTCACTAGAGTCCGGCTTGAAGGACCAGTAATAAACACTCATTTTAGGGGCTTTGGTAGCTCTCACACACGTGATATACGAAGGTAAGAACGTGACGGCTATAAATCTCACATGCCTGGATTAGTTGACTGCGAGAAAGACTGAAAACGTTATACCAAGTGATTTATTCATAGTAGTTTTGGCTTGCAATAAAGTCTTCTATATATCTATATATAACACCAGTACTTACTTGTTAATTAACTCTGGTTCATAGTCGTTAATAATTTAACGTTTCAGTGAGTAGTCGGCATTTGACGTGGTTATTAATATTTAAATGTGTCTAGTCTTATCTTCAAACAGACAAATACAGTAATACATTAAGTTTAGCGTGTGGTATTTGACTAAGTTAAATTTTATATTACTTCGTTTTATAATACATGAAAAAAAACAAACAGGTCTCACATAATTGAGAAGAAACCTTGAAAAAAATATATATTTTTTAAACTTCTTTACTACAAATAGAAATTACACGGCTATCTTTACCAATGAGAAAGACATATAAATACTTCAAAAGAAGGAAATTTATTTTTTTTATTTTCATGTTACAAATACAGCTCGTTTATTAACAACATTTCAAAGTTGTACAATAGTCTGCCGGAACGCAATAACTGAACAGTAGCGGCTAATCCAGAGCTGAACAGTTAGCATTTAGCTCGGAGCAAGAGAAGATTAAGCTTAATATTTTACTCACATTGAAAAAAGCATATTGAACGAAAACTTACAGTTATATATAGGTAAGACATGTACAAAAATTTAATCTACCTGTTTGGGTCTTCCAAGCAAATACCATTTATTTTAATTTTAATGTCTTTCTCCTTATTATTACGTCCACACCTGAATTTAATATATGTTGAATGGCCACCAAAACCTAATCTTCAATATTACAAAGGAAATTCTGTTCTATAAGTTATAACCCTGGCTTGTGATCAGACTTAGTATTTATATAAGCAGGACATAACAACATCGTTAGGATCCCAAATTGGATTTAGTAAATTCGATTTAGAGTCGTCATACGTCCTCTATAACTCTTCACTTCAGCTACAAACATAAGTGGATCAACTTCTAGAGACATTTACGATTAGCCTCAGCCGTGTGGGAACCAGCTGTAACTCTAATATTGATAGAGTTTAGTCAAAGATACAAGGTCTGATTTATACAAATGAACACACATAAAAACCAATCTTTGTACATACTACATAATATGTTTGTTTCTACATATGTTTATAATCAAATTCTCGGCAACCCTTCCCTGCTTAGTGTATACAAATTTTATATCATACTATTATGTTAAACAAATTTATAACAAAGTAGGTACTTTATACATATATATTAAAACTTTGAAATATTCGAACGTGTATTTACTGTGCTAATACTCTGTATACGTTTTGAATTAATTGTAACATAATACACTTATACACATATTACACTATATCATTTAGGGTATGTTGGTACGATAGTAACAGTGATCTCCGCCGGTTGCTTGGTTGTGGTGCGTAAGTTTGAGGACGGGTTATAATTTAAATTTAGAATAGTATATATTCGACTTTTTTTAATTAAATTTGTTTCATACATTAAAAGCTAACGAAAATATGATTAATGTATCAGTTCATACAGGAAAGTAGGAAAAATTTGTAGGCTAAGAACATGGGCTTTAAAACAATTTAATGCGTAGTCGTTCTTAACACTCACAGACCTGCTACTAAGTCACTGAGATCGTACATATCTTCGCCAATGGACCATAACTTTAGGAGAAATGTTTAAGAGAGAGAGAATACTTCACTTTGAATACATAAATACTAGGGGTTTTTTTCCTATTAATATAATTGTATACATATCATTCATACCATTCTCACAAAATCTCTTGTTTTATACAAAAAGAACTATCAGGTTTTGGTAAGCTTTTAAAGCTATAATAAGAATTCTATAACTATTCCACGGTGTAGGTACGTCAAAGTCGGATCGGTGAAAAGTCAAAGTAAACCGTAAACATGTTTGACAAGTTTTAATTGTAAAGTTCTAACGTTCAGTAACTGACGAGCGACGCGCGGTTACCATTATAGAATCCGTTTAACTGCACAAAGGGTTAATTAAAACGTCCATTGCTTTAACCGGGTCGCGTTAGTCAGTCAATAGTCGGTTGTATGTACTTATCTATTTTATAAATGATATGAGTTTTTCTTGTGTTTGTTCAAAACCGAAGCAATTTAAAATTTTCAAATATAACAGTGCAATACTTTTTTTATTATTGTAAAGAACTATCGTCGTTTCTTTCAACTGCCAACTTTTTCATCTTAGTTTACAAATATGGTATTATACAAAAAATGTATGTCGCGGAGTAGCAGTGAAAAACTTTTACACCTAATTACCGAAAAGATTCAAGTCATTCATAGTCAAGTAGGTTCAAATAAATTTGAACCGAACTTTGAGATTTCCTTTACGAAGACACTTTTCTTTCTCAGCTTTCTTCGGACTGGGTATAAATATTTTATCAGAATCTATGTAACATGAAGATAAGAATAATTTAGTTGGACTAAAACATTTGTTCTAGAATCAAATAAATTATATCTGGAAGAACTTTTAGAGAAAGATCTGTTTACCATTTTCAGGACATTTTAAACTAGCAGTTTTGCCCTTAGGCTTTGGAATAGTAATATTCTATATTCTAGTTATTATTTATTATTATGTAAGATTATTGTTTAGGGCTTCAATATAACTGTAGCAAAGTGTCTTTACACTTCAGGACTGCACTTTACATTTCAGGACTTTGTCCTGAAAACATTTTCTAACTGTTTTGACATCTTTTAAAGTTGAGTAAAAAGTAGGTGAAGTAATATATTATATTTATCAGAAATATAGAATAAATACCATTCATATATATAAATATTTCAAACAATGACGTTACAGATATATAAAGCCTTTTCGTTCTAAGTTCCGCCTATTATTTATTACGTGGGTTACATATCTTAATATATATAAATTACGTGTCACGTTGTTTGTCCGCGATGGACTCCTAAACTACTTAACCGATTTTAATCAAATTTGCACACCGTGTGCTGTTTGATCCAACTTGAAACTTGGATAACTTACGTCTTAATTTTAAGTCGCAATATTATTTTATTGCAAATTATTTCTTTACAATTATCTGTGAATCCAAATAAGTTTAACAGATGGCGTTGTACCTGTTGACTGGATTGAGTTAGTGTTCAACAGATGGCGTAATGTTAAAAGTACAAATGTTTCATATACAAATTAACATCATAACCAACACGCGATGCTGAGAATAAATTATGAGTTAATATAGCCCGCCACGTATTACTTAGACTGAAGTATATATAAACTCATATTATAATGAACATTATACAGTCAAATTATACCTGCTTCTTCGTAGAATCTATTTATGTGAGACGGGTCAACCAAAAATATTGTGCACCAATTAGTGCAAAATTAAATTATTAATAATTTAAAATAATAAATATTATTTTCATAAATTTAAAACTATCTGTCCTACATATCTTATTTGTAAATTTGTAATGTACTCATTTGTTCTTAAATAAAATAATAATAATTAAATTTAAAATTAAATATCTCAACTGTACGATAATTTTGATCAATCGTGTTCAAAGACCTTTTCCTTCAGATCCCAATCCGGGGAATTTTTAGACCGGCTTTAACGTTTTCGTCTTCTTTGGTAAATAATAATGTCATTGTTTCAACCACCCTGTTCGTCGAGTAGTGGAGCGCAGACGCCTAACGTATAGCGATATAGTGTAGTATAGTATGGTATAGTATGGTGTACCCAAAAAAATAGAAATACTGGAACCGAATATATTCGGCATCAAAACCGAATAGTTTGGACAAAGACATCGAATACTTACCAAATATTCGGCGTATCTCTAATCATTATTATATTACTGTATCAAGGGTTATGTCCTGGTAGTACAAAATCAGTCATAGAGGTCGCCACTTTGACTATACTATAATATCAAAATATTGTTATTTCGATATTTGCCTTAATAAATTTACTTGCATTTTGAATTCTTCCGTAACTTAGCGGTCGGGGGTTTTTATTTATTTTTTTTTCTAATACCGTTACTTTCTAAATAGTTTACTACAATGTAATAGGTATATCAAAAACCTAAGCAACCACAGCAACGCGTGGCCGGGTCTGCTAGTATGTTATATAATAAAAGTAATTTTGGTGATACGTGAAGGTTCCAAACGTAACTCCTTTGTTGAGCCCACTGTGGTCCTTTCTGTTAGTTCTTCTGTCGATCTATTTATTTATGAGTGAGCTTCCTAAATATGAATTTATAATGTGTACATCAACACACATATTGTATTACATTGAATAAAATAAGTAAAAATAAGATAAGAAAACCTAAACACACGATAGCTACTTAAATAAAAGTTTTATGAAAACAAAAACCAAAACAAATAAGTTCTCATCATCTAGGATTGTATACAATACTCGACTACTGTTTTTAAAAGTCTACTAAAATATAAAACAAACTAATAAAGAACTAGAAACTGCGGCTAACACTAAACATGGACTATTCTATAAAACGAGTTCGCGGGCTCGAGCGGAGCAGTTTTGCTATTAAATTGAAACCTGCTCGAGCCGACACGAGCCACGTGATCGCCGTGTGACTTGCAGAACCTTTTGCAACATTATTGTAATAGAAGAAACCTGACATACAATAAGTATCCACGATAATTCTGATGTATTCAATAATTCAATCTTACGTCATCGTTAGCGCGTCTATATTTTAAGGCTATCATCTTTCTTCATAGACATGACACGTTAGCCATGTGATGTTTTGTCTTGTCTGAACAGGTCGAGGGTCAATCTTAAAGTGGAGTGTAATAGAGATGCCGAATGTTTTATAGCCCAGGGAGCCAGATTTAGATTGGGTTCGTGTGATCCTGATCCCTCAGGATAAGGTCCCTGATACCTCATCGAGAAGGTAAAACATAAAAACATTTAAACTGATCTCTTTTTCACATTGAATTGACTATTTCGTACGCCATTTAAACTTTTACACGGTATACCTGAAAACATAGCCTTAAAATTTAAAATAGCCTTAAAATTGAATAAAATAATCAAAATTTAAATGATAAATTTAACAAATGAAGTGATAATTATAGCCGCATGTCGAGTAATTGAATACTCGTATCGCTGTTGATAATACGACCGTTTATAATTTCTATGAAGCTAATTTTACGCCTCGCGGGTACTATCACTCTACGGTTGGAGTAAACTTTAATTGCTTATTTTACTGATATATTGTATCAATTTTCCAAATGTTCGCATTTACCTTGTAATGATAATATACATCGTTTTGATTTTATTATTAATTAATCACGATAGATTTTGTTACATTCACTAGGTTTCGATTGAAACTAAGGAGTCTTTGGCGGTAGTTAGATAACAAAATATCATAACTGACCGACACTATTTCCGACATCGTCGTTGGATTAATATAAAATTATAAGCGACTTTTAATATTATAACTCTATACCTATCAAAATCTATAAAGATAGTTAGTAAGTTATATGATATCTTTTTACTAAAAAGATGTATTGTGTTCACATATTAGTATTAATAAAAGTCTATATAATATTTTTAAAGTTGATAAGAAATGAAAATACATTAGCTTCTGTAATAAATTCCAATGCAATATACATCAACAGAGCTGCCAATATCAGCAAGCGAAAAATAAAATAACCACACCAACAGAGAATCAATGAATTAACTCCCCACACCTTAGAAGTCTCCCCTCGTTACCATGGCAACGGCTCCATTTTGCCCCCATTTTCACAAACGCGGCGCTTTCTGTCCTTTTTAAAATCTTTATTATGAATTGGATTTTCTATAAGCTTTTTAGATGCTATCGAAAATATTTTGTTGTATCATTTTCTGATATATCACAGTTTTTATGTTTTTATTATTTTAATTATTTTTCAGGGTCCCCAGGGACATACATTAATATCATTTTTTATAAACGGGTTGTAGTTTGTTGTGAGCAGGTTTCATGAATGTCAAAATATAGGGCTTTGAGGTCCCTCAATTACAACAAAATTAGTATGTTTTGATACGTATCTAAAAAAAGGTTAGGTATTGAAAAATATGAACCAAGTTAAAAAATAGGAAACATGATTTATAATAATTATAATTAACGTTCTTTTAAGACCCGTTATTATAATAAATACAACTGCTTCCGAAGCTTCCATGATTGTTCTTTTTCAGCAGTATTTTATAGAGTACCTAATAATGAATATGTATTTGTGAAAACTTAATCGCATTACCGTTTTTGTTTCTAATACATCTTAAATAATATTACGCTAGGTAGGAAAACTATTTTTCCAATTTAAACTAAATAATTATATGTATTCACTTCTTTTTAGTTTTTTTAATACTTGGTATTTTTATTAAGAAATTCGTCAATACCATAATAAAAGTTATTGGTTTGGAAAATACAATTGCAAGTCATTTCACTTGCAATGCCATTAAAATCTGTCAAACGCAAAAAGTTTTAAACAAAATCTTTTAGTCTTGCATTTAAGTGTGACTGCCACGAATTGCATTGTGGAAATTGCAACTCAATTATCAATAGATTCACACTTAAAGCAACGATAATGACTGAAGACTTTTTAATATTGTTATTATTATTTGGAGTCGTGTATTTTTAAATACACTATTATTAACGGTCGAGCATTGTCACAATATTTCGATACATTTTTGTATTTTGAATTCCGAAACCGCTTTGTTCGTCCTAACCAGTCATGAGACTTGTACTAAGATATAAAGCCGAACTATCTGCAGGACAAAAGCTTTTGTTACGTCAAAACCATTCACTGCTCATATAATCCGTTCGTTTGCAACATTCGTGTGAACTCCACATTAATCCACTCCTGTAATTGTCTCCTTCTCCTTTATGTTGGTATTCATCATTCTTTATAGACCCGTGAATCTGCGTAATATGATTATTTTAAGATGTAAAGCGTAATAAAAGTTTTGTTAAAACATATTTATCCCACGGATGGGGAAATGGCTTTTACCTCCAATTTATCAAGTAAAAGCGTAATCTTTTTTTTTTTTAAGAATACCAGTTTTCTAAAATATATCGCCTAAGAAGGTTTATTTGGAAAGGTTTGTGCCCTTGTTTATATGAAGAAGTAATGTAGTGGGGATGTTTGAAATATTAACAGGTATACAGCTAGACTGACAATTACCTACATACATACTTAGTACTGCATTTAGTAAATATAATTATGCACCAAAACTAAACATTCAAAAAATCACGAATTTTCTGCACAGTTTTCATTTTTACTCTTAAAGTTTTCAGCTTTATTTTGTCCCGAACAGCCCTTGTCTGTGTCGACCCTTCGTTACACCAGCGAGCCAGTTACTTATCATAAGCGGAGCCACTACCCCACCCGCCGCGTCCAGCGACAGACGTAGCGCTAAATGAAGATAGCGCTTTGATAGACCTAATAAAGATAATTGATCTACTTTGTAAGTTTTACTGAGAGGATAGGTTTTATTTAGATACTAATGTCTGCTTTACTGTTTATATGTTTTTGGAAATAGATTGTCTGAAACGTGTGAATAAAAAAATATCAATATTTTTGAGGATTAAACAACGTGAGATGTTCGTAAGAGTTAGGAATACTGGACTTATATAGCTACTAGTAACATGACGATCGACAAATAAAAAGTGTCACTAAATAAAAAAGTCGAACCAGCCTTAGCAATGTCAGTTCAACCAATACGATCGGAGCGTCACAAAGGCTACCCCGGTGCTGATGTTCTCGCTTCGGTTCACTTCGTTTTCCATGAAACCATTTTGTTTTTGGTGTCCCAGCAAACTCCATCACACGCCTTTGTCATCGTGCATATTTTTCGTGAAATATTATCAAAACTTTCGTTTTGAGCCAAATAAATAATATTTACTGATGAACTAAACTCAACTGAAAAGAGGGCGCTATATTAATTATTTCTAACGAATAGATGCAATATTCTGATTTAAGTTACTCAACATATGCGGTATGTGGGTCCGGTTCTGTTCAGGTGTTCCGATTTTCGACGTCATTATATTATATTTGCAATTGGCGATTTTTTAACATAAAAAGAAATAAGTTAAAAAAATCCAAAACTGTACTAACATAAGTGAGATTCCAGTTTACTCTGAATTAACAAGTTCCATTTAGTATATAGGTATAATGTATTGAACATTATCGGCGCCCCAATGTTGAAATATTTGTTGTTTACAAATATGAACGAATCAACAATATTGATGATGTGACAACACCAGGTTCACAATAAATTAATAAACGAATCTATAAATATATATTATAAAATATATAATGTTAAATTAAATGTACTGAATTGACTATGCAGAAAAAGTATATATAAAAAACTTAGTGGAATTATTTGGTTAAATGCCAAGAATATTAAATACTAAAAAGTATCGAAAAATCTAAATTGATAAAACGTATCGTCCGCGAGGGTGTTGCAGCTTCGACAGGCTGCATCGATGTTTAGCGTTAAATGTTTCGCTATTTTGGTACCAAGTTAGGCACTGGGAAATTGAAGCCAGATTTTAATTTAAAAACTATCGTTCATTTATATTATATTGAATTATACATATATTTTAAACTATATTAAAATTGCAGACTCTATTAAATTAACTTATTTCTTTGTCAAAATTAGTTACTTTTTTTTTATTTATATTCACATCCTATGTTACTACAGTCACTATGTTACGCACGACTCGAATAAATCTTACAAGTGATATAAGTACACGAATGTTAGTTACATTGGAGCAGTTAATATTACATTGTAAGATTGTAGGTTTCTACTGATCATGACCTAATTCTTAGTCAGTATCCCCATCATAGTCAATATCCCCATCATAGTCAATATCCTCATGATGCTCTTATTCAACAGTAATCGTAAAAGTAAAAATGTGAATAAATTAAAATACTCTTGTAGTTTTTCTATGTATTATTATAGAAAAAAATTAAACCGCCACAGAAACTCCCCAAAAGTACCAACAAACAACCAATTTGGTCATCGATTATATTTTATCAGCAAGAAAACATTAATCTAAGTTAACGTGAATGAATGGTTCTTTGAATCGCTGCCATTGTGCTGTGATAGATATCTTTCACGTTACGGACCACAATCACAAATATCGTTAACTCTCTTTGTTAGAAACTTATCACGGAATAATATATTAACTGAAAGGTGAAGAAACGTTTTATGTGTCCGTCTCTTAAACTAACATGGTTGGGACCATTATTGTGTTAAATTAAATTGTTTAATACTTTCTTGGAATACATTTTCACAATATAAAAACCCTAAATCAATTAATCAATGAATATTTGCCATAATAAAATATTTTGCACAAAACAATACAATGTATTTGAACACTTTACGATATGCAAGGCGATGTTTACGTCCCATCATTTCATAAATCAGACTACCGATATCACTGAAACAAAAAATAGAATTGATCGCAACAACTAAAAAAGCTTTATTAAACGCTCAATCGGCGTTTATACAATAGCTTTTTATGCTAAGCCTAATAACTAATCTTGCTATTTATTTCTTACCGGGGAAGTGACATGTGAGCGGTTATTTAATACACTATTGTAGTTTTATAGTTAATAAGACAAGACTATATGAAAGTAACAGATCAATTTTACTATAATTTATTTCCATCTAGAGCGGTGATGCTGCTTTAGTATTTGCGTGAAATCTGATTTACGGACTATTTACAGTCGACTTATCCTATATAAAGAACATAAAATGCAGCCGAACTGGGCGAACTGTTCCGTCAAATCTGTCAAAAGTGACGCCTTGCCTTCTTATACATAAAATAGAATGAAGGCAAGGGGGAAAATGTGAAAATGAAATATAATACAATTTTCGCACTGGTTACAACGCGCTCGGAGTTCAATATCGTCTATTTCTTGTGTTATTATCTATCTGTTGCTTCTATATATATAATACAGAAGCCAAATTATCTATTAATCAACGCATATGTGAAATATTAGCCTTCAAAAAGCTATACAATTTTTGTCAGTTGTACTTTTGTAATTTGATTTAAATAAAAAAAATATTAATTACTATTTTTCAAAAGTGTATAATTTTAGAACTAAAAAGCATTATATACATTTTAAAAATAACCATCCTTACTATAATATAATGAATTAAACTCTATACCTTTGACCCAAACAAAATGGCTGAACATAACATTCGAGGTATATAAGTGAGTTACCATTCGAATGTGTAGCTCACGGACACAAACTTAACGTATATTTTGTGGCTCTAGACCCTTTCTTGACATTTTAATTAATCAATTAAATATCCTGATGTTTTATTACACTTATTAGCGTTGCTAAAGATTTGCTATTATGTTATGGCAGGAGTCTTCTCCGTATTTTTAACATATTATTAATATAATTCCCCGTTATTTTTAAATTTTAAATATTAGTAAAACTAATATTCAGAAATAAGCGAAATCAAGTATATTATTATAAAAAACAAACAACGTCATAATCATATCGTTATAAACTATTTATTAATATGTATATGTATATTTCAATTTTATTTTATTTCAACCTCTCCAAATCAATCCTAACAACATTTGTTTTGCGACTTTTTACAAATTTGATAAACAACACATAAAAAAACGAATTAACAAAAATGTTGCTCCCTCTGTTACTGTATTTTGTTAGAAGTACCTAAAAGGTCAACGACCGGACGCCATACCTATGCTCAGAGTAAATGTCAGTTTCAGAGGCAACAAATAAATTCTATATGGGAAAACTAAAATTTTTAAAACTATACATTTTCAATAGTCGTAGTACAAATGTTGGTGGTATTGATGTAGAGAGGCTGAATGCAAGAGATGGCCAATTAATTACAAATAACCCTGTATTTATTTTTATTAATAAATCATTGCACTGTTTCGATTTACATTTCTTATTTTTTATATTTCTTAATTTCAAAACTGTATTACAATTGATGTACTAATAAAAAATATAAAACACATATAAGTTTATTTGTTAGCAGGACTGTAAAACTGAAGGTACTTTTTTATTAATATTATTAGATGTATAAAAAACCCATTCTAATTTAAAACTTTTCAGTTAATTAAAAAAAAATCGTATTTATATACTTTGCCCCTACAATTACGATTACAACAAAAACCTGCCAAATCGATCATGGCGGTTTCAGGTGATGATTATGCACGTATGCAGCCAATTATTTAGTAATTGTGGTCTTTAAAAAATAATTGGGGTGTAAATAATACAATGTTTTGTAACAATAATTAGGATGGGTACTTTAAAATAATTTTATATAGTTGAGATATCACTTCATTTGTTTGACAATATGGATAAAACAATATAATGTTTTTTTTTTAATCACTTACACCTACTTATATTTATTAAGACTTTATAAATTAATAAAAAAATATATACTTACCTTCATATCTATAAAGCTCAATATTGCGTGAAGCTTAAACGATTATTCCAAATGAATTCTTTTATAGAATAAAATAAAAAGCTATTTCCAGAACACAATCAATGTTCAAGTACATTTTGTACGTTTTATATCAACACTATTCACATTAATATATTCTATTTTAAAAACTTCTGATGTTAATAAAACATGCAATGGGAATTTATAATAAAAATATTCAGGATTAAATAAATTCATTAAAATATCTGCATATTCCAAAATTAAAACATACATTAGCTTTTTGTTTATTTACATATTTACATTACGAGATACATATATAAATGTACTTCGGCCCGTTCAGTTCCGGACGTAGGTTAAAAGGGAAAAGGGAGAGCCAATACGGATATAATTTAAAGAAGAACTGGTACATTTGCAGAATAAAGATTTAGTATTTTTGGAATGCATTATATATTTATGTTTTAAATCGATACAAAATTAAATTAAAAAAGACACATGGATCGTCCGTTATCTCTGTCACCATCACTTATTTACTCCACAACTTACAAACAGTAGAAGTTATCGTTTGTAAGACTTTTACATTCGTACAATAGCAGCAGCAGCAGAGACTACTAGATGTAAAAGTTAGTAGTTTTTTAAATTACATTACTATCAAAATCACTTAATGTTAAAGCATAAATTAATGTCATTTTTTGCAATGGTCAAAACTAAGGAAATTGATGTTTATTTAATTTTACGCGACGCAGCGTTTATCTAGCTAGACGTAGTTAAGCGTTTAGCGACGTTAGTTTAAAGTTATGTATAGGGTCATAGCGACGACCCTATACAGAACTTTAAATTTACCGAAGCGGGTGGGGAGGGATACGGTTCCTCAATTGGTAGAGCAACTGGCCGGTATCCCAGAGGTCAGGTCGCATTTACGAATCCCAGTCCATATCGATTTATTTTTCACTCTATATTTATTAAAAATTAAAAAAAATTACTTTCAGTGAGTTTACAGTATAAACTATATCAGTGATTTATTTGTCAGAAAGCCGCTATAGCTCTTGAGCTAACCCAGCTTAGCGCGCAATACATCAGCGTAGAAACAATTTGCCAATTTTATAAGAAAGTTTAACTCAAGCCGGGCGTTAAGGAGAACAAATTTCGCAATTAAGTCTAAAAACGCTCTGATAAATTACCTCCTTAACGGAGAGAATACACTCTCGTACGCCTTTTAACAGTTATGTAAATAGTACATTCAGGTTGTAATTTTTGTCTTTATTAGGGAATGGTAGATACAATTAATCTTTTAAATGTATTAATTGTTTAAAAAGATAACTTTTACATAAACCTACAATAAACCCCTGTAAACAAAAGAAATAAATCAAAAACATAATGATATATATGTGAAATAAAAACACTAGCGAATTTATTTGAAGCAGCTGTTGAGTTATTAAAAGTTTGGATATTGACAAGAATTTCGTAATAAAATTTAATTCCGTGATCTCCTGAATCTTAAAGCTGGGATTTTGTCTAATTGCTTTGTTGATCTCGGCAGATTTAAATTAAAGGTCTACTCTTACTGAATTGGGCTACAGTTGACTGTTGAGAAAGTTTTAATAATCTGTTTTAATACAACTGTTTTGTTATCTGCTTTATATTATTTGAAAATAAATGTATTTTTAACCTACAATTAGTTTACTGAAACATATTGAAATGCTGTATAATTAGTTATTCAGTTTATAAAGCACGTAGAAGATAGCTCGAGTCACTACCCCTGTATAGTCTACTACGTGCTGCTACGCCGTAGTACTGTTACGTGTGATGTAGCATGTCCGTAGCGAAGTCGAGCAAAATATGCATGTTTGGCTTTAGAAATGAATGTATTCCTCTAATACTAAAATGACTTACATTTTAGTTGGAAAGTAAATAATAACGTGTGTTTAATAAGGATATTTTTCAATATTTCCGCTGTGTTCGAAAGCTCATCAACACAGCATTCAATTTTTTCACGGAATGAATAAAGCTTTTACAAAACCAATTCTATAAAAACGATTTTTTTACAAAACTGATTGTAGCGGTAGGAAAAATATAAAGTACTAAATCATCAAAGAACATCTCTTTTTTTACTTTTTTAAACATTTAATATACTCCTTGGTAACATTAGGCAACAGGCAATGATTAGACACACATTATAGCCGTAACCAACATAATGACATAATGCTGAAAATATCAACGTGTTTGTTGATTTGATTTATTATTCCATTCACTTTATGGCTGCAATATTTTCAACCAGTCAGTCTTCAGAAGATATTTAAATAATAACATTATCTGACAAAGGATATTGATATTAATAATACATATTTATAATGTTCATTGTACGTCTCTATTATTTACTTTTATTTTTTTCTAGGATTTAAACCATTTCAACATAATACAGATCATTACATAACAGAAAAAAATACCATTCACATTTTTCAGTTCTAAAGCTCCTGTATTTGTACTTTGAAAGACTCATTGACATGTTTACCTCTCGTCAGAAGAGCTAAAGAGGTAAGTATCAAAGGAAATAATAAAGCATGTCACCAAACGTAATAGGCTCCATATAGTCTTTTATGTGGCTGTTGAGTACTCATCTCGAGCACGAAACGACAACGAAAGGAATGACACTTGACGAACAAACTTATTGGTTAATATTCCATTATAAATATAATGATTAGGTTTAAAATGTATTTGTAGATTAATAATACAAATAATAGATTTATTAGCTATAAATAAGCATTTACTTTCTCTATTTTATCCATTCCATTACAACACGTATTGTGCAAAGTTTAAAACTATCCATGCAATTGTCATGCAATAAGTATTGAAATATTATATATATAATATATAATATGATATATATAATATTGATACGAATGATAATATGATTGAAATTAAAACAAAAACGACTTCAAATACGACTTATTTAGGTAAAGCTTATTGAGCTATACTTAAGTCAATTATAATTTCGCAAAACAAGGATAAGCATGACTCATAATAAGTTTTTGTTTCCCCCCTAGTTTATTATGCTTTGTCTCACTCTTAATCTGCTCCAGTGTATAAGCCTCTACATGTTAAATTATGGAAATGTGAGCGTGTTTTTGTAATTAAAGTTTTATTATTTATTTTAAGTGTTGGGTTAATGCCGGTACTGTGAATTATTTTCTATTTATAATGTTATAGGTTTTATAAAGACCACTTCGTTTTCTTGTTATTACTAAAGTAAGGAGTTAATTGTAATTATGCTAACTAAACTCATATATGTATATGTTAAACCATTTAGAAAATACATATTTTGGAAAATAAACATTCAGAAATCAAAACTATTCCAAAACTCAAATTCTACCTATCTTTCTTTTCATTTTATTCTTTTTTTTATATTTTTTAATTTATCTGACATAGTTTTTTTATTGAAATACTCTTTAAATTTCTTAGTAAATGATATACTAAAAGTAAATATTATTCCACTCGTGTACAATTCATAACAAATTAGGACTTCTGTCTAACAGCTGAGAAACCTGCAAAAGAAATATATGTATTATATGTATTATAAATAATTTATCCCATTCATTTATCTGTCTGGTTTATCATCGCGAGACACTGGAGATAGATCGGTGCAACACCAGCAGACACGAACGTTGTGTGAACACAGTTGATAAATTATAAACGTTAAAATATGCTCAAATATATTTACGTAACTTTATATACTATATTTTATAATAACGTTATATAGTTTAATATAACGGAGTTAAAACAGATGTCATTAGGATATGCTTTTTTCCAACATAACTTTAAGAGTTACGGTTAAAGGAAATGAAGAATTTACTTTCAATTTTAATCAAATCATTATATCTAACCAACTTTACATATAATAATAATAATATTGAAGATAATAATAATGATAATGATAATGATAAATAGATAACTCTTTTTCTACGGGACGTGGGACGGGATATCTATAACACCTCCCTAAGGTCGAGTGGAAGAAAATCTTCTACGAATAATAATAATAATAGCCTTGCAGAAAAGATGGATGAACTCCTGGATAAACACTCGTTGCTAGGGCCAGAGCAAAAAGGATGGATCAAGAAGTCACAAGGGTGCAAAGAGCAACTTCTTATTGATACAGTAGCTACGGAACAAGTGTGCAAGCAATCCCGTGGTGATGAAGGCAATCATTGGTTTTTTAATTGGTAGCCTTAAAAATGGCAGCGTCCTCTATGCTGTTAGTGTGGGTAGTCCCACATAACCCCTGTTTTAGGCTCTGCACAATACGAGCTCGAGAAAGTTAAGAGAAGTACCCGCGTAATGCTGACGAATCGTTGGAATCATCATCCAAAATCGGCAATTGAACGGATCACTCTACTAAGGCCTGTAGGTGGCAGAGGTCTCGTAGATATTAGCAGACAATGCTCTAAGCATATCCAAAGTCTGCGCATATATTTTTATATCCAAAAAACTTCAACCCTCCACCAAGCAGTTCTTCATGCCGCCAACAAACTGACTCCCCTCGATCTACTTCAGGCAATACAGCCCGAGTCCGGTTCTGGAAATTGATGATATCCAGCTATATTGGGACAGATCTGTCCTCACGAATCGAACTGTTGCTTACAACCCGGCTGGACATTATCGTTGTCGAAAAAAAAGAGGAAAAGAACATGGATACTGGATATTGGTGTGCCTAACTCTCATAATATTTAGACTTACACTCTGAAAAGTTAATAAAGTACCAACCACTTGTCGAAGACATTCGGCAAGTTTGGGGACTCTAATCCTCTCCACTACGGGAATACCAAAACTCTTTACCAGTACTCTGTTACAACTGGGTTACCGGTCACAGTTTGAAACTGCGCGCAAAAAGCTGTTATCCTCCACACAACAGCAATTATGCGTAGACATCTATCCCTTTAATATCCCCACCCAGAAAAACTAACATCTTGCCTATATATGCCGATGTAATTTTGATAAAACCCATCAAGGTGAATTGATAATAATAATAGGAGCTTTATTCAAGTAGCATACACAAGTAAGAATACATTTACTAATGAGAAATTATTACAGTTATTATATAAATAAAAAAGATGCTACTGAAAAAAAGGACATGATCTCAGTTTAAAGCTTATCAATTGAGGCCTCGTGCTCATGCCACAGCATGCAAAACAATTAAAAAAGAAAAAAAACAGAAGACCAAAAACAAAAAAAAACTAAACAAGAAACTGACTTCAGTCTAAATATGTTGAATGAAGGCGTTGTTATGCCTGTTGTGCAGTTGACACATGAGGTGATAGTTGATAATGTACATGGTTTATATATATAGGAATTGCAAACAAATAAAATGATAAAAATAATTAAACGATGCAATGTATAAAAATGGATATGTATCGTAATTATTTATTTTTATATTATACAAACAATTGTTCTTAAATAAGCAACACAGAATATTTTATAATAGGTTCCTAAAAGAGAAAACCTTCCAACAACTATAATACAAAACAAACATTCTAAAATGTTGTATCTTAAAACCGTGACAACGGAGAAAAGCGAGTCCTCATCAAACACGTGTACAAATTATTCATTTAAAGCACAACTGTCAGCTTTTCTCGCGAAAACAGAAAATAGATTTGTACCAGACTGTCGAGTGTGAGAGTGAGACTCGTCCGGGATGAGAACACGATTGCTCAGTTCTTAGCGAGGTTGAAACACACCCTGCACACACACATACACAGATATTGAGTGCATCTTCTGTTTTATTATTTTTAAGAGGATATTCAAAGCCTAATTTGAGGTGAAAGTTACAAGCTCCACAACATTTAATATAGGAAAAAATAACTAGTGACAATAAAACAAAATTTTAAATAAAAATATCATAATGGGTATACACACATAGTATGTGTGTCTGTCTATGAGGTAACTTAAAACCACCCATTATACGATGAAAATAAAAGCAAAAGAATGTAACATAACATTTTAATAATGACCTTCTAACGCTACAACAAAAAATCATTTAATTTAATACCATTTATAGCAATAACAACAAATCCTACTTAAAGGACTCGTTATATTTAATTATATAATTTCATCGCCGCGTATGGTGTAAATGAAACATGCATTATTTTATATAAAAGTAACTGAATGTACATATATTTAATTTATATTAGAACTTTAATGAACAAGGTGTATTAAACTTGACGTCATATGGAGGTGACGGGAACGGAGGCTTAATATATGGAACTGTTGAGTGTTAATATCCTATTATAGCTACTTGATATTTTAATTGTATTAATTTAGAATCAAAAGCTCAAATAGGTACTTTAATATAAACTTGCTTAGCAAATCTGTATATGTTTTAAGTTAATTTCAGTAAAGCATCTAAAACTCAAGAAGCCAGCGCTGCATTCATTCTGTCCTAAAAAAGGCTATCTCAGGCCAAGCTAACTAAACACTTATCGGAAATTACTGATGTCATAATGTTGTTATTTCAATTCAAATTTTTTCTTATTTCTAGTTTCAACTCTTAAATATAAAGAAGTATTACAGAAACTAGACTCTTATTATCAATGCAGAGATTCGACTAATAGGTAGTAGTAGTAGGTAGTAGTAGACTAGTAGGTACTACTCATCCGGGCTGTTACAAATCTAAATTCTCATTTTTATGTCAGAGCATTAGATCATGATGAAAGCGTCATTGTGATACTGATAAGCGATCAAAATATATGCTTTGTTTAATAATTTATTATATCTTTAATGTACATTTATTTATAGTATTAATGCAGATAATAAATATGTAATGTTTTAAAAATATATTTGTTGAATTATAGTGTTTTAAATGTGATGATGTATTTCACCTTATTATTAAGTCACTTTTTTTAAAATCTATATTTTCTTTTATATGTTAAATTAATTAATACAGAAATATGACATCTTTTATAAAAATGTTTCCTTCATATTTTATTATTAAAACGCAAATGAATGTTTAAACAACTCTATAATACATGATGGCCGCCTCATCACCATTAATATTATTTTAAAATTAACATCTCTTAAAAAAATTAACTGTCTAAAATTTTTTTAGCACCACTTGCCTCACCTTATATATAATTATCTCGTCTGGATGACGACCATAACATATACAAACTTGCCATAACATATAACCATATATAGTAACATATAACAACATATAATAACTCATAATAACATATAGAACGAATACGATAAAATCTGAAATGAAAGTTATGCTCTCAACATCAAAGTAAATTTATAAACTACGAACACCAATAAAAGCGTCAAGAAAAATGTAATAGACAATTTTCATGTCTTACGAATATAGTAAAACTTTCAAACGATGCCCATACACTTGAAGTAAAAGTTTGAACAATATAATCAGAACAATAATGCTATCAAGAGAAGTAACCGGCAGTGTGCCAGTTACAGCTCCGGGATCCGGGATTCATGGGATTGTGCGGCGCAGCACTATTATCGACGCGACGGCTTTCAACCGTCCGAAGTGGATCTCACGTGAAGAGCAAAAGCGCCAAGTATTATTTTCTTCCCATTATTGGCTTTTGTTAACGGCGTGTTATTTTGTTACAATCTTCAGCAACTGGTTGTTCTTGACTCAAACTATTTAGTATTCCGAAAACGTCGGTTCCTTTAAACCGATTATACTTAGAGATTTAATATACATTTCTTTGGATGTTTTATTCGTTTTATTTTTATCTAAAGGAATCTTAAAGAATATCCTCCTATATATTGCTTATATTAACATGTTATCCATATTATCTAGGTCGACTAAACATTTTCTCTTTCTTTTTCTTTATAAACAATATTCGAATACTCTTACACTTGTTTATTTTCTTCTACTTCTTAAAACGGGTAAAATATACCCACGCTGGTGATGCTTTCTATTATATCTATTAAGAGTTCTATTATATACAAAACAAGAATTCAAATTTGCTATTTAACTGGAGTTTCTTGTTCCCTTTAGCGATATTGGTCCTTCGACTTCGGCTCTTAGTCTTTACGAGGTCTCATAAAAGGCCTCATTGGGATTTTTGTTGATAACTTTAACGTCGATGTCGCTATAATGCGATGCCTTAAAGGTTTCAATTTGAAAAGTAATCTCCAAATATGTTATCTTAGAGAAAAATATTTTAATAAATTTCCCAACGATTTATACATTTTGGGTAACGTTGGTAGATCTCTAAGTTATCGTCTACCTTCTGAATAACTAAACTGAATGAGGTCAAATTCGCACACATTTTTTATACAGACGATGGTTTACGGTCAATTTAGAAAATTCTACGATTCTAAAGTGGAATACCTCATTCGTATTTGTTCCATGAGCAATGAAGTTCGAATCAATGATAATGGCCCGTCTCGTGAGTGCAGCAAAAAGCGATGGTTAGTGAACCTAACAATAAACCAGGTCTAGATAAGAGACTACTATTACCATTTATTTGAACCTAAAAATAAGGAAGTATACGGGATACGTAAGATTAATTATATAGATAAATAGGGTAAACTAAATACATAGACCCACGTCAGCTTTGACCATGGCGTTTTCGATCCCCTAAATGTCAATCTTACCTTTTAGACCGATTTCCATTCTCTACCTTTTAGGGAATTCGATAAGTGGTTTTCCGATAATGACCGAAGTGATTTTGAAGCTCACTGTACCGTATTTATCCGAAAATAATAAAATCTGTTTGGAAAATCGGGGAAGTTTCAGTGTTAGAGTTTCTGGATACTATCTGACATTAGATTTTGTGATATTAATAACTTCAAAAATAACATTTTTATTGCCGGGGACATGCACGCATTATGACACTCGGCGGCGGCAGCATGTGGCCCTCATGACATACACAGTAATGGTTCCCTCTTTCCAGCGCAACATTACTAATATTACACCTAACTCTTTATATATAAAATAAACTGAGTTTTAATACCTTCTAATGAATTATAGCGCATTTTACGAAATCAAAAGATCAACTACCACGAATTTGTAAAAGAAATGGGTTGATAATAAAATATTATTCATTGAAATACGAAATGTAAGCGTCTGTCAGAATCTACAATGTCTCTTATCCTAATAGTTTGAAGTTCATTTGAATTTGCAAATAAGGCTAAACTATCAGGTAATGCAAAATGGAAATGAACCATTTCAGGGCAAGATTCCTTCCCTAGTTATTCTAATGAACGGTCCCTGGTTGCAAACCGTAATGGCTGCCGGAATTTAGGAGTTATATTTCTATCTGTTATGTAACTTCTGTTGCATTCAGGATTGTAATGTTTGTCGGAATGTGTGGAATATTAATAATATTTTGATTCTAGTTAGTTTCCTTGTTATTAAGGAGACAATAGAATTTAAAATCAAAACAGTATTTACGTAACAAATTTTTATATAAAATCGTAGCTTTAACGAGGTTACTGTCGGAGAACAATTCGTATGGTTCTGGTAATTATAATTACTGTTATTTTGTTATAAAGTTTATGTTAATGAGCGTGTCTACCTACATGTTTCAAGTGCAATAAAAGTAGAAAGCTTACAGTGGGTCTTTGAAAAAGAGGAATTTCTTTTGAGCATAAAATTAAAAAAATACTGAAATGAAATAAAAGACGGTGTGTACAAATATCCTGTTAAACAATTTGTTATAACAAATTTAGAAAATAAACCAATCCTCAATCCAGATAGGAATCAACAAAATCAATATCTTACTCGAAGTAAACGAATAAAATAGGGATCAGATAATTAAAATTTATGGCTATGTTGTCTTTATTACGGATTTCGTAATGTTTAATGAAAACACGGCCGGGGAGGCACGGCACGGGGAGGCCAGGGAGGCCGGGGAGAAAAAGGAGGACGGTAACGCACCAACTTTATGTGATATAAATTTGTTTGAAACTTTATTATCGAGTTTTTATTACCTTTATTTTATAAAATATATTTGTGTTTCTATTATTACTCTGATTAGAGTTCCAAGTTTTCATTTAATTATACAAATTTGCACAAATTTTTTTGAAACAAGTATATCGTGAAAATATACAAATTCGTCTCGTTCGGCGTGATCAACAAAGAAATAAGATGTGTATACACACATATGAAACAACCGTGGAATACATTGTATAGGAATCAAACAAGATCAAAGCATCCTTTGACCGATGAAAAGTAAACCAATGAGTCGAAAATCTCTTTTATTTCTCTAATTTGTTTGTTACATAATTTTATATTTATTTATATTTAATTAGTATTATACCTCTTGATACGATTATTTGGAAGTTCAAACGTTGTTAAATAAATTATTCATTTTATCAAGTACTAGCTGTTGCCCGCGGCTCTATGGTATAATAGGTCGCTTTTTGCATAATCTGTGGAAACTACAATTATTGTAACCTATAATAGACTTATAGTTCATTCTATAGTGTCCTATTGCCGTGGCAATTTTATACATAAAGGCATTACATTGCTACGATATGAAACTGAAAATAATAACACACGCACGCACGCACGCACGCATGCACACACGCACACATATACACGCACACACATACACGCACACGCACACACACACACACACATACACGCACACACACACACGCACGCACGCACGCACGCACACACGCACACACACACACACAAACACAAATTCAGCGCCATCTATTGAGATTTTATTTAACTAAATTTTAAATGGGCATATTATGCTCACATTGCATTCGTTATTTTATTGAAATATTTAAGACAAAGTAGAAATTCTAGCTTTATCTAAATTAAATACGTTTATGTAAGCCGCATTCAACTCTGTTTAAAAGTTTTGAACAGTGGTTAAGATAAATTTTCAATTGACCATAACTTCTTTTTCCCTTAACCGATTTTGACGAAACAAACGCTTCAGATTATATATAATCCACCTGTGAAAACGGCGTTCCAATATGTTGAGTAGTTTTGACGTTATAACGTACAGACAGACAGACAAAAATTCCAAAAATTGATTTTTTTGTTTTCTGTTACTTGTCTTTAATCGCCCACTATCGATTTTTACTGTCTTATTATAATATATTTGAGATTGAGATTTGAGATATCTCAAAATACGGAAACATTTCATAAATGACAAAAACATTTTATTCTGATACTATATTTTATAATTTAAAAAAAAAGATCGAAAACGTTGTTAATTATTAATTAAAATATATGAAACTCACTTTCAAATTGATTGGATATTTTATAATTTTACAAAAAGTGGTCTGCAACTTTATACTTTTTTTTTATATTTAGGTTTATTTTATACTTCATGTAAATATATTGATAATCTAAACCTCCTGTTTCGTGTACCTACAGAGTTTGGGTTATTATTTTTGGCACCCAATGAGTGATCTTTAACACAATTAACGATATTAATACATTTCAAGACACTAAGATTATGAAAACAAACGGTTAATAAACAACAAACACTCTCACTGTTCAATTAACCAAATAAGACAAAGGTTATTGTAATGACAAAAGATATGCTGCGTGCAGACAATGTAATTACCGGCGCCATATTGGATGTACGAAAGAATTTTGTGATATCATTGATATTTTCCTGAAAATATTATCCCATTTGCTGAATACGAAATAAAACCGTTACTGAAAATTACATTTTGGTACAAAACAACGTCTTAACTAAGCACATCGCCAAAGTATTAATAAGCCCTGAAGACTTATGAGATGTCAACATTAAAGCTAAGAAGGCACGAGACACACATGTCTTGAACACTTACAGCATCCAAGTTATGTTCTCGACACGCATTGCGACCTTCACTATTAATCTTACGTCGCCTACTTTACTGTGACCCCGGAGACATCGCGAGACAATGAACCTCTAACTAAACGCAACTAAAGAGCATCTACTGCAAAGTAAAAGTGTTCCAAGTAATCCACTGTACATCATTAAGGTCGTTAACATTCCACTTCGTAGCGATTTTGTTACTCAAAGAGAAAAACTTAAATCATATCAAATTAATGAAAGCAATAACGAGAAAAAGTCCACAAATCTCGAGTTTTCGAAGGAATAAGGAATAAGGGAACGAGGGTGACCAGAAGTTTATATTAATAAGAGAAACCGCACAAGTTGCGAGATTAATTTAAAATGGGATGCCAAGTTGGGAATTTTAATGTTCCTAAACGAGAGATGTGTTTCAATTTGAATCTGAACTTTCAGTCTCTTGTTGGAGAGTCGCCAAGTCACAGCGGTTTCGACTTCGTAGGACCTGTTAGTGGCATTTGTTGAAATCTTTAAAGTCGGTAAAGTAAAGGGTTTGCAAAAGTAATAAAAAAGCGGTAGTTAAACATAATATAATCAGGAATAAATAAGACATTCAATCTCCTTTGCATTACAAACAAAAACAATGGTATTATTACCTTGGAAATAGAAAACATAACTTAAATACTTAATATCTTTTATAGGTTGATAGAAAATAATGAACTTATTTAATAAAATAGGAGTATAGTTCAATTAGGAACAACTGCCTGTTTGTGCAACATTCACTCACTCGTTTCTCATTCACGTACACGGTACAAGGGCGGTACACTTAGCAACAGCACGTTTCATTATGAACGCGTTTAATATCAAAACTTAGTGAACTCATTCGGTCTCGTGGGACCCATTCATTCAGACGGTCACTTCAACTTGGTGAATTTTAAATTAATTTTAAGATTAACCTGTTTGCCTCGCTCCTTTACTTCCATAATATAATGAGGTATGATAATTTTGCATCAAATGTTGGCAGCCGGAGATTGTGTGAACCTCACCTTAGTCGTGAATTAATTGGGGGTAAACCATTAAAGTACAGAGTGCTTAAGAATTTATATCACTTTTAGGTACTGAGTGTTTATTTTAGGTTGACTTTAATAATTTAATGAGATTGGTTTTATAGCTTTCGCTCCTATTATCTATAATAAATAAATTCAAATTTTAGTATTAATACAGTTTATTTTCCAAAGCTCTATCGTATATAGCAAATATCATTTAGCAAATATCATCATCATTAAATTACGGTTTAAATATTATTCATTGGGTTAATTATTTATAAGAAATACAATAAACTAGTTTTTCATGGTTCAGTCTAAATCACAGGGTCTTATTAAAATGTTTGACTATACCTTCTAAATTTTACTTTATGTAATGAGAATTCTTAAAATGTCATATTAAAATCCAAAAATGTTTACGTATAGGTATCATGGTATGTAATATGTTATATATTATAATAAATCCAACGTAATCGTACGTAAAGAGCAGCTAAAAATGCAACAATTAATAATTTCCAAATAATGAAGTGGAGAGTATAGCGTCACTGTACTGTACTGTACTGTACTGTACTGTACTGTACTGTACTGTACTGTACTGTACTGTACTGTACTGTACTGTACTGTACTGCCATACAGTGAGTGTAGACATTTTACGTCTGTGTCGTCTTCTTCCTGAGGGTGCTATGATGCCTACAACTGTTTAAAGTACGTACAAGTTCTATGTACTCGTCCGTCAAATATATTTTATGTTACGAGTGACAAAGGTGGCTTATGAGTTAGATTATATATATTTATGATAGTTTGTTATTTTTATATTTATTGATCTTTATATATATATATTTCTTGTGTGCGTGTGTATGTCACTGAACTCCTCCCAAACGACTGGAACGATTTTTATGAAATTCTTTGTGTGTGTTCAAGGGGACTTGAGAATTGTTTAGATTCACAATTTGGTCCACTGGAAAATGGTTTTTTTGATTAATTTTTAATGTGTAAGTGGGTGGTGATTTTGGAATGTTTCACATTGGTTCCGACGGACTGCGTTACCATGGCAACGTCAAATATTAAATAATATTATATTTTAATTATAGTCTGCCCTGACAGTTGGCGTTGCGATAAAAATAAGAAAAATTAAGACTAGCAGCCCGATACGTGCTTAGCTAAGTAAAAAGTGAAATTAAAAAATATATATTGGAACAAATTCATTTATTCAAACAAAAAATCTTTATTTAAATATTCATACGGTATCGATTGGTCGAATTATGATAAATATACATGTAATAACGTTAGAAATTGTGATAACTTTTTAATGTATTTTTTTTAAAGTTTGAATTTTAAATTAAAGACGCGTGTACAAGACAACGTATGTCGGGTCCACTAGTGTATTTATAAAAAGCAGAAGACGTCGTATTGTACATTGTGCTATGGCCTGGGCACTCCCTTAGACAAGGTTGTTGCGAAACCGCGAACTACCTCAATTTTGCCTTTGTAGGGTTGTGTCGAATAATTAATGAAAAAAACATTTGAATCTATTATAAGAAATATGTAGTTTCTAAAAACGGACATCTGTTTTTAGTATCCCTAGAAAATAATAATTTTAAAAGTAATTTGTTCCAACCCGGGGTAATTACAAAACGAACATACATACACACATCCCCAGACCTTTTTGTAGGGAGCAATTATTTCGTTATAACGTGTGAGCAGAATTAATTCCCTGACTTATAATACAAATACCTCCCTCTACCTACTTTCAGTGAAGGAGCACGTTGCCGGTGTTAACAGACCGGTACAAAACTAATTATAGCGACATTTACGTTACTTCACAAGCCAAATTTATAAACAAGATAAATAGAAAAAATATTACAAACTTAAGGTCAATGATAAAGTATACAAAAGGGTCATTTTTATATAAAGCACTCTTTTATAACCAGTTTTAACCCGGCACTTATTCACACTTTATTAGCTGCGACCTGGCAGTGTCGATAGAGGCCCATACCGGTGTTATATATATATATATATATATATATATATATATATATATATATATATATATATATAGGTCACGGACCTCGAGTTCACGCTAAAATATAGCATCTCTCTCGTGCATTTAAATTATATTTACATTGTGTTATAACGTGGGTTACGACTGATTGCTTGTTTCTGAGCTGTAGAGTCGGATTGTTTTGTTTTATCTCTTGTCAATAATAAAATACTGAGTAATTCAAATGAATTGTTGAATTGTTGTAACCTCAAATGAATTACTAATTTATTTTATTAAATAATATTAAAACTTGTCTATAGGAGGAGACAGTGTAATATTTTTGTTCATGTTGACAGCCATTTTATTTTCTATTTATTATTGAATGGAATGTCAAAACCTGAGTGCATCATGATTGGTTCGTGGTTGTCCTAAAAAAGATTCCCAAATGAAGTTACAATTAGAGATGACGTTAACCTTGAAGTTTAGCTAATGAGTTAACCGTTACAATAATCTCCGTAGCTTTATCTTTAGAATGAGTTTTACATTTGCACAAAGCGCAAGGGTTGTTCTACTCGACACCGGGTTACAAAGGGCCAATCCCCAGATATACATATTTTACAAATACTATAAATTATACGTAATAGCTGAATGGATTTGACAAGGAATTATGGAGTGCGGATTATGGTAGCAGTTTCAAAAGCCGCAAAATATAAGAAATTAATATCTTTAATAGACTTAGACATTGCTGAGCTATGTGAGCTACGAGGTTTCTATTTGTAATGACAGTTAACATTCTAACAGGCTTTGAGGCAATTGAGATAGAAAAATGTTGCATCAAAATCCAATAATGTTTGTATTGTAGTGAGAATATAAGTTTCATTATTTACACTATTCTATTATATTGTATTACGTTCAACAATCAGTCAATTTAAAAACCAACCATAGTGTTAAAAAAAATAACTTAACTAAAAAGTATTTATTATACACCCTATTTCCAAAATAAAATATAGGAAGCAGTATAGTAAATTAGAAGCAGTATTCTACCGCAACTGGCAACAACGTTTCATTCTCAAAGAGGAACAGAACAGAGATCAAAGAGCATCAAGAATATTACGAAACTAGGGATTGATTCTATACCAGGCGTTTTTGAAGAGATAAGAAGCGTCAAAGGACTCAAAGGGACTGCCGATGTTTGCTACTAGAATATCTATGGGATTATATATGATAAAATATATTTCTTTTAAAAGACTTCATTAGCCGTCAATTACAGCTTACAGCTTGTGTTCTTTATCTTCTAATTTTATTTTAAGGCTATTTCGACAACTTATTAGGTTATTTATTTCCAACAATATCTGTATTTCACTTATTAATTACAGTGTCTATATAAATAATAAGCTTTTAGGTAACTATTACGAAACTTTTCGTTTTATAAGATACGGGTTGCCTGGAAGAGATCAACATTTTTGATAAGGCCGCCTTTACACCCAAAATTGTACATTGATATTTTCTTTGTATACTTTGTTTTTTCTTTTTTGTCCTTGTACTGTATTTTAATTTATATATATTTTTTCGAGTGTAATAAAGAATTTTACTACTACTACATTTTAAATAGCTACAAAACAAAGGAGTGTTTTTATTAATATTAAAACTATCAACCAAGTGTTATATGAAACGTATAGAACAATGCTACTCACCAGACGGGTCGTGAGAGTTGAGATGAAGATACACGAGGAAACTAACAAGGATGCAGTACATTTGTGACCTCATAACTCGCCGCTTTATAACTGTATAATTACTTTACTTCAAGTGTTGTGGCACTGAACATTAATAAAACTTATATTATAGAGCAGCCTTGTGCGCAAACTTATGTGTAAAACATAAGTTGCATAAACAAAACATTGAATACCTACACCGTTATTTTAATAGTAAAATAATATTTATTGTATTTGAATACGACCCAATTTGTTGATTTTCGTGCAAATTTATTTTACAAACTTGCCATTCCATAACACTTTCACCCCTTTTAAATAACTCTTATGTTGTTAAAAACAACAAAAATGAATACAAAAAAGCTTAAAATTTAAATGTTTTCTACAAGCTTAATTAAGCCAAAAAGCCAAAAGCCGGAAACATTCCAGACAACAGCCGTCATAAGCAAACGATCTCGGAAAAGATACAAAATTCGAAATTCGAACGTCGCCATATTGCGCGCGGTTCCGCCATTTCCTGAATCTCAGTGTAGCGTACACTAATTGAAAGTCCTGTCTCTCGAGGATACCGCTTAAATTGAAATGCGTTAATTAAAAATGTTTTAGCGGAGGTTTTTATTATTTTTATGAAGAAAAAAATATTGATTGCTTTAACTGTAAATACTTATAATTGGTTTATTATAACCGTTGCGTCGTAACGTGACCTTACAGAGATATAAGCATTTAGTATTAAAAATATACATATATGTTTCATGAAACACACTTGAATAAAATTGATTATTATCGATGAACTTTGACAAATTCGAAACTTGTGATACGAATATATCATTTTATTATACGATACCTTTATAGTTTGTAAATGTTTAGGAAGTCAGTTAGTCAGTTAGTAAAATGTATGCAGGTACAGGCAGGCAGTTAAGTTAAAATAGTGTGTTTAATACACTAATGACTAATGAGGTGCATTTTAATAAATTATTAATTCTAGGGTTCACATTTCGTCCCTTTACCTTTACTGAGAAATTGACGCGGTAACGTAAAAGGGAAAATCGAGGTAACAGCAGCCTCTAATTTGTCAAAATTCCAGCTCATCTTAGTCCAGAAGGTTAATAGGGACTTCCTATTTAGGTAAGACGTATTTTTTTTCTCTTATAATTGCCCTCCTGGTAAATGATAATCCAACGACCAGTCTTAGAAAATAAATGTTTTTTTGGTTTGTTACAGTAATCAAGCAATTAATACAGCCAAAGTATTATCAAATTATTTTTTTGTACTGATTTTAAAATGATTTTACTGATATTATTGTGAAATGCATTGAAATTATTTTGAAATATTATTATATTATTGTGAAATATATAAAAATTAACTTTATATATGGATTGTTATGTTTTTATTTACTACATATAATATTACATTCATAAGTAAGAACAATTATTTTTCTTAATATAAAACAAATTATTATTGTTATTATATTATACGACCTGTAAATGTTGGATAGGGCACGTGTAATAGAAAATGGTAGGAGTTAATGGAATGTATAGGTATGAATGAACCGAATGGATTAATATCTTACGTACTTTATATTTTTAGTAATATTAGTAATCTAATTCCTGTACAAATTATAATAATGTTATACAATTACAAGTCAGGACCCAGAAGTACCTTAAGTAACATTACGTTAAAGATCCAGATGTTGACAATGCTTCTTAAAATACGAATAGGACCAAGCTATATAGTTGTCCAGAATTTAAAACATAATCCAATGGAAAGTAGAAAACAGATATTAAATTGTTATATTTATCTGAGCGCTGTGGTACGCGGTATCAGAGGCGGATAGGCGGCATTGCTTTGAAAATATACGCTGAGTAAAAAGAAAAACTCACCTCGACATTTTCCCTCACCGCGAGAGGTAATTTACTAAAAGATTTTATTTCTGTTTAGGTATATTTTTGTTTTCTTTTTGCTTTAGTTAAATATTAATAATTACCCGCTAAGTAAGATCGAAATTATATAGATTTAACTTTAGTATCTTAAATGTTGATTAGATATTTATGAAAATATAAATCTGTATAAAAGAGAATAATATTAATTCCTCGAAGAATTATTAAAAAATAGCCGTTAGAGAGCTAAATGCAGACGATGGCGTAGATATTAAAACCACAAAGGTATTTGTTTTTTAACCGTTTTCACAGCTTGTTGCAGCTCGCTTGAACTTTTCTATTTAAAAAGCACCACTATTTTCCCATTGTTTTTAATAAGTATAAGTGTCCAAACGATTGTGCCTTTGTTTTTTTTAGAAGAGACAAAAATCCTTCCTAGGATTAGTGTTGTTTCTTTTGAGATTTTTTGTGAAATTCGGTAGATAACATAATATATAACTCAAAATGTTACAATGAGTTGATGAGTAGATTACTGATAGTGGTAGCAACAGCAGGGTTCCATTTCATACCTTATGGAACCCTAAAAGAGTTTCCACTGGATCGTAGAGTCAATAGCAACTACCACGGCCTCGTCGCTGTGAATATTGAGCTGCTGATAAATCTGTGGATTTGTTTAATTAACGAAATCCACGGTTTGCAGTTTGTATTTAATTTACCTTTACAATATTTTTCATTTTCTTGTTTATCGGTCAAGCCCTGCCCGCTTTTCAAAGCGAATACAGACGGTTATAAATTTGGAGTCAGCATTTGCACAATGCTAACTGTAGGCACTACAGTACATTTTGTATACGAAGAGGCATAAAAGAGGTTGGCTGGGTTTGCTGATAAGTTATTTGTAGAGAATAGAAGGTCAAAATTCAGAAACTTATAATTAAGTATAAATATTTAGAATTTATTATTTATGACAAATTCGTTTTCTCGTAATTAAAACCACGCCTGTTTGAATTAACAATTGCGACAATAGGCACAACAATGGCTGTTTATTATTTATTTTATGTTAATTTAAACAACACTAGCGTTGATCATTCCACAGAGACCAAATTGAGACAAGACAACGAGACATCAGAGCATTTGATATAATGACTGACGCATTCTACTTACAACTGATAAAAACACTATTCCAATATAGTAATCATCAATCCTTTCTAAGCAATGGTGTCATATATTTATTTATTTTATTTATTTACCCTTTATTGTATAAATTTACAAAAGGCGAACTTAATCCCTTATGGCGTCCTCTCCAAGTTAACCTCTGCGTGTGGTGAAAATTTTTAAAATCAGAAATAAAAAAATATATAATAATACAAGATGAAACGGAAAATGGAGGCTATATTAATAATAAACATTATACAAATAGACATTATACATGTATACTAAACTTATATATAAAACGGTACATAAATATATTACAATACAATACACATCTACATATAACTATATATATATATATATACTTATATCTTAGTGCTTGTTTAAAAATGTCAATTGATAATGACAAATATGACTTTTAAATAAAAAAAACGAATGATGAATGTTAACATCATAATGACTTTTTTGAAGGTTGATATTGCAAATCGTGATCGTACTTCCGCAGATCAAAAATTTAGCGGATGCAGTTGTTGAGAAGACGATCTAGTTTAAGAAGAAGCTCGAGGTCGGTTAACAAACATCTGCGTAATCAATTAATATAAACACAAAACATAATACTACTAATAATAACATAACCAAAAAGATGGCGTTTTAATATTCAATCTAAACCTTACTAGACATATTGAATAGAAATATATTATAAAATAAGCCAGATTAACCATAGATCTGAAATATATTTTATCACCACAAAATACATCAAGGACCCAACTACTTTTTTGGATGCTGGCTCTGAAACACTAGACAGTTTCAAATGCTCGTGATATTAAAAACTATCTGCTCCGTTCAAAGCAATGCCAGATCTTCAAATTATTTGTGAAAGTATCGTTAGAAGGTCATTTGGTCTGTAGTATCATCAGATTGACAAGCACATTTGTCAACTGTTATCATCTCTTGTCCTTTTGTTCAACTCCATGTTGTTTTTTGATATCGTTGAATTGTAATAGTATCTGATTAAATTGATAATTATTTAAAACATTCTTTCACTAATGTATCATTAGATACGAGATACCAGATTGTAAGGGAGATATAGCAAGAAACATGATATATAGTTCCAATGATATAGCAATCAGAACATATGAATTCAATAAATTTTGAAAGTTATTATATTTTTTCATTGTCTAAAAATATATCATCCGGAAGACTATTTGGTCGCTTTTTCATAATCGTGCTGGTTCGCTTGAATATACAATTTAGTCAAAATATAAATTAGACTTACCCAAAGTCAAATGTATTCAACATAAATAGCATACGCGTGCTTCTCTACAACAACTCTTTATAATACACATCACAAATGAGGCAGATGTTTGATTAACAGCTTAATTCAATTAATTAATTCAATGGGATCGATAACAACCCTGGACCTGGTTAACGAGTAGCTTAAAACAACCTGTAACAATTAAATAGGCTTTTGGAAGAAAGCTGCTCTCATTTTAAATACTTGTATTGAACTCCAGTCAAAATTGGTGTAACTTTACTCAAATTAAATTGTCATTATACACGAACCATACTCTTAAAAATGTTGACCGTTGACAGACTGTTTAAAAAAATATGATAGGCTCTATCATATTATTCTTTTTTTTTGATAAAGTTATAATTCAAGGTATAATAGCCCGCAGTAACAAATGTTTTACCAGTTTCGGTTTTGCTAATTCGTGAAGTTTGATGGCAATTATTAGTAACACTTCGTGCCGTAAAGTGATGTGTGACATACTAATTAATGTTCACTTCGCTCACTTCATTTTAAGGTTAGTTTCAGAATTTTAACGACGAAGATGCGATAAAAGTAGCTCGGATCATTTGACGCAGCTACAAATTCGGCAAAACACAGAAAGATGCATTAAAAAAATACATCTGGCATACATTTTGTAACGGCTGTCACAACGGGCTGAATATTTTTAGGTAAAAAAGCGCTTCAGCTTATTGAAGCTGAAAAGTTGCATCTCCTCGTATTTACAGATGTTCATGGAAAGTAAACAATTATTTAGATATGTCTATAGTTCTAGTTTACTACGAACTAGTTGGTAATAACTTCCATTAGGCTATTTACTTTGGAATCTGATTACCTTAATCGAATATCGATCAAGTTCTTAGGAGCTGTTTTAATTTAACTTCAAATTAGGTTTACTTACTTTTCCTAAAATATATTCATCTTTATTAACTTTCATGGGATAAATGTAAAAATCTTTGCACTTTGCGAATACAAAGACTCGGGAATCGAAGCCAGTTTAAATAATCTAGACGTTCGAAAAATGCTATATTAAACATAAATTATTTATTTTATTCATTTATTTAGTAAATTCATTTCCAAATTACATTATCTTACCTATATCTTCATTTATATATCAGTACCGTCTAAATGATCTTAGAAATTTGTTGTATTTCTTCAATACAGTCTAAATTTAAGATCATTACCACTATCGCTACCTACAAAGATAACCATCTAATGTCTAACTCATCTGCCAAGAGTTACTGATGAGAGTACGTCATATTGATCATGTTTATAACGAGGCTAGCGGCTGGAGGCTGGAGCGAGCACCCTACACAAAGAAATCATCAGATCATACAAGAGACACGAGACTAGTTTATTATAAACAATTTTAGTAATAGTACCTAGTAACAGTTCTGCTGAGAGCAAAAGCATAGTAGTGTGATGGTAGTGTTTCTTAGGAAGCACACATTTCCGTTTTTAAGTTCTGTGGTTTAGATTTTTTTTAATTATTATTTTTAGAAATATTTACAACTCAACAGTTAAAAAGAATACAAATTAGCAAAATATACCTATATACTTAGAGATTTATATTTATGTATGAATTTATAGGTAGAAACATAAGATTTAATTAATATTATTTGATTAGTCAGTTGGAAGGTTTGAAAATATTAACATATAGGACATACAGCATTTACTTTTCTTTCTGTACAGAATGTATTCTGGGTTATTTAATTTATGCTACAAATAATGTATTTTGTTTGATAAAACATCTTATCCCATTTTACCTAATTGATTCAATAATTTTCGGCCTCAAGAATCTTACCGCCTCGATGCTGTCGGACGAACCTTACCAATCCGTTAACATCCAGAACACTCACTTATCGGAATCGATTGATAAACAAACGCGGGAGGCGGACGCCTGTTGCGCGCACGAGGGTACACTCACCGGGAATCAGGGCGAGCAGCGCCAAGGCCACCAGCATCGGGGCCATGGCTGCGGCGCGCGGGCATACCACACCCGCGCACGCTGCGCTAGCACGCCGGCGCGCTCATGCGGCCTATCACACTATCGGCGGCCGGCCCGAGCGGCGCTCGGCGCGGGACTGGGCCGCCGCCTCCGCCCCCCGGAGCACCCTCGCCGCCCGGCCCCACGCTCCGCCCCGCACCCCCGCACGCCTGCGCAGCCTTCAGGTGCGCGTGGAACGACCTGGGAGCCCTGCCCCTTGAAAAATCCTCCGATCTCAGATTAGACCATTGTGTGGACAGCGTGGGGAAATGTAGAACATCCTTGTGGGTGATGGGAACTGGGGCAGAGCGTCAAGGTCGGCACAGCCCGTAGACTCCCTTTACCTTTGTCCGTAATATTAACGTAGCTGCGATCTTCATTCATTAAACCGAACAACCGAGACGCTCAGTGTCACTACTTACATATAAGTAAATGTTATACTTAGGTATAATATTAGCTTTGGAGTTATTTTAAGGTACGCTTCAAATCGGTTTCTTCGGCTGTATGATTTATGACTACAATGATTTATGCTCTCAGTCTTCTTGTTTACTTTTATCTGCAAAAACAAGGCTCAAAAAATAAGAACATTACAAGATAGTTTTATGAGCTAAAAGTAGTTTCCCTAACGACTAACGGTAGTCAAGACCAATGGACCTGAAAGTTTGAATATAAGTAGCTCTAAACCGAATGAATAAGAATACATGTGTATCTATAAGATATAAATACAACGAATCTTAAAAACATATATTAAGTGATGCTCTTAAAACATAAAAACATTAACACAAGAACAATATTAAATTAATCATTTTCCAAATATTCCAATTTCCAATATAGTGTGTGTCTTCAAGAGAAGAGGGAATAGGTTGCTAGGTTAAATAACAGTTGATAAATAAAATAAATATATGTTTAAGTTTAGGTAGGTAAATATATAAATATACATATATATAAATGTATACAAATAGATACTATCGGGCCTTTCCTATCGTTATAGAATATTTTCCGAACTTCTATCTAATAGGTATTTACATATAGATCATTATTCTGTTTGCGCTAATTAGTAGTGTTATTTTTTACTAATAGTTTTGTGTAGGTACAGTTCGAATGACTTACCTATATATTAAACAAACAATATTCAGCAGCTCTAGTTATCAAGACAGTATGCAAAGATAACACAAATATGTTTTGCCTGTATGGCGTTTGTATACATTTGACGCGATGATAGATTCATTATTTACCTATTATTATTTGAGTTACTGACTGATTAAAAACTACCTAGATACTTTTGGCATAATAAAAGCATGATTATGTTTATCAAACCAGACAGATAGAAAAATGCTTTTTATTATAATGAAATGAGATTTATTAAAAGATAAAGATACAGTTCCTTAAATGTATTTCGAACATAACAAGTCCTTATAATAAGTTTACATACCGTTGTTTAGTTTTAGTTTGTTTAGTTCGTGATTTTTTTTATAGGAAAATATTGAATCCAATCTCGATATACGAACAAGGTTATACGGTAAGGTTTCTTTTAAAAATACAAACAATCCATATAGCGATTATAACGCATATTCTTTTAATTATAAATTTCTTTTATTTACATTAAAGATCGATTTTTCAATCCTCAGATATAAGGGGATTAACAATTTTATGATTTAACAGTTTATTATAAAATATTTAACACAATACAAATTATCAGTGAATTAAAAAAAAGTCCCTTCTTTTTACAATTAAAACATAATAATCTGAAACATATTTCAAACACAAACAAAAACCTCACAATACAAACAACCAACATACATTTTCTTACACTGATTTACCAAGAGACGTGAACAAAATGGAGTTACATATCCATTCATTCGTTCAATGTGATACGCCCTAACAAAGCATTCTTGAAACGTGGCGAAACTGCGTCTCGGCGGTCTCCAGCCTACGCTCGACAGCGTACCCTACATTTATCTGTGATATTCACCAGATTCTTCTGGCGCGGAATGTACATATTGTTTTGAGAAGAAATGTAATAATCTTTATTTGCTATTTTGAAACACTATTATATAACTATTCTAAGGTAGATCTATTAATTGTGTAGGCACATCCTAATATCACGATTACCATTTAATTTTATAACATACATACATTCTACTATGATGTAAATGAACTCTTTAGACAATAATATCATCCCATTAACTGATGCGTGTCCCTCGATGCTCAAATATGGCACATGACATTAGATTGAATAACATTAATTTTTCTAGAAGCCATCTCAAAACAAAGAAGAAAACGAACAATAAAATGATTATTCTTTAAGTTTCATTTAAAATAATTTCCATCTTTCGCGCCTAAATCTCACTGAACCGCAGATGTTCGTCTGTCTCGTGAATTAAAATATTCCTTATACTTAATAGACTTTGCATTCTTAAGACTCTACTCAAATATGGTAGAATAAGTTATTATTGTTTAAAAATACTGCACTTTAAGAAAAACTGCAGTCACAACATCACATAATTCAATAATTAAACAATAATTGTTTTACTTTGAAATACATAAACTATGGTCTTCGGTAAAAACAGATATGTAGTAAAAGGCCAAAGCAATTGTGTGACAGGTCACAGGACATAGTTTACAAAAGGTTACCTTACAAGACATGGACCCATCCTCGTCTTTTAGCTAACCACACATCCATCCGGTACATATATTTTGCGGACAAACATACAAATTGTCACTATTTTATTTTATTTATTAATTATAAACATGTAAATAGGAATAAAAATTGTAAATAAACTTTTTTAACCTAAAACTTAGGTAAATAATTTTTCATAAAGACAAAAAATCCCTCAATCAAAGAATTTGAAATAGAAAAAATATTAATAATGTTGGTTGACATGATACTTTTCATTTACAATTGCTATATGTGCAAACAGAATACAAAAAAGATATATGGGTCATTGTCAAATTTCGATCAGGTAACACAGTTACTAAAAAGCGTAATGTAAAAAAAATGTGACTGCAATGTTATATGGATTAGATCAATGTGTGAAATTGGTCCTTTATTATTATTATCATTTATTTATTTGTATCTTATTATTTACATTTTTTTTTTATTTATTTTTTTTTTTTTTATGTAAGAGGAGGGCAAACGAGCTGGCGGGTCACAGATGACTTGTGATCACCGCCGCCCATGAACTCTTGCAACATCCGAGGATTTACAAGAGTGTTGCCGGCCATGTAGGTAGGAGTAAACGCCTTTTTTGAAGGTACCCATGTCGTATCGATCTGGAAATACCACCGAAGAGAGTTCGTTCCACAAGCGAGTGGAACGTGGGAAAAATGTCCTTGAAAACCGCACAGTAGAGGATCGCCACGCATCCAGGTGGTAAGGATGATATTGGAGGCGATGGCGCGCTGTGCGGTGATGAAATTCGGCGGCAGGCATCAGATCGAATAGTTCTTCGGAACACTCCCCGTTGTAAATGCGGTAGAAGACGCACAAGGAAGCCACGTCTCTACGCAATGCCAAAGAGTCCAGCCGTTCGCAGAGCACCGGGTCCCCGACAATCCGAACGGCTCTCCGTTGTACGCGGTCAAATGGTAGAAGCTGATATTGGGGTGATCCGGACCAGAGATGAGAACAGTACTCCATGTGTGGCCGGACCTGCGCCTTATAGAGCGCAAGTCTTTGGCCAGGTTTGAAATACTGCCTCGCTCTATTAATCACTCCCAATTTCTTCGAGGCCAACTTGGCCTTGCTCTCCAGATGACCACGAAACTGACAATCGCTCGAAATGTCGAGACCCAGTATTCTGATACTTGGCGAGGCAACGAGGGGAGTGCTCTCGGAGAGCGGTGATACGACGAATGGGGTTTTCTTAGTGGTAAACGCGCAAACTTGTGTCTTCATTGGATTGAACTGTACGTGGTTCAGTTCACCCCACTCAGAGATCAGCCCCAAGGAAGTCTCTATAGAGGACACAAGTTTCTTTCGGCACTCGACGACGTTTTCCCGAGAGAGACCTGCACGGCCGGAATATACCGCATCCCCAGTGCTGTCATCCGCATAACAATGTATGTTGGAGATATCCAGCATATCATTGATGTGCAGGAGGAACAGAGTTGGGGATAGCACTCAGCCTTGGGGTACACCAGCGTTCACGGGCTTAGGGTCCGAGCAAAAACCATCGATAACGACCTGTATGCTCCGCCCAGTGAGGAAGCTGGTGATCCACTTGCATAAACTCTCGGGAAGCCCATAGGAAGGTAGCTTCGAAAGAAGCCCCCTGTGCCATACACGATCGAAGGCTTTCGGCATATCCAGACTAACTGCCAGACCCTCTCCCTTGCTTTCAATAACAGCTCCCCAACGGTGTGTAAGATACAACAGAAGATCACCAGCCGATCGACCATGGCGAAAGCCATATTGCCAGTCATTGACCAACTGGTGATCCTCGAGGTAGGTTAGGAGCTGTTTATTGATGATGCTCTCCATTACTTTGGAGAGAAGAGAGGTAATGGCGATAGGTCTGTAGTTAGCTGGGTCCGAGCTATCGCCTTTTTTAGGGATCGGATGGACAAGGGCACGCTTCCATGTGACCGGGACTACGCCTTTCAAGTAAGAGTACCGAAATAGACGCGTTAGCACTGGTGTCAACTCAGGGGCACATGTTCGTAGCACAACTGGAGAGATACCATCTGGCCCACTCGACTTATGAACTTCCAAGGAAAGGAGGGTTTTTCGTATGAGTTTTTGCCGAAAAACTATTTCCGGCATAAAGCTCGGACACCGCGGGATGATAGGCGGTGCCCTCCCCTGGTCGTCCAAAGTCGAGTTTGAGGCAAAAAGAGTGCCCAAAAGATCGGCTTTCTCTTTTGCCGTGTAGGCCAAAGAGTCGTTCCCAGTGTGCAATGGCGGCAGGGACGGGCGACAGAAGTTTCCTAGACTGGCTTTGGAAAGCGCCCAGAACTTGCGCGTGCTAGGTGGGTACTTTGCCAACTGATCCCCGATTTTGACGACATGCTTGAACTTTGCTCTAGCGATTTTCCGCTCACCGACGAAACATAACCAAATGAATTTGGTTACTACACGTCGGTCTTCTGTGATTAAATTATATACAGGGTTATTTTTAATTACTTGAGCACCTTTTGCAGGCAGCCTCTCTACATCAATCCCAACAACATTTGTTCTACGACTTTTAAAAAATCTTGATAAATAACTCAGAATAAACGAAACAAAAAAATTTTTGCTCCCTCGATTATTTATTACTCTGTATTTTGTAAGCAGTCTAAAGTATAGGTCGCGGCAGTCTAGCGCTGCACGAAATTTGTAACGTACCACGCACCTAATACTATTATAACTTTTTTTTTGTTTTATTTCGAATAATATTGTAATAATATTGTGCCTAAGATAGTTTTATTATTTTCAATTAAACAATTTTATACCCGAATGTACAATACCTACTACAACTTCCCCGCGCTTTTTTCTTAGCCGGTCAAATTGAAATTAAATTTACTAGGAAATTAATAACATCTTACATTTTATTCAGATTGTTACATTTCACCTCAATTTACGAATTTAAAGAAGTAAGTTTGCTAAGACCAAAGAACGTCGCGATACCTACCTACTACCAAATTACCTCTTAAATTAAAATCTCGCGGATGCCGTTGGACATCACGCACATACTGTTCAAAGTAGTCCCCTTCGCATCCAACACAAAGACCACATCTAAAAATTAACTGTTCACCAACCACCACCGGAATATTCAATAGCAGGCTTTGCGCACATTGTGTCACCACACCACATAATTATCAAATAACAAAAATAATAATGTCAAATTACAATAATTTTGGAGAATTAGTGTTACCATTAATTAAAAAACATCACTGTAAAATATTAAATAACAAACAAAAACTTCAATCAAAGTTTCAACACCATGGACTGAGCATGGTGTTATAACTTAGAAAAAATAAGCTCAAATATTAAACTTATAATTTAAATAAACTTCCTATTATTCTTCCTGGTGTTTCTTAATATTTTATTTTGTCGGATATCTGAGTGAAGTTTATGATTGGGATCACAAGATGGAGCCATTTTAAATACTGTTACTATTTTACGGTGATGTTTTTAATTAATGGTAACACCAACAGTTGGTGTCTGTACCAAATGTCCAAACTCCAAAGTTATTGTAATTTGTAATTTGATATTATTATCTATGTTATTTGATAATTGATATTCCATTTGTCTCGTGAGATTTATGGTGATGAAAATGTGTAATATTACTGATATTTTATATTAACTACCTGGATTGTTTCTGTATACCGACGCTTCTATTTGTGACTGACTGCAATTTTTTTTATTATTTTATTATTTTTATTTATATCTTTTCCACTTAGAATCATAATCAGTGATCACTTGTGTACGTCAACATGGAAATGTCAGGAGGGCCTATTACGATACTAGATTTATCGTAATAAGCCCTTCTGAAAAAGCACTTTCCATCTTAATGTTAAAGCTATGAGGGTTCCAAACGCGTCCTGGTCTGAGAAGAACCACACAACAAACTCAGCCGGATATATTTTTTGTTATTGTGATCACTGTTTCACAAACGTCAAACTTAAATACAATTTTGGAACAACTAGAACCGTCGCAATCAATCGGAAAAGAAGCCTAATGATTTCAGGCAACGAAAATTAAATAATAATAACAGAAAAAATAAATATATATAAATCTTCGGCCTGCCACACAACCAGTCACCGCAAGCAGCACCCGTTCACGAGCATAACACAAGAGCCAGCCATCACCCCCTTCGCACATATTTGAGGGAGGGAGGCAACCCGACTCCCGATGCTACCGCAAGTAGTGACTTCTAAGGAATCGGTGTGATGCAGAAGGTCGATAAAGCAAAATTAATTTACAACAAAAAAAAACAAATTGCGGAGATTACTAGCTATTCGCAATACAATACAGATTCATTCCCAGGCCATACCGTCGTCGATGTAATCCTTTACACTATAGTACGATTTTTTTATTAAATTATTTTTAACATATAATTTAAATTTATTTAATGAGAGGCTTAAGGCTTCATTTGGGAGCTTATTATAAAAACGTATACAATTACCCTTAAAGGATTTACTTATTTTATGGAGCCTAGTGCCGGGCATAGCGAGTTTATTTTTATTTCTTGTATTAATTTTATGTAAATCACAATTTTTCTTGAATTTGGAAATATTTTTATGAACGTAAATTAAGTTTTCATAAATATATTGATTATAAACAGTCATAATTTTAAATTCTTTAAATTTGTTTCTTAAAGAGTCTCTTGGTCTCATATTATATATTGCGCGAACAGCTCTCTTCTGCAATGTAAATATGGTATCAATATCAGCCGCATTGCCCCATAAGAGTATACCGTATGACATTAAGCTATGAAAGTAACTAAAGTAAACTAATCGAGCAGTTTCCATATTTGTTAATAGACGTATTTTTTTAACCGCGTATGCAGCAGAACTTAGTCTGCTTGACAAATCAAATATATGAGGACCCCATTGCAATTTTTCATCTAAAGTAATGCCCAAGAAAGTAGTAGATTTGACCATGTCCAAATCCACATTATTTAATTGTACATTGGTTCTAACATTTTTAACATTTGGTAAACTAAATTTGACAAATTTCGTCTTTTTTTTATTGAGCAACAAATTATTGGCGTTAAACCATTGTACAACATCTGAGAGAGCATTGTTTACATCGTCAATAACAGATTGCCGTCTATTAACTTTAAAAGTAAGAGAAGTATCATCAGCAAACAATACTATCCCATGTTTTTCCCTCACTAGGTGAGGTAAGTCATTTATGTAAATGAGGAACAAGAAAGGCCCTAAGATAGAGCCCTGTGGCACACCTATTTTTACCAAAGAACCAGGGGAACGTTTTCCATTTACATCAACTTTTTGGATTCTATCATTAAGATATGATCTAATTAAGTCTAGGGACTTATTTTTAACTCCATAATGTTTTTATAAGGATTTTTTATAAGAAACTTTTTTATAAGGATTTCATGTTGAACGCAGTCGAACGCCTTAGATAGATCACAGAAAATGCCAAGTGCATCCTGTGATCCTTCCCAGGCTTCAAATATGTTTAGTAATAGCTCAACACCAGCATCTGTTGTAGAGCGACCGGCAGTGAAACCAAACTGGTTTTTGTGTAAGAGTTTGTTTTTACTGAAATATGCCACAAGTTGATTTAGAATTATTTTCTCAAAAATCTTACTAAAAGTGGGTAAGACTGAAATAGGTCTATAGTTACTAGGATCTAATGAACAGCCGGATTTGAATAATGGAGTTATTTTACTTTGTTTCATTAGATCAGGAAATATACCATATTCTAAACAATTATTAAATATTAATGCTAAGTCTGGCGCTACAATGTCAATTATGGACTTAAGTATGTCAACAGAAAACCCCCAAAGATCACTAGTCTTTTTAACGCTAATTGATCTAAATACTTTGATTACTTCTTGAGCATTAACTTTTTCAAACTTAAAACTGCTAACACATTGATCTACATTCTCTCTAAGTAAACCCATAGCTGCAGCGGTAGAAGAATTTAAAGATAACGTTGTAGTCACTGGAATATTAGTAAAAAAGGTTTCAAAAGCAGTAGCAACCTCGAGGTCAGACGTAACATATTTATTATCTATATTTAATTTAAAGTCGATCCTCTGGGATTTAGCTCTTCCAGATTCCTTATTAATTATTTTCCAAGTTGTTTTTATTTTATTATTGCTATTTCCTATTTTATTTTGAATATGTTGATTTTTTGCTATTTTACATTGTTTTTTAAAAGATTTGGAAAATAATTTTACCTCATCCCTAAACTCATTACTAGTATTAAACATCAATTCCGCATACATATTATATAATTTTTCTCTATTTTTGTGTAACTCAGCAGATGCCCAATCACTAAACACTAATTTATCATTAACAACCACTGTTTTTGGAGTAAATATACAGTTGAATAATTTAGTGAAAGTACTAAAAAAGTCATTGTACATAATATTGGGGTTTGAATTTTTTATCAAGGGCAAATAGCGTACTAAGCCATTTTTAATTTGTTTGATACGTTCTACAGTCACTGGTATATAACTTATTTTCTGTTTTGTTTTTTCTCTCTTGCTACAACTGAATTTAATAAATTGGCCATAGTGGTCAGAATCTAATGTATTGAATAAACATTTAAAATTTGGAATAACACTTGTAAAAATGTTACCAATACAAGTGGCACTAGTGGTTGTGACTCTAGTAGGCTCCATAAACATGTGTAAAAGATTATAAGATTTGAACAAATTTAAAAACTTTATACTTATTGAATTTTGTTCAAGAATATTAATATTGAAGTCTCCACAAATGATTACCCTTTTACTAGAATGTGATAGTTTATACAATACCTCATCCATAATCTTTTCAAAATGTTCAAAGTTAGATGACGGTGGCCTATAAACATTTACAATTATGAACTCTTCTAATTCAACTGAAGCAAGTTCAGTTGTCCACTCAACAGAGTGGCTCACTATGTCCTTGCGTTCTTTGAATTTTATTTGTTTATTTAAAATAATTAAAGAGCCACCATGTATGGAATTAACTCTGTTGAACGAACTACCAACCTGGTGGTTATTGAAATTAAATATTAATTCATCATTCTTAAGCCAATGCTCAGTGACACAAAAAATATCAATATTAAAAGTATTTAAAAACAATTCAATTTCTAATTCCTTATTTCTAATACACTGAATGTTCTGATGCACCAGATTGATACAGTTTATGTTATGTTTTTTATTATTTATTTTAACAATTTTTGTATTTCTATAATCATCATTAATATCATTATTTGATATCTTAATTATTTGGCTAGAGGATATCTCTACTGTCTTAATGTCTAGTTTAAACTACTACTAATACTACTACTACCAGTTGGATTTATTTCCAAGCTGTTTTTACTTATACAAGTAACTGAATTCTGTTCAATAGAAACAATTTTAGCCAAATTATTGGCTGTCATAGAAAAATAATATAATAGCGATGAAGCTACCTGTCTTTTAATATATGGAGATAGGTAATACCTACCATTAGTCAAATTATAAAAGTTACTATACACATTAGTGTTAGTGTCAATCACATGAAATTTGTCATTATACAAACATAAATTATATATCAGTAAGTTTATCTTATATCTAATTTTATTTTCGGCCTGTGGCAAACCTTGATTATAGGGTAATGAAAACCAGACAATTTTATTGACATCTAAGTTACTTATAGTTTCAAAACATTTTTTAAATTCAAATAATTTACATTATCTCTATTTCCTACAAAAATTATTAAATTGTTTACTAGAATTCTTTATTTGTCTAGTAATATTTATTAAATTATTGTCAGGTGAACAGCTGTTGAATACATTTTGTTTTTCAAAATAAGAATTTAGTACAGATCCCATTCCTTTTCCAATATTATCGCTAAACATATAGGTGTCATATACAGGAGTTAATTTAAGGGAGCCACTAATATTAGAAACAGGGATATCAACCTTGTCACACAATATTTTAGCGGGGGAGGACAATGTTGGTTTTACAGAAAATAACTTATTATTACACTCACATGAACTGTTAGTCTGTGAGTTCATACATTCCAAACTATTTTGTGATTTTTTTAATAGTTCATCTACTTTTGACTTTTGTTCGCTTAGCATATATATAGCAATTTCTAGGAACTTCGTAAAGAAATTCGTAAGTAACTTATTGTTTTATTGTAATGATATAAATATTAATAAACGAGATAAAATGATATGTATAAAGTAAGTTAAAGAGAAGTTATTGTTTTGTAAAAATAATATTTATTTGGTTTCTTATCGAATTCTCAAAGAAAATACGCTATATTAATTACTATTCAAAATAATTTTGGGATCAAACTAGTTGCATATATTTTAAAGTATTCTTAAATTACTACAGTGATAGTACAGTTATGTTTTTAGTGAATATAAATAAATATAAATGTAATCAAGTATTACAAATTTTCTAAACATAGAAAAGTAGTTCTTATTACTAGGTGGGAAACTTTTTAATAATAACGTAAATATTTGCAGGATCAGAAAAAGTTACAGTGCGGAGTGCCCTTATTTCATAAACCAAATAAAAATATTGAGACATTCAACTTGTGGACAACGTCTATTGGAGATTTTGTTTTTTCATTAAATTCTTAAACAGTTAGACAATATTTCAATAAATTTATTCCTTTTTAATAGGTGTAAATATTGTAATTAGATAATAAATGCTTATTTTGTAAAAATATGTGTTTCGACTATTGTAGAAAATATTTTAATAAATAGAAGTGGAAAACGATGCTATTTTTTATTACACCTTAGAAAATGATCAAGTTCTAACGTGCATAGCCGCCGCTGCGTCACCCCGACACCCCGCGCCCCGATGCACGTGGCCTTGGCACATATTTTGACAAATTGCGTTGCCTCTCTTTGCTCAAGTTTAATGCACGTTCAGAGGCAATAAATAAATTTTGTATGGGAAGAACTAAATTTTTAAAACTATTAATTTTAAAAAGTCGTAGAACAAATGTTGTTAGGATTGATGTAGAGGGGCTGCCTGCAAAAGGTGCTCAACTAATTACAAATAACCCTGTATATAACATAAAAAAACAACATTATAAATATAAATAAAAAAAATAGTATTCCGCCGACGCGACGTGGGCCTTACTATCAGTCCGTCGGTGGTTAGGGCGACAGCGAAAGAAACTTCCTCACAATGCGTGCCGTACCCAAAACTGCTGTTCTTTGCATCCGACCCTTGATCCAGTTGTTTAGTGAGCCTCTTGAGATGATGATGATGATGCGCTCTACCAGCATGATATCAGGCTTATTGGCTACAATAGTCCTGTCCGTGAAGATAGATCGGTCCCAATAGAGCTTAGCATGATCATTTTCCAAAACTGGCTCCGGTGTGTACTTATAATATGGCACTTCAAAAGATACAAGACCGTATCGAAGAGCAAGTTGTTGGTGGATAATCTTGGCTACTTGGTTGTGCCTGTGCAGATACTCTCCATTGACAAGATGAAAACAACCGCAAATAACATGTTTGAAGGATTTTTGGTAGGTATGATCTGTATGTAATTATCTTACACCAACCTAGTCCTATCAATTTATCCAATCGAGCGGCAAAAGATCAAATCCAAATGTATAGCCAGGTCGATGTCAGAAGGAGTAGAAATTGTCGTGGTACCTTTGCGTAAGCCGGGTCGTTGTCAATAAGGAGTCCATGAACATACACAAAGTTTATTACACGATCACACAATAGAAGAAAATAGTCACAAGCACAGAAGTAGCATAAAGTAAAGTAGCACATACAACACGATAAATATAGGAAATAAGAAACAAATCAAAGCTGAAAGCGTAGCGTATGGCAGAGCGTATGCGAGTGAAAAATAGCGAGGTGATAGCAGGCAACACGGGCTTCGCGGGTGAAGTGTGTGAACCGACTCGTGCGGGGCTTCGAAGTCCGAGTAGCCTGCGCTCGCGTCTCATGAAATGAGGTCAACGAAACCCGTTCCAATGCACAACTTATCGACACGCTAATGTTAGTAATATATCATCAATTAATACTACAATTAATACTACAAAAGTGAATATTCTTTTGTAATGGATTATTGTAAGCAATGTACGCAGGCTTTTAAACCAGAAGAGTCGTTAAAATGTGCTGCGTGTCAAGGTGTCTTCCACCATCAATGCGTTGAATTATCAGATAATGATTTTAAAAGAATGTTACCAATGAATAAAGCAAAATGGAAGTGTTCTAATTGTAAAATTTTGAAGAAAAATAATAACAACAGCCCGCAAACAGTGAGTGTAGCTCAGTCTGAATGTATCGAGGCTAAGTCATTTATGTCTCATTTTGATGAACGTTTTAATCGTTTGAGTTCGACTATTGAGTCGTTTAAAATATTTATAACGGATGAATTTAAAAAAGTAACCGACACTGTTAAAAAGTGGACTGAGAAAATAGCAAATATAGAATCGTCCATGACTTTAGTCACCGAACGAATTAATGAAATTGATAAAGATATTTCCCAAATTCATATCATCCAGACTGTAATGATTAACCTAAAGACAACTATTAGAGATCTTAATGACAACCACAGTAAGAATGATCAGTGGGTCAGACGTTCTAATATACAAATTAATGGCCTTCCTTATAAAAAAGGTGAGACTCTGTTTAATATAATTAAATTACTCGCTGAAAAATCAAACTACAATTTATGCACGGAGACTGACGTGGACTTCATCACCAGGGTCGCTTCTAAAAACGATAGTGACAAGAAGTATAAGCCCATTATTCTAAAGATGCAAGCGCGTTACAAAAAAGATGACTTTATGGCGTGTCTTCGTAAGCTTGGTGCTATTAAAGCCAGTGTCATCGGTTTTCCCGGTATGCAGAACCAAATATATATAAATGATCTCCTTTTGACTAAGAATAAAGCACTCTTTAAATAAGCTAAGAGGATTTCTAAAGAAAAAGGTTACGCTTTTTGTTGGGTCCGTAACTGTACAGTTATGGCACGACGTACAAATGATTCGCCGGTTCTACACATTTTTTTTTTGTCTGTCTATGCTGTTAGCCCTGCTGGCCATTACAGCGTCACCGGGGAGCGGGTGACTATACATTACTTCTGAAGACTGTTTAAAAAAAAAATTCATAAGTGTTATTTTGTTGCCCGATGTAGTGTATAGCTGGATATTGTGTATGTATATGTTAATGTTTTTTATATTTTTTATTATATTAATAATTATAGTGATATTACAAAGTATTCAAAACCATTATAGTAAGGGATTTGTTGTTGAACTTGTCGATGATTATATTGATCCTTTAATTACATATATACATTTTTTTTATTATTTGCTCTATAAAGGACTTTTTATTCAGTTAAACTTCGGTATTTTGAGTTATGTGTTATGTTGTATGATTTTTTTATACAAGTAATTCCTAATTAAATTTAGGATAAGTAGTTTACATCCGTCATGACCTTACATATTTTTTATCAAAATGTCCGCGGCTTACGGACTAAAACTCAACAATTATATTTAAATATTTTAAATCAGGATTATGAAATTATATGCTTAACTGAAACATGGCTATTACCGGGTATATTTAATGAGGAACTTTTTGATAACCGATATAATGTATATCGTAATGACCAGGATTACAATAGCCTTAATATGAGTAAAGGTGGGGGTACCCTGGTGGCAATACGTCGAGATATTTGTTTAGATATTCAGGATAAAAAATGTTTGCCAGTGTTTCCAGATGTAGACATTTCTTATTTAAAAGTTAGTTTAAATCATAATCTAGGAACAAAATCTCTCTTACTTTTTTGTTGCTATTTTAATCAAAATTTTAAACAATCTGAATCGCAATTAAGTTTTTTTGAATATATATCTGATTTGATTACTGAATTTTCACAACTAGATGTTTTATTAATAGGCGATTTCAACGTGGGGAAGGCTGCTTGGTCTTGTAGTGATAACAGTACGTCACTATCCATTTTGAACCCTTCTGAAGGTAATCTTATGTATCAATTAACTGCTTTTATGAGTTTTACAGGGTTAAGTCAGTTTAATCACGTCGTAAATAATAATAATAGAATGTTGGATCTCATATTTTCAAATTTAAACTGTCACGTTTCTCGTACTTCCCCTTTAGCAGAGCCTGAGGATGCACACCACCCGGCTTTATATATTGAACTAGAAATGTCATTTATTAAACGTCATCTTGCACCTAGCAGGCATTTAATTCATCAATATCATAAAGGTGACTATGCTGTCATTAATGCAGAACTTAATAAAATTAATTGGGAAAGCGAACTATATGATAAAGATATCACTGAATTCGTAAATATTTTCTATCGCATTGTAAATAACATAATAAAGTGTTATATACCAACCAGGTTTGTTACAGGGACAGATAAATATCCTAATTGGTTTTCTCGTCCCCTAATTACTTTAATAAAGAAAAAACTTAACTTACGAAACAACTTGTAACCTCATGCTATAATTTATTTTTAAGTAGGTCTGAAAATAATATTATAAATAACTCCAAACAATTTTGGTCTTTTATTAAATCTAAAAAATGCAGCAATAATTTAGAGGACACTATGTACTTGAACTCTGAGGTTAGCTCAGATTTTAATACAATTTCTGAGATGTTAAATAATTACTTTCTTTCAGTTTTTGAGACTCATGAAGCCCTAGCTATTTCACAAAATCGAAATGATAACCATTATCAAACATTAATAAATACGGTTGAGATTACTAAAGAAAAAGTTGAGCATTATTTGCATAAATTGGACATTTCTAAAGCTGGTGGTGCTGATGGTGTCCATCCTATATTTATGAAGCGTTGTAGTAAAACACTCTGCATTCCTTTAACGATTCTTTTTGCTAAATCATTACAAACTGGCTGTATGCCAGCTCAATGGAAGAAATCTTTCATAACTCCTATTTTTAAAAAAGGCGATAAAAAAGATATCAAAAATTATCGTGGAATTTCTAAATTATCCATAATACCAAAAGCTTTTGAAAAAAATATTTTTGATACAATGTTTCCACTAATTAGACCCTTGCTCACAAGCAAACAACATGGATTTGTTAACAAGCGATCAACACAATCAAATCTTTGTGAATTTGTAGATATCGTTTTAAAAGCCATGGAAGAAGGTCACCAGGTAGATGTAGTGTACACAGATTTTTCCAAAGCATTTGAGAAAATTTCTCACTGTTTACTACAAAATAAATTGGAATACATTGGTGTGCATGCTGATTTGCTCCGGTGGCTTACATCTTACCTCTGGGACAGAACTCAGGCAGTTGCAGTGAAAGGATTTACATCCACTTTTGTACCTATAACATCAGGAGTGCCCCAGGGCTCTCACCTTGGTCCCTTACTATTTAACATATTTGTTAATGATATAACGACATGTTTCAAAAACTCTCAGATACTTATATATGCTGATGATATAAAAATATTCAAAATTATCAGAAACAGTCAGGATGTATTGACCTGCAAAAAGACTTGAACAATTTTGAGCGGTACAGTACACCAAATAGCTTATATTTGAACTTAGAAAAGTGTTGCACAATTTCTTTTTCAAGGAAAAAAATTACAAACTTGTATAATTACTCATTGTTGAAAACTAATTTAAGAAGGGTTACTGAGGTTAAGGATCTTGGAGTATATCTTGACAATCGACTTAAGTTCGATAACCATATTGAAAAAAATTCACTTAAAGCGTATCAGATGTTAGGTTTTATATCACGGCAGATAAAAGACTTTAAAAATCCCAAAACTTATATTATTTTATATAATGCATATGTTAGATCTTATTTGGAATATGCATATACTGTTTGGAATCCTAACTATGGTAAAAATATAGCTTCTCTTGAAAATATACAAAACAAATTTCTTAGAAGGTTGCATCTCAAATTTGGTACATCTTCCTCAACATTTTTAACATTACAAACGCAAAGAGAGCATAAAGATCAAAGTTTTCTGTTTAAAATTCTAAATGATTTAATTGATTCGTCTTTTAGTAGGTATAGTGGGTTTGGTCTGTATTTAATTAAGTTCACCAAACCAGTCCTATCAATATTTAAAATCGAGCGGCAAAAGATCAAATCCAAATGTATAGCCAGGTCGATGTCCGAAGGAGTAGAAATTGTCGTGGTACCTTTGCGTAAGCCGGTTCGTTGTCAATAAGGAGTCCATGAACATACACAAAGTTTATTACACGATCACACAATAGAAGAAAATAGTCACAAGCACAGAAGTAGCATAAAGTAAAGTTTAGCACATACAACACGATAAATATAGGAATAAGAAACAATCAAAGCTGAAAGCGTAGCGTATGCGAGTGAGGAATAGCGAGGTGATAGCAGGCAACATGGGCTTCGCGGGTGAAGTGTGTGAACCGACTGGTAGCCTGCCTCCGAGTAGCCTGCGCTCGCGTCTCATGAAATGAGGTTAACGAAACCCGTTCCAATGCACAACTTATCGACACGCTAATGTTAGAAATATATTATATTATTTAATATGCATACGGTTAGTGTTTAAATAAGATAATTAAATATAAAAACTAATATAAATAACATTATAAATGTATATAAATAGTAATAGTTTAAATAATATTAATTAAATTAAATACTATATAATGTTATATTAATTCTTAAATAAATACTTGTATGTGCATATAAGTACATGTAAATAAATAAATAAATGTACATATTTAAAATACTAGGCAATTAAGCTACAGTCTTATTTATTAAGTAAAATATCATTTGTTTGTCCCCGCTTGTGTGCACGTCTTCGCGACACTTTTTATTTTTCCTTGCAGAACCAATTACTGTAGCAATCGCTTTATTATAAGAGCATGTAAGGCATGTAACAAAAAATATAATCACATCGACTTGTTCAGCAACAAATTTAATATATTTATCTCTTTGCTTAAAAATAATAAGAAAAATAAACTTTTGTAAGGATCACCTTTCTTTATTTTTGTTTTTTGATATGTTTTAAGTTTATTTTGTTTTTATAATCTTTTAAATTGTTCTTCAATATTGTTCTTCAAAAATATGGTTTTCTTTTTTTTTTTTTTTTGTATAAATATTTTGAGATAATGTTTACTTCCTGTTTTTATTTACAAGTGGAAACTTTGTTGGCATAATGACTACTTAATTGTGTATTTTTCCTGTGTAATTATGTATGCTGTATGTTTTCCCATGTATAAATAAATAAAAAAAAAATAAATAAAAAATATTATATTATTTAATATGCATACTGTTAGTGTTTAAATAATATAATTAAATATACAAACAAATATAAATAACATTATAAGTGTATATAATAGTAATAGTTTAAATAATATTAATTAAATTAAATACTATATAATGTTATATTAATTCTTAAATAAATACTTGTATGTGCATGGTAATGTAAGTACATGTAAATAAATAAATAAATGTACATATTTAAAATACTAGGCAATTAGGCTACAGATTCTCCAGGTTGGTGGCACGCACGACATATATCAATAGTGCCATCCTTTATTATGTATTTCCGATAGTTGTTCGTCTTGACAACTTCGTCAGCAATTGCACAAGCAAAACCATCGGTTTCACCAAAGAGATCACCAAATCGTAGCCTAGCCACGGACGCCAGAAGGTCTACATCAGCTACTACTACTACCGGTTTATGCCAGTTATCTTTGGCTAAGGCGAGTGTCGTGAGGCCATTATATACTGCAACAATGTCCCGATGCATTCCACACTCAGCATGAAGGAAATATTCTCTAAGATTGCATACCTCACGGTTGTTTGGCATTAAGAAGGCCACGATCCCCACACTTCCGTGGAATATACAATCTCATCACTGATGAGCGCGGATGATGCATGCGATACATTGTCAATAGTTTTTGGGCCTTTCGGTCCAGGGCATCTAATTCAGTCTGAGTCCACCTTAATATACCGAAAGTATACATCAGCAGGGGCATTACCCAACTGTTGAATGCACGCACTTTTTTACCTCCTGACAAAATAATTTTTCGGACTTTTGTCAAGCGGTTAAAGAAGCGTTCCTTCACTAGCTGTTTAATGTCTCCACTTAGATTTATAATCGTATGCTTCGCGATAGATTAGTGTGTGGTATGAAAGACAGTAAGTTGCAGTTTGAGTTGCTCAAAAGAGATGGTTTACAATACAAGGACGTAGTGGAAGCTATGTTATCATCTGAGAGCGCGTGCAGGGATGCTTGTATGATGTAAGGTATCGTCTCGTCGCCGGCCGCCGCTATGGCGCCACCGTCCGCGTCGGAACCCATGGAAGTTAATGCGGTCAAACCTAAAGCTAATATTCGCCTTTGTTATCGATGTGGTGAACGCCACGGCGGTGAATGCAATGGTTTATTAACGCTGTATGTCACTTTTGCAAGAAGAAGGGGCATATTGAGAAAATATGCTCGGTGAAGAAAAAAATATATATTCTAGAAATGAAAACTATACTAATGTTGATAGAGGTGACCCAATGCTGAATGGTATTTACAATGTGGAAAGTTCTCGGATGCGTGTCCCTGCATTCGAGTTAAAGGTGTTGATAGAAGGTGTGCCAGTATTGATGGAGGTGGACTCGGGCGCCGCTTTCTCATTGTTGAACCATAGCACGTGGGTGCTCGTCTTGGGGGCGAGCGCGTCGCTTCGACCGCTGCCCAACAGGCTATGCGCGTGGAATAACTCACAGGTGCTCGTGCTCGCTCAGGCGACCGTGCACGTTCAGTTTAAAGATATTAAATGTAATCTTAGTATTGTCGTAGCGAAGGGTTCAGGACCCAACTTAATTGGTCATAATTAGTGTTCGGCTCTTAATATTACTGTAAATGTAAATTCCATTTCCGAAATTGATATGTCGGCGACAAATTTGATACTTGATAAACATAAAGAGGTCTTCAGGGACGGACTCGGTCCCTACCGTGGCAAACCGGTTACGATACCGTTAAAAAAGGACGCAGTATCTAAATTTTTAAAGCTAGGCCGGTACCATACGCGATTAAAGATAGAGTCGACAAAGAAATAGATCGGTTAGTAGGAGATGGAGTACTACGTCCGACATCTTTTTCTGATTGGACTTCTCCAGTCGTTCCGATAATTAAGAAGAATGGTGATATCCGTTTGTGCGGAGATTACCGCAGCACGGTTAACCAGGCGACCGAGTCGGATACCTATCCGATGCCAACCGCGAGCGAGGTATTTGCTTAAATTTCAGGGGGACGATATTTCACGACGCTCGACCTCGATCGAGCGTACACACAGGCTGTAATGATAAAATACAGCACGACTTTTAACTCTAAACACATGTCAAGTGCATAGATTGGCATTCGGAGTAAAGGCGTGTCCAGGTATTTTCCAGCGACTAATGACGCGCTCTTGGTAGCGGCTCTTGACGGCGCTCTTGGCGGGAGTAGAGGGGGTAGCGGTCTTAATCGATGACGTCATCGTTTGTGGACGCATTATGTCGAAAATGACTCAACGTTTGCACATTGTGTTGGAGCGCATACAAAGAGCAGGGTTGCTCAATCGGAACAAATGTAAATTCGCACGAGAGCGTGTAGAATTCTTAGGATTCGTTATTGATGCTGAGGGTATACATACAGCGCCGTGTAGGATAGAGTCAATAGTACATGCCCGGGATCTAAAAATGTACAGCAATTACAGTCCTTCTTAGGATTATAGAACTGTTACGAGCTAAATAAAGCTACGGTGCTCGAGCCATTACATAGACTACTTGACAAGACCAAAGACTGGCAATGGACAAAACAAGAACAAACTAGTTTTGACACGGCTAAACGTTTGTTATCTTGTGACTTATCTTTAGTGCATTTTGATTTAGACAAGCCATTAGTATTAACTTGCGATAACTCCTTATATGGCGTGGGTGCGGTATTGTCTCACGTGATAGAAGATGGCCAGGAACGCCCTGTGGCGATGGGTTCTAGAACACTGCACCAGCATGAGCGTCGATATTCTCAACTCGACAAGGAAGCCACAGCCATCATGTTCGGGTTAAGTAAGTTTCACAATTACTTGATGGGAAATATTTTTACTGTAGTAACCGACCACAAACCTTTGCTTGGTATATTTAACCCTAAGCAGCCTATACCTAATGTTTTATCACCCCGTCTGACAAGAATAGCACTAGCTCTTACTTCTCATAATTAAGATATAGTATATAAGCCGGGTGAACAAATCGCCCAAGCGGATGGTTTGAGTCGTTTACCACTCCAGGTCCCTGAAGAGTCAGAAGCCTAATTTTATGACATTTTACTCATGGCTGAGACTCCAGAAGATTTTCCAATAGACTTAGAACAAATTATTGTAGCTACTAAACGTGATACGGTTTTATCGGTTTTGTCGTTACTTATATACTCAGTGGATGGCCAGATAGAATAACAGACGACCTTATTCTTCCGTACTGGTTACACCGTGAATGTTTATACATGAAGAGTGTATTTAGTTAGGGTATCGCGTGGTGGTACCACCATTATTGCGCGAGACAGTGTTGACAGAATTCATTTATTTATAATTAAAAATATGCAACACAAACTTACAGTGGTATCACCAAATCGTTTGCGTGCGTAGGTACATTATACATTAACTATTACTTATACATTAACTATTACTTATACATTAACTAATTATTATATTGTCATCTATAAATTACTTATTCATTAGAGTTTAAAATTACAGATAATACATATGTACATTTTATATACTATAATTGCAATTACATAAGATTCCCTTTAAATAAACTAATACGTTGTTATTTATGTCTTTCAATGTCATAGATTATTGATATACCGCAAAACATCAGCAGAAATGACCCCTAGCTTATCATGAAATATGTCTGTATCTGGACTATATTGTAAAAATTTATTTAAGTATACTACAGCTCTAGCCGTAGGACTGTTATGGGCTTGAGAGGAGCGGTTCGATGTTGAGTAGGCGAACAGTTGGTGACGTCGCCGACCACAGCCACGTAGGTATCCGTTCGGTACAAAAAAATAGATGCTCTCTCGAACCGTTGGATTGTCTATTTTATTATTTAGCAGTTGGCAATAATGTGCGATAAGTGAAAATAGTCTCTTAAGTTGCAATGTATCGAGACCAACCATACCTGATACAAACATGGAAGGGTACAAAAATGGGTAGAATTTCGAATTGGCGAATTTCCGCTGAATTTTTTTAACCATCATTACGTAGAGTTTTTCTTTTGGATTCCAGACAATTCCGTTATACTCCAGTTTGCTACGTACATAGGCGTTGTAGAGCAACTTGATAGCCTGAACATTGTTAAACTGGAGGGTGGTTCTAATGATAAACCCTAAACATCTATTTGCATCTTTCGCTATCTGCTTAATGTGTTCGTGAAACGTTACTTTGCTATCCATAACAACGTCTAAATCACGTATGGAGGTAACACGCTCTAGTGGAGTGTCGGTCAGTTTATAAGATGACAGTATAGGGTTATGGGATCTAGTGAAAGTTATAGTTTTACATTTGGCATTATTAAGAGGCAGTTTATTCAAATTACTCCATGTGACAACTTCATCAATATCACTTTGTAGTTTGTCGCAGTTACTAGCACTAGTAACAGAACGGTATAGTTTGAGATCGTCCGCAAACATTAGGCACTCAGCATTACGGACTACAAGAGGCAGGTCATTAATCATGATCAGGAATAGAGTTGGACCTAAAGTACTACCCTGGCTTACTCCCGAACGAGTGTAATATTCCCCAGATCTGTGTTGTCCCATCTTGACATATTGCTTCCGATGAGGAAACTTGCCATGAGGGTAAGGAGTTCTAAACAGAAACCCATGGATACAAACTTTGTCAGGAGCACATCGTTATCTACGAGATCGAACGCCTTTTGGTAGTCGAAATATGCCGCGTCAACTTGGCATCCCGCCGTGATCTTACTACATATATAGTCGACATATTCTATATGATTTGTTAACGCAGACCGGGCGGGCCGAAAGCCGTGTTCACAATTACTTAAAGATTTGCTAATTTGACTATATATACCGGTATTGATAATTGACTCAAAAACTTTGCCAAACACGGACAGTATAGCAATCGGTCTATAGTTGGTTACATCATTCGATGACCCATCTTTTGGTATTGGCGTTACCCTGGAAACTTTCCATTGGGTCGGATAAATACATTGTTGAAGCGACAGATTATACACACGCAAGAGAGGTTTTTCTAAAGCTTGGAAGCAGTCTTTTACTAAAAACTTTTGCCGTAGGCAGCATTTGTTTTGAGACGGCCGACTGCACTCTTTATATCGGCAGTTTGAATGCTGTTTAACTTTATTTCTGACGAGTAGCCTAGTTCCACTGCATTTTTTCCGGCTGCTTTAGGATTCAGTTGCGGTTCATGTGCATAAAACACTGAACTAAAGTACTGGGCAAATGTATCAACCGCATTCTGTCCCTCAACCGTGGTGCCCTTGTGGGTGTATTGGCTAGTTTGCAGTCTATTTCTACGTTTTTCCTTCACATATTGCCAAAAACTAGAGGGCTCATAAGCGATATTATTCTCTACATTGTTTATATACTTTCTATGAACTACCTCCATAAGATTTTTTACTTTAGACCTGTAATTTTTAAAAAGTTCCCTATTCAATTGTAGACAGTGTTTTTTTATTTTTTTCAAATTATAATATTTAAGTTTTATGTAGTGTATTATTTCACCAGTAAACCAAACAGGATAGCCATATTTTTGTCTGGATAACACTTTTTTAAAGGGTACATGGTTTATAATGACACTATTTAATTTCTCGTAGAACATATCCACCGCTACATTAAACTACCTATAAAGGGTTTATTTTTCATTCTTTATTTATATAAATTTAATTAAGCTTAACATGGCTATACATGTTTAAAGAAATTTTCAAACATTAATTTCGGTAGTGGCATCTTTTCAATGTTTATCTATACTGCAAAGTTAGAAACATTGGTTAGGATTTTCGAAAGAAAACCTAATAGATGTCACCACCATCCCGATAAAGATGATTACATATAGAATGCTTAATTCACCGAGACGGACAGCGATACGGTAGCTCAGTTGGTAGAGCGACGGGACGGTTTCCCAGTAGTCGCGGGTTCGAATCCCTGCCCGTATTGGTTTATTTTTCATTCTTTATTTATATAAATTTAGTATATTTTGATATATTAATGAAATTATTTGAATTATTAATGTATTTATTTGAATTATTAATGAATTTATTTAAGAAAAAACTGACTTTCATTATTTTTGTATTTTGGTAACGGTGAAGGTGATCCAAATAACAAAATATCGGCTTTTATATTTTCCATTATTTTGCAATACAGATTCTTTTTACCTTTTATATTAATCTGTCCCGTTTTTTTTTGAAAACATATCAAATGAGAAGTATGTATTTGTATCAAAGTAGTGTGCATAGCCAAAGCCATTTTGTAAGTCTTGATGCAGTAAATTATTAAAAATCTCTATTTTATAATTACTTATGGGCGCGCCACAAATATAGGTCGGCCCACATATTACAATATTTGTATTAGTTACGTGTTCCAGGGATTTCCTAATCACATTTACTAATTCCATGATGTTGGATGAGGTTTTACAGTCTTTACTTCCTAGCATAATAATACAATAATCATTTATATTATAGTTAAGTAACTTATTGCTAATATTATTTAATAGGCGTTCCGTACTACAGTTTGGAAAATTATAGTGACAGAATTTGAAATGATTGCCAAATACTTGATCAATAAGCTTAATAGAATAATTGGGAGCACTGTTGGTAAGAATACATAGCTTATGCTTTTCTGTCACTATCGGAAACACAGTAGTGGTTTCGTTGCTAAGAGTAATGTTTCCAGCAGACACAAATACTTCGTTTTTATTACCTTGTGACTGTGAGACTTGCTGTAGGTCGTGTATCCGCCTGTTGAGTGCATCTATCTCGGCCCTAGCTTCCGCCAGTTGATTGTCAAGATCTGTGATAGACTGCTGCATAGATAACACAGATCGATTTGTTAAACCCGTTCGATGAGCTGTAGTTAATCTGGGGGGTGTGTGGAAAGTCCTAATCGCTGTCAGCTTAGCGTGCCTTTGAGTGCCTTTGAGTGCTTTTCCCAAGACTAACAGCGGAATCGTGCAAACTAAAGCCCTCGCAAGAAGTTATGTTTGATAGCCTGAGCTCAACAGTGATATTGAGACGATGGTACAGAACTGTGAGATATGTTTACAACATAGACATATGTCTCCGAAGACTACATACGAGTAGATCACTCCAGCCAAACCATGGTCACGTATTAATATAGATTTCGCTGTACCTTTCAAGAGGAGATTTTTTTTTATTATAGTAGATCCTTATTCCAGATGGCCTGAAGTATTTATGGTAAATAATATGACTTCAGCAATTGTTATACGCCATCTCAGGAATTTATTTGCTACATATGGACTTTTTGTGAAACCATCGTATCTGATAATGGAACACCATTTGTTTCAAATGACATGGAACAATTTTTAGGTGATAATAAAATCAGACATGTTAAAACAGCGCCTCACCATCCAGTTACTAATGGTTTAGCAGAAAGGATGGTACAAACGTTTAAGGATAAATTACGCAAAATGGAATTTTTTTCTTGGGATGTTAAAATACCTAATATGCTACTGGTTCTGCGTACATACCCGTACGCAGCGACGGGTAAGAGTCCTGCGGAGCTTTTAATGAACGATTAAAATTTTTACTCGATGCTATACATCCGAATGATAGGCAGCGCAGGTTAAAGAAACAACAAATTATCAGGAACAGTGAGCGGAAACATAAACAGACGGATGTAGGACAGCCTCTCATATATCGCAACTTTGGTAGCGGCGCAAAATGGTTATGACAACCCTGAGAATGGACAGGGAGTACCTTGACCTAACGAGCGAAATAAAAATTCTGGGGGTCACCATCGACTCGAAGTTCACCTTTGCGAGGCACATCTCGGGCATCACCAACAAAGTCCTGAACATATACAGACACCTGTCGAGGGCGGCTTAAACAACGTGGGAATTGCACCCCGACGTGACTAGACAAATTTATACGGCGGTAATAGTGCCCATCATCTCCTATGGTGCGGGGGTGTGGGCCTCCGAAGTGGACAAGATTTACGTTCAAAAGCAACTGTCTGCGGTCCAGAGGGGGTTCGCGCAGAAAATCGTCAGAACACATCGCACGGTATCGAAACACGCCGCCTCTGTCTTAGCGGGAATCCTCCCACTAGACCTTGTTACAATTAATAAAAGTAAAAGTAAAGTGGGTTTGTGGTTTAAAATAATTTATTCAGTATAACCAAAAATAATACAACCACAACATTTAATCTTATAATTAATTAAGTTATACAAAACAATGCCATAATAATGTTAAAATAGTGCCAGCTAGACTCAGCGGTGGGTTACTTGAGATAACACCTTAATTTGAAATTATATATAAAAAATACTAAAAAAGAAATCCTAGGCGCCACTGACAAATAATAAGCGAAGACATATGCATGATCCTCCTGCTTGTCAGTACTGGAGAATCACAGTCAAACACATGTTCTTTATAAAACTTTCAAAAATGGAAGTGTTGATTATTGATATAAATTAATTTTGTACATCACCATAAATTCGGGATTACAATAAAGACGAGCTCCTTAAACTCAGCTAGTCAGGAAGCAGGATACAGGACCAACATAACGACGCTCCGAAGATTCACGTCTATCCCCGCGAACAATTATAAATTTACCCGCACTTCTAGGGTACAAACAAAAAAACCTCCTTATGGAGGAAAAAGGCCTCGCAAGCAATAATATTAGCCTATGTCGACTCCGAGGGTCGAATCAGGAAAAATAGAAATATTGTTCCAACAAACTTTGAAACTGCCCGGGAAGTGCCGGCAATAGGAATTATAATTATTCCACATTAAATTATTAGCCCTGCAATTAAGCACTCTAATAAATTTAAGAAACAACGCTTGAAATGCGTTAATAAGATCACAAATAACTAAAACACTCACCGAAGGCTAATAAAATATTCAATTCGGAAGTGCTTCCGAAAGAAAAGACTCAAAAGATCACTACATTGAATTTTATAATCAAAATATGCATAATCAGCAAACAATGTGGCTATGCACACGCCGCGTTACACGAAATGTGGGTAAAATTGATATTAATCGGAAGAAGACCAATATTTAAATAATTTAAGAACAATGCACTACATATCTAAAGGAAGAAACGAGTGTAATATGTTGATAATAAATAGTTATACTAATAAATATAACAATAAAACAACGTTGCTGGCTGCAACTAAATTTCTGAAACAATATGACAGCTACTTTTAAATAATATTTAGCAATATGCTAACCTTCATATTGATTAATAAATGAAATTTAAAATAGTAATTATTAATAAAATGTTTATATTTTCAATAACATTTTGGGGACTATAAAGTTAGCTTAAGCTGGCAATATTCAATATCTTAAACAAAAAGGAATGTCACAGACTAATTAAGATTTTGTAATTAGCTGTAAACAGATAAATAATTTACCTTGTCTACGAATTTGACAGGTAATAAGAAATCGATAATATTAAAGTTATAAATATTTAATTATCTACAGAAATGAAATTTCTATGTAACAACCTTCAAATCAAGGAGCACGTACTCATCTACGAGATCCGGAGAGAACGCCCATTAAGACATCTATCTGACGAGTACGGCCTGGAGAGACATGTGCAGTACACGGTGTTCGAGCATCCAGCACAACTGGAGATAATGGAATACGGCAAAGTGGACGAGATAACCCCAGAAAGACTAAGCGAACATAACATCACGGGGAAAGCAATCTACACAGACGGCAGCAAAATCCAAGGCAAAATGGGAGCCGCGATAACAATGTGGGAGGATGGAAGGGAGAAACTCTACAGGAAGTTCCGCCTGGCGGAACACTGTACAGTGTTCCAGGCGGAGATGCTGGCCATAGAGAGAGCCACGGAACTGATAGCGAAGAAGAACTGGAACAATACAAAAATCTTTACAGACTCAAGGTCATCGCTCGACGCGCTAAACGCGGAACCACTGACGCACCCACTGGCACACAGAACCATCAAGCACCTCCAAAACATCACGGAAAAGGCACATTCGGTAGGACTCTTCTGGGTCAGAGCACATGTGGGTGTGCTCGGAAATGAGCGCGCAGACGCTCTGGCAAAGGAGGCTGCCTTGGACACGTGGAGAAAAGTGGCGTATGAGGACTTCCCCATCTCCTACGCAAGACGGAAGGTACGAGAGGATACTGTGGAAGCCTGGCAAAAACGCTACGCACTCGGCAGGACGGATGAGGTCACGAGGACCTTTCTGCCAGACGTCTCCAAAGCGGTAAAAATACTAGAAGACAAGACCAAGACTGATGACCAAACTGGACTAGGACTGAAACAGCAAGGTGAGACAACCCAGAAGAAGAAGTCAACAGCTATCCTGGGAAACCGAGTGACAATCAACACTGGAATGTACAGACTCGAAGGAACCCTGGAAAAACAAGAAGGTGAATAGGCCCTGCCCAATGTGTAAAACTAGACTCACATGGTACGCCAAGAGCCGCGGGACAAACACATGATTGGGGAGGGTATTATTGAAATACCCAACACAATCACGGCAACACAACGCTGCGGGACCCCTACAACACCGGACAAGACATCTGGAGGTAGGCCGCAATGTACTATTGCGACCACAGCATGGCTATCGACTGCAAATACTGTAATAAGAAATAAATATGTATATATACTTACCAGTCCAGTACCAGTCCAGGATCAGAACTAGAATTAAGTTTAGAATTTAGTAGAACCTAAGCTAACAAAACAAATAAGCAAAATATAAATAAAGATCGTAAAAAACAAATAAGCACATAAAAAATTAACTGTAAATAAATAACTAACTGTAAGAAAGCTATGAATACAAATATAAAATGTAAATAAAAGAGCAAATAAGCACATAAAAAAATAACTGTAAATAAATAACTAACTGTAAGAAAGCTATGAATACAAATATAAAATGTAAATAAAAGAGCAAATAAGCACCTTGTATAAAGAGCAAATAAGCACATAAAAAAATAACTGTAAATAAATAACTAACTATAATCAAATAAAATACAAATATAAAATGTAAATAAAAGAGCAAATAAGCACCTTGTATAAAGAGCAAATAAGCACATTAAAAAATAACTGTGAATAAATAACTAACTGTAATAAAATAAAATACAAATATAAAATGTAAATAAAACAACAGATAAGCACCTTGTATAAATAGCAAATTAGCACTGTAAATAGCAATACAGCATACTACATATGTGCTATGTAGTACAACTGAACAAACCTGCAATGATGATGCGATGAGGACGAGCGAGGACGATGACCCCGGAGAGAGAAGGAAACCTGAAAAACAAAAATAAATTAATATACACAGTAATATCGAAAATAACAAAAGAAACCAACTTTGTATTGGCTTCTATATGACTTATTTTAAGTGATACAATCAAAATTATGACATCGGCAGACATCGCTCACTGTCAAAAATCTATTTAAAGTATTTAATAAGGATACAATATTAGATACTATATATCTATTTATACCTCTCTTGTTTTTACTTTAACGTCCATTTAAATACTTTTTAAATAGAGCACTTAATAGCCACTCTAACCATATATCACACTTATAGATTTTCATTGTAGGTACATAATCAAAATATGACCATATAAACTTGAGGAATTCTGAGCTACACAATCGACGTTATTTTGACCATCAACTTGCAGGTCTAGTTTTATTAAAGTAAAAAAATCTATTTTGAATAATATGTATTAGATATTCAGTTAGCTATATGCATTAACAAATTTTTCAATACTGAACATTCACAAAAGCCGTTGAGACGTTTTGCACAGTTCCATACCATAGTGCTCCGGCCGACCGTACCGCCGCAAACGCGATATGTCCCTATATTTTAAATCTGTAATATCTTCTAAAATATGTATTTAAATAACAAGCGGTAAAGGGCTTTATTGTTTAATATTAAATGTTAAATGTATTTAAGTTACTTAATTAGATAAAGATTGAAACTGTGTTGCTTAAAATCGATTCGTACATAAGCTATTATTTCTCGTAAAAAGTAAAGGATAAAAATTGGCTATTGTGGGCTACCCCTAAGAGATAAACATATACCAACACGGACTTACTCGTAGAACTTTTTTAGGTATACAATACTTAGTAGTTTATTTTGATCTATCTCGTAAAGTTCAGCCAGCGTTTGCAATGTAAGCGCAAAACAATGTGTTTGTTTACAACTTCTCATTAGAAATCTTGAAATTATCAGTGGGTCTCTGATATATTAAGCATGTAATTATACATATAAACCTTCCTCTTGCGTCACTCTATCTATTAAAAAAACGGCATCAAAATCCGTTGTATAGACCTTTAGATCTAAGCATACATACAGACACAGGGACAGACGCTAAAAGCGACTTTGTTTTATACTATGTAATGATGTTATGTTAAATTTTATCAAATTCATTTGTTTGAAGTTTTACTTTTTCAAGAAAATCTTGTAATTTTACTTTTTCAAAAAAATCATGTCTTTCATTGCCGGCTCTTATATGAAAAAGTTCCTATTACAACAACGTCGATACCAGGGTATCCATCATTGGTAAGCGTCGATAACTGGTACTTGGTAGTCTATTACTGGATTTTGTAATATCAATAACTCTGGTTTTTAATAAATTTAGTATTTAATTAGAATTTCAATTACGTATTAACTAACATTGCCAGTATGCAACTGATATTATTATTGTATAATTTCTCAAGCATTTTTGCTATACTCAATTATAAAATTTGAGTAATTGACTCGTTAAAAGAATCATTGAGTGGTGCCATCACCCTACCTATAACTGTAACCATTCTGATCTTAGGTAACAACTTTAATAAGTATTGGAATTGTTATTTAAAGCATTTTTAAAGCCTCCTTGTAAGAAAGTTTCGAAATTGAGACTGTTGCCGAAATTTGATTCGGTTTCGGTCGGACGCTTTTCGTGGGTATTAAAAAAATATTTAATGTACAGATTTTCCCTTATGCTATTTTGTTATACATATGTATAGAATGTATTATATATTTTATGTAAATGTATTATTATTATTAGTGTCATTTTTGTACGATTGTTCATAGTGTTTTCTCATTTTGGCGCCAATACATTGTACAATGTTTTGCGATATTAAAATGGAGTGGGGTGATAAAGAGAACAGAATCGCTGTGATTGCATTACTCGAAGTAGGTAGAGCCAAATGCAATTTTTAAAACTCTCCATACACTTGGTCATCGCGCCTAATAAGAAATTTATAAATGGAGTAGACTGTATATAAAATTAGGTATTTTGCGTGGTATTAAAGAGTGAATGAAGAAAGTGAGGAGTGAATGAAGCATGCAGCGCTTACCCAAACAGCCTGGAGGCGAATCCGCTCCGGGAATCGAGGATAGAAACCAATCAGCACTTCACCCACGTCTTCCACCACTTTGGCACAACCTTCTTTACCGAAACTTCAACGGGGTAATTCCCAAACACGCTAAAGTGCATTTATTAGAGTCCTGTTAATTAATTCACAAGAGCTCGAGTTCGTGGCACGGCCATATCATTTGAACTGCTATATCTGTTCTTCGTCGCCAGAGGACGACAAACATCGCAGAGGGCGCTGCTTGTAAAGGTATTGGTAAGGTGAGAATTTGCAATTTGCGTGGTATGCATGAAATATTTAATTAATTTATATTAACTGGCGTCAACACTTGGTATTAGTCAAATGTTTGTGTACCGGGCTATTAATAGGTGCAATGAGACTTCCTCTGTTTGTGAGTGTGACAGATTGTGACAGAGAAAGATCTGGCCGACGACGTAGTGTTCGTACGAAAAAGGTAATCAAAACAGTAAGTGAAAGAATTCGAAGAAATCCGAAAGCAAAAGATTTTAGCTCGGGAAATGAAGATAGCACCTAGAACTATGTCGCGTATTTTCAGAGATGACTTAGGACTTGCAGCCTATAAGAGACGCACTGGTCATTTCTTAACTGATAAATTAAAGATGAATAGGGTGGTAAAATCGAAACAACTACTGAAGCTGTACGCAAATGGAGGTCACAGAAAAAAATTGTTTACGGATGAGTTTTTTTTTTTACAATTGAGCAACATTTTAACAAACAAAATGACCTTGTTTATGCTCAAAGCTTCAAGGAAGCTTCCCAATCAGTCGACAGAGTGCAACGTGGGCATTATCCGACTTCAGTGATGGTTTGGTGGGATGTTAGCTATGAAGAAGTGAATGAGCCATATTTTTTGTGAAAAGGGTATCAAAACATCGGCACAAGTGTTATCAACAAGATACCATTCTTGAGAAGGTAGTTAAGCTCTTAATAACACCATGTTCAATAACCAAGTATGGTCCTTCCAGCAAGACCGGCGCCGGGTCATAAAGCTCAGTCCACGCAGTCATGGTTGGAAGCTAACCTCTCGGACTTCATCAGAGATGAATACTTGTCGTCGTCTAGTCCGCGTAATTCGCTGGTTTATGATTTATGGTCAGTTTTAGAGAGTACAGCTGGTTCTAAACGCCATGATAATTTGAAGTCCCTAAAACAATCCAAACGATCGGCAGTGCAAAATTTACCCATGGAAAGAGCGCGTGCTTCTATTGATAACTGACCTCAACGTTTAAAGGAATTCGAATAAGCTTTTATATTTTTAATTGTTTTATATTTGTGTATTACACTAACACACTGTAAAAGTAATAAATGTTATTTGCAATTAAAAAAAATGTTTTTTCTTTGTTACAAGATTTATGGCAAGACTAGGTATATAAGGAAGGTTAAATCGTTTCCATTTTAGACTTAAAGTATGTTGGGGTAGATTAGAGAGAATTATCTTCAGATTGGAAATCTGAACCAAGGTGCCCATTATAATGGACCAAATAATTCAAACAGAAACCAAAACCTATCTACAATAGCAATACTACAAGCTATTGTGTCGGTCGTAACTATTTCAGTTCAATTCCTTGTTTCTATACTGATTTGTAACAATGATTTTGTTTGAATCCGTTTGAAAGACGAAAAATGTAGCTTACATGAAGCTGTTGTTATAGTTTAAGTGATTTTTCGATCCTTTAAATCCAAGGCGTATCTAAAAATTTTCGGAAGAAACGAAAAACTTTTTATCTTTTAGACGATGCGGCGTTTATGTGAAGGTAAGTTAAAAAGAGTAATATAAGTAAGGTTTATTTTTAAAGGTATAATTTTTTTAAACCGTTGGTGGATTTTTTTACAAATTTCTGCACCTATAGCAATCAGCAAATCAAAGCAGATGGACTTCAAAACAATGCTTAAAAATATCACTTCATATTTTAAAGTACCTAGCTGCCACTACCGTTGGTCAACTAACCAACAAAATATAATTTAAATAAAATAAGGGCGTAATATTACCTCTTGTAATTAAGCACTATTGGAAATATCATAGAGTATTTCCCTTGTGTAACATGTAAACTCAATCTATTCGCTATCGACACCGCATCGGAACTATGTAGTACCTAAACAAATAAGTAGTTCGAACTATCGCACCCCTCGAGTCCCTTTTGTATTCCGAATAGAACATCAAACTAATTTGCGATGCCACCTTAATGCCTAAATTTACATACAACTATCACTTTAAGAACCCTAATTGTATTATATACATTGTACATCATACATTAAGATATATTCATAGACATGTACATAAATAAGTAGAATGGATAAAAAAATAGGATTATTGAATCCTATTTTTAACCCCCGACTAAAAAGAGGGGTGTTATAAGTTTGACCTGTCGATCTGTGTATCTGTGTATCTGTCTGTGGCAAATTTCCGGCCAAACGCGTGGACGGATTTGAATGCGGTTTTTTTAAATCAAAAGCTATGCTTGTCGAGATGGTTATTATCTATGTTTGATAGAAATATAAATAGTCGTCTTCAAGATATTGACGTTTTATTCGTACGGGGGAGAGGTTCTTATGCAATAATTAGCTGTTTGCGGCTAAACGCGTGGACGAAATTGAATGCGGTTTTGTTTACCTAGCCTACCTATCTATCTACCCATATGAAAAAATCTTGAATCATGTTACTTAATACATTTATAATTTATTACATTGTCGAAACTTTCACGTGGATCCTTATTTTATTAAATATAATATATATACTTCTCGTTTTAAATATAACCTTTGTACATCATAATATAGGATTCTAATGCTAAGAGATTTTTTTAAAAATCGGTCCCGTAGTTTCGGAGCCTATTCAATTCAAACAAACAAACAAATCTTTCTTACTTAAGCAATTAAAAATTTTGTGTGTCTGTAGATTCATTAAGTACAATTCAGAAACTAATAACATAACTTTAAAAAGCAGAAAAAAAAAAATTAAAAAACCCCTATTCTAAAAAGAATAAAAATAATATTATTATGAACTTACTGAATTCGTTGCGTCGGGGGACCGTTTAATAAGGAAGAAATTAAAATGCAAGTAAGTTAACAAGTCAAATAAAGAAATTACGATATCGAATCGTATAGTCCTGAATGATTAACTTCGTAACCGGACTTATTCCTGTATTTGAAACATCTGAGGCGCGTGATACTTGTGGAGCTTACTGTTCCTTGGGAAACAAACATCCCAAGGGATCACACATTCAAGCACAATAAGTATTACGAACTAACCAACGAACTGATCAGGAATAAATTTATAGTTAGTTTGTACGCGGTAGAAGTGGGAGCGAGAGGTATAACAGCAAAATCTCTCTATAGCCTACTTAAAGATCTTGGCCTTTCTAGAACAAGCATCGGTTCATTTCTAGAACGTACTTCAAAGGCGGCATTAGTAGGTTCTTTCCAAATTTGGTTAGGTAGGGAGAGGAGTGTGGAGGGTGAAGGTGAGCGTTTTTGCGCATAATAAAGGGGCCCCTTAAACCTACTCCTGGGTCGCAAGTCCCAGGCACTGCTTGCACTCCTCTCCTTGCAACGCAATGGGCCCGGCACCCGCACAGTGAATCCATGGATTGCTAAGAAGCTTCGTCTTATCTAAATTGACAGCCCGGAGAGACGGGATGACGCTGGAAAGACAGCTGGCAGCTGGGAAGACAGCAGACTGCTGGAAAGACAGCCGAGGGCGATGGCCTAGCAAGCAAAGCCCGGGAACGTCGATAAACGCTAAAAGTCCAAATAAGAAAAATACCCCTAGGACAGTCCGAGAGGGGGGGCGGAAGAACTGTCCACCGGTTGACAATTACGGCGAAAACGGCGCGATAACGGAACTGAAATGCCCTACGTGCGGGAAAAATTACAAAAGACGAGCCTGGTTTATTAAACATCTAAAAACACAATGGTGCTGAAGTGCGGCAACCGTCGGTAAGATCTTCAGTTTTCACTGCGGATAGAGTTTACCCTCATATATCTCATGGTGAGCCATTGAATGAAAACTACCAGGAGTCCATGACCATCCGGACGCGTCTTAGCATTCCAAATTCTAAACAATCGACCTGGAAAGTACATGACCAAAATATAGCGGCCCTGTTGGAGCACCCCGGCTCAAATCAGGTACTCGATGCGCAAGTAGAGACTTTCCAAAATACTATTTACGACTACTTTAATGAGCACTATCCACCTACGAATCGTTATGCTCACAAAAGTAAAGAAAACGGTTTTAAATTGAAACTGAGGAGGAAAAAAAGAGATCTTATAAAGAAACTTCGTATAGCCAAAGCTTTAGGCGATAATCAACTTAGTCACCAACTGTCTAGGGCATTGCGATCAATTCTTAAACTTATCCAAGGTATAACAAATCAAATAAAGAAAAATCGTGATAGCTTTGATCGGGCAAAACATGAAGTAGACTTTGATAAAAATCCTTTTAAATACTCAAAAAACATTTTCAAAGATCAAAAAGGTAAGCTTCTCTTGACCAACGAGCAAATTTTCGACCATTATAAAAGCACATACGAAGTGCCAGAAAACCAAAGACTATATGGGGATCCAAACGAACACAAACCTGAGACTCCTACTGAAGATTTTCAAGCCAACCCACCAACTTTGGAGGAAATCAATAAAATAATTAAAATGAAACCATCTAAGTCAGCACCAGGTCCGGATGGTATCCCTTATATAGTTTACAAAAAATATCCGTCGCTCCATAAACATCTTTTAAATATATTCGGTAAAATCTGGTCAAGAAAGCAAATACCGGTATCGTTCGGAAAAGCCCTTTTTGTCCTCATTCCGAAAAACGACAATGTCAATAATCCCAAGGATACTAGACCGATAGCCCTAACAAATACAATTTCCAAAATATTTTTCTCTTTTTTACAAACTAAAATGACGCAATTCATGATTAACAATAGATATTTCAGGCCTAATCACCAGAAAGGGTTTTTGCCCGGAATTCCTGGATGCCTGGAACATAATACGTTAATATCGGAAAGCCTTAAATATGCTAGAACTAGCGAGAGACAAATTACGGTTTGTTGGATAGACTTAGAAAACGCCTTTGGGTCGGTACGACATGAACTAATGATGTTCGCGCTTAAATGGTATAACTTTCCTACGGTAGTTCGCGACATTATTGCATCATATTATTCAAAATTAAAATTCTCTATAATTTTTAATGCAAACCATTCAAAACCACTTAATTATAACGTTGGTTTATTTCAGGGCTGTTGTATTTCTCCTATTATATTTAATATAGTTATTAATATTTTAATAGATAAATTAATTAGAAATGAAAAAAAGTGAGGCTATCGGTTTAAGTTCAACAACAAATACACAGAATCCATACTAGCTTTTGCAGATGATCTCGCGATACTGACACGTAATCCGAAACAATGTCAGGTACTTTTAAATGTAGTTGAGGATTTCTGTACGTGGACCGGCGGATTGAGGACAAAACCAAGTAAATGTTTTAGTCTGTGTCTGGGGAGACGGAATACCAAATATACCTCTTACGATCCGGGTCTTATAATAGGCGGTCAGCGCGTTAGTACGGTTACGGAAGCAGCTCCGTTTAAATTTTTAGGTAAAAAAATCGATTACCAAGGCCGTACTCCATCGTTGGATGTAATAGTCGATAGCTTTTTAAACGATCTCAAAAAGGTAGACAACCAACCAATAAGTAACGTCAAAAAAGCTTGGATTTACGATAATTATTTAACATCACGTCTAAATTGGCCTTTCCTCGTGTATGATATAAATAAAACCCTTTTGTCAAAATAAGATGCAAGCGTCATAAAGACATTGAAGTTATGGCTCGGGTTAGCGCACTCAGTGGACTCTTCAACATTATTTAGAGACCGAAACAACTTTGGATTAAAATTAAAGAAACCATCGGAGCTCTACAAACATCTAAGAGTTACCAAAAGACATATCATCGGAAAATCTAAAGATGATACTGTAACTTCTCTCCCAAAAGACAAAGTTGCCTCAGAGCTCGAGTCACGACTTCAATTTCATAAAAAATTTATGATAGGTGCTCAAACAAATAAAGTAGGGCTAGGATCAAGTAGGAAAGTTCAAGACATAGACATAACAAAATCTTTTATTCGACAAGACGAAAACGATAATTACCGACTCCACGCGATGAGCCTAGAAATTCAAAACGAATGGGTGACCATAGGAGATTTTTGTATTCCACTAGCTTTGAAATGGCGCACCTTAATTTATGATTGGTCCCCAGCATTATTAAAATTCTATCTTAATGCATTCCAAATGACTCTCCCAGATCAAAGTAATTTAGTAAGATGGGGCAAAGCCACCGAAAAGTCTTGCAACATCTGTGGGGAGGCAATAGGAACCGCGAAACACCTATTAGTAGGGTATAGGGTACTTCTAGATAAAGGTCAATACTCGCGTCGCCACGACAAGGTATTAGAAATCATACGGGAAGCGGTTAGTCTTTCAGTAGCAAGAGCGCGGAAGGGTATAACAACCACCAAACGATCTATAGAATTCGTAAAAGAAGGATCCTCCAAAAAATCAAAAGCGAAGCCTTATTCAATATTAGGCGCGGTTCCTGATTGGATTCTCATGATGGACACGTATGAAAAGCATTACAAAATCCCTAGGGATGTTGGTGTTTCGTCATCCAGACCGGACTTATTCCTGTATTTGAAACATCTGAGGCGCGTGATACTTGTGGAGCTTACTGTTCCTTGGGAAACAAACATCCCAAGGGATCACACATTCAAGCTCAATAAGTATTACGAACTAACCAACGAACTGATCAGGAATATTTTTTTTTTGTACGCGGTAGAAGTGGGAGCGAGAGGTATAACAGCAAAATCTCTCTATAGCCTACTTAAAGATCTTGGCCTTTCTAGAACAAGCATCGGTTCATTTCTAGAACGTACTTCAAAGGCGGCATTAGTAGGTTCTTTCCAAATTTGGTTAGGTAGGGAGAGGAGTGTGGAGGGTGAAGGTGAGCATTTTTGCGCATAATAAAGGGGCCCCTTAAACCTACTCCTGGGTCGCAAGTCCCAGGCACTGCTTGCACTTCTCTTCTTGCAACGCAATGGGCCCGGCACCCGCACGGTGAATCCATGGATTGCTAAGAAGCTTCGTCTACACTATCAACGTACGTACAACGGTCCCCCGACGCAACGACTTCAATAAGTACATAATACCTAATATTATTCTTTTTTAGAGGTTCTTTGTATCGGGGGTTTTTTAAATTTTTAATTTAATTTTTATATAGTTATAGTTTACTACATAGTTTTGAAGTTATACGTACCTATATGTAAGGTTGTTAATATAACGTAAATCACATTTAGGAAAAAAAAACACCCTGGTACAAAAAGACCTCTAAAAAGAATAAAAATAATATTATTATGTACTTATTGAAGTCGTGTCGGGGGACCGTTGTACGTACGTTGATAGTGTATATTTATTTATTTATTTATTTAATCTTTATTGCCCAAAATAAAAGATGAACAATAGGCGGACTTAATGCAACAAGGCATTCTCTACCAGTCAACCATAGGAAAAAAACATTATAAATAACATGAACAATAAGACGGTAAAACTAGAATAATCAAATTTATACTTAATTTATATTACTATTACAGTTATAATATTCATTATATCCAAACATACACACATACATACATATATACATATACATACACAAAAATATACATATATATATACATACAAACATATACATAAATAAATCTAAATAAGATACATACGATATTAAGAAAATTTATTAATTTGATGACAAATACATAAAACTTATATAAGTAAATGTATACCATACATATAATATTAATCCTTAATACTCTCCCAAAGATATTTGTAGACGGATTTCTTAAAAACTAGTTTATTCGGAGACTGTCTAATATGTTCTGGTAAGCTGTTCCAGAGTTTTATTGCGTAAACTGTGAAGGAACTTGCGCGAAAATCGGAATGATGGGAAGGAACAAAAAGTTTAAGATTAGAAGAGGAGCGAAGATAAAAGTCATGAGTGTTACCTAATAATTTGAAATTACGCTGTAAGTACAAGGGAGAAAGTGGATCGTTGAGAATAGAGAATAATTGACATAAATATCTTGAAGTTCTTCGCTCACGGATAGGAAGCCATTTCAACTGCGAACGGCAGCAAGATATATGGTCATATTTACGGAGACCGAAGATAAAGCGTATGCAGCTATTTAGAAGACGATCTAATTTATTAAAATGGTGTTCAGAGATATTAGAGCAACAGACATCAGCATAGTCAATGAGAGGAAGGATCAGAGATTGCACTAGCAGAGTTTTGGTCCGAATGGGTAAAAAGTTTTTGTGACGATAAAGCGCGCGTAGAGAGAAAGTTACTTTACGGCATACTTCAGAAACATGAACTTTCCAACTAAGGGTTGGGTCGATAAAGAGGCCAAGATTTTTAACTGATTGTGCAAACGGAATCGGTAAGATGTCAAATTTTACTGAAAGAAGGTCCAAATCATCCAATTTGCACAATTGACACTGGCTACCTAGAACTATGGCCTGACATTTTAGCGGATTCACACTAATTCCAACATACAGCACCAATTCAGAATGTGATTTAAGTCCTTATTAATTAAATTGATGGCATCATTCAGGCTACTTTCTGTCGGATTAGCGTGTGCATAGATTTGTAGGTCGTCAGCATACAGATGATAAGAGGATTTGAGATCATTGGTGATAGAGTTAATAAATAAGGAGAACAGAAGGGGAGAAAGAATACCGCCTTGTGGCACGCCAGAAGCCAAATTACGCCACCCTGACATGGTATTATCAATGCGCATGGCTTGCTGTCGACCACGAAGATAAGTGGATAGCCAATTCAGTTCCTTGGAAGAAATATTTAGTTGGGAAAGGAGAGCAATAAGAATGTCATGATCGACTGAATTAAATGCATTTGAGAAATCTATAAGTACTAACACAGTCAATCGTCCACTCTCCATTGCAACTCGGACGTCTTCAACAACCTTAAGAAGAGCGGTGCTTGTACTGTGGCCCGGACGAAACCCGGACTGAAATTGGGATATGAGATTGTTATAGTAAACAAATGAAGAAAGTTGCTTATATACGATGGCTTCCAGGACTTTGGATAGAAAAGGTAATATGGAGATAGGGAGTAATTCATTAGGGACAGTAGGATTGGCAACTTTAGGAATTGGGATAACGTGTGCTTTACGCCAGGATGACGGAAATATGCCGGTGGAGAGCGAGGTATTTACAATTTGAGTTAAAGTAGGAAATAGAGGGTCAATTAATGAGATAATCATAAACCGAGTTATTTCGTCCTCACCAACAGCATTCGATTTAATCGAAAGCACCGTCTTTTTAATTTCTTCCTCGGAGACTAAAGAAAATGTGAATGTGTTGGAAACACTACGTGGCATGGAGGATATGAAGGAGATGGTGCGATGTTTAGTATTAGCGTCCAGAACGGGGACAGTAGAGAAATGACAATTTAAAGCATCAATAGAAAATGACGATAATATCGGTTTCCCACTATTGGGGACAATACCATAATTTTCAAGAAATTTCCATATAACTGCCGAGGAAGAATTAGAAACATTAGTATGAATGTATCGGCGTTTAGCTGATCTTATCATCTGATTGCATCTGTTCCTCAACCTCTTGTAATGGTTCCAGTTGTCGTCACAGCGATTATGCTTAAAATTATGAAACCCTTTATCTCTTCGCTTCATAGCAACCCTAATCGAATCCGTAATCCAAGGAGCAGGTAAATGACGCAATTTAACCATTTTTAAGGGCACGTGCTTATATTAATAACTGTCTTATTAAAAAGTTCAACCATAGTATTTACATCCAAGGAACGTAAAATGTGTGACCAGTTACTAACACAAGCATCCTGGAGGAGACTTTCATAGTTTAATTTTGAGTAACTCCGTAAGTACAACACTGTGGGTTTAGGTTTAGGGGGCTTTAAGTTATAGGAGATAAATAAAAGATCATGTCTAGAGAAACAAGCAGCGGATAATTGACCATATTTTATAACCTTATCTTTACTAGACGTGAGAATAAGGTCAATCCAAGAGTCTGGGGAATTTAAGTTGACATGAGTAGGATTTAAGGGAAGGACAGTGAGAGAGACGGAATGGAGAATCGAAATGAGTTTATCAGTTGATAAGGTGTTTGTTAGAAGATTGGTATTGAAGTCACCCATGACTATGTAATGAATGTACTCTGAACTAAGGTTTTCAAGAACTGATTCTAGGTCTGAAAAGTAATCAGTGGAAGGAGGACAGTACACAACCCCAAGAACAGCTTTAGATCCCTTAAAATCGATCTCCAGAAATAAGAATTCAGCTGAAGCTGATGAAGTAGAGTTAGAAGCAGCTAAAATTCTGTGGGAAATATTGTGGCGTAAGTAAATTGCAACGCCGCCACCTCTTTTCACTGTACGATCGCAGCGGATCAAGATATAGCCCGGTAAGGAATACGCAGTAGAGCTTAAATTGGGTTTTAATCAGCTTTCAGATATGAGAATGGCATGGAGATCGGTCTCATAAAAAGTGTCCGAAAATTCTAAAAAGTGTTGAGGAAGGCTTTGGACACTAATATGACAACAATTAAATTTGTCTTTAACGGGTCCAAGCTCACTCAGCAGTTCGTCGCGAAGAGAAGGTATTAGCGAATTAGAGGTATTTATCGAGCAAAAAGACTCGGAACTACACGCAGATAAATACGATAAACTATCATCAGACATAATAGCAATGATAAGAGTATGACTTAACAAAAAAATATATAGCAAAATAATAATATAGTTAAAATAATAAGATTTATATATATAGATATAGTTTTATAAAATAAAAATATAAATAATTACAAAAAAGGTTAATAATTACTTCTAGATTCCTGCACAACCGGTCCAATGACACTAAGACCAAGCAGAAAATAATTATACAAATTGTGTTATGAAAACCAGATTTAACTAATAACATAACTAATAATAAAAAATAGACTTAATCAATATAAAAGTAAAACTAAACGGCATTATTCAACATTAAGAAATACCTTAACAAAAAAATATATATATATTATACTAAGTAAAAAAAGAGAAAAACAACAAATAAATTATTAAAGGTACTTGAAAATAAAATTCAACACATTCACATAAAAACAACAGCGTTATAACAATTAAATAACGTAAGATATAACCAAGTTTTGATAAAACAAAATACAAAACCTAAAACGAAACGTATATAAAGGTCTTAATAACTCGCCAATGACAAAACGTCACCTGTTGCCTATGACAGCCGTATGACAAATATTTGACAGAAATTGTTGATAATTAGAATTTATATTACGAAGTTTATCATTCAGGACTTAGACTATACGATTCGATATCGTAATTTCTTTATTTGCCTTGGTAACTTAGTTACATTTTCATTTATTCCTTTATTAAGCGGTCCCCCGACGACTTCAATAAGTAACCAATAATAATATTTTTACTATTTGTAGAGTTCTTTTTGTATTGGGGGTTTTTACATTTTTTTTTTTATTTTAAAGATATGTCACTGGATTCTATATTGCACTAAATGAACCTAGAAACACAATTATTTTCACTTATTTAGGTAATTACTATCAATATTGTATAAGAAACTTTGACCATCCCCAAAAAAGTTAAATATCTTGGAGACGACTGCTTCTATTTTGACAAGCAAACATAGCTAAGAACCATCTCGATTAACCAGGCTTTCAATTTAAAAAAAAAGCGCAATCAAATCCGTCCACGCGTTTGGCTGCTATATTGCCACAGACAGACACACAGATACACAGTTACACAGATCGACAGGTCAAAATTATAACACCCCTATATATTTGAGTAGGGGGTTAAAAATAGATGTGGGCAAATTTCGATTGCCTAATACTGCATGTTATCTTCACTCGTTTCCTTTTAGCTGTTTGATATGAGCAATATTATTACAAAATAACTTATGTAAAGCCTTGCACTATAATAAAAAAATAATTGTTATTTTTAGATTTTGAAGCCGGAGTAACAAAATCACGGTACGACTGTTACGGCGTGGTACGGTAAGGTACAAATATTCCTTGCAAAATCAAATTAAAGAAATAAACCTAAAACTAATTATGATGAATTAATTTAAAAAATATATTTTTTATTATTATTTCAGTAGAATTGTTTTGGATATTAGAAACTTTCATTAGAAAAATCTCAAATTCCAATCTGAACGCTTCATTTATTCTATTCAAAGTAATATTCCATTTTAAAGGAGATTATATTTTAAATAAATACTTATATAATTTGCTTCTAAGATACTCAAGTATGCAAACTTTATAAATAATTAATTGCTTAGTATAAAATAAATGTATTCTGTGTAATAATACATATAATAATACCTATTATTCAACCGCCCCACTGGTCTACTGGTTAGCGCAGGCGCCTAACGTGTCACGGAGCAGTGGGGCTTGGGTTCGATTCCCGGCGGAGACATGCATGTATGTGATGAGCATAGATGTCTGTGTTTCTGGGTTTGGTCGTTTATTAAATATATTCTCAGTATTTATATGTGTATTTCTTTCTATGTATTTGTATCGTTGTCTAACACCCTTAACACAAGCAAATAATTTGCTTACTTAAGGGTTAGATCAATGTGTGTAATTTGTCCTGATATTATTATTATTATTATTATATTATGTTGACTTTATCTATACAACTTTTTGTTTTTCAAATAAAATAAATCTGTATGGCTTGGCACCTTTGTTTGCCACAGAAACTTTATAAGCATCATTTGTCAATTGTCAATTTTCACGTGTCATTTATTAATTACAGTTTACAAACGACATTTGTCATTTAATTGTCGAGGCAATAGCGTTAAGCATAGAATTAAAATATCTCTATGGGTAATAGTCAATAGTCGATACTCGATACTCATTACTCTGTAAACACAGTTTATAATAATTAATACACATTCAAATATTTACAATTAGAGGACGTTGGTAAAAAAACTGTAACATTACTATGCTATAAAAATATTATCGACAAACATGAATCAAACAATCAACGTTGAGCAGCTGAACTCAGCACTTTCCTCGCTTAGAACTCTACGATCAAGTGTGAGCCATGTTTTTGAAACACTTTCGAATGGATTACGAGCTGACCACGGAGAAGATGGCAAGGAAAAATTCCTCATAGAATTGCAAGAACTTTTAAATAATGTAAACATAAAAATTCGTGATTTAGACCAAACAGTTACTGGATTACCCATACCCACTGCCCCATTTAATCTGGGCAATACGACATTTTTAAGTCAAGAGACTACTCAAGAGAGACAAGCATTGTATACTCAACTTGTTAATAGTTATAAATGGACGGACAAAATACACGAATACAGCTCCTTTGCTCACACTTTGCTAAGTCAAAATTCGCTAAAGAGATCCTACATCAATTCCGGAAGTACAAAGCGACGCGGAAAATTGCAGAGCAACCATAATGTAGCACCCTTACAAGTGGACAATGTTATTAATAATATAGACAGGTCTTATAATGATATGAAAATCACGATTTCGCGCCCTTTCGCTAGCAATGCAGTAGTACAAATAAATCTTAGCCATGTTCTTAAAGCAGTAGTTGCATTTAAAGGTTTGCTAATGGAATGGGTGATGGTGAAAGGCTATGGTGAGACCTTAGACTTATGGACAGAATCCAGACATCATGTTTTTAGAAAAGTTACCGAAAATGCTCATGCTGCTATGCTGCATTTCTATTCTCCAACATTACCAGAGTTAGCTGTTCGATCTTTCATGACCTGGTTGCATAGTTATGTAAATCTATTCAGTGAACCTTGCAAGCGGTGTGGGTGCCATCTCCATCATACATCTTTGTTGCCTCCTGCTTGGCGTGACTTCCGTACCCTTGAACCTTTTCATGATGAATGCAAACAATAGTTAATGTGGTATTGAATGAGAGTGGAGCACTTCTTATTTATGTATTACTGCATTCTCATTCAATATAAAGGTTTAAAATTAGTGAGTATTTTAAAGTAAAGTGACTATGTTAGGATTCACAAGAAAGGAGACCTAGGTCACATGATTCATTTGACAAATATGTAATGTAAAAAGTGTATTGTAATGAATATGAAGATGTAATATACAGTTCATGTTTTATAGACTTATTTGTATCATGAATGGGCATAAACATAGTTTAATATGTGGATTTTATATAAAGTCTGATTAAATACTTTTAACATAACAATGTTATTGAAATTTGATATGCAAGAACTAAGTATTATATTTCCTTTATACTATGCAAAAATGTTCCTCTTAGCTCTAGTTAGTAACTACAACTTTTATTAGCCAATTGTTCTTAAATACCATACCTGTAAAGATTTCTTAAATTTAGTGACAATAAATAACACAATATGTTTTTAAATCATTTATTTTAATAAACAACAACTACAATTTTAATTATATTTAAGTAAATGGCTTGCACATAGCTACTGTGTGATCCACACTACAACTAACTGATAAAACATGAGCACCAATTCCTAGTTTCAGGGGAAAATGTTGATCATTCTGATGACCCAACCCTAAGCAACCATGTCTATTTCTACCCCAAAGGTAGAGGTCACCACTATTTGTTATAGCCGCCAAGTGGCCTATACCACAAGCAACATTGGTCACCATAGTTTCAGTGTTAAACTCATTTCTTCCAAACAATGGAGCTGGTATTAGAGTCGGCTTAGATGCATTATGTACATTGGGTCCTAATCCCAGTAATCCAAAGCCCCATACAAACACATCACCTTGATCTGTGAATAAGTATCAAATTAAAAAAACTTGTTTCATATAATTAATTAATGAAGAATAAACAGGCATTCACTTATTTTACACAATTTCCCATTAAAAAGGATAAAAAAAATAGCAATTACCATTACAAATTAAACAAAACGATCCACCGGCAGCAATATCCATGATTTTCCCTAATCCTTTAGTGAAACTGAGTAAAGCATAAGACATGTTAACTTGTTGTTGTTTGGAATTCATTGGCACTTGGCCATATTCGGAATTACCCCAACCAAACAGTTCTCCTCTAGCTGCAAACACAAATGATTATCCAATTAGATGTTTTACAATTATTATTATTTTTAAGACAAATTTTTAATACTTGCCACTTAAAGCAAGCACACAGTCACCAGTGGATGCCACTTTTACTATATTCTCACTAGTAATGTCCCCTTTGACAGGGGCCGGATGTCCTTGATTATCAAAAGTTCCCAGTCCTGTCTGTCCATCTGCTCCCCACCCACAAGCATATACCCTCCCTGATTCAGTGATGAAGAGGCTAAAATTTTAAGGAGTGGTGTTAATAGTAACCAGATATTACCTTATAATGTTTAATTAAAAGGTAGCACTAATCATAAAGAATTGTTGTAAGAGTAGGTAGGAGTACATTGATTATTTCATATTTTAATAAATGTATACCTATGATCCTGCCCACAGCACACATCTTTGATAGTTTCCTTGCCAAGTCGTTTAATGTTATGTGAGATCATGCTGCCCCGATATTCCTCATGAGGATTTATTTTCCTACCGCACTGACCATATGCATTATTGCCTAATGTGAACACTCCTTCATTATCTGTGAGTATGACTGTATGGGCTCGACCAGCTGTAAGACCTAATATCTAAAAATATGAAGTAAATCAGAAATTCAACATTAATTGAAAAAGAAGTTGTTGTAACATAAGATAGCTCTAATATAAACTTTCAAATAATTAATTACAATTTAATATACACCTTTGTTTCTAAGGAAGCATAGGGAATATAAATAGGGGCAGGGCTGACGAGCATTTCAAGAGGATGGCCACTCCTAGGAGCATGGTAGCCTATCTGAGAGTCTGTATTGATGCCTGTTCCAAAAAGTTTGTGTTGCTCCTTAGTTTTTATTGCCGCTACTGTGAAGCCATATCCACAGGCTATTGTAGTAACCTACAACATGGTGTTATAGAGAGAAACAATTGACTTTAAGCAATTGGAACTTATTAATTAGTTTTTATGATGAATGAGATTTATAGGCAAAAATATTATGAGCTGAGCATAATACTTACATCAAACCTCTCACAAAAGCCAGATCTTACAGGATGCCAGGCATACCGAAAATTGTTCCTGTATCCTTTTTTACCTTTCTTCGTGGCTCTTGGCATGTGTATGCCAAGTGCACCAGTTTCTGCCAGACCCCACACATATACTCTTCGGTCTGAACTCTTGCTGATAGGATATTGAAAAACTAAAAAAATTTAATTTTAGTTTTAGTATTTTAGGTCTTGTTATTGTTTTAAGCATAAATGTTGACTATTATTGATACTTTAATAATACATTGTAAAAGAAAAAAAAATAAAACCTAATATTTACTTGGTAAACGGTGTTCCTCACTAGGATCGTGAATTTTCTTTTTTGTAGTGATTGTGCGGTTAAAAATCGAGGGATAAGTTCTGCGTTGGACAAATAACTTAATAACATTCATTTTTAACCTATAGCATTATTTTTATAATATTTATTTCATTTTATCGTAGATTTAAATGTTAATAAAAAAAAACTATAATAAGTCTCAAAATTTTGTGAAATTTATGAATTATGACATGGACCATGGTCTTATTTTTTTTTCTTGTATGAATAATGAAAGACGAAAAGCAGAACTTCGCAGTTCGGAGTTGTATTAAAGTACTAAAGTACTCTGTGGGTTCGCCTATACTAGTGATGCGAGTCCGATTTTTGTTCGAGTGACTCGAACAAATTTGTAAATCTCGTACTCGAGTGAACAAAATTTTACTTGAGTCCGTTTGAACTTTAAACTCGTGGTGGCAAGTTGAATCAGCGCACCGAGTTGATGTTAGATGTCATTTGATATTTCATTCATTCATTTCCTTGACGTGCTTTTGTCAACAAGTCGTTACAAATAGGCCTAAATTTATGTTTTCATTTAAACATTGAATTAATTTATTTTATGGAATATAAATATATATAAATGCTAATTTTTAAGTTTATTTTCTGTTTATCTGTCTAGGATTGTTGTATAATTCCTGCAAAAAGTGTTCCTAAATGTAATTATTAATTTTTTATTTCAATTTCAATTAACATTTCGATAAAATATTAATGTTAGGAAGTTATTACTTATTTTCAGCTTAAGTATTAATTTATTAAATGCGTAAAATAAAGTAACTAAAATAATTAGTTCATTCGAGCCACTCTAAACTCGAGTATAACTCGAGTGACGTAGTATCTAATCGTATGGATCGAGTCACCAATTACTAGTTGAGTCGCATCACTGGCCTATATTGCTTAAAGTAATATATATGTAATTACTAATTTCATTCATCATTATTCTATTTACAAAGCACTAGGTAGCCAGTAGGTGAACTAGTGTACTAATTAATAAGTAGTATTGAGAAGAGGCTGTCCCATCTGAATGATGGAAACTTTAACTCGCTATTTTGTGGGAGCAAGTAGTACGCTGTAGATTGTATAATAAAATGTTCCCATAACACATTTTGTTTGGTCTTCACCGAAACCGGTGTTACTCTCAAGCACGTTATTATTTAAACAGTCAACTACTTACACAGTACACTACTCAACACATTTTCATCGACTAGACTAATTTGACAATAGCCAGTTTCGCGCCGCTCCTGTGTGCGAAGTGTGCGCACAAGTATTTTTAAAATTACATGATTTTAGTGCCTTAAAAACGTATTTTTCTGTGCTTTTAGCAGAAAAAAATTATATTTTTTACAATTTTTAAGGACCTATGGACCCCATGGGGAACGACGTCCCGAGGGAGGCGTCCCGAGTCCCGAGGGAGGCGAGGCGTCGTTAGTCAGGAGGGAAGCTAAGGAAATTAGGACACTAGCGTCCTCCGACGGCAGAACGCCGGAGCAACGGAGCACTTACTCAGTTGGGACCTCGTCTATACCGGTACAGACGGTGTGTGTCTGTGTGTTGTGTGGTGTCACTTATGCCTACGCGTACACGTTATTACCTACTGTGAACGCGTCGTCGGGGTCAACGAGTACCGACTTGGGTCTTTTTTTTCTGACTAAAGTAGTCTTACGTGGTCTATACTCTGCGGCGTCAGCCACCAGTGGGTTCGGGTGTCGCTCAGCACGTTCAAAGTACTTTTGGGGAAGCCCCTTGAAGTACTGAGCGATGGTCGGAAAGTCTAAGTCTCTATGGAGATCGATGTTGCCTACGAACCACGGCACCCCGGTTGCAATCCGTGTAAACCTGTTCTGAATCACCTGAAGGGGTTTCAGATTAGCGTGCGTAAAAGCGGGACTCGCATATGACATGACGGAACGTATGCAAGCTTTGTAAAGTGTCACCTTATTGCGAAGAGACATTTTACTCCGCTTGCCTAACAGCGGATATAAACGACCTAATATGTTATTTGTGACCTCTGCTACGAACGGTCCTAATATGCGCAGTGAAAACTAACTTTCTATCTAACGTTACTCCTAGGTATTTTGCCTCGTCTATCCAAGGTATCGGTTTATCAAAGAGTTTGATTCGCGGGAGGATCCTTGGGGGGCCCCGTTTGAAGAGCACCGAAACCCTCTTCTAAGGGTTTACCTCGATCCGCCATTTCCCCAGCCAACTCTCGAGGGAGTCGACTGCGGATTGGAGACGTTGGTATATCTCCCAATGATCTTTAGAGGACGTGTAAAGCGCGGTATCGTCCGCGTACATGGAAAGGTGCACTTTAGATCGCGGCCTAGGAATATCGCTAGCGTAGAAGGAGTAGAGGATGGGCGAGAGAACTGAACCCTGAGGGACACCCGCCCTGATGGGGCGGGGGGTTGACGCCTTCCACTCTGTAGCTAAAGGAGCGAAAAGGTAGTCCCGTATGATGAGTACGAGTCTGTCCGACACCTTGAACTGGTATAGCTTGTACACCAGTCCATTGTGCCAGACCCGTCGAACGCCTTAGCTACATCGAGGAAGAGCGTTCCTGTCCTATGCTTTTTGGCCCTCACAGTGGCCCCTATCAGTATGTGCTCCGTGATGCGTTGCACCTGATGGGAACATGAATGGTGGCTCTAAAGCCGAACTGCTCATTTGGGATGATTTTGAGTCTCTCGACTTCCGATCTAAGTCTACAGAGGATGATTCTCTCATATACTTTCCCTAAGGAACTAAGAAGACTAATGGGACGGGCCGGAAACGAGCAACCGGCCAGTAGAGCGTTATAAATAGTAAACAATAGTTAAATTAAAGGAGGTGGAAGGAGCTTTATCACTTTGTTAGTGATCCTATCGGGACCTGGCGATTTCTTGGCTTGAATCGCCTTAACTATGGACGTCACCTCGTCTAGGTTCGTTTCTTTGATTGGCGGACCGACCGGTGGCTGAGAACACATTATATTGGCCGATTTGTTGATTATTTCGACATGATCGCGATCAACCGATTGAGCAGACAGACGACACTGGCTCTCTAGACTGTCGGCTAAGCCCTCAGCTTTGTCAAGGTCGTCAAACGCGATGGCGGAGTTAGGTCCAACCAAGGGAGGCATATCTGAGACAGTGTCCGCCTTCAACGCTCTCTGCAACCGCCAGAATGCCTGGTGTGTTGGAGAGAGCGCCGCAAGCGTCCTATCCCAGCCACTATCTCTGAAGTCGTCGAGAGCTTGTCTCGACTGCCTCTGGAGACGGCGCAACCTCCGTCGGTTGTCATCTGTCGGGTATCGGTCATGAGCTCTAATCGCGGCGTTTTTACGGGTGATGAGAAGTCTAATGTCCGGAGGGAGTGCTCGGTAACACTCGAAGCTCACTTGGACCTACCTCGAGGACTTTCCTATGCTGTCTACCAAATGTTCTGTGAAATTAGTCGCGGCTGAAAGAGCGTCCTCGACCGATGTAAGCTGGTCAGGAATTTTGTCGAGGTGCGCTGATACGGGGAAATGGAGTTGCTCTCGAAGCTTCGTCCAGTTAATAATTGTTTTTGTCGCGGGTTCCCTAGGGGGGGGGGGGATGTCCTAGCTGAAATAGGACCGGTCGATGGTCAGAGTCTAGCTCGAATAGCGTCTCGATAGAACGTAACTGGAGTGTCACGCCCTTCAAGAGTACTATGTCAAGCACGTCGGGTCTGTCATGTCGGAAGTCTGTGTCGCAGTATCGCGTGGGACTCAAAGGCGCGGTGATCTCGAAGTCGAGACCAGCCTTGTAACTTAGCCTATCGAGGAGATTTCCACTATTGTTTGCGACAGTAGAGTTCCAGCGGGGATGTTTGCAATTTAGGTCGCCGGCCAGAATGGTTGCGTTACCTAATTGGAGTAAGGACTTAAGGTTCCTCTCAACTAAGGCTTTATTGGGACAAAGATAGACGGATGCTAGTATGATTGACGGCCGTATGGGCGGGGCATACCCACCTGACATAATGACGCTTCTACATTAACTAGTTGGGGCGGCTCGAGCGGAGTGCAATGAAGAGACTTTCTGTAGTAGATGATGGTTCCCCCCTTCGCGGTTGCCCTATCGTTCCTAACGAGACGGAAATTCGCTATGCGCGGATCACGATTACACGGCTTCAGAAAGGCCTCTTGTACTAACAGGACGTCTATCTGGTGCGTGACCACGAAGTCGCGCACTAGATCTATCTGCTTAAGTAGCCCGTTCGCGTTGAATGTAGCGACAGTCAGAAAGCGAGGTTTAAGCGAGGTTGACATCGTGTGTTCATATATCGATTTGATTAGGACGGCGTGCTTGTAGAGCACTTCCATCCTCGCGGGAGGGTTCCGCGCGGAATCCCTCATTTTGTTCGAAAAGACTAAGAGCTCTTCGATGTCTATTACACCGAAGGGGCTCGTGAAGCACGCGAGAGAACTCGCAACTACGTCGGTGGAGTTACGAATCGCAGTAAGGCCGGAGAGTTGGCAGACTGCCTTGACGTTGAAAATTTGCTTTCCTTCCGGGGAAAGCTCGAGATGGACGAGAAGGAGATCGAACAGGACCCTTGTGGTCGCTCGGTACATGCGGTGCACCGAGATGACGGGAACGATTGGGACTTAAAGTCCTCGAAAATCCGCTCAGTAGTGAGCTCTACGGGGAGCCCTCGGATGACCACCGTTAAGCGGCGTTCATCCTCTAGCGCGTAGTTGTGGTATCCGTAACAACGTTCGCGGAGGAGGCGAGTCGGACCACGGTGGTCCGAGGAAGAAGCGGTCTGAACGCGGATACCGTCGGCGGTATTTCGGGCGGACGTGAAATGGAGCTTGTGCTCCGAATAAGTGCGGACAGAGTGTCCCACTTAGACTTGTCCCTTATGTAAAGCGGCGGCAGTGCGAGGGACTTCCGTGGCGCTGAAGGCGCAGGCGCTGAAGGCACCTTCGCGGGCGATGAAGGCGCGGACGACGGCGGCGGGAACGCGGGCGCATCGGGCGCGATCGGCGCGCGTTCGCGAGTCGGCCCCGGGTCCGAAGAACGGACGGGCGACGCGGGTTTGCTACTAGCGGGTTTTGAGGCCCGTTTTCGCGGTACGAATGAGAAGAGCGCTTTCGTCGCCTTCCTCTTGGCCGATTTGGACTGCACGGTCGTGAAACCGTCGTCCTCGTCAGCGTCCGAGGAAGGGGACGAACTCCCCGACTCGGAATCCTAGGCCATCTCCTTCGTAGAAGTGGCGGCCTCGACCTCCATGTCAGAGGTGCTCTCGGTTGCGGTCGCGCCGCGCGATGTCGAGGGCGGAGACTCGGTACCTAACAATACTCTTGAGTATCGTAGGCATAAATGTGGCGCAATTCCTTGGATCCAACCAAAGAATTGCGATTTGGACAGATCTTCGGGATCCACCGCGGACTTGGGGTCCATGGTGGAGCCCGGAGTTAAGAGCCGTCCTCCCTGCGTGAGCAGGGAGGCGAGTACCTAACGTGAAAACCCTATCGAATCTCTGTCAGTAGGTGACAGAGGTGTGCCTAATACCCTAACGACTGTCTACTTACACGACGCAGGCTATTACGATGAAGTCTTTGAATTGCGTTTCGTACCCTGACTAGGGCGACGTCGGAGTAGTTGGACCCCTATGCAGGCTCGCCGGCCCGCAGGTGTGCTTGCGGCGATGAGTCACACACAAACACAATCACACCACTGGCTTGCACACAATGGAGGTCGTTATCTTGACTGGCGCAGGTGTGCGAACGGTCGGTGCAGGTGGCTGAGCAGTCATCGTAACGGCCCTGGTAGGTGGCGCGGGTAGGCGAAGCAGGTAAAAGGAACATGTGTCCCGGTCGACTGCTCAACGGTGAATGATGTTAAATAGTTAACCAATAAATCCCATAATGAGAGTTTTGTTCTATGTTCTATGAGAGTAAAATTTGGAATTAAGTATTTTCACATATTTTATTAGTATGCAAAAGAATAAAGTATAATTACTAAAAATAAAGTATAAAGTTTAACTTTAGGTAGTTAAACTTTATTACAAAGTATGGTAGGCAATCCTAGTCACGGGGATTCCCCAACAGCCCGACTTTAAGGAACGAGAGAGCTAAAACAATTGATTAAACTGGAACAGTCCACACTCCACAGAGCAGTATAAAGAACAGTCATTCAAACGAAAGTGTCGGCAAGATGTTCATTATTTTTTTTTTATTTTTTATTATTTTTTTTTTTTTATATGATCTACGGCAATGCTTGACTACATTCCACCTGATGGTAAGTGGAATGTAGTCTTAGATGGTAAGTCGCATTGCCCTAGCAACCTATTCACTATTCTCTTGAAGACACCCACATTATATTTGGCCGGAAATACCGACGCAGGCAAATTGTTCCCGTCCTTCGCTGTACGCACTAAAAATGAGGAAGCAAAGCGCTTCGTTCGGACAGGTGGAATGTCCACAACAAAAGGATGGATACCTGCCGTGCGTCGGGACGTCCGGTGATGGAAGGGGGACGGGGGAATTAACTCGTGTAATTCCTGCGCACACTCACCAAAATGTATCCTATAGAATACTGAGAGGCTAGCAATTTTACGCCTGTGTTCAAGGCTTTGGAGGTCGGCTTCGACCAATTCGGGATCGCCTATAAGCCTCTTTGCTCGCCTCTCAATTGAGTCCAGAACCGCAAGATGAGACTTTGCGGCACCAGCAAATATGTGTCCACAGTACTCTACACACGACCGGATCTGTGCTTTGTATAAAACAAGAAGCTGTCCCGGTGTAAAGTACTGCCGAACCTTCGCAAGAACGGCAAGCTTTGCTGCTGCTGCTCTTGCTCTGGACTCAATGAACCGACCAAAGTTGAGGTTCGAGGAAATCTCTAAGCCTAACAACTGAAGCCGGTCACTGTATTCCAAGGATACATACTGGAAAGTAGGAGCCAAGGTGAAAGGGCTCCTTTTGGCAGTGAATAGACACGTCTGCGTTTTGGTGGAAGAGAAGCAAGTACATTCGCTTTCTCTGTTGCTGTGTGGGCCAGGGATCCATCCGGCTTCAGCAGAGCAGGCAGTGAGGGTTGGCAGAAATTCGACTCGATCGCTTTTGCAAGAGACCAGAAAGCTCGACTGCCAGTTGGTCTGACAGAGAGCTTTTCGCCATTCTTAACGATTCGATCGAGACGAGCCTTCCGCAATGCCTTTTTGTAGGACTTGGCAGCTTGGTTAAAGGCTCTCTTCTTAGAACTTACATCCGGAGTTTTGCGGCTTCGAGCATCAGCCCAAATGAGATATGCCGAATGTTTTCGGTCTTGAGCATGACCACATTCGGCATTAAACCATGGGCGAGCTTTGCCACCGATGGGTACGTCAGCAAAAGGAATAAAATACTCCATTGCCTGATGCACCACATCGGTTATAGCATCCGCGCAACTCGACGGATCTAAAGAAGAGAAGCAGACCTGCCGCCAAGGATAAGACGCAAAAAAGTGCCGCATCTCATCCCAATCTGCTGACTTGTATTTCCATACTCGCCTAACACCATGAGGTTCGAAAGCTGGTAGGGAATATGTAAACACAGATTTCACCAGACAGTGATCGGAGGTTCCCAAGGGAGAGGTAACCTCTACACGATACCTGTCCGGATCAGTTGTCAGCAGAAGGTCCAGGCAATTGGCTGTATGACCTACCACATCTGGTACCCTTGTCGCTTGCTTCACCAGCTGAAAGAGGTCCAAGGACAACGCAAATTTCCGCGCTTCTCTTCCAGCATGGTCGGTCTTCTGGTACGGGAACAGCCAGTCCTGATGACAGGCATTAAAGTCCCCCAGAAAGACGAGCTGCGCCGAAGGGTACTGATACAGAGCCATATCTGCAGCCTCACTGAGATACTCAAATAAACGAGTTGTCTCCTGGTCACCGCTGTGCGAACGGTAGACACAAGAATACAGGATTTTTTCGTTTCCTATGTCCACTAAAACCCATAGGGAAGAAAAAAATAATAAGAAGTTCTAGCACTAAAAACAATGAAATAGTTCGATTGCTACCGATTATTGTAACGGTTTCCACAATGAGTGATAGTAATCAAGATAAAAAAAAGAAATTGTCTGGTTTTCAGAATTTAATAAGGAAAAGAAAATAAGAACAAGAATTTGATAAAAATGTAACTAAAATAAGTAAGTATTTTACGGTCCTACAATCCACTTCCAAAGAATCATTAAAGACAGAAACCAGTCATTTTATCGATGAAGGTGTTATAGAATCTGATTCAAAAATCGCTTCATGTAGTGGTAAGTGCTTTAGGTAATTTCCATACAAATAAATATAACTTTAGTCTCTTTGTGATGTCAAGATAAAAAAAAAACACCTTTTTTTTTAATTCCTGTCAGCCTTTTTCTCAATCGTCGAAACGCCTCACCGATTTTTATGTGGCAGATAGATGCCGTGATTCGTGACTGTTTTACTTTATACAACTAATCGCTGCCGAAAATCATGGGTTCGATTCCCACAAGGTGCTTTAAAAAACTTTGTGTTTGTGCGTATGTAATATGTATTTAATTGCAGAAATAAGTATATTCCTTAGTATTTCAAATTCCAATTTAATATGCAATAAATCAAATTTGGACGTCAGATGTCTAGTACCCATAATTACATGCCCTGCTTAGTTTGGAAGTAAACGGCCGAGTTTATTGTCGAGAAATATTCATCTATTTAATTTATATTTATTGTACATAATTATTCATAGATAGAGAAATCATTTTATTCAGAGAAGAAGATTAGATATGTATGAGCAATATTATATGTTTGTTTGTCTATCTTTAATTTAAGATGAAGCCGCCAAAGTTACGTCCGTGCCTTTGCCAGATACAGTATCACAGAGAGTGCTGATGCTGTATTCAGTATCCAAAAATGCCGTTTACTGCATCTGTTGCGAGCTATTTGAATCAAAACAAAAAAATAAATTTTGCGAGGGAGTTAGTGATTGACAAAATGTAGCTTTGTATTGCAGACATGAGAAAAATTCTGCTCATTTCAATAATTATAAAAAATTGACAGATTTGTATCACACTCTTGAAAATAAAAACACTATTGATAGTAGGTATACAACAAAAACTTATAGAAGTTGAAAAGTAGCGCTGGGACGATGTAATCAAAAGAATAATATATGTAGGCCAGTTTCTAACTTACACAAAATATGGTAATTTTTTTAAATATATTGAAATGTTAGGAAAATCTATATCTTTCAATGATTGAACATTTACGACGCGTAACGAATGATTCGGATTTCAAAAATATGCCGACTTATCTAAAAGATAAAGATACAGAATGTAATCATTTACATACTCGGTAACCAAATTCAACAAAATATTTTAAACTTATGTAAAATATAAATATTTTTCAATAATACTTGATTGTACTCCTAACGTAACACACGTAGAACAAATAAGCATTATAATAAGATTTGTCAATTTTAACTCTGAAACTAGAAAGTTGGAAATAAGGGAGCATTTCCTAGCTTTCTGTCCAATTATCGATACAACTGGCGCTGGATTAACGTCATTCATAATAGAAAAACTGGATATAAACAACTTTAGGGAACAGGGCTAGGATAACGGATCAAATATGCGCTGTAAAAATAATGCTCTTCAAAAAACATTCATCGATTTAAATCCCCGCGCTTTCAATGTACCGTGCGCTAGCCATAGTTTAAATTTAATAGTAAGTAGTTAGTAGATAAACGACGCTGCCAATCTCAATCATCATATACGACTGGATTTTTTAGCATTGTGCAAGATTTATATAAATATTTTTCTTCTACCGAAAGATGAGACTTATTAAAGAAATATGTAATAAATCTGACTTTAAAACCATTGTCAGAAACAAGAGGTTCAAGCAAAATAGATGCTATCAAACCGCTGTTTATAAATTTACCAGAAATTTATGATGCATTATATGAGATATCAAATAGTGTAACATATAACTAGAACGCAAAGTATGACGTTAAATGTCTAGCAGAAAAAATATACTAAAATTGACACAAAAGTAAATTTTGTGAGCAAAATGCTGCAGTCCATCGATATGAATATGCAAGTTGTTTTAGATGTTTTAACCCCATTAAAGAAGTTTTTGATAAAAATTAGAACCGACGAAAATTTTGAAGAAATTGTAAATGATGCCATGTAAATTTCCGAAAAATTTGAAACCTCCAGATTTGAACCTCCAGATTTGAACCTCCAGAGAGAGAAGACTCAATCAGTTTTGATTATGTCACGAAGATCAAACTTATAAATGATCCGAAAATAGCTTTTAAAATTAATGTTTATTTTTTAAAATATTGTATCAAGATTTATCTTCCGTAGACGAAAGATTTAATTTATTGAATAATCACAAAGACGTGTTTAATTTTTTATTTAAACTAAGTGATGACCAAGAACAAAGTCAATTAAAAATTATCTGTCATCGTTTACAACATCGAAGATATAACAGCAAATGATTCATTGGACATTAACACTGTTGATTTGTGTGAAGAAAATGTATCATGTCAATCTTTTTTCAAAACGTTAAAATGGGGAAAATTCTCGAATTTATGTATTTATACAAATAGCTATTGCCCGCGGCTTCGCACGTCTTAAGTTCGTAGTAAAACAATTCCCTCTTCCCTTTTTTTATATTGGCTTCTATATGACTTTTTTTAAGTGATACAATCAAAATTACCACATTGGAAGACATCGCTCACTGTCAAAAGTATATTTAAAGTTTTTAATAAATAAATAATTTTAATAAATTCTGAGCTACACAATCGACTTTATTCTCACCATCATCTTGCAGGTCTAGTTTTAATTTTTAAAGTTTTAATTAACCAAATTTTCAAAACTGAACATTGACACAGTTTGCACGGTTGCAGAGTGCGCCGGTAGACCGTACCGCCGCAAACGCGAAGACCCTATATATTAAATCTGTAATATCTTCGAAAATATTTATTTAATTTAAATTCTGTAAAGGGCTATATTGTTCCATATTAAATGTAAAATGTATTTAAGTTACTTAATTAGATAAGGATTAAAGCTGTATTTCTTAAAATCGCTTCGTAAATAACCTATTATTATTCGTAAAAAGAAAAGGATAATAATTTGCTATTGTGGATTATCCTTAAGAGATATACATATACTATACATATACCGTCGCGGATATTCTTGTAGAAATTTTTAAGGTATACACAACTTAGTACATTATTTTGATCTATCTCGTAGAGTTCAGCCAGCGTTTACAAAATAAGTGCAAAACAATGTGTTTGTTTACGACTTCACATTAGAAATCTTGAAATTATCAGTGGGTCTCTGATATATTAAGAATGGTATTATACATATAAACCTTCCTCTTGCATCACTCAATCTATTAAAAAAACTGCATCAAAATCCGTTACGTAGTTTTAAAGATCTAAGCATACATACAGACATAGGGACAGACGCGAAAAGCGACTTTGCTTTATAGTATGTAACTTGCTGTGCCTGCGACTTCGTGCGCGTAGTTTTCAATTTTGATAAAAAGTACCCTTTGTACTTACTAATGTATCTAAAAACTTTAAACCTTCAAACTGGTAAGAAGCAATGGTACGACAATAAGAGATTATTAACTTCTTTATTTGTTGACCGATTGTTAAAAAAAAAAACAAAAAGTGAATCCCATGGCTACATATTACCGAAAACTGCATCCAAATCGATTAATCTGTTTCTGAGATTAGCTGGACGACCTAAGACGAGCGGCAATAGAGATGGGACTAAAAATTAATACTAGGAAGACCCAGGAAATGAGATGCGGAGCAACAAGCTCTTTGCCGTTGCTCATTGGAACAGAGGCTGTGAAAAAGGTTCACAAATTCACCTACCTCGGAAGCGTAGTGTCAGAGACTGGAGGGACCGAAGAGGACATCGCTTCAAGAATCGCCAAGTCAAGAGCAACCTTTGCGCAGCTCCGGCCTGTATGGCAGTCACGCAAACTGACTAGGAGAATTAAATTAAAGATTTTCCGGTCCAACGTCAAAACCGTACTGCTGTACGGATGCGAGCCGTGGAAGGTAACAAAAGACATCTCGCAGCGTCTTCAGGTCTTTGTCAATCATTGTCTTCGCTGTATCCTCGGCGTTTACTGGCCCGAGAAAATATATAACATAGACCTGTGGACCCGCTGCGGTGAGAAGGCGATTGACCAACAAATCAAACGCCGCAAGTGGAGATGAATTGGTCACACGCTCCGAAGGGACCCTGAACACATACCGAGGCAAGCCCTAGACTGGAATCCCCAAGGAAAGCGGAAACGTGGCCGCCCAAAGCAGACCTGGCGGCGGACAATCAACGCTGAGGCAAAGCACATCGGACAGACCTGGAGTGAACTGAAATTCGAAGTTCAAGACCGTTCGGGATGGCGGCGCACTGTGGATGCCCTCTGCGCCAGCTAGGGGCCACAGGACTATAAATGAAAATGATGCACAACTAAAAGATAAACAGATAAACATACAAAGATTTTAAAAATGCTGAAAATGGATTCTATTAGTTATTACTTCACATCCTTTTTTAAATTTTTTTAAATATTTTCAATGTAGGTACAACAATGTGCCAGGAAAGATTAACAAATTTAGCAACAATATCCGTAGAGGCCATATTAGACCATATAGACACGATACTACTAAAGATTTCACAAACAAAAAACTAGAAGAGTGAAAATAATAAAATTTAAATATGTTTTTTTATATTCATACACAATTTAGACTTGTTTTTTAACATAAAATACGTAATAGTTAAATGAGTATTGATAAGAAAAAAAGACAGTTTTCTTGTTATTAATATATAATTATACAATTAGATGCAATATAATAAATAAAATATGTAAAAAATTAATTCGTGTTTTATTTATCTTAATAATTGGAAAGCGAAAACGAACTGGTTTTTACCTATTTAGGAAAATATTATGTAATTATATAAGACTAGAGAACATTTATTTCGGTCATAAATAACATAAGAATAATAAAAATAAATTGAAATATTAAGATTCATAGGTTTCGCACACAGGCGCCGTGGAAGGTCTGATAATAGCCATAAACGTTTAGACGTGACTCTTTCATTTCGCACTAAATTGCAAATCCTGTGCAGTTTCTTATTATTAGAAGGAAACAGTGGCGTAGCGTAGTGGGGGCGGCGGGGGCGGCCCGCCCCGGGCGGCACTTTATAGGAGCACGGAATTTTTCATTACTTATTTTGTGACGAATTCGGGGAATTCCTTTTCTTTGAATGATATTTTGTAGCGACTGGCAACAACGTCTATACTGACTTGTGGGAATTCCCCGTTTATGACTAACAATCAGCGAGAATGACTTCTATTACATATATATTAAGTTCAATATAGTTTATCACACGTACGAGAAAGCCCCTTTAAGGTACGGGGAATTACGTGCTTTGACAAAGTTTGACAATTCAAAGAAAGTTTTATTGATGGATCGTCAGTTGTCTAATTCACATTGTCTCGTATTTTAATTATGTTACGCTTTCCAAATTGTGATTTTTGTGCAAATAAGTGCGTGTAGTGGTTGTGAAATTATTGAACAACTTTCAACTGAGTGAGTATTAAATATTATATTTATCTAATTGTATGTTGGACTATCTGATATGTTGTTCAAACTTCAAACTTTAATTTATTAAAATAAAAAAGAAACGCCGAAGTGCATAAAAGTATTTTCACATTTCAAAGGGATCTTGATCGGAAACTGTGATATAAATTTCAATTTAATATGTGTAAGTAAGTACTCGTTCCTATGAAAAAAGGTCTTGACAGACAGACGGTCAATGAAATGATTTAATAAAAGTAAAGATAGATAAAGGCTCAATTTTTTTCCTTTTGGGTACAAAACCCTAAAAACGGAAAATTTCAGTAAAGCAAGGTTTTTTTTAATATCCTAGGTACTTCTTTTGAAATGTTCGATAATTTTGTTTACAACACTAACTTGTACTTTTCTCATTTAATATTTTTTTGATTTTAGCATCAAAAATGAAAAGAGTAAAAGAAAGTGGGGCTTCTTACCGTAATAAGAGAAGAGCTAAGTTGGAAAATATTAGAGCAAATGAAGGAGCTTTACTTAAATATGTGAAAAGTGTTGTTCCTGACACGTCAGATTCCTCGTTAGGCTTAAATTCATCACAGACAACTGGGCCTTTAAACCCAGAACAAGCTGAAAAAATACAAGAACTTGACATTGTTCCTAAAGATCAAATTCCAACAACATCCACTGCATTAGTGTCTCCATCTGTATGTTCAGACATGGACATGCATAGTTCCGAAACAGAGATTGATACAACATCATCATTGTCTGCTATTCAGTACCAAAGACGAAAGGAAAATTTCGACGATATTGGAAAATGCAAAATTTCAATCACTTACATGTCACCACAAATACAAAACGAATTTATTGCCATTTTGGGAAATAAAGTTCGCCAACATATCATCGGACAAATAAAAAAGGCTAAGTATTATTCAATTATATTCGACAGCACTCCAGATCTTTCTCATAAAGATCAAACAAGTCAGGTATTAAGATACGTAGTAATTGAAAATCAGGAAGTAAAAGTAATGGAATCTTTTATAGATTTCATTGAAACTAAAGACAAAACTGCTGAAGGAATTTCAAAGATGATTTTGGACAAAATTCAAGCTGATGGCCTAGATATAAGCAACTGTAGAGGCCAAGCATATGATAATGCTGCTGTTATGGCTGGAAAGTATTCAGGAGTTCAGCAAAGAATTCGAGAAATAAACCCTAAAGCTTTATTCGTTTCGTACCTTGCTCAAATCATTCGTTAAACCTAGTTTGTTTACACGCTGCCTCAGTTGAGGTGGATTCACTAACTTTTTTCGGCACTTTTGAACGTTGCTATTCTTTTTTTTCCTCATCGACACATCGTTGGGAAGTTCTGATAACAGCTACAGGCAAAAGCTTAAAAAGGGTTCAAGACACGCGGTGGAGTGCAAGAGGCGATGCCGTAAATGTGACATGGCATCATTACAAAGATATTCTCGTCACTTTGGAAGAACTGACGGAGGCAGGTGAAAGCTTAAACACTAGGACAGATGCAGGTACTTTACTAGTTTCGATGCAGTCATTTTCCTTTCTTTGTTTTTTGGGCCTGTGGCAACCGGTGCTACATGAAGTGAATGATGCACAAAAATATTTACAAACAAGGGGACTTGACATAAGATTGTGCGCTCAGAAAGTAAATGCTTTGCAGATGATATTGACAGAGAAAAGAGAGGAATGGGCAAATGGCGCTGTAGGTTATGCAAAAAATATGTGTGAAGAACTTGGAATTTCCATAAAACCTCGGAGGCGCATAACAAGAAAGCATATTTTTGATGACGGAACTAGAGATGCTAACTTGTCTTGTGAAAATGAGTTGAGACGAAAGCTGTTTTCTTCGTTAGATAGAGTTATTGCAGAAATTCGTGAGCGTTTTCAACAGCTACAGAATTTAACGGATAAGTTTGCTTATCTAACACCGGCTATATTATTAGATCCAGACAACACTGAATGTAATCTAGACTACGCATCTGACGAAATTGACGAGCAGGATTTCAAGCTGGAAAGACTTCGACTGCGGACTTTCGTTGTTGCTACAGGCAACGAAAATGAATTGATTAATGCAGACTCACTTGAGTTATTTAAATTTATTGTTAAATCCAAGCTGGAAGATACTCTGCCCAATATTTTAATAATGTTCCGAATATTTTTCACAGTTGCTATAAGCAATGCCAGCTGTGAGAGAAGTTTTTCAAAATTGAAATTGATTAAAAATTATTTAAGATCGACAATGAGTACTCTAAGACTAACTAATTTGGCTATTTTGTCTATTGAGCAAGAGGTGTGTGATGCGATAGACATTGACGGTGCAATAAAAGACTTTGCTCTTAAAAAAAGTAGACGTATAAATTTTTAATTAAAGACGGAAGTTTTGTTTTGTTTTTTTAAGAAATACTTATATTACTTTTCAATAAAAATAAAAATGTTATATAATAGTATCGTTCTAGTTCTAAATAAAAATTGATTTTATTTAATCTTGTCGATCCTCAAGGTGTACCTAATCTTAAGTGATAGGTACCTAAGTTAAATCAATGTATCTAATTGGTTAAAGTAAAAGAATTTTTGTATTAATAAACGTGATTGTAAAACTTAGATAAACTGTTTTTTATTTAAAATCTAGCCTGTATAATACAAAATAATGATGACTGTTCTCTCCGAAAAGTTCTCTATAATTAATGTATGTAATGCATAGTATACATTAAAATAAAATACCTAAATAAGAGGGCGGCAAAATTGTTTTCCGCCCTGGGCAGCCGACACTCACGCTACGCCACTGGAAGGAAAATACAGATTTTTTTACCCCCAATATTAAAAAACCTAACACGTATACATTGTCTGTTCAAAAATTCAATTTATTCTTCATGTGTTTAGAACAATATAACATCAGCGCGAAATTATGACACATATCATAATATAATATAATAGAAGTTATCGTAAAGTATCAGTAGTCAGTACTGTTTGCTCCCCTCTATCAAATATGGTACAGGGAGTCATGGCTGATCCTCGGGTGCTGCTTGCGGTGGCTGGTAGCCTTGCTGGTCATGGTTTGTTGGCATGTACATTATACATATTGTATTTTTTTTATAAATTTGTAGTTGCTTAAACACGGTTAGTGTTCGAAGCCTTCCCATCGAATTTATTCCGAGGGTTCTAGATATACGCAATTTGCTTACAAAATATTGACATTGTAAAATAACGGTCACAATAGAAAAATACTCGGCCGGGTTTGTCGTAGAGAAATACGTAAAAATAAATAAGTAAGAACGTTCGTTGTAGAGAATCTGTGCATCGAACTGAGAATCGGACGCGAAACATCGTCGGATGAAACAATCCTTAAAAATATATCTTTGGCCTCAGAGTTAGTGTATTTTTGTAGTTTAATTTAATATCGTCTCCTTTTATTTTATTTTTATTATAAGAATATACCAAGGAGATGGTTTCACGTAAATAAAATAAAATACGACCACTAAACGCACATAATATATTAAACTTTAAAATTACATTGTACAGATATTATTATTTAATTTTCGACAACAAATTAGCGCGAAACTGCGTGTTCTGGAACAGAGCCTTGATAAGGTTCCGCAGCTCGTCAGGGTGGAAGTGCGTCTTGAGCGGGCCGGCTCCCTCGCTCCAGTGGTTCTCTATGTCCTTCAAGGAGCCTCCCACAACGAAGATTAACTCCTGGAGTTTAATCCACGATTTCACGTATTTTTCCACATCCGTTTGAGACTGTATTTGGATTGAGAGGAACATTTTAGAGACTAACACGATATTAACAATAATTTAACCGGTGATAGATGAACTCACTTGGAATAAAAGAGGTGACTTCTGCACTACAAGGGAATACATCTCCGTGAGCTGAGCCGCCATCTCCATGGAGATGTCCTCCACGGAGCACACGCGGTGGATCAGCTCCTCCACGAACATATTTACCAGCGTCGCCATTAACCTGGTTATTTCATTGTTAATGAGGATTTATAATATATTAAAGACGAGAGCGTCACTGATTGAATAATTGTATACCTCGTGAAGACGTTTGGCGGAAATACTCCAATCCACACGTTCTTCAGCAGCTGCAGCTGTCGCAGGCACTGCCGCACCGCCGCCTCCGCGTTGGCTCCCAGCACGTCCTTCACCACTATGCAGTTGAGATCTGACAAGGGTAACTAAATTTTACATCGACCTGGAACATTTGCAAGTCTTGATACGATATTATGATAAAATCTATTGAGAGAATCTGCTCTTGCAGCAGGAACTTATCCACGATATACATTTTAGATACGGACAATATCGCCTCTGTTTCGTTTCAATCGTAAGAAGGATGTCTTCTTCATCAATCGGTCGGTTTAAATATTTCATATCTTCATCGTCGAGTCTCACCGGAGGACCGGATGTTATCCAGGATCTGCTTCCGTTGCTGCTGCATGTGCCCGGCCAGATGCTTGTACCCGAGCCCTCGCATGCGCTGAACGAGATCGACGAACCCGATCGAATAGTTCGGTTCCCTACCCTCCATGAGGGAGAGCCACTTGTCGCCGAGAGTCTGCAGATTGTGCGCTAGGTACATGCAGTTGTTGTGAAACAACGCTGAAAGGAGGTTTTGCTTTATGATTGTTGATTAATATTAAAGCGTTGGTAAAAGGTTTATAAAACGATGTTTTGCTTACCGACATACTGAGGAATCGTCTGCAAGTAGTTCTCGTGGTGGTAAGGCACCACGGCGTCGTAGAGTTCGAACACGAGCCTGGCCGTGTGATACAGCTTCTTGCAGACCACGTCCGTGCACTGAACCGCTTGCTCCATTATAACGTACACTAAATCTAATAACTCTTGAGCTGTCTTCGATATCATACATCTTGGAAAATAAAATAAACTTTTTGGTATCGTCTTGTCGAAAAATTCTAAAGCCTGGACCGTGTGGGGGTCATCCGAAAAACTTTCAAACGAGACGGATTCTTCTGGAATCTTCTCGACGCCTATGGACATCGTTATGCTTAGATCTTTGAGCATGATATCCCGAGCAGTCTGTAATAAGTGTTCACTGGACCGATCCGCGAACAGGACGTCGATGTTGTTCATGTAGCTCAGGAACGATAACCCTTCTTGTGGAAATATTTTAAGTATTCTCAAAAAATGTTGGAAATCTTCTATTTCGGATGTTATAATACCATAGCGTTGAAGATCGTTGATGTTGTTTGGTATGGTTTTTACGAAACATTCCTTGATCATCATTTCACAAAATTCCGTGGCAATGGTTTTTCCCAGTATTCTCATTATACTTTTGTCAGGTTTGAAGTCTACGTTAAATTTATTATTTAAGAAATGAAACATTTGCCTCATGTTACTAATAACATTGCCGTATGGGGGTCTATAATTTTTTTTATAGTTTATAGTAATAGTCGCCAGCTCGTCAGAATCAACATAAATCAAACATTCGTGATGAAGAATAGGTACAAAAATATCCTTCTTTAAAAACTCAACGAATTCGCCAATTTTTTCTGAGAGTTTTTCGCACTTATCTAATGCATTTAATACATCGAGTGAAACGTGGGAATCGTCAATTGTCAGATTCAATGTAATGATGGTTTTGCGGGTACCGGGTTTGATGGTGTAAGATATCATCCTGAACCATTCCTCGTACAAGTCGTTCAGAAGACTGTCTAGTATTAATCGGGCAGTATTTTTCGTATTGGCGTACAAATCCAACTGTTCGAATCCCTCAGCTGGATTTTCTATATACTTCAACATATCATAAACTGACTCCACAGCTTTGGAGAAACTGTGTGCTTCCCTGCCTTCGTCAAATTCTTTCACGAACTTACCACAACGTACGATATTGGATACTATATTCCATGCAAAGTTTATAGATTCCAACTGCTTGCCTATTTGATCATGGTTTTCTATAGACTTAAGTATTTCGGCCATGGTTTCTTGTTCGATTTCTTTCTTACATGTTGCCATTTCTTCAATAAGTTCTTCACTTTCAGCACATAACTCAATACTCTCATTATAAATGGCTTCTATATCAAAATCACAATTATCTAGAAACAGTGTTAAGTCTGTTTTTTGTTGTTCTATTTCATTTGCAAGTAGTGGTATTTTTTCTTGAGGTCTCCATAAAGTTTCATTATTATCAACGATGTTACGTATTACACTTTCTACGTCATATTCCGCCATTTTAATGTTTCCTCTTGGTCTTATCTTTTTTTATAGAGGGTTCTGGTTTGTTATCGTATTTTTGTGATTTGTTAGTAATTTGAGTACGTGAGGTACGATATTTGTTAGAATTTACAGCATTCCTAAGAGTATTCACGAGGAATCTTTTATTAGTTTTCTGTTGGGGACCTTTTATCCACCCCGAGGGACCTACAATTTCGGCTCTTGCAGCGCCTTGAACTGCTTCTCGGAGAAGTTCTTCAACAGCTAACCTGGAGTACAGAAATCAGTGGTAAGAATTTTTCATAAGTTAACTGTACCAATCAAGAAAATTTGAAAAAAAAAAACATTAATATTGTGCTGCGGCCCAGATAGGGAGTCTTAATTGTACAGATTTGATTTTAATAAGAGAACATAGCATAGGATAACACAGTATAGTTCTCGAAAAACAACATGTTAATTGATAAGCCTGAAGTTGCCGTGATCTAATCACTTCTCAAACTCCCCCTTACCTCTTAATTTTGCTACAATGATGTCACTAGCGTTTACTTGGAATCTGCCATCTTGTTTTACTAGAACTATACAAAAACATTTAAATAACATTGTGAAAGTGCATTATGATTGCTTTATATCTATAAACAAAATTTTAAGAAATAATAATTTAATCTTTTTTCCTTATAATTCCTTAATATGAAGTTAGTAAGTTATTTTATAAAATAATATAATGTTAAAAAATAGTTAATAAGTTATTTTTTAACCGCCGAACCAAAAAGACAACGTAGAAGCCAAATGCGTGGACCGATTTCAATGCGTTTTTATTAAACGAAGATTAAACGAGATAGTTCTTAGATATGTTTGGTCGAAATAAAAGCAGTCGTCTCAAAGATATAGAGCTTTTAATGGTGCTGGTGAAAGGTTCTTATTCGATATTGATTGTAAAAGCCTAAACAAGTGAAATGAGTGTGTTTGTAGGTTCTTTTAGTACATCATAGAAAAAAGCAAATTAATAAAAAAAAACAAAAAAAATAAAGGATAAAAATAATACTATGACCGCTAAATTTAGAATTCAAAATTTAAGTAAGTTATCAAGGCAAACGACGAGATAACAATATCAATTTGATATTATCAAATCGTATAGTCCAATCCTCATTCATTAGCTCCGACAATTTTGTAAAATAGACACCATTGTCTACGTATGTACAACGGTCCCCCGACGCAACGACTTCAATACGTACATAATAATATTATTTTTATATTTTTAGACGTCATTTTAATTAAAATTTGTAACTAATTTATAAGATACATTTATAATTTCTGAAAGTATATACCTAGTAAGTTTTTAACCAATGTTTTTAATTTTTTTTTCATATGACACAAATATTCGTTTTTAATTACAATTACATACGTGTATTTTGGAATCATAAAAAAATCGTTGATTCTAAATACGTATAACTCTATTTCGCAAAACATTGTCGTTTAGTCCAAATAGCACTAGAACTGTCGATATCCATATCTATATTTGCATACCATGGATCTGTAGTCATATCCGTATATTAAATAAAAAGATTTTCAATATAAAATATTTAATTATTTCAATATGCATATCATACAGATAAGTATTCCTACGGTAAATCTGACCACCACCCTAGCCAGCTAGATACCGTTAGCAAATCTTTATATATTTATTCACGATCTGACAGAGGTATATAAACTTGTACTAAGATTGTATATTGTCATATATAAGGAATGAGGTATAGAACACATATTGGATCTCAAAAATAGGTGTACACTGAAGTTAGCAGTGTGCAAACATACCATAGCCAAGCTCATTCATTAAAAAACCACAAATACTTGTAATATAACAAGAATGATTTTCAAGGCTATTGAAATTAAAAAATATCGTCATTAAAAAAAAAATGGTTGGGGACCATCTGCCACCTGGGACCCACTTATGTATAATGTAAAATTCTATTGTCTGTGACCGCACGTAAGGCCTTATGATACTATTTGTGCATTTAGTGGGCATCCTGAATTATACACTCGGAATCTTAGGGACCGTTGGAGGTAGATGACTAATGAACTGACTTACTGACAGACATGAGATACCTACATCTTGTCTTCCCATGAGCTCTATTTCTGTAAAGCATTTGAAACATTGGGTTTAATTTAAGTTAATAGTGTAAAATATAAACCTAATTATATGCGAGCTAGATACTAAAGAAATAGTTTTATGATAAGAGTTTTATTTCCTTTAGAATCCTTATTATCTTCAGGTCTACCTGTCTATGTTAGATAATTAGTTAACAATCTACGTAAGAGACTAAAATAAATTTTTTATTTCATTTATTTCCAAAATATAAGAGTAAAATCTGTACTTTCTTATTTAGAAAGTACAGATTTAACACTAATACTTATATGGATACTACACTTATATTGTTAAATAATATTATTTAAAACTGGTTAGGTGATATAGTTGAAGGAGAAAGTTCGCAAAAAATTATTGAATTTTATGAAATTACATATATTATTTTGCTTGCCATGTAAATACCTTGCACTATAAGCACAGACTTAAATATAAAACGAGCATAGCACAGCCTTTAAACATAGAAGTATAACATACTTCTCTAAAGCTTCGTCGTCTAGTGGCTGTTTATCGGGTTCTTGGCTTTCAACTCCTTTATCAGTCATAGTTTAACTTAGAATATATAATTTTCAATCGCCACTCCAGTCACTAAAAGGTTGTTATTATGATCGAAAATCCATTATGAAGCAGCGTTTTCTATAAAAACACAAACTCAATAAATTCGATATTCGCTTGACAATTTGACAAACTATGCCAGAAACAAGAAATATCAAATAAGTTGATAAATGACAACCGACAAAAGTCATTTGTTTTACAGCGTTAAAACTTCATTTTGTTACTATTGACTGAAAACTTAAAAGAAATCTTTCAACGTAATTTAATTTTACACTTAAGTCAAACTTTATAATATAAATTTCATGTAAAAAAGTTCTCAAAAATTATAGATAAGAAATTTTGATTCATAAATTTATTTAATATCTAACCAGAAACAACAAGTTTGAACGTTGAACGTTGCTATAATTGTCTAAGTATTTTACGTTGTCATGATTTTAAACGCGTGGAGTGAAATGTCAGCCACGTACTTGAAGTTTGAAGATCAAAACGTAACATTTCACTTTCTCGTTGCTAAATAATTCATCATTTTATTAGTTTCCTAAAAGGTAAAGCAAAAAAATTACTTGTTTTAAAATAACTGTATTGTAATGCTATTAATTTGTCGTAATTTTATCTCTTTATTAATTTTACTTTTATTCATAATTTTGCTATCGTATAAAATACAGTTTGGAGTTGTTAAATATTTTCTAATTTTATAGACAAAATGTGTGCAAAACTATTACCGGCGATTCTGTTCCTGGCTGCGATTGTCGCAGCGGAAGAGGAACCAACAGTTGCAAGGTTATTGATCTCTAAACAGGTGTTAAACAACTACTTAGTGGAAAATATGGATATTTTGATCAAATACACACTATTTAACGTTGGCACTGCACCTGCTGTGGATGTAAAGCTCGTAGATAACGGATTTCATCCTGAAGTATTTTCTGTGGTTGGAGGCCAGCTCACAGCTCAAATAGATAGGATACCTCCACAAACCAATGTTTCTCATGTAGTGACAGTGAGATCCAACAGATATGGTTATTTCAACTTTACAGCAGCTGAAGTAACCTATAAGCCCAATGAAGATGCCTCTGAAGTAAGTACATTTGTTTGTTTTATTTATTAATATTGTTTCCTTTCACTTGAAAGAAATGAGTAGTTCTACTTAAAGGGTTACAAGAGTGATATTATATTGACATTTATTTAGCTACTGTTAATTAAACTAAAATATAACTAAGTAAGACATAAAATACTTGTGCATTTACAAACATAAAACAGCAACAATAAGTTAATAGCTAGTCCAAAAGAAATATATTATTTTCCTAAAAGTATTTACCATACTTACTAACTTATTAAAAGCCTCTCTATCTCTTTCATTATTACAGGTTCAATATTCAATCAGTAGTGCACCAGGTGAAGGTACAATTGTAGCTTTCAAGGATTATGATCGCAAGTTCTCTTCACACATCCTAGACTGGGTGGCCTTCGCGGTGATGACCCTGCCATCTCTCGCCATCCCCTTCGGTCTGTGGTATTCATCCAAGAGCAAATATGAGAAGTTATCAAAACCTAAAAAGACTCATTAGTTAAGAAATTAGGTAGTTTACAAGTTATTGCTAATTTTGTTTAAATCTGAAACAAGCTTTGGTTTTATGTATCTTAAAAATATTTTCATTACAGCATTTCAAACAAACAAAAATATTTTTACCTTGGAATTTATTTTCCATATTTTATAGTTCTATAAATTTAATAATATTAGCAATAACTTTATATATAGTTTATTTTCATCCGTCATTCATTTGTTAATAATTTATATGAACAATAAAAATATTTCTAATTTATTGTGTACTGTATTTTAATTCTTATGACAAAATAATTGCAATTCTTTAAAGAGACAAAGGAAATTATAATATCACTAATAACTTTTTTTATTTTAAGATTTTCAAGTAGTGCAATACAAAATGTTCTCAAAAATCAGCAAAGCAATTTAAGTGATTCATTTGTTCCACAAATATTTTTCTCAATTTACATAAGTAATAAAAATAAGATGTTGAAAACGAATGGGTGACCATAGGAGATTTTTGTATTCCACTAGCTTTGAAGAGCCGCACCTTAATTTATGATTGGTCCCCAGCATTATTAAAATTCTATCTTAATGCATTCCAAATGACTCTCCCAGATCAAAGTATTTTAGTAAGATGGGGCAAAGTCACCGAAGTCTTGCAACATCTGTGAAGAGGCACTTTCAGATAAAGGTCAATACTCGCGTCGCCACGACAAGGTATTAGAAATTATACGGGAAGCGGTTAGTCTTTCAGTAGCAAGAGCGCGGAAGGGTATAACAACCACCAAACGATCTGTAGAATTCGTAAATGAAGGCTCCACCAAAAAATCAAAAGCGAAGCCTTATTCAATATTAGGCGCGGCTCCTGATTGGACTCTCATGATGGACACGTATGAAAAGCATTACAAAATCCCTGGGGATGTTGGGGTTTCGTCATCCAGACCTGACTTATTCCTGTATTCGAAACAACTGTTCCTTGGGAAACAAACATCCCAAGGGATCACGCATTCAAGCTCAATAAGTATTACGAACTGACCAACGAACTGATCGGGAATAAATTTATAGTTAATTTGTACGCGGTAGGAGTGGGAGCGAGAGGTATAAGTTATAACAGCAAAATCTCTCTATAGCCTACTTGCAGACCTTGGCCTTTCTAGAACAAGCATCGGTTAATTTCTAGAACGTATTTCAAAGGCGGCATTAGTAGGTTCTTTCCAAATTTGGTTAGGTAGGGAGAGGAGTGTGGAGGGTGAAGGTGAGCGTTTTTGCGTATAATGAAGGGGCCCCTTAAACCTACTCCTGGGTCGCAAGTCCCAGGCACTGCTTGCACTCCTCTCCTTTTTTTTTTTTTTTTTTTTTTTTTATTTACTTATTTTTTTTTTTTTTGTTTCCGCGGGGAAAATGCTTTACGCACCGTACCCCTCGCGGGGGAAGCGAGGGGCGTGTGTGGGACTCCCGAAAACGGTGTACCCACTAAAAACCCCGCGGCGCTCCTTCCTCGCCTTATTGGCGGAGTCGTGGGTACGGCTAGCCCTTCATCCACGACCCCGCCGGCTTGCACTCCTCTCCTTGCAACGCGATGGGCCCGGCACCCGCACGGTGAATCCATGGAATGCTAAGAAGCTTCGTCGTCTTGATATAAACCATAAGTAAACCATAGTTAGGTAATAATTATCAACAAATTTTTAGAATATAAATTTTAAATGAACACAATAGACTTAGGTAATTATAAACATTACCTTCTATTTAAAATAAATAAAAAAGTATATACATTTGTTACAAAAGTATTGTGTGAGCGACAGTACAGATGCGCAGTTATCCCCTCCAAATTTTCGCCTTTGTAGATACCTATAACTTTGCCGGCGACCCGATGTTATGATTTATGGTCTACCACCTAGATATGTTTAATTTGAAATAAAAAATAGTAAAGTAAAGTAAAAAATAAGTCAGTACCTGAATGTTTCATCATTTTTAATATGTCACTTAATATTAATGTTATTTAGGTACATACTCTTATTACAGTCAATACAAATATGAAATAATTGAATATTTCAGTATAAGTGTAGTATGATATAATTCACCATACAATATGTTTTGCGAAATGTAGGTAATATAAAAGGAACTAGTGGTCGTGTCTAATACAATTAAATTCTTACTTACACAAAGGTAGCATTTTTGAAGTGGATTGTTACGTAAGCATGTTTATATAATGGCTTTACTTTCATTGAAATACTGAACTTATCCGACTGTAACGAAACTTGATTCATCTAGGTATGTACATTATAACACTTTGAACCTATTATTATAGTAAGTAGGTACTATAATTAAATAATTAACTGATTGTCATGTACTTATGTTTTTTTTGAAAAAATCTGTCAGTCCCACATGGAAACATAAAAGTTACAAAACAAGAGCAATCAATTTTCTCAATATTGTATGTGAAGATAGATAACTTATTTTAGAGACACTCTTCACACCTCTCTTAACGAATAGTTTATTAAAACTCAAATAAGAACGTACTTTTATAAGAAGCGATAAAAGATTCAGTTTTTATCTGTTATTATATATTAGGCAAGAATAAGTACTCTTAGTCTTAAACTTTGGAACATTATTATAATCAGTCAAATAAAACATTTTTATATACAAATGTATATTAATCGTTATCGGGTAAAGGAAGCGATTTAAATGATAAAATCATTAATGATAAACGTCACATATATTTAAAATAGAAGTGAATTTACATTGTTTTTATGACAACAAAAATATATATTAATACATTTTTAAACAACAGGTTATTATTTTATTTAGGCAAGTTATACAAAAATAATATAGATTCTGTTTAATAAAATTAAAACGATATAAATTAAGCGTACAAAATACGAAAACAGACTGCCATAAAATCAATAAATAATATTATGCTAGATAATATGTAGTCGACTGAACGACGTGGTTAATACGACTAACAGTGCTACTGTAGGATGCTAAATGTAATACATATTGCAATTCTCGACATTTAAAAAAGAAAAGACTAAGCACTAGTATCAGTGTTATTGACTTGATTTATGTCATCCTTCTTGTTCAATATAGACGGCTTCATTTTAGTGTAATACAGTCTTTGGTTTCCATTCTTCTTTTAAGGCTTCGTCTTTATACAGTAATAATATTCGGTATTGTCACGAGAGAGGAATTAGGTAATTAATCTAAGCCCCTCAAACAAATAGAATTAATTAATTTCATTAGTTATCAAAAGAAGTCTATCGTTCATCTACAGTGAGTTATTATTAAGTTTTTATTAATATATGTACAATCGAACAAAAACTAAATACATATTTTACATTTATAATTTTTCACCCTTTTTCAATCGATACGAGAAAGTAATTTGGTTGTTTGCGTTGACGACAAAGAAAAATATTTTTCTACTAATAATAACTAATTTCAACGAAAACTAAACGCCTCGGATGACAGATTAATTTTAAGAGAAGCGCTTGATTTACTTTCAGAGTTCAAGAATTTACTATGTACCTACCTAAAAAGAACTAACTCATAATATTTATTAACATATTATATATAAATGACAATAATTAAAAGTAATTGATCATTTAATACAGAATATTTAAAAGTGCATATTCTACAATTTAACCATTTCAGAATATTAACAAATTTCATTATTTATATACATTAACATAAATACTCTTTCACATAATAATAAAATTACACGTTCGATATCACTATCTCGTGATATGACTTCGCTCGAAATTAAAGCTAAGCATAAATCAATTTATATATTGATTGGTTCTGGGTTGTAGGAAAGATTGACGACTGGTGAAGATGCACCGTAGTCGGGTGTAGAGGGGGTGGAAGCCGGGGGGGTATCTATAGGCTTTGTGAGCGCCGGCGCCACGTATTCTGGGAACCTTACATTGTTCTCTGATTGCAGAGGTGCAGGAGGAGTACAACTAGGGAATGGACTTAATAGCAAGAAGGTACCGAACGCAACTACAGAAGCCATTATTAAAATAATCGTTCGAGCCTCAAAACCTGCCCGCAATCCAGCCCAAGCGGCCATGTTTATCAACAACAACAAAACAGAAACTCGGATTAATCTAACAGCTGTTGCATGAATTCTGCCTCCTCCGACACCACTCATGTCGCACGGACCATACGCGAAGTATAAGTTGTGTTTGTCCCCTATATGTTTAAGGACGAAGTAAATCAGGCCAAATGGTGCTATAAGTGGACACGCAAGACTGTAGACCATAGTTATTGAGAAAATAGCAAGACTCCATGCATAGTGTACTCCAAATGGAAATTCATACAAAATAGCTTTTTTGACGTAACTTTTTTCTGCTTTTGATTTAGATTGCAAAAGATACCATACATATAAAAATAACTCCGGGAAACGTATCAGTTCCAGCGCTGTACCGATAAAGCCTGAGGTAATAATGTAGTTAACAAAGAAAGCGCCCTTATCTGGCAAAAATACGCAATCCCAACGCAATGTGTCATTCTCGTGGTGCAGCGTCCACGTAATAAACGCCTCCGCACTAGCCAACCCTAATGAGGGTAAAATTAAAGTCATTAGCAACAGATATGATGCAGTTTTTGTCATGATGGAATAGTTTTGTTGAGATTTGGTCCAGTGCGAAAGAAATCTATCAGAAAAAGATACAATGGCAGGCATTACAGCAGCCATTGTCCACAGAAGTAAGGTGGGAAGAAACTCAAAAATCAGACTGCTTATTTTACTTAAACTTTCTGGCTTTGCCACCATTGTGTTGAAGAGATTCACGACAAAAGCGGGTGTGGTAAGAAAGAACAAAACAATAAAGAGACAGACATTAACAACAATTGCTTTAACATACCAAACCCCAGGCTGGACACTTAGGTTCTCCCATATAATATCAGATGGGTTAGTGGCATGTCGCAATACCCACCCCCGATGTAAGCTAAAGTGATTAATAACATGCTCAGCTAGTTGGTATGAGGGAAGTGTAAGGAAGGCAATACCAAGAGGGTCATTGAGTACAAGAGCACGACATCTCTTTGTTTCATCCTTTAAACGTTTTTCTTCACTTGTGTAGAATTCCAATGCATCAACTTTTGTTCCACATAGACTAGGTTTAACTGTGATTCTTTTACCAGTCTTCCTAAAGTATGTGTCTGTATATATTAGAGCTTCTGTTACCATTTCCTTCTTCTCTTGTACTTCATTTAATTTATTAATATTAAAAGCAAGACGCAGATCAACAATTTGGATGTGAGGAAAGTTGTGGGTAAAGTATGCTCTTATAGTGGCCTCATTTCTATCAGCCCTTGATATATTTGTAATCATGATTGTTCCTGTCATGGAATTTGGAACAGGTTTACGACCAGTGCATCTCCTCATTATTAAAACAGATATAGGTAAAAACAGGATACTAACCAGTGTGTGCACCCACAGCCAGTATGATCTGCCATTTAAATTAGATAGTGTAGTACGACCAAATGTGCTAGCATCAACTTGCAGATTAGTGCCTTGGAAATTAATTGGCAATATAATACCAATAGACACAATAGTAACAATAAACATGATTGTGATAGCATGTCTCTGAAACGACAAGTAATGTACAGCATCTGGACCACACTTAGCTAAAACCTGCTCTCGGGTGAGACGGAATACCGCAGGTAACCAGGTGAAAAATCCTTCATCTATGTTCATTGACTCATCGGCACTGCGCCGTCTGTCCACTAGTGTGTCATTATCACTACCTCGATAAAACAAATTGGTCCACCTACTTTTCGACCGTTGAACAAGTGCCATTCTTCCATAATTCCAGGCTGTACGCCGTAACACAGTGAACAATAAGATCAAAGACACCCACGATATCAAATTAAGAATCAAGGTTTGAGGAATACCGTTGTATGCACCTGTGATGATTACGCTCTGCGATGGATTTAAAAGCATACACCCTTCATCAGTGTCATTAGATGTATTTTTAGTTAAAGTATAAAGTATATCGGTCGAAGCAAATTGACTCATTTTGGATGTCGCAACCAAAATTCGTAGAGAGAAAGTAATCACATAATAAAATCACAACACAATTACACTTTAACAAAGACATATAACCATGCAATTATACAGACTGTTGACTTTAGTGCAGATGTTACGATTTTTAGTCGTTTCTAACCAGAAAGTCACTTTCGTGAATAAAAATGTATTATGTTATGGAAATTGGAAATTAAATTGATAAAATTTGACACATGACAAGATCGTACTAATTAGTAATTACTGCACAGACTATTGAATTACTGTTTACTGTTCTATAATAGTCTGTGGGATAAAATCATAGAGATATTATACAATAGGGTAAGTATTACAGAGGAGGGAAGCCAGCCTAAAATATATATGCCAGCCTAATGGTAAATGTCGAACTTAAAAGGGATAGGTAGATCTAAAAACCCTATTGGTTTCTATTTTTCATGGTATCTCGTGCGTAATTCGTAGCTATTGAGTGACCAATTGTAATTTTTACTTACATGCTAAAAGCTAAGATAATATTCAACGTGTGCGATCAAATTTGAGTAAAAGTTATACATAATTATATACTATCATTATAATTTATAGTTTTTCATTAAGTCTATAAAATTAAATAATGCATTACGTGTAAAAAGAAACTATTCCTTTCGACTATAAACGCAGTTTTCACAAGTAAGAAATTGAAAGATTTATATTCGTCATACACTTATTAAAAGATATATTAGTAGTATATAATGTGTTAAAAAATATTAATTTCATAAGACGTTTAAGTCTACCCATTTCTCTTCAGATTTCCTAAGGATAATAATTTAAAGACAAATTAAAAGAATGCTATTGAAAATTTATCCATAAAAAAACTTCAAAGATTTGTAGTGACCACTTTGATACTGGATCATAACTTATATCATAATACTGATGAATGTACAACTCTAAGAAGATTACTGTACCCCTAGTGTGAGTTTTATGGTATCGTACGAGTTTCATACTATACCAGTACCCCTAGTGTGAGTTTTATGGTATCGTACGAGTTTCATACTATACCAGATTGTTCATTCATAAATAATTGAAAACGGTTGTCAATTTGTAAACCGTAGTGTGAGTTGCATAGATCGTTTCAGGAAACCATATGGTTGACGTTTCAGACTATATTGCATGAAATTGGTAGTGTGAGTTGCAATTTTGACAGTTAAGAGTCCGTATAGTTTTAAAAATCTCGTACTTTGTCAGTTTTTTCCCTCGCTAAACAATTATCGGTGAGAAGTGAGAACTGTGAGCGTATCTTGTACTTTTTAAAAATGGCTGCTAGAAATTGTTTGGCTTTGAGATTAGTAAGGTGGTCTGTGGAATGTAAATTGCTGGATTTAGAAGGCAAAATTGTTCTAAAAAGCAGCTGGAATTATCGGCTATCATAATATCCGATACACATTTCGTACACCGGTACCGTATAAGAAAATGTGCATTTACATATTTGTGCTCCCTCCTCCGAGAAAAAAGCGGCCAGAAAAGGTCAAAAAGAGTATTTTTGAAGACGAAGGTAAATATATATTTATATATATTTTTTTAACGTAATTACTAAAATATAGATTTTATCATAATAACAATATTACAAAAGTAGTAATTATTATAAAAAATGGCGTCTGCAAATTATTGAATGTACCTTTGATTTAATTTTAATTTGTTACAGATCAAGTTTATATAATTTTACATATTTTAATTTTGCAGGTTTTAAATGAATTCTTTTATGTGAAGAGTGATTACCAAAAGGTTATTGGTATAGCCTTTCGTAAGAAACAGTGAGTGAGTAGGAATGTAGAAGAGGTTACGGAGGCTCTAAATCACCCCGACGAAAGTAAAGGCTACATACGATTTTCTGACACGACTGAAGCTAGAAATAAGAGAACAAATAAAGCAAAAGTTAGTATATGGTCTCTATTTTATAGAATATTCATGTTCAATAATATGATTAATACCTATGTCTTTTTAAAACAAACATAGGTTTCCTGGGGTAGTTAGCTCAGACTGTATAGATAGGAGTCACTTTAGAATTGTAAAACCCTTAAAGCAGAATGTGCATTCTTATTATTCTATAAAGCATTACTACTCCTTGAATGTGCAAATGGTAAACAAAAATCATATTTCAAAAGAAATATCAATTTATTTCATAATTAGCTTTCAAAATGTATATTAATACAATAATGTATTATAACTTTCAAATGATCAAGGAAGAATTTTAAGTGTTAACCCTACACTTGGAAGAGTTATCCATGATGCCTTAATCTAAGAATATTAGTAATAATTCACTGCAGAGCTTGTACAGTCATGAGGAACCTCCATGGTAAGCATTTTCTTAAAAAAATAAGACTGCTATGTTACATCTCATAATTTTTTCACTAAGGGTTTTCATTAACAGATGACCTTGGCTACCCCCCAAAGGCCATGGCTTATGACTCCCTACATTAATCCCTTGCCTAATACAATTAAACATGATTATAACATAACACACTGTCGGGCAAGGCTTATTAAAAATGCTTTTGGGAACTTAAAGACTAGATGGACATGTGTGTGCAAGGACAGAATACTGCATTATAAGCCCCATCTGGTAAATAGTACTTTTGTACCCAGTTAATGTTATTTTATTGACCATTTATACATGTAATAATATAATTTCTTATACTTAGAGACATTCAAGAGTTTTACATTGCTGTGGTGCAGGAATACGGTTCTTCTTTGCTGACCCTGGGCCGTTTGATGAGAGCCAGGTTGGCTGGTAAAATTTCATATATTATATATTTATTTATTTTTTTGTCATATTTTAAGTTACAATCCTTAAAATCTTTGTGAATGTCTCTCTTTGATTTCAGAGGATTCAGTACAAAATTTTCGGATATACCTCCAATAAATAAGAGGAAGCTACCCACGATGCCTTTATCTGGAAGAATAGCAAGCTACTAGGTAAGCATTTTTTAAATAATGAAAAAATGTGCTATGTATATTTTATATTATATCTACCAAGTTTTTTTACTATATAATTTTATATTTTAGGTGACTGGTTGCCTGCAATGAAAACAAGAAGAAGATTATGATATTATAATTGCTTCATTGGTCGAGCGGTGTAGGGGTTAGATGTGTATAATTTGTTCTGTGATATGTTGAATGTTTTAAGTCAGCTTCCATTAAAAGCCTTGAAAATGTGATAACATCAAAGAACTAATAATGGTAAAAATAGTTGGTGAGCCTAGTAATCATTTCGTAGTACCACACTTTACTTAAATTCTAAATGGTTCTCACATATTAAATCTGATGTATATACTATGGACAATTGCAATTATATAAATAAGTTAAGAGAGTACTCATGAAGTTTCTTGCCAGTGCAACTCAAGTCTGACGTTTTGTGCAATATAGGTACTATTTGCATTTATAAAAAAAATACCACTACTTAAGTTGTTTCATTTAATTTCATAATATACGTATTTAAATTAAAAGTCAATTGTTTTATACCTATATAATATTACTTTACTATATATTAACATTATTATTAATTATTTTTACTTTGTATAATATTATTATTAATACTTCATACAATGTTACATTAACAATTATTATATTTCAATTACTTTAAGAAGAAATTCAGTTATTGTATTATAATTACTTATAATAAATCAAGGGAGCTTATTCACATACTCCCCCCACATAATATATATTATAAGTCATTGAATCTCTGTTATAAATGATATAAAAGGAAGTGATTTTAAGATCACTCTACACTTAAATGCAAAGCAAATGCTGACAACTAATACCAGTCATTAGGGTTTAAGAAGCGCAATATTTTATCACTAGAAAGATAATATTCTTACCTTTTTCCACTTCTCGATAGATTTTCTTAAAAACCAATTATTTTTTTGTTTACACTGCCCTCTATTTTTGAATAGAGTAAACTGGATATAAATTTAAGGACCATGACGACCCTACGACATCTTATAATGTCTTTTATTTAAAGTAGCTTAGAGATCCCGAGGATATTCATTGTCATCATTATTATTAAGATATTTACCTCCCACTAAAAAACCAACGGTTGACGGGACGCCACGGGATCGCTTTCGCACTCACCGTGTGTTGAAGCACCTGAGGATTCTTAAGAGCAATAGCTACTATACTGATACTGCTCTTATTATTTTTTAATTATTTTGATATACCGTATGTTTTATATTTTTTCTTGTTATCTTAATGTAAAATTATCGTCACTTAGCGATATGAAAGGCTATAAGACACTCCTGTGATTTTGTTCTCTTCGAAGATCTTTTTAATCCCCAACACCGTGACAAAGATATCTTACCTCGTTATAACCTTGACTTATTACTAATAGCTTTCCTCCTAGACCTATTTTAAGTTAAACAAAATTATAAAGATTTAGGTATCCCCTAATATACATCAATACTTGAAGGCACTATTTGTCATTGATAAATGATTAACTTACTCTAAAATGTTCTTGTAATACCTATATAGGTATAAGTCAATCAATCTCTTCTAATTATTTGCATACGTTATTTAAATAAATTTATAATAATATAAAAAGTTAATAATTTGATATTTAAGCAACATTTTTTGTTTCACCAGCACCCATACCCACGACCAATTACTAATTTTGTTGATATCTTTATTTTAAAATTGATTTATTATTTATTTCGCTATTGTGTACATCGCATTCTATGCGCAATTATATGAGAATTTATGTGTTTTCTATTATAATTATTATTTGGGTTATAATTCTACCGATCCTAGTCCACGAAAATTAAATTTAAAAAAATAGAAAGATGACTAACAGACAACTCATATACCTACTCAAATAAAATACACTCTCTTACGGAACCATTTACTATGGTTTTAATAAAAAAGATTACATTGATCTTAATAAATTTTTTATACTAATAGAAATTTTAATTATATGAGGCTGTTTCAAAAGCATTGTAAGTTTAAATTTTAATTAGGAACATAACATTTTATAGTAATATAAAATTTTTAATAAATACATACATTAGTAATATTATGTACAATTAATAAAACTACAACAAATAAACATTTTATTAGATATAAAAAATGTAAGCATCTAACGACGGCGTTAAAAGAGTGGATTGAAAATTTATAGATACAGCACTGGGGTATCCTAATTCAGGATAAATTTGTTAGGGATGATGGATCCTTATACTAATATTTAAGTGCTAGAAAGTATATAAATATGTATTAGTATAATAATAATATAACATAGTACCATTATGAGCAAAATACCTATTTCACTCTCATCAAGCAGTCACTCCATAATTAATAAGTGAATTAAGGATTTGAAATGAACATAAGTAAATTGAATTTTAAACAAATAGAAATATATAAAAATTGCTTTTTAAATATTCTTATAATGTATTGTATTAGGAACATGTGTAAATTTAAAACATTGTAAATAAATTATAACTTACACTTCTCTACACCGAACATTTGTAAATTTGGTTTCTTTGGAGTTGATACAGACTTGGAGGAATACTGAAACATAATCATGCACGTACTTATAATTAATAAAACATAAAATAGGTTAACTAGTTAATATTATTCATATAAAATCATTTAAGTATTAAAAACCTTGAGAACTAATACTACTATGTACATATATATTATACTCTTAAGACTTTAAATTGGAGCAAAATATATCACTACATCCCAAAATAATAAAATTTCTTAAACAAACTAAATAATTGCGATGTTTCTAACTTATAGAATTAAAACAATACAAAACTTTGAGATGTGTATAGACTTATAAAATGTATTAATGATAATATTTATATTATTAACCAAGATTTTCAAACAGATTTTAAAGTAATAATGTGTATATTAAACATTAGTAAAATATATAATTGTTGATACTTTTTTGAATTCAATTGAATGATTTACATTGTACATAGTGGAATAGAGCATCAATTAACTAAATAATAGTTAGGGATTCCCTTTGTGAAATTTCCTTGCATGTTCAATAAATAATAATTTAAATACAAACATTAGTAATATAATGTACCATTATTAAAACGACAACAATTAAATAAATATTTTATTAGATATGAAAATGCAAGCATCTTGAAACGACGGCGTGGAAAAAACGGCGACATCGTGAAGAGATATAGCACCGGAGCATCCTCTTTCAGATGGAACTTCCATACTGTCGTGGATCCTTGGTGGTAAAATGTATTTGAATATTAATGTAATAATATACATACGTAAATAAAGGTACTATTACCATTATAAGCTCATTCACTCATTTAACCATGAATAATAAAATAATTAAGTTTTGAAATGTGTGTACAATGTAATTTGAAACAGAAGACAAAAAATGGAAATAAAAATATAAAGAATTAAAAACTAAACTTTGTTATTTCATTACAGTAATGATTGTATAAGAAACGTATATTATATTCTAAAACTACTCCTTATACATTTCTTTTTGAAACATTTGTAAATTTGGTTTTCTTTCAAATGGTGTGGCGGAGAGTGGAGTTGATACAGACTGTGAGGAATGCTGAAACATAAACATTAAACATACATATTTATAAAGATAAAGTTAACAAGTTACTTTTTAATTCATATTCATTTAAGTTATAAAAGCCATGAAATAAATTTTGTATACACTTTAAATTGGAACAAATTTTTATCATTATATCACAAGATATAAAAAATTCTGAACCAAACTTAATAAATTTAATGTTTGTTAATTTATAAACTTGAAACATAATACAATACAAAACTATAAGATGTGTATATGTAAACTTATAAAATATTTTAATGATAATATTTATATTATGTTAAACATTATATATATATATATTTATTATATATTATTATACAAGGTATAATTGTGGGTATTTAGTTTTATGCATTAAATTGGATGATTTATATTGTAAATAGTGGAATAGAGCATTGATGAACTACTTAAATAAAAGTTAATGATTTGTTAAGAGAGTAAACAAGATATTATTATATTTATTTGGATTAACAGTTATAATAAAATAAATCATATTGTGAATGGTTTATTTAGGATGCCAAGCAAGAAAACTCATAAAGCACATAACGATGTCTATCTTGAAGCATTACTTTGTTAAATTTCAAAGAATGCTAATAGTTATCAAAGAGAAAATAAGAATATGTTTTGTTTTACCTTGAATAGTCCTTGTTCTATTATGAGAACTACCATTCTAATATTTAACTCGTTTCAGCAGGCCAAGTGTTCAATCGTAGTTGTTAGTCTCCTTCATAACATAGTAATTGTTATAAAAGTATAGAATTCACATGTCTATAAGTTATAGTTTCCATTATAATTTTCTCTTGACAAGATACTTTCTATGTAAATACTACATTCAATGTTAATTTTAAAGTAGAATTAACCTTCTAAGATTTGAATTCAATGGAGAAAATACTCTAATAACAACATAATATTATTATACTAGATCCAAATTGTCAATTGTCAAATAATACGACTAAAAATAGAAGAATATGTTTATCTCTTTCATTTTCAACGTACGTAAGGGAGAAACAATGAAGTAAATGAAACATATATGAAGTTGCTGCGATCGACCTAAAATTTGGTCGATATAGTCTGAACTATTTGAACTCATACTACCATTGATAGCCAAAAACTCAGACATTCCTGTCTGCACCATATAGGCCAAACGCTACGATACCATAAAACTCACACTAGGGGTACTGATTGTTCATTCATAAATAATTGAAAACGGTTGTCAATTTGTAAACCGTAGTGTGAGTTGCATAGATCGTTTCAGGAAACCATATGGTTGACGTTTCAGACTATATTGCATGAAATTGGTAGTGTGAGTTGCAATTTTGACAGTTAAGAGTCCGTATAGTTTTAAAAATCTCGTACTTTGTCAGTTTTTTCCCTCGCTAAACAATTATCGGTGAGAAGTGAGAACTGTGAGCGTATCTTGTACTTTTTAAAAATGGCTGCTAGAAATTGTTTGGCTTTGAGATTAGTAAGGTGGTCTGTGGAATGTAAATTGCTGGATTTAGAAGGCAAAATTGTTCTAAAAAGCAGCTGGAATTATCGGCTATCATAATATCCGATACACATTTCGTACACCGGTACCGTATAAGAAAATGTGCATTTACATATTTGTGCTCCCTCCTCCGAGAAAAAAGCGGCCAGAAAAGGTCAAAAAGAGTATTTTTGAAGACGAAGGTAAATATATATTTATATATATTTTTTTAACGTAATTACTAAAATATAGATTTTATCATAATAACAATATTACAAAAGTAGTAATTATTATAAAAAATGGCGTCTGCAAATTATTGAATGTACCTTTGATTTAATTTTAATTTGTTACAGATCAAGTTTATATAATTTTACATATTTTAATTTTGCAGGTTTTAAATGAATTCTTTTATGTGAAGAGTGATTACCAAAAGGTTATTGGTATAGCCTTTCGTAAGAAACAGTGAGTGAGTAGGAATGTAGAAGAGGTTACGGAGGCTCTAAATCACCCCGACGAAAGTAAAGGCTACATACGATTTTCTGACACGACTGAAGCTAGAAATAAGAGAACAAATAAAGCAAAAGTTAGTATATGGTCTCTATTTTATAGAATATTCATGTTCAATAATATGATTAATACCTATGTCTTTTTAAAACAAACATAGGTTTCCTGGGGTAGTTAGCTCAGACTGTATAGATAGGAGTCACTTTAGAATTGTAAAACCCTTAAAGCAGAATGTGCATTCTTATTATTCTATAAAGCATTACTACTCCTTGAATGTGCAAATGGTAAACAAAAATCATATTTCAAAAGAAATATCAATTTATTTCATAATTAGCTTTCAAAATGTATATTAATACAATAATGTATTATAACTTTCAAATGATCAAGGAAGAATTTTAAGTGTTAACCCTACACTTGGAAGAGTTATCCATGATGCCTTAATCTAAGAATATTAGTAATAATTCACTGCAGAGCTTGTACAGTCATGAGGAACCTCCATGGTAAGCATTTTCTTAAAAAAATAAGACTGCTATGTTACATCTCATAATTTTTTCACTAAGGGTTTTCATTAACAGATGACCTTGGCTACCCCCCAAAGGCCATGGCTTATGACTCCCTACATTAATCCCTTGCCTAATACAATTAAACATGATTATAACATAACACACTGTCGGGCAAGGCTTATTAAAAATGCTTTTGGGAACTTAAAGACTAGATGGACATGTGTGTGCAAGGACAGAATACTGCATTATAAGCCCCATCTGGTAAATAGTACTTTTGTACCCAGTTAATGTTATTTTATTGACCATTTATACATGTAATAATATAATTTCTTATACTTAGAGACATTCAAGAGTTTTACATTGCTGTGGTGCAGGAATACGGTTCTTCTTTGCTGACCCTGGGCCGTTTGATGAGAGCCAGGTTGGCTGGTAAAATTTCATATATTATATATTTATTTATTTTTTTGTCATATTTTAAGTTACAATCCTTAAAATCTTTGTGAATGTCTCTCTTTGATTTCAGAGGATTCAGTACAAAATTTTCGGATATACCTCCAATAAATAAGAGGAAGCTACCCACGATGCCTTTATCTGGAAGAATAGCAAGCTACTAGGTAAGCATTTTTTAAATAATGAAAAAATGTGCTATGTATATTTTATATTATATCTACCAAGTTTTTTTACTATATAATTTTATATTTTAGGTGACTGGTTGCCTGCAATGAAAACAAGAAGAAGATTATGATATTATAATTGCTTCATTGGTCGAGCGGTGTAGGGGTTAGATGTGTATAATTTGTTCTGTGATATGTTGAATGTTTTAAGTCAGCTTCCATTAAAAGCCTTGAAAATGTGATAACATCAAAGAACTAATAATGGTAAAAATAGTTGGTGAGCCTAGTAATCATTTCGTAGTACCACACTTTACTTAAATTCTAAATGGTTCTCACATATTAAATCTGATGTATATACTATGGACAATTGCAATTATATAAATAAGTTAAGAGAGTACTCATGAAGTTTCTTGCCAGTGCAACTCAAGTCTGACGTTTTGTGCAATATAGGTACTATTTGCATTTATAAAAAAAATACCACTACTTAAGTTGTTTCATTTAATTTCATAATATACGTATTTAAATTAAAAGTCAATTGTTTTATACCTATATAATATTACTTTACTATATATTAACATTATTATTAATTATTTTTACTTTGTATAATATTATTATTAATACTTCATACAATGTTACATTAACAATTATTATATTTCAATTACTTTAAGAAGAAATTCAGTTATTGTATTATAATTACTTATAATAAATCAAGGGAGCTTATTCACATACTCCCCCCACATAATATATATTATAAGTCATTGAATCTCTGTTATAAATGATATAAAAGGAAGTGATTTTAAGATCACTCTACACTTAAATGCAAAGCAAATGCTGACAACTAATACCAGTCATTAGGGTTTAAGAAGCGCAATATTTTATCACTAGAAAGATAATATTCTTACCTTTTTCCACTTCTCGATAGATTTTCTTAAAAACCAATTATTTTTTTGTTTACACTGCCCTCTATTTTTGAATAGAGTAAACTGGATATAAATTTAAGGACCATGACGACCCTACGACATCTTATAATGTCTTTTATTTAAAGTAGCTTAGAGATCCCGAGGATATTCATTGTCATCATTATTATTAAGATATTTACCTCCCACTAAAAAACCAACGGTTGACGGGACGCCACGGGATCGCTTTCGCACTCACCGTGTGTTGAAGCACCTGAGGATTCTTAAGAGCAATAGCTACTATACTGATACTGCTCTTATTATTTTTTAATTATTTTGATATACCGTATGTTTTATATTTTTTCTTGTTATCTTAATGTAAAATTATCGTCACTTAGCGATATGAAAGGCTATAAGACACTCCTGTGATTTTGTTCTCTTCGAAGATCTTTTTAATCCCCAACACCGTGACAAAGACATCTTACCTCGTTATAACCTTGACTTATTACTAATAGCTTTCCTCCTAGACCTATTTTAAGTTAAACAAAATTATAAAGATTTAGGTATCCCCTAATATACATCAATACTTGAAGGCACTATTTGTCATTGATAAATGATTAACTTACTCTAAAATGTTCTTGTAATACCTATATAGGTATAAGTCAATCAATCTCTTCTAATTATTTGCATACGTTATTTAAATAAATTTATAATAATATAAAAAGTTAATAATTTGATATTTAAGCAACATTTTTTGTTTCACCAGCACCCATACCCACGACCAATTACTAATTTTGTTGATATCTTTATTTTAAAATTGATTTATTATTTATTTCGCTATTGTGTACATCGCATTCTATGCGCAATTATATGAGAATTTATGTGTTTTCTATTATAATTATTATTTGGGTTATAATTCTACCGATCCTAGTCCACGAAAATTAAATTTAAAAAAATAGAAAGATGACTAACAGACAACTCATATACCTACTCAAATAAAATACACTCTCTTACGGAACCATTTACTATGGTTTTAATAAAAAAGATTACATTGATCTTAATAAATTTTTTATACTAATAGAAATTTTAATTATATGAGGCTGTTTCAAAAGCATTGTAAGTTTAAATTTTAATTAGGAACATAACATTTTATAGTAATATAAAATTTTTAATAAATACATACATTAGTAATATTATGTACAATTAATAAAACTACAACAAATAAACATTTTATTAGATATAAAAAATGTAAGCATCTAACGACGGCGTTAAAAGAGTGGATTGAAAATTTATAGATACAGCACTGGGGTATCCTAATTCAGGATAAATTTGTTAGGGATGATGGATCCTTATACTAATATTTAAGTGCTAGAAAGTATATAAATATGTATTAGTATAATAATAATATAACATAGTACCATTATGAGCAAAATACCTATTTCACTCTCATCAAGCAGTCACTCCATAATTAATAAGTGAATTAAGGATTTGAAATGAACATAAGTAAATTGAATTTTAAACAAATAGAAATATATAAAAATTGCTTTTTAAATATTCTTATAATGTATTGTATTAGGAACATGTGTAAATTTAAAACATTGTAAATAAATTATAACTTACACTTCTCTACACCGAACATTTGTAAATTTGGTTTCTTTGGAGTTGATACAGACTTGGAGGAATACTGAAACATAATCATGCACGTACTTATAATTAATAAAACATAAAATAGGTTAACTAGTTAATATTATTCATATAAAATCATTTAAGTATTAAAAACCTTGAGAACTAATACTACTATGTACATATATATTATACTCTTAAGACTTTAAATTGGAGCAAAATATATCACTACATCCCAAAATAATAAAATTTCTTAAACAAACTAAATAATTGCGATGTTTCTAACTTATTTATTTATTTATTTATTTATTTATTCATGTACCATAATCAGTTACAAAAGAGCAATAACAAAGACGTACACATAGGATGAACTTATCTCTTTAAAGAGATCTCTTCCAGCTACCCAAGAGTGTTGGAGACGTAGTTATAGAGGGCAGAGAAAGGTACATTGACATTATATTTTATAAACATAGTAATACAAATAGTAAATAAAATACTTACATATATATCAACATAAATACAAAAATACATATAATTACAATATAAAAGAATACATACACTTACATACATAATTATAATAAATATAACTTATGTTTGTGACATATAATAATATTTCAGTCTACGCTTAAATACCATGACGGAAGGACTGGAAGTAATATGGCTAGGTAGGGAATTCCATAACTTCGCTGCTTGTACGGAAAATGATTTGAAATAAAAGCTAGATTTGTAGGAAGGAATATCGAAAGTTTTTGCTAAGACGCAGGAACGTTTAGGGCGGCTACTAGGTAATGAAATTTGGAAACGCTCATGCAAATAAGAAGGGGCTAAATGAGAAAAGACGTTATATAGCAAGGTAAGGATGTGCATATTCCGGCGTAAGCGGATAGGGAGCCACTTAAGTTGACGACGGAATTCTGTAATGTGGTCAAATTTGCGTAATCCGAAAACAAATCGGATACACAAGTTTTGTAGGCGTTCTAACTTATTAAGTAGTTCCTCAGATGCATCCAAGTAGCACACGTCGGCGTAGTCGAGAAGGGGTAATAAAAGAGATTGTGCTAGCAAGATTTTAGTCCGCAAGGGTAAGAAATTCTGCAAACGTTTAAGGGAGTGGACTGACATATGAATGCGCTTGCTAACATCATTAATTTGCGCCGACCAAGATAAATATTTGTCAAATGTCAATCCTAGAATTCTAACTTCATCGGAAAATTGTATAATAGATTTGTCGTATACTATATTGCTAAGTTGATTAATAATAATTCTATTTCGAAAGTGTCTGCTACCAATTATAATAGCCTGTGATTTTTTGGGATTTACTAAAAGCCCAAACGACTCAGCCCACTCTTTTAGTAATCTTAAGTCATCATTTATAAGATTCACAGTGCTATTAAGATTTTGGAATGATGAATGCCTATACAGTTGCAAATCGTCAGCGTAGAGATGGTAGTGGCAAGAAAAGATTTTAGTGATTTCATTAATAAAAATGGAGAAAAGTAAAGGAGATAGAACGCCGCCCTGTGGGACGCCAGCAGAAAGTTCTGCCCATTCAGAGAATGAATCATCAGAACAAGTAATCTGTCGACGTCCAAACAGGTAAGTATGGAACCAGGAAATTACGGGTGGAGATATGTTAAGACTGCTCATAATAGCTAGCAAAATATCAAAATCCACTGTGTTGAAGGCATTACTAAAATCTAATAGGATGAGGATAGTAAGGTTTTTGTTGTCCGTAGCATACCTGATATCTTCAGTAACCTTAAGCAAAGCAGAGGATGTGCTATGCGCTGTACGGAAACCGGATTGGTGAGGACTAAGGAGGTTGTTTAGATTTAGGAAATTTGTCAATTGTTTGGATACAATGCTTTCTAGGGCTTTGGATAGAAATGTGAGTATAGATATCGGACGAAAGTGGCAGGGAGAACTCGGATTAATGATTTTAGGCAAAGGAATGACATGTGCAGATTTCCAAGGAGATGGAAAGGAATTGGTTGTTAGGGAAAAGTTAAAAATGTGAGTTATAACATCCAATATAATGTCAAGGAGGGGAATCAACATGTCACGGCTAATATTGTCGCTACCCACTGCTCTGGAACTGATATTAACTATGGCTGTCTTAACATCACACTCCGTAATTTCTGCGAAAGAAAAACTGTCACAGATAGGTGGAGTGGTATTATTTAATTTATTTAGAACTGAGAGTTTTTTTGAATAGTCTGTGATAAGAGGCGAAGTCGAGAAGTAATTGTTAATTGAACTTAAATTTAGGAAATTGTTTATCGAAGGCAGAGATTTACCCACACCTAGTGACTGAAAAAACTTCCACAATTGAGGAGGAGTATAGTTACTGACACATGAAAAGATATAACGGCGTTTAGCATCCCTACACATCCGATTGCAACTATTGCGTAATTTCTTATAGACAGCAAAATTTTCATCGGTGGGGACTTTCTTGTACCGTGACTTGGCTTTGTTTCGTTTGCTCATAACGCTCTTAATATCGGAAGTAAGCCACGGTGCAGGATAATGTTTTACCTTGAATCGTTTGATAGGTGCATGGGAATCATATAATGAAGTGATGAGAGAGTTAAATATATCCACTTTTGAGTCTATTGACGTGGCATTATATACATTGGACCAGTCAATATTTGTAGCATCAGAGACTAGTTTATCCCAATTTATATTTTTGAAATTACGTCGCAGAATTATCTTACCCTTGCTTTTGGGAGTCGAAAGATTATAGCGAAGATATACAAGATCGTGGTAAGAAAAAGGAGCAGTAAGCTGCCCGTGCGTAATAACGTTATCGGAGTTAAGAACCAGCATTAAATCGATAAGAGAAGGTTCAGAGTGAGGTGAAAAATGGGTTTCAGAAAGGGGAAGAATAGAGAGATTATAAGAGGCAACTAAAGATTTTAGTTTATCTGATCTATAATTGTTTTTTGCAAGGCAAGTATTTAGATCACCCATGATGATAACATGTTGATAAGAAGGAGAAAGAGAATCCAACAGTAAATCGAAGTTATTGAAGTAGTCGATAGTAGGAGAGGGGCTATACATGACACCAAGAAGTAATTTAGAATGATTAAGGACTACTTCAATAAAAAGGTATTCTAAGTGAGGGATATCTGAAGAAGTTGATGTGGCAATAATTTTAAAGTAAATATGACTTTTTAAATATAAACAAACGCCGCCACCCCGTTTTTCAAGGCGATCATTACGCACCATAGTATAATTAGGTAAACTGTAAAGAGAGGATGAGAGAGAAGGTTTTAGCCAGGATTCAGATACAAAGATACAATCGACTTCGACGTTACTAAATGTTGCAAGGAAATCAGAGTAATGAGCCGGTATGCTTTGAGCGTTAATGTGAACAATATTAAAGCTATTACTTCCGCTAGAGAGTATAGACTGAAGTTTGGAATCTAAAGGTATTAAATCAACATCTGATGAGGCATGGCTGGAGGCACTTAAAAATTCATCAGAGGAAGATAACGACAGACAAATATTATTAAAATCTTCTATCGTGTTAGACATAACAAGTATAAATATATATATAAATAACTACAATAAATATAATATATAATATATACTTATAGAATTAAAACAATACAAAACTTTGAGATGTGTATAGACTTATAAAATGTATTAATGATAATATTTATATTATTAACCAAGATTTTCAAACAGATTTTAAAGTAATAATGTGTATATTAAACATTAGTAAAATATATAATTGTTGATACTTTTTTGAATTCAATTGAATGATTTACATTGTACATAGTGGAATAGAGCATCAATTAACTAAATAATAGTTAGGGATTCCCTTTGTGAAATTTCCTTGCATGTTCAATAAATAATAATTTAAATACAAACATTAGTAATATAATGTACCATTATTAAAACGACAACAATTAAATAAATATTTTATTAGATATGAAAATGCAAGCATCTTGAAACGACGGCGTGGAAAAAACGGCGACATCGTGAAGAGATATAGCACCGGAGCATCCTCTTTCAGATGGAACTTCCATACTGTCGTGGATCCTTGGTGGTAAAATGTATTTGAATATTAATGTAATAATATACATACGTAAATAAAGGTACTATTACCATTATAAGCTCATTCACTCATTTAACCATGAATAATAAAATAATTAAGTTTTGAAATGTGTGTACAATGTAATTTGAAACAGAAGACAAAAAATGGAAATAAAAATATAAAGAATTAAAAACTAAACTTTGTTATTTCATTACAGTAATGATTGTATAAGAAACGTATATTATATTCTAAAACTACTCCTTATACATTTCTTTTTGAAACATTTGTAAATTTGGTTTTCTTTCAAATGGTGTGGCGGAGAGTGGAGTTGATACAGACTGTGAGGAATGCTGAAACATAAACATTAAACATACATATTTATAAAGATAAAGTTAACAAGTTACTTTTTAATTCATATTCATTTAAGTTATAAAAGCCATGAAATAAATTTTGTATACACTTTAAATTGGAACAAATTTTTATCATTATATCACAAGATATAAAAAATTCTGAACCAAACTTAATAAATTTAATGTTTGTTAATTTATAAACTTGAAACATAATACAATACAAAACTATAAGATGTGTATATGTAAACTTATAAAATATTTTAATGATAATATTTATATTATGTTAAACATTATATATATATATATATATTTATTATATATTATTATACAAGGTATAATTGTGGGTATTTAGTTTTATGCATTAAATTGGATGATTTATATTGTAAATAGTGGAATAGAGCATTGATGAACTACTTAAATAAAAGTTAATGATTTGTTAAGAGAGTAAACAAGATATTATTATATTTATTTGGATTAACAGTTATAATAAAATAAATCATATTGTGAATGGTTTATTTAGGATGCCAAGCAAGAAAACTCATAAAGCACATAACGATGTCTATCTTGAAGCATTACTTTGTTAAATTTCAAAGAATGCTAATAGTTATCAAAGAGAAAATAAAAATATGTTTTGTTTTACCTTGAATAGTCCTTGTTCTATTATGAGAACTACCATTCTAATATTTAACTCGTTTCAGCAGGCCAAGTGTTCAATCGTAGTTGTTAGTCTCCTTCATAACATAGTAATTGTTATAAAAGTATAGAATTCACATGTCTATAAGTTATAGTTTCCATTATAATTTTCTCTTGACAAGATACTTTCTATGTAAATACTACATTCAATGTTAATTTTAAAGTAGAATTAACCTTCTAAGATTTGAATTCAATGGAGAAAATACTCTAATAACAACATAATATTATTATACTAGATCCAAATTGTCAATTGTCAAATAATACGACTAAAAATAGAAGAATATGTTTATCTCTTTCATTTTCAACGTACGTAAGGGAGAAACAATGAAGTAAATGAAACATATATGAAGTTGCTGCGATCGACCTAAAATTTGGTCGATATAGTCTGAACTATTTGAACTCATACTACCATTGATAGCCAAAAACTCAGACATTCCTGTCTGCACCATATAGGCCAAACGCTACGATACCATAAAACTCACACTAGGGGTACTGTAAAATTCTGTTCCTCTCGTGATATCAAGCAAAGAACTATCACAAGATGTTACCAATAAATTTACCGAGACTCGCTAGTCTCTGAATATTTAACAGTATCTGAATATTCTCAAAGCACAGAAAGCCATCATAATGTTAAAATAACAATGAAAAAATACAAATTTTATTAAAATCACAATATTCGAATTTGATAACAGTAAACACATTTTCATACATTTCTATAATAACTGAATTATAAAATAGAAGTGGTTTATTATTTCCATCGAAGATGTTATTTTGATAGCTCATTGCACTATTACAAAATATATTTACTTTACTATCATAACAGAAACTAAAAATATTGCCACCTAAACTTTTAAATAACATTGATCATATTTTAGAAAAGGAACCTCTGTATTATTACCTACTGCAACTACATAATACTTCTTATCGTTCAAAATGATGTCCATATAAAGCAGTCGATATGAAGCACGAAAGTCATAAATTAAATGACTAAGCTAAATCATAAATAAAGAATAAGCTAGTCATATTTTAAGGGCAATAATAATTGGTGTACCTTCCTCGTGTTATTAATCTGATTTTACGTGATAATTATTATAGATATATTTATCTTCACTAAAATAATATGAACAATACCTACATAAGAAAAAAATAAATAGCTATCAAAAATACTGTATTTATTTATTATTAACTTTCGTTTTAAGCTAGAATAACTAAAATTTGAATTTTTGTGTAGATACAATATAGTCTTCAAAATGTAGTTTTAAAAATGTTTTACACAAATGTTTTAACTCATTCTAAATAAAATAAAATAAAAACTCGAACATTTAGAGGATGTCCTGAAAAATATGAAAGTATTTAAATTAAAAACGCGTCATGAATATTTCTTTGCCCATGTGTGATTAGACAAAGACAAATAGTGTGTCATCTTGCATTTTTTTTAACTGCCTATCACTGACGCTCATACTAATAATCAAAATTTTATAACGATTTATAAAGATAAATTTGTTCTTGAGACATGTTTAGTTATGCTAAACATACAGTAAAATTATACTTCATCTATAAAACAAAAAAAATCGCTAAAGTAAATTATACGCCTAAAAACACAATAAATTATTTAACTTGTTTGTTATGCTCGCAGAAATTCGCTTTAGGGATGCTACAGACGCGCGGACGATGTCGATTTACAATTTATTTTACAAAAAAAGAATATCATAGATCAAATTATTAAATAATAAGCACAATAATTTCAAATAAGAAAAATAAGACAATATAATACGTATTGTGTTTAATGGTTTTTGACTTAACCTTATAAAGTTTGTGTAGTATAAGCTTAAGACCCAGTTTATCTTTATAGTTATTTTCATGATGACAAGGAAAAATTATATCTCATACAAACAGAGTGAGAAAGATGAACTATATCTTGATGCCTGATGCCATCGATAATGGTAAATGGATATAGAAAAGAATGAGGACTGAGAAGAAACTGTTGTTACTTGTTACTGGATAAATTTCAATTCCATAATCCATTCAGTGAACTAAAATTCAAAGGGAGGCATTAACATTAGCTAGTAAATAGTAATTGAAGCAAATTATCTCTAAATGTTAATTAAAGTATATTATTTAAAATTAGTTAATTTGAAAAATATATTCATTTCCATATATATTTAAAACTATGGAGTTTGATTGGAACAACTATTTAGAAGATACGAAAAGTATTGCTGTGCCCGAAGAATTATTTTCTCATGTAAGTTGCGACATTTATGAACAATAAAGTTATAGATTAATAAATAAATCTAGTTTCAAAATCATATTTTATTACCTATTATAATTAAATTATTTTACAATGATTATTACTTGCTGAAAGGTAAAATAAAACGTATTGATATATAAAGGCCATTTAATTGTATTTTAGATCTTCAAGCAATAAATTAGTATTTTTATATTGAGATATTTATTGTTGTATTGTTTATATTGTAATTATTTAATTGGTAAAAAAATCCATGTGGAATGAGCATCTGAAAGTATGCCACCTCAGTGTCCTATCGAAATAGTAGGCATATTATTTTAATAAAAAATAAATTTATTGAAAACTGGACATTCTTTAATGTTCAATGATTTTTTAGTTATTCATTTTATAAATTTTTGGTTAGTTTTAACATATTTTAAATAGCAATAAACCTGTATGACTGCAGGGGATTGAGCTTAGCCCATTTTTAATATATCCATATACAATTACTGTACAGCAAGTGCATATATTTGATAGCAATGAGACCAGTATTAAATGTAATGGAGGAAAATATTGTAGGTATAAAGTCATTCTAGCAATGTACTATTATTACAATATTAATTGTAAAAAACTGTATTTCCATAATCACCATGTTTTATACTATTTCAAATTGCATAATAGGAAACAATTTTGTTTCCTAATTTTTTTTTTATGTTTTCAAACACTCAAAAGGAAATATAATATTTGATTTACATACCTATTTCATTTGAGTAATTTGATGAATAAAAATATCTAAATATTCAATTATTTTATTTAATATTTAGATATTTTTATTTGTATCAAGAATTTGTTAAAAATAAATTTACAGAATATTTTTTTGCAAATGTATGCAAAAGTTTATGATTTTCAAACATAAAATATATAGGTATAATATATCACTTCTGAAAAGTTTTAGCATTAACTTAAATATCATAGTTCCTATTGAAACCACCATAATTATTGTCCATAGCTATGTAAAAAATCATTATCCAACAAGGAATGATCAGATATATTTTTGATTTAGTTGTATATATTCAAATAAATTTGAAGATATTTATAAAAATGATGTATTTAAATTTATACAAAAGTTAAAATTGTAAAAAAAAATATTATTTGCTAATATGTTTAAAAAGAAAGTTTGATATTCCACAACAGATTTGAGTAAAAAATGTAATAAGTAATATGTTACAACTTACATTCAAGATGTTTATTAAGATTTATAAAAATGTTTTCAATTGTATTACAATCATTTTCATAGACCTCTCAGTGGTTAGGCTCCAGTGATATGTTTATATAATTCATGTTTTTCCAAGTATAGATAGAATCAACAATTTAAACAACAGACTGTTAGTAATACTAAGATTATTTTTTTACTAGTTTAATATTACCGTTATAACTCTTATTTGCAGGTCGAAACAAGCCTTAACAATGGCATCAAACAAGGCATGCTACTGGAGGTTTGTCACAAAAACAATCCTGATGTGTACTGGTTAGCTGAGATCACAATGGTCTGTGGACACTTACTTAGAATCAAATTCATTGGCGCCCAATCAGACTTTTGGTGCGACATTTCCAGTACAAAAGTGCATCCTTTGGGATGGTGTGGAAAATACGATGAACTGGTGGAACCCCCCGATGAGATAAATGAAAGATGTGGAGACACCATCATAGACATAATGAAAAAAGCTCTGTTAGTTGGTCAATCAGTGTCAATTGAGGCATTGAATAATAAAGGCATGTCTCCTATTGATCGAATCAAAGTTGGAATGAAAGTGGAGATTCAAAATATAATTGACCCATATCGGTACTGGATTGCGACGGTAAGAATTGTTTCAATATAGCTTCATCTGGCTTTTATTTTTATCCTGGGTAATAAAAAGAAACACTTTACCCGTAGTTTGTGGGTTCGAGTACTACTTTGTAAAAACCACTTTTTAACCCCTAACCCAAAAAGAGGGGTGTTATAAGTTTGACGTGTGTATCTGTACATCTGTGCGTCTGTCTGTGGCATTGTAGCAGCCAAACGAGTGGACTCATCGGTTTATATATGATTAGTAGAATATACATATATCAGGTTGTCCATCAAAACGTAATATTTTTAATAATAATACCTATTTTTAATCAAATTATAAAAAAAAAATATTTCGAAAAAAATTGTATTTATTTGTCAGTAAAATATAGTCCACTTCACGGCACTATACAGGGTTTTGTGTAATTAGTTGACCACCTCTTGCAGGCAGCCTCTTTACATCAATCTCAACAACTTTTTAAAATTTTGGTACCTTGGTACACTCATATCGTACATTTATTTATATATCAAATTAAAGTTTTTTTTTTGTTTATTATGATTTAAGACTTTACAGACAAACTTTTCGGTACGATATTTTTTGTAAGGCTTCGGCGTGTATTTGATCTTCAGCAAAATCTAAAAGCAAAGATTTTTGTATATTTAATTTTAGGAAATCATGGCATCTTGATATAAATCATACGTATATATATACGTATATATATACCGTATATATATATATACGGCAATCCTTGTTAATAGGTGTGTGAGAACATTGGAGGTCGTCTGCTGCTGCGGTGTGACGGCGCGGATGAAGAACTACCTCAGTTTTGGATTTTCTTTTGCAACCCCAGACTAAGTAGCTTCGGCTTTGTTACTAACAAGGTATTTAATACTTATTGAAACTTGTATTTTTAAAGTGTTTTTCATAAATCTGTACTTCCTATTATTAAATAATAATAAGGGTAATAATAAGCAAACCCCATTACTTTAGGGGTCTCCTTGGCAATTCAAGTATCCAGGCAAAGTAAACAAGTTTTTATGTAAGAACAAACTCAGCACGCAACTGCGGCAGAGCGCTGAAGAGTCTATCAAGGAACCAACTCCGGCTGACTTATTTCAGGTAAATACTCAAAAGTTACTAGGTACGGTCTATTTTATTACATATACATTTTATTTATTTATATGAAGTGCCTTTTTTGCAGCCGAATCCAACCTTAGAAGCGCATAGTTTTGCAACTGGAATGAAGGTTGAAGCTTTGAGTCCAAATGATATGAAAACTTTTCGGCCAGCTACCGTCACCAAAATTTTTAATAATCTCCATTTTCTGATCGTCATTGATGATAACTTGGAGGACTATGAAGATACCAAAATGGCTTGGCTTTGTGATAACATGCATCCCTACATATATCCTATAGGCTGGGCGCAAACTAATAAACTTGATTTGAAACCTCCTAAAATCTGGAAAGAAGGTCCTTTTGATTGGGAAGAGTACCTCTCCATGACGGCGTCTGTCCCCGCGCCGGAATACTGTTTTGGTAACAAGAAGCAGCTGAAAGGAATCGAATGTAACATGAAATTAGAGGCAGTAAATCCTTTAAATCATGAGGAAATCCACGTGGCGTCGGTAGAGTCAATCGTAGAACATATGATAGGTGTGGTACTTTTGCCGATCGGTGAGAAGTTTTGGTACGCCCAAGACAGCGACCTCTTGTTTCCCGTGGGATGGTGCGACAGCAACAACTACGAGTTACACATACCGGATACGAACTTTAAAGAACCACAAAAGCCAGTGGAAGAACCTAAGAAAGTGAAAGAAGACGTAAAGTCCACGGAAGAGTGGTGCGATAGAATATTCTTTAACTACAAATGTTACGCCGGTCCCTCGATAAGTCGAAATAAATTATCACAGCTTCCGAAGGCCGTCGGTCCCGGACCATTACTGCTCGTACTAAAAGAAGTACTGAATAAAATAATTTCAGCGTCATACAAGCCGGCGAAGCTGCTCAAAGATTGGGAAACGGAGGGTCCGCCGGAAGAAGGCACGAGACTCGAAATGCTGAGAGCTAAGTGAGTACGAGTAACGTGCGTCAAGTAAATCTTATAGCAAAAAGGAAAAGTCAATTATAGGAGAACGCGATCGGGAAACGTCGTTGCCAAAAAAGTAATATAATTTTTTTTTCCATCTGTCGCCATAGAACTGTATCTCGACGATATCTACATAAAAACAACCATACATACAAATATAAAAAAAATAAGGAGCAGATCAAAATTAGAAGGAAGTAATCCAAAAAAATACCCGTCAAAACCCTTTCACCCCCGTGTAATTAGTTTGAACGTCGTAAGTGTTTCTTCGACTGTGTCCCAGGCTGAAGGCGAGCACGTACCACGCGTACGTCCCCATCGCCACGGCGGCGTCCCGCGTGGGCTCGTTCTGCCGCGCCGTGTGCGTGAAGCTGCAGGCCTGCCCCAGCCTGTTCGGGCCCGACGACTACCCGCTGCAGTGCCCGCACGCCTGCCAGACCGTCGAGAAGTCCACCTTCCGTGCGTATTGCCTCGCTTGCCGTCGCGTTTTAAACTTTTGGGTTGATACCGGTTAATGTTTCAGATAACGGAACCGAGCGGAGAGGCCGACCCAAGGGCAGCGTCAGCGGGAGGAAGAAGAAGAAGAAAGTAGTGCAAGAGAAGAGAGAAAAGGAGCCGCCGCCGGCGCGAGAGATGGAGTGCAGGGACGTCGAGTCCGCAGAGAGCGACCGCAGCGCGGGCTCCACCCCGCCCTCGGAGTCGGGGACGAGACCGGACTCTCCCGAGAGCGTCGCGGACTACAAGAGAAATACTAGAAGAAAACGGGAAGCCAAGGACGGGCACCCCAAGCTGGAGATGAAAACTCGAGGAGCCAAGTTACCGAATTTCGCGCTGCAAATGAAGGAGGCTCATTGGAATAAGAAGGACGTGGAGACCATTTACGGCAACTCGTGTGCGACCAGGAAGAGGCGCTCTCCGGACAGCGACACCGAGAACGAAACCAACGAGAGCAGCTGCAACTCCCGGGACGCTAAAAATATATCCGACGTGTCCGACTCGGAGGAACCGGAGTTGAAGAAGCTCAAATTCAAAACCGACGACCCCCTCCCCTCCGACAATAACATGTTCGAGAAAAACACCGCCACGACTTGGGTGAAAGGAAAGATAAAACTTTCTCCGAACCCTCTCGACTGGTCGATCGAGGACGTATACAATTACTTGAGCAACACGGAAGACTGTAAACTAATAGCGGACAAGATGAAGCAGGAAGAAATAGACGGCCAAGCGTTCATTATGTTAGATTTACCCACCATTATGCATTTTTTGCACATGAAGAAAGAATTTGCCGTGCAATTGTGTAAGCACATAACGATGATTCGGTGGTACTATATTGATAATTTTGACGACAGTGGTGAAATGTGATAATTTTATTCCTATGTTTGAATAATCTAGTCTCAAATAAATTGTTGAAACCCAAAATTCATTTATTTTATCTTCATATCGGCCGTATCAACTTCTACGAAGTTTTTTGCATATGTAGCTACAAAGTTTAAATATAAAAAACTTATTATCATTCTTTTCTTGATTGTCTTCAAAATCCTCGTCTAAATAAATATTTTTCTTTGCATTTGAATTTTTGACTGGAATATTTCTTTCCAAAATACAACTTTCTTTTTGGTTAAGATATTTCTCAAGTGCGAACTTTTTGGCCTCTAACTTCTTTATATTCTCAGCTGAAGCTAAATGTTTCATATCCGGCATACATTGATCCCGTAAATTTATTTCAGAGACCAGACTACGATTATTCATTTGTAGTAGACATGGCTGTTCACGGGCCAGATTAATATTAAACGTATTCTCTTTCTTCACATGGGAATTTGATTTAGGACCTCCTTCAAAAATTGAGTTGGTTAAGAAATCGTTGTAGGCTTCCCCAGTCGATTTAATTGTACTATTATAAGATCTTTTGGTCATTTTATATCTGACGAGTGTTTCTCTTGTGTTATCATTTTTATTGTCTATTAACGATTTATTTGTAACCCTGCTAATATGTGACAAAGAAGAATCCGAAGATTCTATGTGTTGTATCATATTGCTTATAAATTCTTCGAGTTCAGTGACAGAATCACCCTTATTTTTTTCTAGAATTTCGGTCAACTTTTTCTTGTAAAGCTCAAAATCTTCCAAATTACTGTAAAAGTTATCAAAGATTTGTTGAACGGTTATTTTAAAAAGTTTGATATTAGAATCGAGGCTGCTAACCGTGCTAGCATCTGATTGTAGTTCTTGAGACATTTTACTCATTATTTTCATTTCTAACTTATCAAGATCGGAGTTGGTAATAGAATCTTTATTATCTCCAGTTCCCGAATCATGTCCCTCGCTAAATGAATGATCGTTGAAGCTGCAATCATCTTTTACAGGTATTTCATGACGTTCGTAGTTTTTGTAATATTCTTCCTGGCTTTTCTGTTGTTGGTTACCATAAGAGTTTAAAATATTGTAATCAGATTTGCATATATTATGTAAAAGACTTGTATGTGGTGCCTCTGTGGTATAAAAGCTATGTCGCTTTTTTATATTTTTAGATTGAGAACCTATAAAAATTAAAACCATTATACTTTTGTATCAATATCGAGATTACCCAAGTTCTATTTTCTTTCTGAAAAATAGCAAAGTACTTACTCATTTTGAAAAAAAATATTGTCACTTTCGGTTGCTAATAATTTATGATTTTAGGTAATCGAAGCCTAATTTACCGAATTATTAAACTAAACTTGAAAAATGTTAAAATAAAAAAAATAGGTTAAAAAAGAATAATATAATTTGAATGTTTGATAGATGCGTTTAAAAGAAATGTCTATTGAAAAGTATTTTGATGTGCTCAAAATTTTAATACTTACAAAAATTAATAAAGAGTACGAAAGTTAAACAATAAACGTAAATTCATGTTTTATTTTACAATTAAGGTCGAAAAGAAACAATATCGAACATAAGATATTAACACAATGAAAATATTATGCTTCAGGTTCACCAATCAAACATTTTTTTAATGGCAATAGTGACAAAATTAATTCTACTAATAAAATTAAATTAAAGTTTGTAAGTTTAAATAATTGTCCATCCATTCATCAATCAAACAGTTCTAGTAGTTATTGATTTCTATGGTATAGATGACATGTCCATAAGTATCTGCTAATACATGTAGAAAAGTTACTCTCTTTGCAATAGAATATATAGAATAGAACACGGAGATAAGAGGGTGTGTAAGCATCCGGCTCTCTTACCCACTCTCAGAAACATCCCTACAATAGCAACTTGGAACTATGTAACTATGTATGTATTAGAATAAATAATGATTTCACTGTTTTAATCATGACTATAAACCGTTAAAATTTAAAATAAGCATTGCATGGCTAACAAGTTTGCTGACAATTTTAAATATTTGATTTGGTTCATTCAAATAGTTGTTATCAATATGCTAATTAATATGTAATAATTTAATTATCAACTAAAATTATTAAAAAACTTATTTAAGAAATATTCACAATAAAATATTGACGAACGAAAGAAATTGTTTTTTATGAAATAAAAACTTTGAAAATGACTTTTGTTTGGCCATACAGGTAACATATCGCGCTATTGTTATTATCTGTGCCGTGGAACGGTAAGCTCTATGGCAGAGTTAGCACTTAGCAGTTGAATTGATCACTGTCGAAACGAGAATCTCGAAGGCCCCGCCTTTAAAATCTGTAAATATTGTAATTTTTTGGACTTTTCGCGATGAAGCTTTTATAAAAAAGACAACGTAGGTATATTTGAATGAAAAAAAAAAACTATATATATGTGTTTAAAAGTATTTTGAATAAAATTATCAAGTATCGTAATACAATTATCGATTTACCGACTACCGTTGCAAAAGTGAGATTGTGTGTGTTGTTATTCTTAATCAACTATAGAATACTGCATCACATAGGGTTAAGGGTTTACCGTTATACATAATAAAAGTAAAATAACTTTTATGTTATAACCGATCGACAGATTGGTGATATTGTTGCTACTATTTTTAGTGGGTGTTGTCATTGTGGGCTTTATTCGGATTAGGTCATCAAGTGTGGTGAACATGTGTACCGAAGAAAGGTGTTTTAAGTCTTACTAAATAGGTTATTTTTATTTCTTATTAGATCTACGAAGCAGCAGTAGCAATATGGAATTCAGTAAAGTGATCGTTCTCTTTGCGATATTGTCGCAAACGACAGCGCTGCGTAAGTTGTTTATTATACTTAGTTTATTGCTTTATATTTAATTTGACAAAATTGTTATCACTTGAGCTTATAAGTTCAAGTTCATTCAACTTTTCCATGTGGTATTTAAAGCCTTTAGGCTTCAAAACATTTCGTTCATAACAACAGGTTGAGGTATTATTGCTTGAGAGATGTGTATTATTGCACATCTTCGAAAGGAATCAAATAAATAGAATAACTTAAAAAAAGGTGAAAAATTTTAGTATGTAACAATAGTTAATGTATCTGTATAATTGCGATTACTTTATGCAATATATGTCCGCTTTTTCGGTAATACAATTCTAATCTTCATGTAAATCTAACAAGTGTGGTATGGATTTCTTTTATTTTATTAAAAGCAATTAAATAAAAACGAATTATTAGTAGAAGTTTATCCATCTTAATTATTTTTAAATGATAAATGAACAATTGATTAAGACGCCAACAAGATCATTGAACTCCAATCTGAATCTTTAATGTTTTGTTATCAATTATTATAGTGCAATTGTTTTTAGGCCTTTAATACTGTAATCATTGCATTAGTGTAGTATTGGTTGGTATAGCCAAATCTTATTTCATATCCACCATACATAAATATTATTAGTATGAACTTTCTATAATAAACTTTTACACATAAAGAAAACTAAACTATATCACAAACTGTAGAGTAGATGTTGTTTGACATTGAACATTATTATATTTTACCACAGCATATCTCTTTCGACTAATATAAGATGGCGTAATTGCTTCTTAACTTTATTATAAATATTAAATATAAACTTAGTTCTTATAAAAAAAATCTTATTTTCAAACATAAAATGTCTTGTAAACATATAAAGTAAAAGAAAATTAATAGACTAAAAAATATTGGTTATATATTTGTTTGATTTCTTGTAACAAAACAGTGTTAAGAAACAAAATATAATAATAATATGTACTCTGTTAAATAATATGATATTATTATTATTACTAATAGTTAATATCTATAGAAATACTATAGAAAATAATTATTTAAGATTTGTTAATGTAAATACAGTGACATCACCTCCACGGATTGTAAAGCAGCCAACAGTGGAGGAGCTGCTGTTTCAAGTTGCTCAGCCAGGAGAGGTGGACAAACCTTTCATTATTGAGTGCGAGGCTGAGGGAGAACCGGCACCTAAGTAAGTAGTACATAGTTATTTAAAGAAATTGTTTATGAATTGATTTTTATAAGAGATTGAAATAAAAAAAACATGGAAAGTAAAGAAAAAAGTAGGTACATGCATACAACATTCCCTTACCGTCCTCTGGCCTAATTATTATTTTTAAAGCATCTCAACCTCACCAACTCTGCTACTCATAAAGCTTGAGGCGCTATTCTTGTGCTAAGGTTTACCCAAGGCACTAGGACTCATATACTGCAGGTCTGATCTTTGAAGTCTTCCGACAACAGCACTATATATATATATAATATGTATCATAGACAACTCCAATCGCAATGACCATGCTATCTTTTCTCCTTAAAAGGTTCTAGAGCTGTAGGCACTCTCATATCCCGTGTGATTTCTCACACTTGCAACATTACTTGCCAAAAACCTCAGAGAGGTTAACTACCAGTTTCCAGCTGGCGCTGGAGCTGTACGCTCCCTTCCTGACAGGCAGCCAGGCCGCAAGCCTACCCTACGATACAGTCGGGTGACCGGATAGAAGCTAGCACATCCATCTAACCTCTAAACAGGGGACTACTCGAACCACAGTGACCCTCGAAGGGTGCTTTGCTCAGGGGATGTTCTAAGCCCCGTAGTTGAAGACCGCAACAGCCCTTCGGCTTAGGCTGGTCAATTCCACCCCTTTTTGAGCGCGAACTTTGACTACCCTGAGAACCCAGACTAAAGTTGCCGAATCTCTTCAGCTAACGACATTACCACCGCGAATCCAACACCAAAACCGGTAAACCGACAGTTTTAACACTCAAGCGCATGCATCGCCCTCGGAGGGCTTAGGTCCCGCGGAACCCTGATCCTGATGGATGACCCTTAGTTAAGCTGGTAACTATCTACGCCCTGATATAAACATAATCAGTAGAATAGAGGAGGGCGAGTGAAGTAATGCACTAGGTACTGTAAAATGTAGTCGGTTTGTAGGTCGCGTTGTTTATAATTTAATGTGAGTTATACAGCCATCCTATGTTGAAGTCCATTAGATGACCCAACAGCGATTCTCAATTTGGCCGGTCAGGCGACCAGACACGTTTTCCGGCATTAAAGTGTTGTATTTCCTGTCGTTCACGTTATTATTACTGGAAAATTAGATTTTCCCGACGCGATGTTACAAATCTTGTATCTTACCATTTTTTGATGGCAACAATTCCATGTTCAAGTTGGTACCTATTTTAGTTATAGTTGGTTATCGTCCAGTCCAGTCCAGTTCAGTCCAGTGCCCTAGATATAGTTTTTAACTAATTTCACTTCCAGTTATCGAATCCATATACTATTTTTTTATGTTAAGTGATGATTTTTTTTGATAAGAGAGTCGTCGACCTTTATTTGAATTGTTCAACGTTTTTCTTGCTGTTCCTTCTTTAAGTAAACAAGTTATACAGCATCGTAATTATAAAAACTTAAATGGTTGGCGGCTAATTTGTCAATTTGTCTTGTTTAAACAAGATTCTGTATTTGTACGCCGGGGTAGTATTCTGTACAAGTTATATCTAAACACAAGTAAGTAATATTAATAATTATACCTAAATGTTAGTTTCATATTAACGATGTGTTCACTTTTATTTTGTAAGATTTATAAAATCTAATAACAAATTAAAATGGCCCAAATGTTGTTGTGTACAACACAATTCAAATCGTATTAATCTATGATCCTTAGTATTATTGAATAGTATTGGAAGTCTGGAAGGTGTTCCAATTTTTCTTGTTTGCTTCGGCTCGTACTCGTAAAGATTGTTAAGTGTTCTTGACGAATATTAAAAAAAAATATTCGATTTAAAACAAGGGTGATCAAGATCACCCTAATACCTACGATAAGCAAGCATCATTGGAAGAAGAAATATTAAAATATTTAAAAACTAGCTATAACGTATGTGTTACGTAATGTAATAAAAGAATGTAATTATTGAAGTCTACATAAAATGGAAAATTAAGATAATCAACAAAGTAATGCTAAAAGCATTATAAATAATGCCGCTCGGAAAGAGACGGGGTATAACAGAGAGTGGAAATCTCAAGTGTTTAATTAGCTATAAACGAGTCGTAACTCGTAGTGCAGGGTAACTCTGAGCTGCTGTTCTGTTTGGTCGCCTACTTAATAGTGCACTTACGTTTTTTTCAACGGTGAACAAATACTACTGTACACGGTTTATTATTGACCTGAATAAGCGTTTAGTTTTGATGCTATAGTTTTGTAAAGGGATTAATAAGATATATTAGATTAATAATAATCTGCTAGACTAGAAAATGTTAAGTCCATACAACACCGACTGAAGTTCGATATAGAATTGCGTAAATGATAACCAGCGCAAATTCAATTTGAGCTTGCTCTATTTATGATGCGGCAAAATTAATAAGTCCCGATTGTCAACGAGGCTCGTGTTCATTTGTAAACTGAACATTTACAGTATATATATTTAACAAAGAAAGCACAGTTTTAAAAGCAGCTGGCTGATGGCTTCTCGTCACAACTGCACTACTGATAAACTGTTTTAAATATCGAACAAAGAAAATCCACGCTGCGTAAGCTTCGATAATGTCTGGATCGATGCTGCAACCGCTATTAAATAAAATAGTACAAAACATCAAGGTGTGTATGTCTTGATGTTCTTGTTGCGTGCACTTCTTTGTTACGTTTTCTTTTATCATATATAATATCTTGGTTGCATTTGTCCGGTCTATCTATTTATTTTTTTCATTCATCTGCTTTCAAATTGCGTTGAATTAGGGTTTACGAAATTGAAGATTTTATTAAAAATAACGTTTATCATACTCTAAATTTAGTTAAAACTGCAATTCTTTTGTCGTTTTAATTTCTCTACTAAGCGGTACCCTGACGCAACTATTTCAATAACTACATAATAGTATTATTTTTATTCTTTTTAGAGCTCTGTTTGTATCATGTTGTAAAAATATGATAAAATCTTGAATCTTCCAAATTTGATTTTCTTTTAAATGAATATCATTCGTTGCATCCAACACATCTGAAGAAGAGATATATCATATATATGTCAATAACCCACTCAGTTTAGTTTTCAATAATGTTACATATACTTTAGATTTTTACACTTATACAATGACATAGTTTATCAGTCAGTCTGTATTAATCGCAACTACAATTTCATTGTGTAATTTCAGGGATTTTACCCTTTGTTGCTTTGTTTAAAAGTTTTTATCGTAAGAATGCAAAATAAACACTGTGTTACCATGTGTCATGTGTCATGTGTCATGTGTCATGTGTGCTCTCTGAATATCCTGCCATCCTAAAGTACCATTTCTTATAGTTTTACTAAACACATAATGGTATATTAATAATATATTATAATTTATAATCAGTGACCAAGCCATGTAAATCATACATAGTCCGGTGACCTCATTCGATGCAGGTCATATTCTGAGAATCGTTAATCAAAGCATTAAATATTGTTCACTGTGCTTGATTGTACCTTTAATAATATACCTACTATGTATCTTTACGTACATAACATAAAGCAAAGTCGCTTTTTGCTGTCTGTCCGTATGCATGCTTAGATAAAACTACCCAACGGATAGATATAGTGATTCAAGAGTTTTATGTATAATATATACAGAGATTTGTAATGTGATGTATGTGATGTATGAACAAACATATTTTTGTTCCCTAAAAACAAATTAATGTCCTACGAAAATGCATATTCTTTAAATATCAATATGAAAGTCCAGAATGGTTTATATTTATCTCTAAAGAATAACTCCTAGTAAATATTTACCTTTATTTCTTATCATCAATATATTATTAATACGTGAATCAAAAGCTTTTGACCCCTTTTTGCGAGAATTGAGCGGATGAAGGAATATTAAATTTGGCACACTTATAGTTTTTGTGTAGGAGAACACTAATATTTTTAATAATGCTAATAATAATGCACTTTTAATACATAAATCTTTATATATATATATTTCTTTTCTTGTGCGTGTGTATGTCACTGAATTCCTCCTAAACGACTGGACCGATTTTTATGAAATTCTTTGTGTGTGTTCAAGGGGACTTGAGAATTGTTTAGATTCACAATTTGGTCCACTGGAAAATGGTTTTTTGATTAATTTTTAATGTGTAAGTAGGTGGTGATTTTGGAATGTTTCACATTGGTTCCGACGGACTGCGTTACCATGGCAATGTCAAATATTAAATAATATTATATTTTAATTATAGTCTGACAATTGGCGTTGCGATAGAAATAAGAAAAATATTTTAGTACTAGCGGCCCGATACGTGCTTCCCTACGTAAAAAGTGAAATTAAAAAAAAAATATTGGAAAAAATTCATTTATTCAAACAAAAAATCTTTATTTACATATTCATACGGTATCGATTGGTCGAATTATGATAAATGTACGTGTAATGACGTTAGACATTGTGATAACTTTTTAATGTATTTTTTTTAAAGTTCGTTTTTTTAAATTAAAGACGCGAGTACAAGACAACGTCTGTGGGCCGCTAGTTAAAGATAAAAATATTACACACACTACGATGCGAAACATTACACTACTTCGTTGTTAACGTTGACATGCTCAATGTATGTTTGACTGATGTCAAATAGTAGTACAGACTACAGAGTTGATAGTCACTGGACGTAATATAATAAAAAACAAAAATAAAAGTGTACAAGGTGTTAGTCAAAACATTCATAAACATTAAAACTTTACAATTTAATTACGGTCGAATTTCGGCCGTCGGGCGACTAACAGTCCAATTAAATGCATTACACAGTTAATGCAATTCATTCATGTATACTGCTCTTCGCAGCACTTCATTAAAATGGATATCTTAGAAGATATCAGAGATTAACAAAGCAAAGGCATATCATTTTTATTTTATTCAAAGACATCCTAATATGGGTTGACTGCCCCATAGTAGTATCTACGTTCAACCCGTGCGAGAACGAAGTGGGGCTTTAGTTTTATAATATACATATATTACCTGAGTTATAATAGACCATTATTAAAGTGGCTCAATATTGATAGCTTCATTAGTTTTAAAATACTTTATCAGGACAAGTGTTAGTTCATATACAATATTAATCTAGCAAAGCAAACACTGCATTCAGTCTTGTCCGGCCCAATCTATGGTTCACCAGTCAAGATCAGCTCAGTCCGTGAACCAGCCATCATGAACACAGCTACACATCAGATACACTTTAAGAAGATGTAAAACTTGCCGGTTCTACTGATTATTAACATCATATATATGAGGAGGAAATATTTCTTGAATGTGATTTATTATCTTTAATTATCTTTGATATATGAACGTTGCCGTGCTCGATATGTCCGTTTTGTATAAAAAAGGTTTAGGCCTTATGTAGTTTCATTTGTCTTAAAATGAACACAATTTGCCAAATTCTGAAACATCATTATTATTGCCACATAACATAAATATAGCCTTGGGGTACTTTTTAAGTTTTGATAATTCGCTTTAAAAAAGGATGTATGTACTTTCACAGACTATTTTAAAGCAATGTTCTGTTTCTATTTGTGTTGTAAACAAACACGCGTCCGACGGTTTGTGTTTGTGTAGCGACTTTTCTCTTCATGAAGAACCTGGGGAGGATGAACCAAGGTCCCCTCTCATTGACAGTTGGCCTCAACTATTTATTCTAATTAAGTCAAGGTCGCTATTACTAATGTTGTTTCGGTATTGGTCGGATGACGGTATGTATGATGTCAGATGATGTCAGAACGACCCAGTACTGCCGGCATCTAAAGGTCAGAGCAAATCTGACCCTACTTGTGCAAGTATGACATTGTTGGATCATTTTAGAAATAACAAGTAGTTGAAATATTTTTATAAAAAAACATAAAAAACTTGTTACCTATCGTTTTCATGTAGTTTTCATACTATTATATAGATAATTGTTTTGTGGTTGGCCGGAGACCAATGATCCTGTTACTCTAGTGGCTAGGTGATAAAATTACTTTCCTTAGGGTAGAAAGTCTGCGGTATGTTCCAAGTAAATTATTTTAAACTAGATTTCTCGGTATCGGTGTCATAGTGATCTCTACATTGATGGAAGACCAAGTAATATTCGTTATTTTTATATCGCACCTACTAGGTAAGGTTAGCTAAAGTAATTATTCATTATTTACAAGCTGTTGCCCGTGACTTCGTCCACGGGGGATGCTTTGGTTGTTCAGTTCCGTTTAGTTAACCCAGGGTTCTGTATAAATCATAGGAAACTTTTCATAAATTCTGAAAGAAAATAAAAAGGAATTATTCATAAATTTCATGAGTCGTGAATGCTTTTGTTGTGTGCATACAAAAATCAAAATCAAAACGTATTATGTATACATTTCTTGTAATTGTGGAGTAGTTTGTTCATTTAACATAAGAACACAGGGCTTATTGAAGGGGTAGTGTTCGTCATGCCGAGGGTCTGCAAACACCGTCTACATATACTCGTGTTCGTTGGAACATTAGATCATAAGTACTGTGTCATATTACTTACACCCTGAGGAATAAGAATATGGGTTTCCTTTCCTTCGCTAATGTCCAGAATTTAAGTTATACTTCAGGCTTTGAAGCCTACATATCTAGTCATCATTTGTGTCACTAGTAACTAAAATCGACTTTTTAACCCCCGACTAAAAAGAGGGGTGTTATAAGTTTGACCTGTCGATCTGTGTATGTCTGTGGCAAATTTCCGGCCAAACGAGTGGACGGATTTAAAATGCGGTTTTTTTTAATCGAAAGCTTTGCTCGTCGAAATGGTTCTTATCCATGTTTGATTGAAATAGAACTACTCTTCAAAATATTGACGTTTTATTCGTGCGGGGGAGAGGTTCTTATGCTATAATTAGCTGTTTGCGGCTAAAAGCGTGGACGGATTTGAATGCGGTTTTTTTTAATCGAAAGGTATGCTCGTCGAAATGGTTCTTATCCATGTATGATTAAAATAGAAATAGTCGTCTTCAAGATATTGATGTTTTATTCGTGCGGGGGAGAGGTTCTTACGCAATAATTAGCTGTTCCCAGCTGTTTCGCCAGCTATATAGGAAAAAAAGCCTTGTTATGAATGCCAAAAGGTTTTTACACTTACTTGCTTAGGTAAAGTACTTTTTTAGGGATAGCTGTTGCCCGTGACTGCGTCCACGTAGACTGTAAAAATATATTTATATGGCTTATGATCGTAGTCATAAAGAATCACGGGCAACAGCTAGTGATAATATAAATCCCTTCATCATAGTTATTAGCGATTGTAAATAATTTTAACTCTAAATGTTTATATTTATTAAACCTACCTATATATGAAACCTACCTATCTATCTACCCATATGAAAAAGTCTTGAATCATGTTACTAATACATTTATAATTTATTACATTGTCGAAACTTTCACGTGGATCCTTTTTTATTAAATATAATATATATTTCTCGTATTAAATATAACCTTTGTACATCATAATATAGGATTCTAATGCTAAGAGATTTTTTAAAAATCGTAGTTTTGGAGCCAATTCAAAGAAACAAACAAATCTTTCCTACTTAAACAATTGATTTTTTTTTTTAGGTTCATTTAGTACTATTCAGAAATTAGTAACATAAGTTTAAAAAGCAGAAAAAAAAATTAAATTAAAAATTTAAAAAACCCCAGATACAAAAAGACCTCTAAAAAGAATAAAAATAATATTATTATGTACTTATTGATGCCGTTGGGGGACCGTTCAATAAAGGAAGAAATTAAAATGCAAGTAAATTAACAAGGCAAATAAAGAAATTACGATATCGAATCGTATAGTTTAAGTCCTCAATGATTAACTTCATAAAATAGACACCATCGTCAACGTACGTACAACGGTCCCCCGACGCAACGACTTCAATAAGTACATAATAATATTATTTTTATTCTTTTTGGAGGTCTTTTTGTATCGGGGGTTTTTTAAATTTTAAATTTTCATTTAATAAGCGTTAACAGTAATTCTATTAGAATTAGTATTTTACATTCCATGATTAATTCTTATCTGAGGATAAAAACACAGGGCTATGCTTAAATAACTGATAATAATAAAGTATTTCTTAAATATGGGTGAATATTAATATGTACGTAAGATAACTCAAAAGAAAAAGAAACCTTATCAGCTCATTGCAGTCTTAGCAACCAATTGAAGTATGTTCCTCGTCGGAGTAACAAGATATAGCGTATGCGGGACCTAATCTTCTTACAGGGCGCGATCTCAACACTACTTCCTCGTTGCGTTCTTACGTCGATATCCGGTCGCTGCCGCGCAGCTTGCGAATAACTCACTACAAAATAGTTTTATTTCTTTACTCGAACTATTAAAATATAATGAATTAATCAAAAGTTTATATATTATTAGTTTAGTTTAAATATTATTGTATCGTGACAATTTAACCTTATCGGTTGTAATAATTAATATAAACCATACTATCTAAATATTTTACTAGCTCTGAAATCGACATTTGAAGATGTATTTGATATTAATAGTTGAAGTGGTCAATAATAAATATCGAACATCCCTGTGGTAAGACGTCAGCGCAGCCCCACCCGGGTCTGTCTTAAAGTGGGTGCATCCTCGCCACAGTCCACAATGCACGCTAACAATAGGTTTGAAGGTCGAATAGAACAAATTGACAGATATAGAATAAAGAAACGATCGTTGGGCGAGCTGAAGATAAGAAATTAAGATTAGAGTCCTCCTAGTATTGATGTGTTTCATATTTATTACAAAATAAAATGATTGGGCTAGAAATTACTCTTATACTGAAACTTAAAGTACATATTTTTTATTATTTGCACTTAGAGATTTTGGTTTCCATCCAACGAAATTGATAATTTAAACGGCCTCGAGAATAAAAACAACAGAATAAAAAATTACCCAACATTGCATTTTATTGCGGTGCACTCCCCTAGTAACAGTTTAACAACAACTTCACATTTCACATGATAAACTAAAAAGTTCAAGTACCAAATAATATATTAAATATCCTCATCATACTGGTGTGTACTTGTTATTTACATTATACTAATAATACTATTACATATATAATATGACTTGTCGATCGAACGATTTCAGTTCCTGGTGTAGATTAAATTTTAAAATATCTTATTACAATAGGTATATGTAGGCATATCACGGCTGATGTTCCTCTAGACACGTTTTAATAGACAAAACTTTCAAAACTTGATACAAAACCTTTATACCTCAAATTTTTATTTATATCATAGCTTACGAAGCGGGAAATTGGAAAATCTATTGATGTTAAGTATGCGCTAAACAATTACTTTAGACGGAGAAGATTAGGGAAGTGATACCTATATTTTATAAAATCTTTATAATCTAAACTCTACAAAAATAAAATAATAATAAAATAATTTTCCTACCTGACGTCCATACTAGCTTTGTTACAGCATCCTCATAGTGTTTAAACATTTCTTCTGGATAGTTATTCACCCAAAGAATTTTTCCTTGTGTAACGAGGTTTTCGAGATGAAAAGATGCCACAACTCATTTAATGAAGCGATAGGACGGTTCCCCAAAGCTCGTGGGTTCGAATCTCGGTCGTATCGGTTTATTTTTCTTAAGGCACGGCTATACATATTCATAGATATTTTCCAACACTTACAGTAAAATTATTTTTCTTAAAAAAATGAGATGTTATGAAATATAAATGAAAACAACGTAATGCCTTTATATTACTTGTATATTTTTTAATTTTTCATTTCGTACAACGAGAATATTATAGTTATGAATATTAATAATTGGTTCTTGCGTCGGTCACTTCTGAGTTCTGACTTCACCTATCGTCTGAGACGACACATCGGAAATATTACATCATCATTTATAATTAACTCAAAGATATTTATTAAGTAAGTATTCATCGAAATGCTAACGTCACGAGCTTCTGTAATGACGTCAGTGAAACACTAATATTGTGTCAATAAGTAAAACCCAGCTTTGGATAACTATTTCACAATAAGGCAAATGCCATTTTAAATAATTAACAAACAAATAAATCTTTGCCCTTATTATAGTGTAAATGTTTCGTTTTTTTACAATCAAAATGCAGTACTTACTGAACGAGTTTATAGCAATTTGAGAGTATTGTTACACATCACCTTAACCTGTTATTAACATCCAACAGATACAGATGGATCAAGAACGGGAAATCCTTCGAATATACGAGTTATGACAATCGAATTTCTCAACAACCCGGTCGCGGGACGCTCGTCGTGAGCCAGCCGAGGAACGAAGACCTCGGACAGTACCAATGTTTCGCTTACAACGAATGGGGAACCGCGACGTCCAATTCAGTGTTCGTCAGGAAAGCCGAGCTGAACTCTTTCAAGGAGACCGACGGACCTCAACAAACGATCACCGCTTCAGAAGGGTTGCCCTTCAAGCTGACATGCGAGCCTCCCGACGGGCACCCGAGCCCCAACGTGTACTGGATGTTGCAGGGAGAACTGGGTCAGCTCAAGACCATCAACAATTCCCGTATGACGTTGGACCCGGAAGGTAATCTGTGGTTCTCGAACGTAACGCGTTTCGACGCGAGTGTGGACTACGCGTACACATGTGCCGCTAAGTCGGTGTTCAGGAACGAGTATAAGCTGGGTAACAAAGTGTACTTGCAAGTGCAACAGACTGGAATATCTCCGACCCTCAACAAGTACGAGCCCAAGCGCCAGTACACCACCAGGAGGGTGGAGAAGGCGTGGAGGGGGAAGAAGGTCGAGCTTTATTGCATCTATGGAGGGACGTAAGTATTTTTAATTTGCTTTCATTTTAAATATGAACAAGATCAAAGACAGGTAGTTTAATGTTATAAATATTATTAAATTATCCATTATTATATAACCTCTTTTCTTACTTAAAATACATTATACATTTGAAATGAAATCGGGTTAATGGTTTTATTGTCTCCAGTGTTTTGGCTTTATGAAGGAACAACCTGCCAAATGGGTCGAGATAGGAATACTTGTAAACTATTAGCAATGCAGATGTCCTCACCATTGTATGCGTCACTATCTCATTTTAATGATCGTTGCACCACTATAGAACTTTATATAACATTATTAATGATTAATTATGATTTATTGTGCATTGTTCGCGGTAGCTTAACAATTCTATTTTAAAAATTGTAGTTCTTTTCTTTATTGTAAACTTGTACCATAAATATAGAATTGTTTGTACAAGGATCAATTATATAGATCTTCCAACTACTTCTAATAATAATAAGTTAGAAAACATAGCAGAAAACACTTTGGAAACAAAATCAATTCATCAATGCATCTCATTAAACCGTTTATAGGCTCGGTCCATAACAAATATAGAATTGTAACACATCTCTCAGGCCGCTACCCCAAGTGGTATGGCGGAAGGACGGCCGAACTATACTCTCCTCCCAACGAATCACTCAAGACAACTACGGCAAGACTCTCGTCATCAAACGAGCTGGGTACGAGGACCAGGGCACTTATACTTGCGAGGTCAGCAACGGAGTTGGAACAGCCAAGACGTACTCCATACAGCTCAATGTCGAGGGTAAGTTCAGGGTAGTTGTTATTTTCTGTCTTGTGTGTAATGTTAATACATATTATGAATAGCTTTTACGCTCGACTTCGTCTGCTTTAGGTAGTTTCTTTGAGCAGCAGTTTTATCATTTCCATCATGTAGGTACTTGCTTAGTAAGTGTGTTTGTGTTTTTTCTTTTGTGAGTGAACTGGATGTTAGAACAGTTCCTAGCGCTCCTGTTTGCAGATAACCTGCTCGCTTCTGATGATAAAGGGATACGAGCAATTTTATATTTTAGATTTAGCATTTGGGCACTCATTACTACTGCTGTACAGACCACAGTTTGCTCCCAAAGTGACGCACGAACTCCGCGTTGATAATTAATAAAATAAAATAATAATTTTCCCGTATTTCTTAATCTATGCATTCAAACAAAATACTTCAAAGCGTGAAGTTTATCATCGTACAATGGTCTTGAAGATAAAGTTACTTATTTCGTAAGGGTTAATATGGCTTGCTAAATAGTAATGTTTGAAAATAACTATTCATCTTCTTTATTTTACATAAAATGCCTTATTTAAAAATATAATAAATACCTACCACAGATAGATATATGAAGTCCATTTTTAGATGTTCTAAAAAAGAACATTGCATCAACGTATAGGTAACTATGAGGCAAGCGCGATTTACATGGTATCCAGGGGGAATAAGATATGTTCCCGCGGCAAGAAGTAGCCTATGTCCTTTCTCAACGACTTGTCTATGTTTATGCTAAATTGCATCAAAATCGATTCCATGGTTTAAGCGTGAAAGTGTAACAGACAACTACTTTCGCATTTATAATATTAGTATAGAGATGAATATATCTAACTTGATGTCAATGATCCAGTGTTCGTTGTTAACAAAGACGGTAGGATACCAACAAGTGGTCTGAGCTTATTTGGATTTTTATAATTTATTTGTAACAGGATAATGATTTAATGCTGCTACTGTTTTCATGTCACATTCGTGTTGTAGTATCCTGTAAATATTCGTAACACTCTGGGAAATAATTCATGCGTCTCGACTTCAACGTCATGCAAATGCGATCAAAAGGAGCTCGAATCCAACATTTTCAGACTGTATTCATAGAATTGTAAAACAAGCCGAGCCTTACTTTATACGTCAAAACTTCCTTGTCCAAGCAAGCCTGAACAAGTGCCCGCACCCTTCACCCTATTGCAGCAGAGTGATTTAGTTACGGAGGCGTGTAGCTGAGCGTCCTTATGGCTCGTTACTGGCCTTCCTATTCCTATGTATAGTTGGAGGAGTTTTTGTCGGGGGACGAAGCAAGCTTGAAAGTTCGTAATTTCTTTGAATGACGTTTTGTCGGTTTGTATAGAGTAATAGTTGTTACCACAGTTAGGTAAATCACAGAGTATTTAAAATATTAATACTTAAAATACAGCAGGATGTAAGTATGTAGTGTGGTACCTTATAGTTATGACCACCGTTATTTTGAACGTTCACATAAACTAATAATGTCTAGTTGTGTCATCATTTCTTCTAATTTTCTCATTAATGATACCATATACTTTATAATAACATTATGCATGACGTCATTTCTTATGTCCTCTGATGCTCTATTCCCAAGTCATAAGGTCCTCGTTTAATAGTAACATGGCGGAAGTTCGTCACTATTACGTCCAATTCAGAATATATTGTCCTTACAAGGGCGGGAGTATGTAACACTCGCAAATAGGTTTGCTTCGGACGTGATAACATACAAATGGGTACCGTTGGTTTTACAGTATACCGTCATGGTCTGAGAGAGGACATACACAATGCTTATATTTTGAATTTTAAAATTTAATTTTAATTAAATTAGTTGAATATTTTTTTCTTTCGTATGAGTGTGACCGCTGAATATACACAGACAATCCTACAGCAATGTCCGCCCAGTCGAAGCAGGTTGCATAATCTTAATATGTCAATTGTTTAGTACACGCAGATAGTTACGCGTCATCTTAGTACTTGTGTGACTCAAATAATTCGGTGTTACAGAGGACTACGAAGGATGTTTGATGACCTGACTGTGTACTGACTATGTACTGGCAGTGTACTGGCAGTGTACTGGCTGTGTACGTCCGTTGTATCTTACCAAGATGTAAACATTCTCGCTAATATACAATGGTAACACTATGGGTGTGCACGCACTGTTCTTAAACAAACACTACATATTTAAAAAAACTTCAGAAGGGTGAAATAATTAACAGTAAAATCTTACCATGAAGGTGTAGCCGCTTTGTTTAGGGATACAGTCGCGTCACACGCGATCACGGAGGGGGAGGGGGGTTTGCTCGTTACAAATATTAACAATTGAAATGAAACGCTTGATATTTATGAATCATAAACTTCTTTACTCCCTTAAAGACTCTTTCGTTATGTCTCCTGGATCATCTCCGGGTATCGGGGATACCGTGTTTCTTGTTCGGGAAATTTCTTTAAATTTTTATTTGGTATATGTTGATATAATGATGAAATAAAATTTAATGTAAAAATGTAGTTCCTTCTTCTGTAATTGCAGAAGTATATTCTTTGCATTTATAATTATTGCATGAATAGTTTGCATATTAATTTTATCTTACACTTGACCAATCTTCTCACCAGCGGCTCCATTCTTCATGGAGGAGCCGCAGTTCCAGAACCTGGCGGAGGGTGAGACCGCGCTCATCCAATGTACAGCCGGGGGTACTCCGGAGCCGACCATCTCTTGGGTTCATAATGGAAAACCCATCGAGCAGGCGGAACCCAACCCCAGGCGACAGGTCACCGCCAACTCCATCACGATAACCGACCTGGTGAAGAAGGATACCGGCAACTACGGATGTAACGCGACCAACTCCAACGGTTACGTGTATAAAGATGTCTTCATCAACGTGCAATGTGAGTGTTTGTTTATTTGGTCGTGTTATACTCGTATAGCTTATACAGGTTATATAAAATATCTCACTGCGCTTTTCATTAAAACGTACTCCTAATTGGAAGTCAACAAGTCGTAATAAGTCTTTTAGTTTGTCCGATCTTTATACGAGATATACAGATCACTTAACCAGGATTGTAAATTGAACTAAGGACATATTCATTGCTCTGAACCGACATACTTTTTGCTACATCCCATGGTACATGGCAGCTATATATATATATATATAATAGTAAGACTAAGATGTTATGAATGTACAAGTATTACTACATGATCCAGTGACACACCGACACACAGTAGTAGAGTGTTAGTGGGTAGTGGGCGTCTGCGGCGGATGTACTGATGTGTGGTGTTGACCATCTGTCATACTTATCTTACCATCTATCATACTTATCTTACCATCTATCATACCTCTACATCACTTAGTGGTGTGTTTAATAATTGAATTATTAACATTTATAAAATACTAAATCTACAGATACATTATTAAACATATAATATATATTATGTTATGCCAAGGTGTACTCCTTGCTATTAGTCAGTTGTTTCACCTTGAAATAGTTGGGTTTATGAAAAATTGCTATTTATAAAAATAAAAACAAATTATATAACTTATCTAAGTTAAAAAAAACAACCGTAACAAAAAATATTTGATAAGTAGAGAAATCGATAATAGACGTGTGAAGGGTCACTGAACCCTGCAACTAACGCACCGCACCCCGATGTTTTTTTGGTGATTCGTTCCCGTGAATAGAGTTGGTTATTTTGCAGCTGCTATATTTGACTCGGCCTTCATCATGTCAAGTTTGTTAAAGATAAATATCATTTATAATGATATCTGCCCGAAGATTCGTTTAACTATCTCCTTAGTTCTTCTTGACACTCTGTAAAGTAATATAACACCAATGACAACCGTCGTCTTATGTTTAAAACTATATACTTATATCACCGACCCGTTGATTGTTAATGGTTAGTGTAGACACCTAACGCATAGCGACACAAAGGAGCGGGTTCGATTCCCGACAGAGACAGACAAGTATGTGATGAGCATAGATGTTTGTATTTCAGGGTTTGGTCGTTTTTTAAATATATTCTCAGTATTTATATGTGTATTTCTATGTATTTGTATCGTTGTCTAAAACCCTTAACACAAGCAATAATTTGCTTACTTAGGGGTTAGATCAATGTGAATCAATCAACGGAATTGTTGTGATATATATATATATATATATGTATATATATATGTATATATATATGTATATATATATGTATATATATATGTATATAAAAGCGAGATCGTCGTGACCTTTCACCGGTTCCACAAAATAAATAAACACAGATGTATTCGTCAAGACTCAATGACCAATCCATCCCGCAGCCATCCCCCCCGAGATCAAGGAGGGTCCGGACAACCTGACGGTGGTGGCGGGCGCTCCGGGGGTGCTCCGCTGCCGCGTGTTCGGAGCGCCCCGCCCCGTCGTGCGCTGGATGAGGGACGACGTCGACGTCACCGGCGGGAAGTACGTATTATTAGAGATGCGCCGAATAGTGTTTTAACCGAATAACCGAGTACCGAATACTTACCGAATAATCGGCGCATCTCTAATTATTATTGTCGGTCGACTAGTCCACCCTACGATAAACTCCCCCCTCTCCCCTCTGTACGGTAATGCGCAGGCCGTCGTGGTCTTCATCGTCGACTGTACTCTTAACATCTGGCCCTGCATTTTCTAAGGTGGATTCAAAATTCACAAAAATTACATTCCTAACAGTGAAATATTAGATTCACCTCCACTTACTGGTTCCGGCTCACGATCGTCCGCTCACCGAAGAGCTCGTCCACAGATATAACATAACGAAGGAGGGCGACCTGGTGATCGCCGACGTGTCCTTCACCGACGTGGGCACCTATCAGTGTTACGCCAAGAACAAGTTCGGAGAGAAGTCCGCCTTCGGTTCGCTGACCGTCAAGAGTGAGTGACCTCGTTTTAAATATTCGTAACGTGCCTGAGCGATCGTTTCATTTTATCGACGGATAAATAAAAAAAAGATTCTACAAATTTTGAATAATCGTAAACGCCGAACGCGTATTCCGAGAAGCTCTCGCCCCACGTGACTCAGGGCGGCCTCCTTCTGTCCTCAGAGCGCACCGTCATCACGGACAAGCCGGAGCACTACGAGGTGGCGGCGGGCGCGTCGGCCACCTTCCGCTGCAACGCCAACGCCGACGACTCGCTCAAGCTAGAGATCGTGTGGCTCAACGACGGACAGCCCATCGACTTCGACAACCAGCCGCGCTTCAGGATGACCAACGACTACTCGCTGCTGATATCCGACACCACGGAACTGGACTCCGGCGAGTACACCTGCATCGCCAGGACCGCCTTCGACGAGGCGCGGGCGCAGGCCACGCTCACCGTGCAGGGTGAGTACTGCCGGGCTCGGACGGTCTCGGAGCGTCGTTATCGGCCGGGAGAGTAACGGAGCCGCCCTTCCCCAGACAAGCCCAACCCGCCGGCGCTGGAGGGCGTGGAGTGCCGCGAGCGCACGGCCACGCTGCGCTGGAGGCCCATGGGCGACAACAGGGCGCCCGTGCTGCGGTACGCGCTGCAGTACAACACCAGCTTCACGCCGCACTCCTGGGACCTCGCATCCGACAACGTGCCCGCCATCGACACCTCCTGGACCGTGGAGCTCAGTCCCTGGGCCAACTACACCTTCAGGTGGGCGCCGCCCCGCGACCCCGCCCCCGCGTGCCTCTCGTGCGCGTATTGATATTGTCGCTTTTATATCAGAGTGATTGCGTCGAACAAGATCGGCGCGTCCGCCCCGTCCGCCCACTCCGACGTGTGCACGACGCAGCCCGACGTGCCCTACAAGAACCCCGACAACGTGGAAGGCAAGGGTCGCGAACCTACCGATATGGTCATCTCCTGGTCGGTGAGTGAAGGATGGATGAGAATTGCGCCTCCCCGTCGGGACTCTTCCTTCCCCGCTAGTTACCCGCTAGTTACCCGCTAGTTACATGAGCTTACGAACGAACTAACGAATGATTCGAATATTGCTTTTATAACAAACGCCGTCGGTACGTACTCCATCGCGGGTGCCTTCCGTCCGCTTCCACCAGCTGAGCTGGTTGTTCAGTCTCTCCGCCGCAGACTCTGACCATTCCGGTCTCGAGAACTGAAGCTCGGTGAAAGTACAGAACTTAAATAAACAGAGTTGAACAGAAGTAACATAAACCGTCCTAAATCTCTAGAAAATGCCTCAAATCGAGCACAATGGTCCGGGGTTTTACTACCTGGTGTCTTGGAGACGCAACATCTCCGGCGCCTCGTGGAGCGAGCATCAGTTGCGGGACTGGCGCCGGGCGGAGCTGCTGCTGCCCAACTTGCCCACCTTCCAGCCCTACAAGATCAAGGTACGACCCGCTACAGATTAATAATAATAATAATAAAAAAATATTTCAATAAACAGCTTATCGGGTATTAATCTGGTATTACTTGATCTGTGCCCGATCTAGGTATCCTGTGATTGAGGCTTCAAGTGCAGTCTTATAATACATCTAAATAATCGAATATATAGACAGCTGTAGCTTACTAAGTTAATACTTAGTATATAATTATATAATATAATGCAAATTGTATTATTTGTAGCTTATCTGTGTTTCATACAGCGGATGAGGCCGGCCTATGTTGTAATTTTTCTTACTCAATCGTGTTACACTGGAATTTTTTGTATAGCATTTTTCACACTATCGCTTAGGTATAGCATGCACAATGACCCCAATAACAATCACTCTCGGCTTCCTTTAATGCTGGTCAACTATGATAAGGCCTGAGTGCGTCAGCTGGCCAGATTGTTTTAATTTGTCAATGTCATTGCTAATCATAATTAGCCACCATTTCTTGTTTTGCGTAATCCTCTTATTTGTAACTTCATTTCTTCAGGACGGATAATCTTTTGAACGAGGGTGATCTTGGTGTCTTCGCTGGATTGGTCTTTGTTATTGGGATAGATAGCAACTAAACTCAAGGTCTGTCTGCCTCTGCCTTTTTTACCATATCAGCAAATGGCGTCATGTGCGGACGTTTGGCGGACTCGTCAATAGTTTGTTTTAGGTCAATTAATTTTTGAGAGAGGTTAGCTTGTTCCTGAAGGTGTCGGGCTGCTGTGCTGGCTTTTGCGGCTTTAATTTTTAGCTCCTGATAATGGATTGCCAATTGGGAGGTACCGTGTCCCACTTTCCGGCATAATGTGCTAATTCGTAGCTTCTGCTCCGAGTTCAGCTTGCCTTCTGATGCGATAGTACATGCCTCATTCAGATACTGGTCAATAGAGGACATCCAATTTTGTATTTCGGTGGTTGAAATCGCCTCCATCTTGATTTCTTCTTGTGGCAGTACAATAGGTGTCGGTGCGGGGTACGGAAGGTCCTGTTCCCTTTAGTAAATGGACTATCTTCCATATTGCTTCTCTCTCTTTTCTTTTTACTTAATAATTAATCACTATAGTGAAATTCAAAACACAATGCAAAAGCGAGGTCACACGTCAGCTAATTGCAATTTGTTATTTTTATTTTAATAAACACGTCTGAACGCAACTAAGGTAAGGTAATAAGGACGCGTCCTACTACTGTTGTCACAAAATGATTTTATAAAAACGGTCACCTGAAGGAGAAACCTTCTTATTTTAGGTAATCGCCGTTAACTCCAAGGGCACGTCGAATGTGGCTCCGGTGGAGGTCATCGGTTGGTCGGGCGAGGACACTCCTCTACAGGCACCCTCCAACTTCACCCTCGTACAGGTGACCACGGGTACTACGGCCCTGCTGTCCTGGAACCCGGTATCGGCGGAATCGGTGAGGGGCCACTTCAAGGGTTACAAGATCCAGACCTGGACCGATGGAGAGGAAGACAGACCGAAGGAGATCCTGATTAAAGCGGACGCCTCCAGCACACTAGTGACCAAGTTTAAACCGTTCAAAAAAAATAACGCTCGGATTTTGGTATATAATGGCAGATTTAATGGACCCCCCAGTGAGACTCTCAGCTTCGTCACGCCCGAAGGCAAACCTGGAACCGTGAGGTCGTTCGAAGCGTATCCCATAGGTTCGTCGGCCATGCTTCTCAAGTGGGACAAACCGATCGACGAAAACGGCATACTGACCGGATACAAGATCTACTATCAGAAGGTAACCGGTACAGCACTCGGACCGTTGCAAGAACGGAAGAAAGAAATCGATCCTAAATTCGATCGTGCAAAGTTAGCGGGATTGGAACCCAACACGAAATACAGGATCGAGATTCGAGCTAAAACTAAAGCCGGTGAAGGTGATAAGTATTACGTCGAACAGACCACCCAAGCGATGGTTAAGGCCGTTCCGGATATACCAATATTTGAGACGAGCACTCTCCCGGCAAAGGAAGGAACCGCTCACATCCTGGTCAGATGGATCCCTTCGATGGACGGTCATGCGGGAACGCACTTCGTGGCTTGGTACAAGAAGAAGGGCTTTCAGGACTGGCTTCAGAGCAACGAGGTGACCGAAGACGAGTACGTGATCCTGACGGGATTGGAACCGGGAGAGGAGTACGAGGTCAAGGTGACGGCGCACGACGGAGACTACTACAGCACGAGCGAAGTCAAAGTTGTCGACACGACTATAGGTGAGGGATGTTAGTTTTTATGGTTTAGTTAATATAGGAGCGCGTCTCGTCTCGTTTTTGTATAATAATTTAAAATTACAGTTCCTTTTTTATATTTCAAAGCTAAAGATTTTTCTTCCAAGTCTTCCGACTCACGCGGGCGCGCGGCTTATAAGTTTTCCTTAAGTTAAACGAATGACACTATCGAAGTTTCGTAAGATCCCTCCGAATATCCCAGACGGTCCTCACGTGCGACCCCAAGAGGCGACGGCCACGGCGGGCTGGTTCATCGGCGTTATGGTGGCGCTGGCCTTCTTGCTGCTGGTGCTGGTGCTGGTCTGCGTGGCCAGGCGGAACCGCGGCGGGAAGTACGACGTGCACGACCGGGAGATGGCGCACGGAAGAGCCGACGGACCAGATGCGGCCTTCCACGAATACACGCACCCGTGAGTTACACGCGCACTAACAAACACATCCGCGAGTAACACATGCACTACCACACACACCCGCGAGTCACACACACACCCGCAAGTCACACACACACCCGCCAATCACACACGCACCCGCGAGTCACACACGTACTAATAATACATACATACATATATAAAAATACATACTATATACCGAGTGGAGCCGACGGGTTACGTGGGGCACTCCCAAGAGAAATTAATACCATACCTAGACCTTCACGTGCTCACTTGGTGATCGACATGTCGGCATCTTCGGGGGAAGAAGAGAAGGTCTAGGCTTACACCCCGAGAGCCGATAGGACCGAGATTTAAAAAAACGCAATCAAATCCGTCCGCTCGTTCGGCCGCTACGATACCACTAACGGACGCACGGATACACGACGGATACACCGTCAAACACACGACACACCCCTTCTTCCGGGTCAAAGGTCTAAAATAAAATTCCCCTCCGGTTACAGACTCGACAACAAGTCGCGCCACTCCATGAGCAGCGCCGCCAAGCCGGGCCCCGAGAGCGACACCGACTCCATGGCCGAGTACGGCGACGGCGAGACAGGTACGGCGCCTTGCTGGAGAACGTTACCTCGCTCGCTTTTTATTACTTTTTTCGAGTGATGTCTTTTTTTTAATTTTTCGGATTTTTTTATTATTTCGCATGCTCTTTTGTTGTATTTTTAACGCACGTGATCTACGTAGCCGGCATGAACGAAGACGGCTCGTTCATCGGCCAGTACGGGCGCAGGCGCCGCCAGCCGCCGTCCGGGCAGACCGACTCCGCCTCGCAGGCCTTCGCCACGCTCGTTTAGACGCCTCCCTCCCCGACTCCCCCTTCCTTCCTCCCTCCCCCAATAGTGCCGATGGTGCCATTCCATCACGAAAAAAGTATTAGATTAATAAAATATATTTTTTCGAATTATCGAATCTCAAAAAGTATTCAGATTTTATCTTCCGTTTTTTTCCAGACCGACTAAATGATATTTTTTAAACTCGGTCGCGTTTGAATCTCTAGAAGTCTCGCGTAATTTATTGTAAAACGGACACGGTCTTTATTGTACTATTTTAAAAATAGTCTAATAAAGCATCTAGTGAAGTCTAACACGTCCCCGTGAATTCGCGCCGTCTTCTCTAAGGTTAGGTTATCTTATAAGTACACGTTAGGTTGTAAAGATATATTTGATATCGAGCGAGTCGCAGTGAACGGGCCACTTACGATAGAGTTTACTTTATGTGTAGTGCCGAGCTTTGCGTTACGTTTGTTTTTTGGTTTTGCATTTATTGTTAGAGTAGTGTGTGTAGTGTTCCTCCGTCCCGCCCCCCCGCTCGCCTCCCCCTCCCCCGCTCCCCCGCACGCTCAAGCCGCCAGTTTTGTATCATTTTAAGGTATGATTTTATCGTTTCGTCATACGCGTTGCCTGTATTTTTTTTTTATATATATTTATATTTTATATTTATATATATATTTTATTATTATCAGTCATCGTTATAATAGTGAATGGTGGTGGTGTGGTGTCGCAGGTCGCTTCACGGAGGACGGCTCGTTCATCGGCCAGTACGTGCCCGGAGCGCGCGTGCTGGCGCCGCCCGCGCCGCCCACCTACGTGTAGGCCGCGTAGAGCCGCAACGGAGCGCGAAGACCTGCCCTCGGCCCGCTACGGAGCCCTACCGCCACAACCGCTTCATTTACCTTCATTCAAGTCTAAGCCGAGTTTCGACTCGTTTTAAGTGTTATTGAAATGCATTGAACTCGATCCACCGCCGCGTGCGACCCGTGATACTGTGCGGACTGTTCGTACTGTGCGCACGGAAGCCGCACTGAAAATCGGATGTTTAGTTTAATTTTATTAGCGAAGAAGGCTTTGGTGATATTTCGAGCGAGCCTCCGTCGCGTCGGTATGAGACATCGGTTGAACTTCCTCTGTCGCTCCTTGTGCAGCTTCACCTCGATGGAGACTTTATGGAATCGACCGATTTTATGTAACCGGTGTCGCGCAACGCAAGGTACGGATACTCTGCGGTGTTCGGTTAAGTATTGGACGGACGAGCGGCTCGCCCGGACTGAATTACTTTTAAGGATAAGCGTACGTTAGGATTCGAAGGATCGGAATATAAGAAATGCTATTTTTGTCACGAAATAATGTTAAAATTTAAAAGGAATCGCCTCGGAGCCGGTGGTCGGACACGCCAGTGGCGCCACTGAAGCGTTGCGGTACAGGGAGGAGGGTTCGGGGTCGATGTTTATATTCTATACTAGATGTTCCTTGCACTGTCACCTTTATTTTTGTATCGAATGCATATCTTTCACGATTTACAAATTCTTTAGGACCATGAAATATATTTAAATAATGTATAAGATATTATCGATTTTGACCCTTTCTATTCTTCTAAGGGACGAGTGTATTGACGACTCGTATAGTTTTTCAAGCGTCTACTAATTACGTAGCTGTAGTGACTCAAATGACACTTATTTTTATCCAATTTAATACAAATACCAATTATTCTCGCCGCGACAGCCGTTTAACACATGTCCATACTGTGACCCACAGTAGTACGTGAAAATATGTTTGAATTAGATCACATTCCTCATAAAAGATATATTTTCCTATGGAGGAGTATTTTTGTAAGCGCGTGATGGCCACCGGCGCGGCGGGTGTCGCCCCCGCGGGATCCGACACGAACCGGGATTCATTATAGCTCCACTAATATCATAGTGATGTTCAATTGTGACTCTCGTATATTAGTGTTCTCGATGTTAGCACTTTCTCGAGTGTCCTCTCGCGTCACATCGTGTGTGTCCTCTCGCGTCGCATCGTGTGTGTCCTCTCGCGTCGCACCGTGTGTGTAATTTGTAATCTCCGACTCGAACGTGACGATCTCTAACAAAATCTCAATTCTATCTCGTGTTATAGTTGAGGATGTCTCGTTATCTAATATTATCTCGTCGCTCTGCCGGTATGTATAGTCTGTTATTATATTACAATATCCGTGAGCCGTGTTGTATCGGCCGCCATTGATTCTCGTGACGTGTTCGTTTTATGTGTATTTAATATTTATTTAAACGCCTGTAAGGTGTCGGGTTCCCAGTGATACATTCCACGCGGTCAAACCTTGTTGATTTAATAATTTCCATTTTATCGATCGGACGTCAGTGAGATGTAATCTGAAGCGTTTTTAAAACTGGACTGACGTCGCCGGCCTCGGACACCGCACCCTCGTGTGCCCTCGTGCACCCTCGTGTGCCCTCGTGCACCCTCGTGTGCCCTCGTGCACCCTCGTGTGCCCTCGTGCACCCTCGTGTGCCCTCGTGCACCCTCGCGTGTCCTCGTGCACCCTCGTGTGCCCCCGTCGCTAGTTCTGCCGGAGGTGTCGTGTGTTACGCTGTTATGGAAGCCCCTTCAAGTTGTCTGTTGAGGAGTGAGGAGTGTGGAGCGTCTCTCTTGTCTATTGTCTGGTGACAGTTGAATATATATTAATATATATTAATGAATATAGTAGGAACGCCTCGTTCGATTTCGCGTCAGTTTTTCGTCGCTTTTTTATATTAAGTGCTGTTGATGATTTAAAATATTCTCTTAAAACTCGTCAAGTTCGAGATGGCGCGTCGATGATGTTGAATTGTTGTTCGATAAAATTACGGTGATATCTATCACTGCCTTTCCCTCGAGGATCTAGATTCTATGTGTTCATTTTTATAGTTTAACCGAAACACTGAAATTATACGATTTATAGTTATCTTAAAAATATTCAATATTAACAATACGCATGCACAATTACGACTACACGTATGTCTGTCACGAACACGTTCTGTTTTCTAATTAGTAATGAAGTGAGTGGGTCCGGCCGGCGGCCTGCAGGGCGTCAGTGCGGGTCCCGCGTCGTTCTACTGAACACATGTTCGGTGCAAGTGTAAGTCACCCTAACTGTGACTGACCCGGTCCTCCCGTGGCTGTGACGCCTACAATAATATCAGATGTAATGAGCCAACCGTGTCGGCCGGACGCGGTGTATTTGTTTTGTTTTTACTTGTAGTAAAGTGTCTTTATTATAAATATATTTTAAGCCGCAATGTGAAGTGTTTTAAATATTGATTGCATTTAATTTGATGACTTACGACAGTGAGCGGTGTCTTTTATTCTCGATATTGTCGCAGTAATAGTTGAGTTCTCGAATTCGTTTACAATTTATTTCGCATTAAGTGACGGTAATTTATTGTAACCATGATGAATATTTTTTTATGTTGCATAGAAAATACATTTTAAGAAATTATGTTGTTTTTTATTTCTCTACGAATAATATTAATAAAAATATACAACTGCGGCCAAATGGCTTGCTCCTTCCGTTTAATATCAGTTTTTCATTCATACATTCCTTAAAAAAAAATACCTGAACACTAATATAACTATAACTATCAGTATCAAATAGTATATAAGTTTAAATGATGACGTAAATATATAAGTCATATATTATTGTGACACCAAATAAGAAGTTCAATAAAAAATGAGAAAAAAATATTTATTATTTAATCATTTGTAAATGAAGTTCATTCGGCGATCGTTCTGCCAAAAAACTGTATATCTATCACGTTCTATGAAAATCTGATATTTAGTTGATTGATTATATTTTTCAACACACGACGCGTCTTAAGTCTTAACTCGTTATATTATTCCATTTCATTATATATTGTTCCATTTAATCAAAAGGGATTCCCTTCCTTCTATAAAACAATAAAAATAAGCTAAGGATAATACAAATATTCTGGTTGTAGAACTTACTTTTGTTTCACACTAAAATAATTGTCGTCGCCAGTGGCGTAGCGCCCGGGCCCCATAAGTGTTTCAGAGCCCCCCAATTTGAAAACAAAATAAATAAATCAATAAAGTCGTAGGCTCAAGTTAGGCGTTTCTGAGTTAAGTGCACAACATCCGCCATAAACATTTAGCGGTCAGGAAGCTTTGTGCTCGGTGGATACCTCATCATTTGACCGAAGCCCAAAAATCCCATCCAACACGACGGGATTGATGCCTTGAAATGCTTCAAAGATTTCACGGAGATGACTCAAATGCTGTGTTCGATACACTGACGGGTGACGAAAGCTGGACTTACTGTTATGACCCGGAGACCAAAAAACAGTCATCCCAGTGGGTGTTTGCTGCCGAGGAGTTGCCAACCAAAGTGAAAGGATGTCGAAATTTTGAAAAACAAAATGGTAGGTTTTTTCGTGGGAAGGATATTTCATTACGCTACAATTGTTTAAGAGGATCAAAAATTACTTACTGCTAAGTGGTGCACTAACTATTAGTTGGAAAAGGTTCAAGAAAAACGACCTCGTAGAATCTTCACCACCCCCACCACCAAGACAATGCCTCGTCGCACACTTCTACTATCGAGCAATCGACTATTTTGCGAAGTCGGACGTGCAATTGCTGGGTCAGCCGCCGTATAGCCCTGACCTCGGACATAGATTTATTCCCGAAAATAAAAGAAAAGCTTTGAGGTAAACGTTTTATAGATGCCGAGGAAGCAGTGGCTGCGTTTCCAAATATCGTCGAAAACACGTCCCTAAGTGGAGACGAGTGGGAAAAGCATGTCTGCCCAGCGCATTTCGCAGTACAAGTAACAGATTTCCTTGACTAGGAAAATCCGGCACACAATCGGGCACAAAGGTCTTCGTCTAGTGTACTTTTATTAAATTTGTTAAAGTCTTCTTCGTCGTCTTTTCTGAACCTATTCGCGTTATTAGTGTTTCTGCGACTTGTATTGATAATGTGTTCTGCCGCTGTAACATTTTTGAAAAAACAGTAATGACAAATTTAAGTTCAGACCACTGTGGTCTAAGATTTTCTCTGTTAATTAATCATGAAAATGAAAAGCCCCAAAAGTTTACTTGCAGACCAATTACAAAAAACAGGATCCTTACATTTAAGATTACTGTTGAGCAAAAAGTGGGTAATGTAGATATGACCGATGATAATCCCAATAATTTATATAATAACGTTTTTGAGTTTTTGTTACAAGAATTTAATAATATTTGGCTTAAATTAACAAAATACCTAAAAGTTTAATTAGTGATCGGGCTACCGTGGGAATATATAAATTTAGAGATAAGTTATAAGATTTATATGGTAAGAGGCAATGGAATTAAGATCCGGTGTTCTTGAATAAAGTTAGGAATTCCTCTAAAGAAGGTACAAGCTAAGTCGATTTATATAAGAAATAAATTCTTAAACTCAGAAAATAAAAGAAAGGCAACTTGGGATGTTTTATCCAGTGTTTCTGAGAAAACTAGGGCTGCTTCTAATGGACCTAGATTAAGTTAAAAATATATAATATTGAAATAAATTCAGATTTAAATGGGGTGGTTATTTTTGAGACTTGGGATATGTCAAATCATGCAGTGAACAATATGGTTTCTCCAAAGGCAAATCACAAATATTTATTTATTCATTTAAGGACTGCCAACGGCAGGCACACTTTACATTTATAATTATAATATTTACCGCACAAAAACAATTTAAGTGTCTTGCCAATTATAGGCAAGCACAGCTTACGACAAAGAAAAAAGTACAAAATTAAAAATAGTAGGTAAATGAATCTTACAGATCTGAAACAAGCTAAACTACAATAAAAAATTATAAAATATGTTGTGAAAAATATTCCTATATTTTCTTTTTAAATGTGTAAAAGTTATCATGCAATATATCTATATTCTGAGACCTTGGTAAATTGTTATATAGACGAGCCATTCTTGATAAAGGGGAGTTATATCCTAGATTCGTGTAATGCAAAGGAACGCAAAATAATTTGTAAATTAGGTATACACCTAATTAATTATTAAAGTAATTAGATTTGGTACCATTCACGAATACATAAGATCTACGGTCAGTTATGTAACTATTAATCCAATTAAATACCATGCCCTCTATACCAATATTTGAAATTTTATTTAGTAAAATTTTTTGATTGACCCTGTCCAAAGCCTTGGAAAAATCTGTATAAATGGCATCAACCTGAGTTCGGCCATCCACAAACGCCATAACTTTCTCAAGAAATGTTGTAAGATTTGCATTTACTGATCTACCCTTTATAAACCCATGCTGTTTTTCCGTTAGTATATTTTTCACATGGCAATTAAGTTCTGGAAGTACAAGGGATTCAAAAACTTTACTAAAAATAAAAAGTATAGATACCTGCCTATAATTCTTTATAATAATAATAATATGACAAATTACACACATTGATCTAACCCCTAAGTAAGCAAATTAATTGCTTGTGTTAAGGGTGTTAGACAACGATACAAATACATAGAAATACATATATAAATACTGAGAATATATTTAATAAACGACCAAACCCAGAAACACAGACATCTATGCTCATCACATGAATGCCTGTCCCTGCCGGGAATCGAACCCGAGCCCCGTTCCGCCGTGACACGTTAGGCGTCTGCGCTAACCACTCGACCAACGGGCGGGCGGCGGGCGGTTCTTTATGTCACTTTTAGAGCCCTCTTTAAAAATCGGCACAATCTTTGCTTCCTTCCAAGTTTTTGGAAAGCATCCCGTCTGTAGTGATTTAGAGAAAATGATGTTTAAAGGCAATGACAATTGTTGGGCTCATTTTTGGATAAATATCGCAGCTATTCCATCAGGTCCTGGTCCTTTAGATAGATCTAGTTTTAAGTTTCTCTAGAACTACACTCTCCTTAAATGTAATTTTACACAAGGACTGCAGTCCATGAGTGATGACATGTTGTATAATGGTGTTTAATACAGCTTGAAATATTTATACCCTCATAAACAGACATAAAACTTTTTCTAAAAAGGTTGCTAATTTGACTACTATATGAAGCGGTCTCTAATCCAAGGAATTTTTTGGTTAATGTAAGTCCAAAAATATTTCGGATTTTTTGCTATAGAATCTGCAAGTCTGCTAATATAGTTCTTATAACATTCGTGTTGACCATACTTGACTTGACTTGACGTTTTTGGGCTCTTTAAATTAAGGTTTCAAAGATTATTGCCTCCAATGGATTATTATACTTTTTATGTTTAATTCTAACCTTGTATCTTGCATTTAGGAACCTAATAAGGTCTTTAGCATACCAGTGCGGATATTTAAGATTCTTGATTTTTCTTCATGTTTAGCAATTATGCAATTCAGCCTAGAATTAAAAAGTGAAACCATTCTGCCAACATCACCGCAGTTTCCTAAGGTGGTTAGCCAGTCAATGTCCTCTAGTGATTTAATGATTGCTGTGTAGTCAGCCTTAAAAAAATTTGCTCTAGATTTACTCTCAGGAGCAAGTACTTTAAAGGAACCGAAATCTACTAAAATTTCTAGAGGTGGGTGATATGAGTCAACAGCGCATAAGGAATTATAATAAGTATCTAGCCGAACCGCTGATGTTGTTGAAAAAACTAAATCCAGTGTTTTGTTATTACAATTAACTATCCTATTCATCTGTTTCAAATTGCTAATTGCCATTAATTCGGAAATTGTATTATAAAAAGGGGACGTAGTAGGATCCGGTACTAAGGCATTTGTTAAAGGGTCATATGACCAATGCAACCCCGGGATATTAAAGTCACCGAGCACTAACGATTTATTATGATTAATTAAATTTTTGTTGGCTACCTCTACAAACTTATTTTTTTTTATATAATCTAGGGCAATGCTTGACTACATTCCACTTGATGGTAAGTGAAATGTAGTCTTAGGTGGTAAGGCATATTACCCTAGCAACCTATACACTCTTCTTTTGAATGTATCCACATTGCATTCGGTCGGAGATACCGACGCAGGCCATCTATTCCAATCCTTTGCTGTACGACTGTACGGCTGACTCTATGAACCGACCAAAGTTGAGGTTTGAGAAAATCTCTAAGCCTAACAACTGAAGCCGGTCTCTGTATTCCAAGGATACATTCTGTATAGTAGGAGCCAAGGTAAAAGGGCTCCTTTTGGCGGTGAACAGACACGTCTGCATTTTGGTGGCGTTGAATTTGACAAGATTGGCATTGCTCCATGCGGAGACTGCAAGAAGTTTGTTATTTAAACGTTGCACCATGGCTTCTCTTTCAGACTGTACTTGATCTCTACTAGCTCGAGTACTCGGCAGATATCTTTCTACAATTGTGCTGTTATCTGCATACCCATAGGTACCGGGTTTCCACAGATCGTTAATGTGCAGAAGAAAAAGAGTTGCAAAATGAACGGAACCCTGAGGCACTCCGGCATTTATTGTCAAGGATTCCGAGGAACACCCATCGACAACTACTCGGAGAGATCTCTGGCTCAGAAAGTCCGTTACCCAGCCGATCAGACCAGGAGATATACCGTACGCTGAAAGCTTGCTTATAAGGCTCGCATGCCAGACCCTGTCAAATGCCCTCGTAACGTCCAGAGAGACGGTGACCGCATACCATAAAGCATAGCATACCATAAAGCTCGACTGCCAGTTGGTCTGACAGAGAGTTTTTCGCCATCCATAGCCATTCGATCGAGACGAGCCTTCCGCAATGCCTTTTTGTAGGACTTGGCAGCTAGGTTATAGGCTCTCTTCTTTGTACTTACATCCGGAGTTTTGCGGGTTCGAGCATCAGCCCAAATGAGGTATGCCGAATGTTTTCGGTCTTGAGCATGACCAATTCGCCATTAAACCATGGGCGAGCTTTGTCACCGGCGGGAACTTCAGCGAAAGGAATAAAATACTCCATTGCCTGATGCACCACATCGGTTATAGCATCCGCGCAACTCGACGGATCCAAAAAAGAGAAGCAGATCTGCCGCCAAGGATAAGACGCAAAAAAGTGCCGCATGTCATCCCAATCTGCTAACTTGTATTTCCATACTCGTCTAACACCATGTGGTTCGGGAGCTGGTGGGGAATATGTAAACTCAGATTTCACCAGACAGTGATCGAAGGTTCCCAAGGGGGAGGTGACCTCAACACGATACCTGACCGGATCAGTTGTCAGCAGAAGGTCCAGGCAATTGTCTGTATGGCCTACCACATCTGGTACCCTTGTCGCTTGGTCTACACGACAACGTTTTAGTCTTCTTTGTTCGGTTTTCTCGGTAGAAGGACCAATGCTTCACCTTTAAGTGATGCACGGAGGTAATGAAACCTGTTAATGTCATCGATACAATCACTGTTATGAATTAGTGAGCAAAAGGTATCTCTAAATTCTAGCCAATACTCATAGCAACCATTAAAATGTGGCAAATCAATTTTAGGTAAGCGAACAAAATTATTTTTAAACGATGCACCTGATTTAGAGCCCGCATAAGAACCCGCCTCCAAGGCAACAGATACCATAGCGTGCGCTGCCAATGCTTTACGCGCTCGCGCAATCAGAGAATAATAACGCTCCTCGAACGTGGCCCGCTCCGCATACTCGTCGTCAGTCGTCTCACTAACTGTTTCGATATCCATCTGCAAAGCATCGCATGTTTCATACAAGGCGTCGAAAGTCTTTAACCGAGCTTCTAAATCAATTTTTTGAAGCTCCGATAGGTCTTTAGAAGGTAAAATAACTGTTAAATAATTTTCAAAATTGGTTGCCTTAGCTTTCAAGCTACTACGTTTTTTTATTAATTTTTCTAAAGCCAATTTTAATAAAAAAAACGTAGTAGCTGTTTGAGCAGCTGCTCGAAGATCCGGCTCGAAGGACCAATGTTTGAGCCTCGGGTAACGCAGTGGAGATAAAATAAAAGTGGACTGTATGAAATATAAAGATTGTAATTAAATCTTAAATTGGTATGGTACACTAGTGTCGTACGCACAGCTCGGTAGGCAAGTGAACGGGCTTCTCGACCGTTTCAACGCCATCATCACCCCCCGCCTCCCCCTCCGGCGACATCCGCTCCATCGGTCCCCCCCGCGTAGACCCGCGTAGACCCCGCGTCCCGCGCGTGAACATTTGCAAATTATTTCTTTACAATTATCTGTGAATCCAAGCAAGTTTAACAGATGACGTTTATCTGTTGACTGGATTGAGTTAGTGTTCAACAGATGGCGTAATGTTAAAAGTACAAATGTTTCATATACAATTTAACAACATAACCAACACACGATGCTGACAATAAATTATGAGTTAATTTTTAGTATTAATATATCCCGCCACGTATTACTTAAACTGAAGTATATATAAACTCATATTATAATGAACATAATACAGTCAAATTATACCTGCTTCTTCGTTGAATCTATTTATGTGAGACGGTTCAACCAAAAATATTGTGCACCGATTAGTGCAAAATTAAATTAAAAATTAAGTTATTAATAATTTAAAGTAACAACTATTATTTTCAAAAATTTAAAACTATCTGCCCTACATACCTTATTTATAAATTTGTAGTGTACTCATTTGTTACCATCTTTTTTTTTTTTTTTTTTTTTTGTTTCCTTCCCGAAGCAACCATGCCCGCAAAGTACCTGCGACAACCGGTACGTGAGGAACCCGTGCCTCCTGTCGGTCCATGCCTCCATGACTGGACCGATGGCGTCCAGACTCCACCGTCCGAATTTGGCCTCGGCCATCTCCGCCATCCATTGGCGAAGAACGTTCTCGCGGGCCGCCAGCCGGACGGCGGCCCTCTCCTCTGGTGCGGGGCGCTCTCCCCGCACCCTCTTGTCCGCCGTCCAGTGATAGACGGCGGATAGCACCTCGGCCTCCAAGTGCCATGGTGGAGTGCCCGCCATGGCGCAAGCCGCACCATGGCTCACCGTAGCGTAAGCCTGCGCCACCCTCTGTGCGATGGCCCGTTGGGGCCTACGCAGGTGAGCCTGGTTGTACCCCCCCAGGGCGTCCGCCCATATGGGCTAGCCGTACAGGGCCATGCTCTTAAGCACGCCGGCATAGAGGCGCCGGCATGCTGTGGCTGGCCCTCCCACGTTCGGGAGGAGCCAATTTAGGCTCCTCGCCGCCTTTAGGAGGCGCGGTGAAAGTTCACGAAAGTGTTCTCGGAACTTCCACCGCCCGTCCAAGGTGAGGCCCAGATACCTCATCGTGGCACTCACCCGCACCCTCTCGACACCCACCATGATATGGGCGTCAGGTGGCGCACCCCGCCGCGGCCCATGAAAGTATAGGGCCTCAGTCTTGGGTAGCGCCACTTTCAACCCCAGCTGCCGGATCCGATCGGCAACCAGGGTCCCCCCAATTGACGCCCGGGTGACTGCCTCCCCGAACGTTCTCCCCCGCGCCGTGAGAAGGGTGTCATCCGCATAACAAATGACACCCACTCCATCGGGGAGGGCGCCCCGGAGGAGCCAGTCAAAACCGACGTTCCACAGGAGTGGTCCAAGGACCGAACCCTGCGGAATACCCAACTGCACCCTATGCCGTCTCATGCGGCCGTCCCCGCCAACGAACAAGACTTCCCTCTCCCGGAGGTAGTCCGCCAACAGGGCCCGCAAATATGGAGGCACCCCATTGTATCGGAGTGCCTCAGTAATTGTGGCGTGGGGGATGGTGTTGAAGGCATTGGCGATGTCAAACGACACAGCCAACACGCCATCCCCCGCCGCCACCGCCTCCTGTGTGACGCGCTTCAGCTCCTGGAGCGCGTCTATCGTGGACCGACCCGCCCGAAACCCATACTGGGCCCCGGATAAGTCCGGGCCAGTCCCCCTCAGGTGCTCCCTGAGCCGTGCTGCTATCACGGACTCAAAGAGCTTGGCCGCGTCGTCCAAGAGGACGACCGGCCGATATCCGGCAGGAGAATCCACCGGCCGCCCCGGCTTCCGGAGGAGGCACAAAACCCCCTCCTTCCACACCCTTGGGAACCTCCCAGACGTAAAGCAGCGGTCGAAGAGGTCCCGGAAGTGTCGCTCCATTTGGCTGGTGGTTATCGCCACCACCCGCGCCGGCACCCCGTCAGGCCCCGGCGCCGTCTTCTTTCCTCGGAGGCGGAGCGCCGCCGAGGAAAACTCCTCCTCCGACACCGGGACGAAACCGGTGTCGGCCGGAGGGCCCACCCGCCGAGGCGGAGCCATCCGAGGAGGGACGAACTCCGCCGATCGGTCCGGGAACAGCCCCCGGACTACCTCCGACAGGAGCGCCGGCTCGAGGGTCTCGACGACGGGGGGGCCGATCGGTCGCAGCTTGTTGCGTGCCGCACGATACGGCCTGCCCCAGGGATCTTCATCGAGCCCCCCTAGCATCTCCTCCCTCGCCGCCTTTTTGGCCTCCAGGATTGCCACTTTGAGGACGTGCCGGGCCTCCATATAGGCGGTATGGAGGCGGTCCGCATTGGCGGATTTGTTACCATCTTAAATAAAATAATAATAATTAAATTTAAAATGAAATACCTCAACTATACTATAGTTCTATAGTTCTATAGTTCTTAGCTATGTTTGGTCGAAATAGAAGCAGTCGTCCCCAAAATTTTATTGGTGCTGGCGAAACGTTTTTATACAATATTGATAGTAAAAACCTAAACAGGGGAAATTAGTGTATTCGTAGGTTCATTTAGTACAACATAGAAAAAAGTGACATAATTTAAAAAAAAAGAAAAAAAGTAATAAATAAACCCCGATACTGGATGACGTCTAAAAAGGTTAATAATATTATTATGTACTTATAATAATATTATTATGTCCTTTGTACGAACGTTGATGAGTGTCTATTTTACAAAATTTTCGGAGCTAATGAATGAGGTCTTTGACTATACGATAATATCAAAATATTGTTATTTCGTTATTGGCCTTGATAAATTTACTTGCATTTTGAATTTTTCCTTTACTTAGCGGTCGGGGGTTTTAAAAAATTTATTTTATATTTTCTAATACCGTGACTTCTTAAATAGTTTACTACAATGTAATAGGCCGGGTCTGCTAGTATATATATATATATATATATATATATATATATATATATATATATATATATATGTAAATATATAATATTAAAGAAAACTATAGATGTGTCACACATTGTTTTCTAGGTTAGAGAGTATCGTTTCGGTTAACAAATAAATAAAATTAAACAATCACTTAAAAAAAATATTTTGGAACTAGTTATATTCCCATGCATCGCGGGAACCGCTTAGCAAGCGATGGTGCAATATGTACATTCCATTGCATCAGAATCCAGGAATTATAACAATCAAAAAGCTTAATTCGCACTTCACATAAATGTATTATTTAATTATAATTTTATAACAATCCTTTAGCTGAATCTGCACTTCACATAAATGTATTTCATTATAATTAATTTAAAATATAATTGTCACTCTTGTTTTCTAATATCGGGCAAGCAGTCGTCATTTTAGTTATAACATAATTTGTAATTTTAAATAAAGTATTTTTATAATTTTGGTTTTTTTTGGATCCTCGGCTGCCACCGTACTTAATTGGCGCAGTCGGTAGGATACTCGCGGGCCGGGTCGCGAGCAACGTAAATTATATTCTTGAAATCAAGATTATCGTCTTGCGGTCCATCCGGGAAGCTATCAAGTTTCAACACGAGTATCCTGAATCTACGAGGCGGCGCAGCGAGGCGTATCCGAACATTGATACTCCAGAGAAACCCAAATTAAAACTGTAAGTACATTAGAATCTTTCTAGTGATTGCTTATCCCTATTTTATAAGATTTTTCCTTCCAAGATTTCCCTTCTGCGGCAATCGAAGACCCCTAGGATTAGTACGTATAGTAGTAGAGCGCGCTTCCAAGACGCGAATAGAAATTTAATATCTTATAATAACGATAAATTAACTTTAGAAAAGTATAATATGGCCGATTTAGGTAACATTTTTCAAGCCTTACGCTTATTGCCTGAATTCGATGGAAACCCAAATGTATTACCTAGATTCATAAAATTATGTGACCAGTTAGTTCAGGAGTTTGTGATTAATAACCCTGATAACAATTTATTAAATGTTGCTCTCGTAAATGGAATTTTAAACAAAGTAACAGGGTCTGCAGCACGATTAATTAATACTAACGGTATCCCTTCAGACTGGACTGGCATTCGTAAGTCATTAATTAATAACTTTTCCGATCAACGAGACGAAACCGCGTTGTACAATGATCTTGCTCTTTTAACACAAGGTTCCACTACACCTCAGGAGTTTTATGAGCGCTGTCAGAACTTGTTTAGTACAATTATGACATACATAGCTTTACATGAGAATATTAGTACCACAATTAAAGCGAAAAGGGTTTTATATCAGAAATTAACTCTGCAAGCCTTTTTAAGAGGGTTAAAAGATCCTTTAGGTTCACGTATTAGATGTATGAGACCAGAAACAATAGAGAAAGCATTGGAATTCGTGCAAGACGAGTTAAATATTATGTATTTACAGGCTCGTTATGAACCTGAAAGGAACAAACACCCTATGGCATTTTCATCTCAACCTCTTAAGGTAAATTCAAATAATAATTCTAACACAACACAGTCTAGGCCATATACATTTCTAAACCATCACCAACCGCGTCATCAATTCCCAACACACACACAACGACCCCTATTTAGACCTCAACCGGGTCCAGGTCCCTCACACACTCAACAAATATTTAGGGCCATACCTCCAAATTATAATCCCAATAATGCATTTAAAATGCCCCAACGTAATTTTTATCAACATACTAACCAAAATCCCCAACCATCCCGTCCTATGAGCGGTGTAACCCATTTTGTACCTAAAAATTTACCACCTGCTGGACATGACTGGAGGAAACATGGAAATCCACCCCAATCAAATTATTTTAAGACTCGGGAAATGAATTTCCATGAAAGCAACAATCAAAATTATGACTGTTATGACTATTATGAGACTGACGATTACTATGACGATTATTATAACCAACACCCAGAATATTATTATAGTGACTACGAACCTGTAGAAAAACCCCAGTGTCTTCAACAACCAAATGATCTCATACCCTTTGAATATACTGTTGTTGAACCCCCACCATCAACTTCCAACAATGAACAGGATTTTCAGAAAATCAAACCATTAGACAAACCAAAATAGAAATTAATGTTCAATCTCAACGTCAGTTACCTTATATCCAGATTAAAAATCCGCCCTTAAAGTTTCTAATAGATACTGGTGCAAATCAGTCCTTTATAAGTCCAGATGCAGTTGAAAAATATTTTAATAATTTCAATTTAAATTATGAACCTTTTGAAGTATCTAATGTTCATTCTGTGAGCAAACATAAATATTCCATAACCGTTCCTTGCTTTAATGAGTTTAAAAGTAATGATCATATAAAATTTTACATTTATAAATTTCACAATTATTTCGATGGTCTAATAGGTACAGATTTCTTAGACAAATGGGAAGCAACCATAGATTATAAGAGAAAGTTATTTGTTACTAAAAATGCTTCAAACCCCATACAGGTTTATAATTCGCGTAATGTAAACTTATACGAGGATATAATACCCGCTGGTTCCTCTAAATTAGTTAAACTACCAATTAATATCCACATAGGGGAAATTTTAGTCCCAGAGCAAACGATTTCGCGTTGCATTATAAAAGAATGTTTGACATCTGTTAAAGATAATAGAGCTATAGTAGAAATTTTTAATCCAAATCGTAGTGACATAATATTTTCTTTAGACCAGCCCATTCAAGCTGAGCTATATAACACTGAATATTTAAATACTGAATCAATTAGTGAACGAGAAAAGGAAGTACTATCTCATCTTCGAACTGATCATTTAAATGAAGAGGAAAAAATTAATTTAGAAATTCTTTGTGGCCGGTACGCGGATGTATTTTACTTAGAGGGTGAGCCATTAACCTTTAGTAATACTATTAAGCATTCAATTAAAACCACAGACGAAATTCCCGTATATACTAAAAGTTATAGATACCCATTCATACATAGGGGAGAAGTTAGGGATCAAATCCAAAAAATGCTCGATCAAGGTATCATAAGACCCTCTGACTCAGCTTGGAGCTCTCCAATATGGGTAGTTCCTAAGAAAAGTGACGCTTCAGGGAAAATTAAATGGCGCCTTGTCATAGACTTTCGGAAAGTTAACGAAAAAACCGTCGATGATAAATATCCCATTCCAAATATATCTGATATTCTAGATAAATTAGGTAATTGTCAGTATTTTAGCACCCTAGATCTCGCAAGTGGCTTCTACCAAATTGAGATGAACCCTTCTGATATATCGAAAACTGCATTTAATGTAGAACATGGGCATTTTGAATTTTTAAGAATGCCCATGGGCTTGAAAAACGCACCATCAACCTTTCAAAGGGTAATGGATAATGTGTTGAAGGGTTTACAAAATAACATATGTCTCGTTTATCTCGACGATATAATCATTTTTAGTACTTCTCTTCAAGAACACATAATTAATTTAGAAAAGGTTTTTAAAAGGTTAAGAGATTCAAACTTTAGAATACAAATGGATAAGTCAGAGTTCCTGAAAACAGAAACTTCTTATTTAGGACATATAATTACTAAAGAAGGAATAAAACCTAACCCTGATAAAATAGCTGCTATCCAAAATTATCCTATTCCTAAAACAGCTACGGAAATAAAACGATTTTTAGGTTTGCTGGGCTATTATAGAAAATTTATTCCTGACTTTGCTAGAGTAACAAAACCTATGACTCAATGTTTGAAAAAAGGCTACAAAATAACTTTAGGACAGGACTACATTGACTGTTTCGAAAAATGTAAGAGATTACTTGTTAATGACCCCATCCTTCAATACCCAGACTTTTCCAAAGACTTTATACTGACCACAGATGCTTCAAACTTAGCAATAGGAGCAGTACTCTCTCAAGGCTCCCTTGGCTCTGATAAACCCATAGCATACGCATCTAGAACACTTAACTCCAGTGAAATTAACTATAGTACGATCGAAAAGGAGTTATTAGCAATAGTTTGGGCCACTAAATATTTTCGTCCATATCTTTTTGGAAGAAAATTCAAAATTATGACTGATCATAGGCCACTTCAGTGGATTATGAATATTAAAGAACCTAATTCAAGATTAACTAGATGGAGACTTAGTTTAAGTGAATATGACTTTACTGTAATATATAAACAGGGTAAGTATAATAGTAATGCAGACGCGCTATCCCGAATTGAAATTCACAATGAAGAGGCTAGCTCAACAGTTGTGAATCCCTCTGAAAAATCACCCTCCAATATAAGCTCTCGAACCGCCACTGTACATTCTGACTCAGAAAATCCCTTTTTAGAAATCCCCATAACTGACGACGCCCTAAATAAATTTCATAGACAAATTATCTTTAATATCGTTGGTGACATTAAAAATAAGCCCATAGTAACAAAATTATTTGAAAACTACTTCAAAGCTACCATATCGATTTCGAGCTCAAATTTAGAAAATGATGTAATAAATGCAATAAAAGAATACGTCAACCCTAAAATAAAAACTGGTATCCTCATCAACCCTCCGTTGGGAATGTATAAAATAGTTCCTGTAATCCAAAATAATTTTAAAAATTCTGCTATGGACATTGTTCTGACAAAAACTGATTTAGATAACGTTAAAGATTATTTTAAACAGCAAGAAATTATCAAAAATTACCACGAAGGTAAAACTAATCATCGTGGCATTAACGAGTGTTACCTATCTTTGTCAAAAAGATATTTTTGGCCAAAAATGAAAGAACAAGTCACCAAATATATAAATGAATGTCCAATTTGCGGTCAAGCAAAATACGATAGAAACCCTATTAAACAGAAATTTAAAATTGTCCCTCCTCCAAGTAAACCTTTTGCTATAGTTCATTTAGATTTATTCAGTGTCGAAAATCAAAAATATCTTACAATAATCGATGCTTTTTCAAAATATGCACAGAGCTATAACCTAAGAGACGGTACTGCAATCAGTGTCGTACAGGGATTATTAACGTTTTGTACTCATCATGGAGTTCCAATTACAATCGTTACTGATGGAGGTCCCGAATTCACAAATCAATTATTTTTAGAATTTCTTAGACTTCACAAAATAAGTCATCATAAAATTTTGCCTTACACACCCAATGAAAACGGATTAATAGAAAGACTTCATTCCACCCTATTAGAACATTTAAGGATTTTAAGATTGAATAAACGTGGAGAGTCTATTACTAACCTTATGCCATATGCTCTTCTAGCTTACAACAGCTCTATACATAGTTTTACTAAATGTAGACCAATAGATATCATAACTGGACATTTTGACCCCCGTGACCCTATAGACATAGACTTAACAGAACAACTATTACAACAATACACACAAGACCATCGTGACCGCATGATTAAAGTCTATGATATTATAAATGAATCCTCTTTACATAGGCGTACCCAAATTACTGAAAACATTAATAAAAATAGGGAACCTGAGACTTGTTACCTACCAGACCAACAAATATTCATACGAAACCCTAAAGCATCCCGACAAAAACTTGCCCCTCGTTTTACTCGTGACAAAGTTTTAGCTGACTTACCGATACACATTTACACGAAAAAGAAACGAGGCCCAATAGCCAAATCTAGACTCAAAAGAGTACCTATAAGTGCTCAATTGTTACAGAATGACGATCCTGTTAACAACCTTGACGAAAGCAGAAGAAATTGACCTAAGTAGCCTGGACAATGGACCGGGTATTTTACCGTTTAAGTTAGGAACCGCTAGAATCATTTCCCACTACCACTCCTTCATACAATGCGTAGATTTAGTTAAGATTCGTGAAAGTTTAAACTCAGTTCAGGAACAAATCGATAATATTCATCCAATTTTAAGAAATAAAACCCTTTTACTTTTTCAAATGCACACTGAATATCTTGTAACTAAATTAGAAAAAGTATCACAGCAATTGAAAACCTTTGAGACTAGTCGTGTTAAAAGAGGGCTTATTAATGGTTTAGGTTCAATAATAAAGATTATTTCAGGAAATCTCGACTATACGGATGCTATAAAGTATGATAATGCAATTAAAATATTAGAAGGAAATAATAATAAAATTGTTAATGAATTTAACAATCACATTAGTTTAACCAAAAAAATGGTTATTTCAAAATAATGATATTATTAATAACTTAACCATTAATCAAAGAAAATTGGAAAATTTGATAAATAATTTAACTAGTGTCAATAGTATCCTCGAAACAGATATTACAACTTTTACGCACATGACTCAAATTTTCTTAATTTTAGGAGATAATATTGAAACTATAACGGACGAATTATTTCGATTAGAAAATTGGTTAGCTTTCATTCATGCTCAAAGTACACATCATTCAATGTTATCTATGAATACGCATAAAGATATTTTAAATAAGCTAAATAACCTCTACAAGAAAGAGGAACTTTTAGACATTAGTTTTAGAGACTATTTTGATGTTATTAAAGTAGGTTATTATTATAATGATAGGAATATTGTGTTAATCTTTAAGTTTCCGATTGTCTTTCCTAAATTTTATTTCTTGTATCACCTATCCGCAGTACCGAATAAGAATAACCAAATCCTTATTCCCCCTAAACCATTCCTAGCAATTCACAATAAAGATTTTATGTACATAGAGGCTGAATGCCCGAAGGTCAACGGATTTTATCTCTGTGATAACAAGTTTAACAATCCCTATGGAAAACAGCCCGACTGCATAGAACGCCTCATTACGACGCAGCAGATACAAAGTTCATGTCAATTTATATCCTTGATCCTGACTACGGAAGCCGTGGAACAACTTGACGACAAGCATTATATTATAACATTTCCGGAGCCATCAAGTTTAAAATTATCTTGTAATCAGCAACAATTCATAAAAGTACAAGGCAGTTATCTTGTAACACTACCTCTGGGATGTTTCATAGAAAGTTCAGAATTTACAATAATTAATAGCAATGATCACATAAGAGGAACGCCACTGAAAATAATAGACCTACACAGTTCTGAAAAAATTGAAGTTTCACAAACGTCATTACAACTAAACACTATCGACCTTAAAAAACTTCAAGAAATAAGTAACGAAATATCATTGCAGCCGAAAATTTCAGGAACAACTGAAACAGACAGTCTTTATCATACTACAATCCCATTATATGGAATAATATTAAGTGCAAGCGCACTAAGCATTGCTGTTATAATATATAAAAAGCTGAAGAATCGTAAAAGCCTTAAAGTCAAGAAAGAACAAAAGCTAACAGGGGACGAGGAAGGAAATTGTAATCACGTGGAGAAGATTTTACAGCACTACTCGAGATCTAAGGACGTCAAATAGATGCTGTTCTTCAGGAGGGAGGAGTTATATTCCCATGCATCGCGGGAACCGCTTAGCAAGCGATGGTGCAATATGTACATTCCATTGCATCAGAATCCAGGAATTATAACAATCAAAAAGCTTAATTCGCACTTCACATAAATGTATTATTTAATTATAATTTTATAACAATCCTTTAGCTGAATCTGCACTTCACATAAATGTATTTCATTATAATTAATTTAAAATATAATTGTCACTCTTGTTTTCTAATATCGGGCAAGCAGTCGTCATTTTAGTTATAACATAATTTGTAATTTTAAATAAAGTATTTTTATAATTTTGGTTTTTTTTGGATCCTCGGCTGCCACCGTACTTAATTAACTTATGTCAGCCATTCGAGAAAAAAAAACAATAGAAAATTGTCGAAGGGGTTATTTAAGAATTCGTACAGATATTTATTTTGATGTTTAAACAAATTTAGGCTCAAAATGCAAGGTCAGTGAAATTATATCTATACATATAATAAAATTGTCACTTAACTTTTTCTGCAAAATATTTTAAAAAAATTCATGGGGGGCTTTTATAAGAGCAAGAGAACCCAAAACAATAGTTTTTTAGTTTGTCTGTATGTCGTATGTTTGTGCACGCTAATCTCAGAAACGGCTTAACCAATTTTCAAAATTTCATACAGGGGGACTTTTATATAAGCAAGAGAACCTAAAACTTTTTTATTTTGTCTGTTCGTCAGTATGTCTGTATGTCTGTATGTTTGTGCACGCTAATCTCAGAAACGGATTTATTGATCTGGATGCAGTTTTCGGGAATATATTGTCATGGGTTTCACATTATATATATATATTTTTTTTAACAATTGGTTAACAAATAAAGAAGCTAATAATCTCTTATTGTCGTACCATTGCTGCTTACCAGTTTGAAGGTTTATAGTTTTTACATACATTGGTAAGTAAGTACAAAGGGTACGTTTTATCAAAATCAAAAGAGAAGTCAAGGAACACAAGAACAGTTCCCCACCAATCATCCTGTGCACTCAGGATATCGTGCACTATGTTGGCAAGCGCCGTAGCAGGGCCGCTTCCTTTTCTGAAGCCTGACTGAAAATCAGATAATTTATTATTGCTTTCTAAGTATAGAGTAAGTTGACGACAGACAATTTCTTCTATAATTTTTGAAAGACATGGCAAAATACTTATGGAACGGAGATCATTTAAGTTACCAGTGTTTTTTTTTTTTGCTAGCGGCATTACAACAGCCTGTTTCCATAGTTCAGGCAAAGTGCTAGACTGAATACATTTATTTATAATACAACGGTGTTTGATATGAACTGAAAAGATATGTTTAACATTTTTTTTCAAAGTTTTAGTTATTGTGATATCATCTACGGTATTGAGATTAGAGTGTTGCGAGTCTTTGAATCTATTTGTAGTGAAAAACGAATACATGAGACCGATATCTTAAATTTTGCCGGTATTTGAAGAAAATTATTATTTAACATATTTGAAACATTGAGACCTTCAGACAGGAAGCCATGATCCCTTTTTTATATTCTATATTGCGCCCAAGATGGTTCCACATATACTTATAATTTTTGGCATCATTTTTAATAAAATGAGTTAGGTAAGCGGTTTTCTCACTATTTAATGCCGATTCCACTAAACCCTTAAATTTTTTGTGGAAGGACATATTTTAAGATCCTTTGGACGTACACCGTTCCCTAATATGTGCTGAGTCGCGCTTTCTCATGATTTCATTAAAATTATGTGATCCAGGGATATTGATGGGCCCCTTAAATAATGGCTTATTAATGTTGCTAATATATCGAATACAATTAGGAAGTCTTTAGTAAACTCACTCACTATAGTGTTAACATCTTGTGTGTGTATACATTCCCAATCATTCGAGGTTATTAAATTCTAGAGATCCCCAATATCAATGTTCTTAATTTGTCTAAAATATTTGATGTGAGGATTATTCCTCTTTCCTTTTATTAAGTCAAGATTAAAAGATAACATGGCGTGATTAGCCGAGGTTTCCGATGTAATCCACCCAGACATTATTAACGTTACCGTCAACACATATGAGATCAATTAATGTATCACTGTGTGAGGTGAAATTTGTTGTTAGTAAATATTTTCATATTTTAAACTAGAAAATAACATATTAATGCATCTTCTAAGAATTGTAGGAATTAAACATAAAGAAACATTCTATAGTTTTCAATAGGGAACATTCACGTATTTTTTTTTTTGACGTAAATTAATCATTTACCTCTCTATAACGTAGAAAAAAATATAAATAGGTTTGAAAAGATTTTAGTTTTTTTTTCAAAGTAAAAATTAAAACTGAGTAAATTTGAGCCGTTCAAACACCGTCATTTTGCGCGCGCTTTGCGTAACGTCAAATGATATGTCCAGACCACAGAGTACTATAAAGTACAGACCCAATGAATGTTTACTATGGTAGTTTTCCAATTACAGCACTAGATCGCATTATGCGGCATAATGCTTAACGTTGAATGTTTCAACGACAGCAACGCTTCGCACAATCGAGCACTCTTAAAAGTAATGTTTTCGCGTGATACGTGCAATCGATGCCAACTCAAGAGTGCTCGATTGTGCGAAGCGTTGCTGTCGTTGAAACATTCAACGTAAAGCATTATGCCGCATAATGCGTTATGCGCTCTAGTGCTGTAATTGGAAAACTACCAGCGAACCTTATTGTTACTTCATACATATTTTAAGTTTTAATTTCTGTACAAGTCATGGAAGAAGATAAAAATCATCTTACAAGTATTGTATAGTATCGGAGTACAAAAATAGTATTAGAAAAACACCCGACAAAGTGTTTTTTGTATTCCAAGACATGCGAAAATACAAAAACAATGGTGTATGGTAATTAAAAGGGATAATATATGTCCTAAATCGTGTTTATATTATCTACTCGTGACCATGGAGCGTGTAACCGCTTCGAAATATCGAGGTAATAATAATAATATAACTGACCGTGGCAATAATCCCGTTTCTGTACATAATTCTAGTGAAAATAACCACGTTAATCTCAAACTTATATCGTGTTTATATTGTTGTGAAGATCAATTTAACGTAAGTTACTTTATTTATAATAAGTTTAATGTAATACTTTAAATTTATACTTACGTATTGAACATTCGAAAATTTGAGTTTAAAATTAACCTAACCTAGCTTACAAAAGTTCAGTATAACTTTCTATAAAAACCGTATTCTTTTTTGGTTTTACGAAATTTTTATTTTTGTCGATTTATTTCAGGTTAAGGAAGATACAGCCAATTGAATTGAATATAATATGTATAACGAAACAACAAGGAGAAAAATGTAATCTAAGTTTGAAGAAAAGAGTTGTGCCTCATATATTTTTGTGGCAAAAACACCAGCTGAGATAACATTCTCATGAATGTGCATAGTCAAAAGGCAAAGATTGACTTTGGTTAATGAAGCCTTTTCAGTAAGCTATGAAACGTAGTGTTTAAAAAATGGTGATCTTCACAAAGAAGTGGTATACTAAGTAAGTCCAGGACTGCCCATACAAATATCTGTGATATTAATCAGCCAGGACTCAGTACTTCTCCTATTGAATGTGATGATCATAAGGCAGAGCCTTTCTTTTCGCATATTGAAGATAAATTACCAAGTGACCAAGCTGTGCAAGTTAATGTTAAACCGAAGTATGGAAGTAAAGGTGTCAATGTAAATATACCTGCTGAAAAACAAATTGTAGCATTGTTACCATTTCCTCATTTAACACACAATATTGGTACTTTACCTTACTGGCAAACTATCTGTTTTAAAAAGAAAATTGTTTACTGAAAACACAGCTGATAATACCTCTATAGCATCTTATATCTTCTATATCTGTTGATTATCAACCTAGTTATTTATCTGAGTCAAGTGAAGTGGAAAATGATTTAGAAGAAGAAACATTTTAAAAATGTAATGTGTAGTAGAATGCTAACTGCTATTGAAAAAGAATTTGTAGGTATTTGTTTTGTTAGGGTTGTTTGAGTATTGAAAAAATGTTTTTAGGATTACCTAAACAATTGTATCATTTCATAAAACCTTTAAGCACGAAAATATATGTTTAAGTTATTTATTTTTCTCAGTAACACTGATACCACAGTATGAACTTCGACGCCGATAATTTGAATGGCGTGTCAAATGACGTCACATTTCCTTTCGACCAATGGTGGCGCGTTTTGGAAATTTGAATTTCGCTCCCTTAATTTACACTTTTCATAAATTATTTTATGGCCTTAAATGATTAGTAAATAATAAAAAAAAAATAAAAATAATAATAAAAAAAAGGTTTTTATTATAATAAGATGATAAAAAGTAATCAAAAAAAAATATTTGAGACCATTTTAAATTTTAGACATGTTTCCTATTATGGTTTTCAATACATGATGGTTGATTTTGTACTAATATCCTAACTCTTGATAGTTTTCGTCATAACTATAAACGCTTCCTGAAAATCCAACCAAAACTGTTGTATCTAATATGTAAATAAAATAAAAAATAAACACCCGTTATCACAATATAAAATTGCAGTCGAAAACTTTTCGTCCTAACAAACTACTTTTTGCGATAAGATTAAAAAATCTAAAATGTTTGTTTGATCGTTAACCTTTTTCAGTATTATGAGATTAGAATAAAAATTTGGTATTTCGATTAGCGTTTGTAAAGTTAACACAAAGGCAAACCAAAAGGAACGTCTTATGCTATTGTGGCGACTGGCGGCATGCCTGATGGCACTCAGCACTGGCAACTGGCAAGTGGCAGACGGCGCACACCGGCCACCGCAGGCGGCAGTGTGTTTTGAAACTTTGTCGAGTTGACACGTGCCTACTGTCTGTCTGTCTGTCGAATACTTGAAAACGGCTAGTGTTCTCGAGCAGTGCAGTGAATTTATAAGATGATTGCGTGATTTATATATTGTGCTATATAATCATAACAAAAAAAACTTAACGCAGGTACGAAACGTGTTTTAGAATGGATATCGCTTTGCGAATTTTGTAAAGGATATTGGAGATCATTGATCCCACTTCTGTTAAGTGGGTGATCGATAATGATCAAGTGCATTCCTGTGTTTTAGTTACAAATGTAATACGTGTCGGTATGTCTTAATTTGTATTTATAGAAACTAACCATAGGGAGGTCAAATTAAACTACAATGAAAGAATATAACAAAACTAGCATTCAAACAATTCTACAAACGTAAAACTTTTGAATTTTTATTTTATTTATCCATATTCATATAAAACTTAGGCATTTTTAATTTAATGAATAGACTAAATGTGTTAAAACGTAAACAATACTATCTATAATATAAACAAAGTTATTAATAGAATCCTTAGATCATAATAATTATTATAAGACGGAGTGCGACTCAGCTTCAGGCATAGCCCGCGTTGGAGTCATTAAATTGATGATAACTATTTGCACTTAAAACTGGTTTGAGAACTGAACTCAAATTATTTTCACAAAATATCAAATGGCCACTTAATTTACGTACAACCTCTTACAGAGTTTTAGACTTTATTTTGCTTACGGAATAGTAAGTAATTTACTAACTATAAAAAAGATATAGTTCCTAGGAGTCTTAGAGAGTTTTCAAATATGCACTAGGTATAAAAAAATAATTACTTTTATACTATAAAAATAATAATCAAACAAAGAGTCTGAGCCGATTATCGGTTAACAAATACATATTGTGAATAGATTTCAATTCGCAATTATAAAGAACATTTTTTTTTTTTTTTTTTTTTTTTTTTTTTTTTTTTTTTTTTTTTTTTGCATTGATGTTGCAGGCTGCGTGGTCTGTGTGTCCGTAAATCTATCGCAGGGTTGTATCTTTTGAACCGTTTATTGACAATTGAAATTTTCATAAAATATGATTGATTATTATATCATTATTTTTCCTTTGCCGTGCAGTACCTCTATATTAGTAGGAGTTTTGAGGCTACGAAAGCTATGACAGTTTACCAAATAGTAAAATCGAAACATTGATTTATTTATACACTCTAGGAAATAAAATAAATTGTAATATTTAAGATAATCTGTTAAAAAAATATATCTTTAGTTATTTAGGATCACGCATAAATCATCTTAATAAAATTTTTAACAGATTTTATGAATATTTAAATATATTTTGATGCATAAAGTGTATAATAACTGTGTGTATTATACTATTTGGTAAACTGTCATAGTTTTCGTAAAGTCAGAACTCATACTAGGGGTACTCTAGTACGAGTTTATTGTGTTGGCACATATATATCTAATAATCTATCTATTGACACATTTTAAAAAATCTGTTCTTTTAGGTTACAGGTTACCAAACTTAGTCTGATCTTAGTTCGTAAATTATTAAAATAAATCTATTAAAAGTATATATATTTTTTAATATTACACGCTTTAATTTTTTTAAATGTGTGTTTCTTTGTTACCAAAAAAATACTTAACGGATTTTTTGAAATTAGGTCATGCTAAGATTATTGCGTTGGCTTAAGAATCTATTTTTCCTGTTAAAAACACAAAAACTGATTCGAACTATAATTATAAAACAACAATGCTACTGCATGCATTTAAAGAAAAATATATTGTTGTTATTAATTATTAGTCAAAGTATAGAGTAGGTACCTACTTGTTACACAACAACTAAACTATTGATTTCTATGAAATGTAAAAATGTGTTTGATATGTTTAAACAAAATGGACGATTAGTGGCACACATGCATAGTGCAGAGGTAAGTTGCGAATATTGAATATAGGGCCGAAACCGGCAATGAATTATCCTATTACAATATCCTGGGCTTATTACATTTTAGAATATATTACTAATTGCAATTAGTTATAAAAAGCAACCAAAATACATTTTCATTATTATCTCAACCAAAACTACTTAAAATTACAAAAACTCCTACAACATGTTTCCTATTAATTATGTTAATATTAATTTAAAAATCTTTAACTGAGATAGATTATTATTTTCTATACAAATAATCAAATAATTCCTTTTATTGTAATTATAGCCCAAAGAGGTTTTAGTATTTTTCAAAATGTTAATTAATCAAATCAAATATGTAAACAGAATTATCGCCGTTTGCTATTTTTTTTTCTCTAGAAAACTAGTAGAAATGACTTTGTAGGTCTTCTTAGTTCTTATACTTAACACTATTAATGTTAAAACTGGTGGTGGTGTAATATCACAAATAACAGAAGCCACCTTTGTACATATTTATTTATCTTTATAGATATTATTTTTATAACATATATTGTTATAAAGAGTAAGTTGATACGTTTTACAAAAACAACAATTAATACCTTTAATTTCGATGTTTTTATGTGAATAAAATGTAGACAGTCAAGCTTTTTAATTTATATTCCGACGGTTTATTCATCTAATGCTATAATGCGCTAAAACTACCCTTATATTAGACATAACAATACACTACATATTAATCTATTTATTCAACATTTAATTTCAGTAACTTGACCTAATGTAATAACATTAAAATAACAATCCAAGCAACATTTTTAATATCGTTTAAAACCTTATTATTTAATTTCATAATTTCACTAAACCAGTTTGTTCCATTTTATTTAAGCACAGACAAAATTCAAAAGACAAAGGAGGTTTTATTTTTTATAATAAGGCTTGGAGCTACGGCCCACTGTCCAAGATACAAATCTTTAAAAAAAACGTGTCATGAACGTCGTCAGCCGACGGGAGCCGACGGGAGCACGACTCGCGTTAGCTGGATCTCGCTTTTTTTTTTACTTTGTTACCTGTTTCCAAGCGAGCCCGTTCAACGGCTGGTTAGTGGTTAGGTTAACAAGTGCGCTGCAGGGGTGTGCCACCTTTTGATTCAATGCTATTTCAAATTCAACGAATTAACATATTATCAAAATTATGTTCTACCCATAAAAAGTAGATACATGCAAAGGTTTTTAATTTTGTCTTTTTCTTGTTTGTTTCATATTTGAAATCAAACGAGTTGCTCGTCGAGTGCGCACAATAGGATCGCGTACGAGGTCTGAACACAGCGATAAAGCCCCATGTCGGCTGGGTGATAGTTTCGCAAATCTGCATGGGGTCATTCGCTTGCACAATATCTTATCACAGGATGTGTGTGTCCCATCATGAGTGACATTTAAAACTGCTATTTTAATAAGTATATTCTTTTATTGAAACTTAATAATTGAAACCACAGAAGTTGAGCGGTTTGGTAAGAACAATAAATTATACATCTAGTAGATGTATTGTTTTTGTTACCAACCTAGGGGGGGAGGTAGGTCTAGATGTCTAGATAGGTCAATACCTACCTACTCATAACTATGTTACAATGCAGCGAGGTTCTAAAACTGTTTATTTAGGTACACATTTATTAGCTTTTAACATTATAAGAAATAAGAATATTATTATTTATTTTTTTATGGAGTCGGTACTTAGCAATCAATTATAATTTATAGGCATTACATATTTACTAAACTGTAAGAAAATAAGACAGGTGAATACCTTTAATTTTAAATATTTAACAAAATGACCTCAAGAATAATAATACGTAAACAAATTGTTATTATAATAATCACAATTCACAGTATGTACCTACTTGTACTACCACTATACTATAATGTTAATTTATAAGTATTTATGCAGTTATATTAATTTGGAATTTTTGTTTATGGACATTGGACCACCGTAGTATTTTAAAAAGTGTGACGTCAGCATTTTTGTGGTATCTGTCGTAGTCTTCGTGCTGGCGGTTCATTGTGAGGTCGTCGAAATAAAACTTCACAACTAATTATATCTTCGTTTATTTACCGGGCAGCGTTCAAGTTACGACTTCATTAGACCGCCTTCTGCCATAAGAATCACTCAATAACATGAAATAGTGTAAGCATTACAATTGCAGGTTTCGATAATAAATAGTTTCTTAGATTTCAACCATTGTAAGACTATAACTAACTATTAATTGGTCATTAATTATTTAAACATTTTCATTTGTAATTTAGTTTGTACACATTACAATTATTTTAAGTACCTAACACTAAAACGGTTAAGTACCTACATCAGCAAAACATGATCCCGTAGTAAAATACAATACCATTACTTATTTGAATAATAACATAGTATACTTTAAGGGAATTGATAATAAAAATATTTATTTTAAATAACAAAATTCATATTTGATTTATAATTGATTATCTATAGATTGATATTCGTCTTTATGCCGATATATTCCTATGTAACATGTATATAAATAACTTCATAATGACTATTTCCACAATAGTGTTTCCGTTAAATATTTTTTCCGTTGCACACTTATATGGCTTACTCGTATTACACATCTTTTTGGAAAAGCAAACGTTCTTATGCAAATTTTCCTCATTTGATCTTAGTGAACACGCACTCACACACACTGCGGACAGGTTTAACTCAACAGACTTAAAATATACATACACGATCGTATCTCTTCACAGACATCACACGAGTATAAAACAATATACATTGTAATCAAGTAATGTAGATATGTTCCTGTTAACAAGGCGCCAATAAAAATTAAGTGTTCAGATAATGTGAACCACAATATAAGATAAGATATGATTTGCTAACTTGTATTATTATTTATACATAAGATATTTAGATTACATGTCTTAAGAAAAAAAAGGTTGTTATTTTGTATACTTTCTTATATTATTTTGATGTACGCATCTAAACTAAGTATATAGGGAATTGAGATAATGTACTTAAGAATTAACTTTTTCGATCTGGTTCCTATAATTCAATTTAAACGTGGCCTACGTTGAAATTGAATTGGTTTCATTGTCATTCTTTACATTTTTAACGTTTATTTTATATATCAAAATTGTATGGTAACCCTTACGTTTAAATAACTAATAATAACAAGAAAAGTAAATTTATATTTTATGGGTTTATTAAATTGTAGTAGTTTAAAATATTCTAGATAAAAAGTTGACAACTCCTGCACTTGTATCGGTGTGACTATTTTTTTTGTTCACACCTTTTGTTAGTATAATTTAACATCGGGATTCGAGAAAGAAATATTGGACATTACTCTTGACAGGGGCACGAAGGGGGCTTTTAATGAAGTTGTCGGGTTTTCTCACGACCGAGATGTGGCAGCATCCCGAGGAGCCGAGCGCACCAATCAATTATCTTAACTGTGATAATTTCGTTTTTTGTGAGCTTGATGTTTGTGGTTGTTTCGGGTCAACAAATACTATTTACACGCTAGTTACACGCTAGTTATTTGGATAATCTTTCGCTAATGTGTTGAATATGTTTCGTTCTACTTGATTTTTAACCCCCGACTAAAAAGAGGGGTGTTATAAGTTTGACCTGTCGATCTGTGTGTCTGTCTGTGGTAAATTTGCGGCCAAACGCGTGGATGGATTTGAGTGCGGTTTTTTTAATCGAAAGCTATGCTCGTCGAGATGGTTCTTATCCATTTTTTGTCGCAATAGAAATAGTCGTCTCCAAGATATTGACGTTTTATTCGTGCGCGGGAGAGGTTTGTCTGCAATAATTAGCTATTCCCAGCGGCTTCGCCCGCGCTATATAAGCAAAAAGGCCTTGTTATGAAGGCCAAAAGGTTTTTACACTCATTTATTCAAGTAAAGTACTTTATTAGGGATAAAGTAGATAGTCATAAAGAATCACGGGCAACAGCTAGTGATAATATAAATCCCTGCATCATAGTGTTATAAGTGATTGTGAATCATTTTTAACTCTAAATGTTTATATTTATTAATATTCGTATATATAAATCCTACCTACCTACCCATATGAAAAAGACTTGAATCATGTTACTTAATACATTTATAATTTATTACATTTTCGAAACTTTCACGTGGATCCTTATTTTATTAAATATAATATATATTTCTCGTATTAAATATATTTAAGAAATACTTTATTATTATCAGTTATTTAAGCATAGCCCTGTGTTTTTATCCTCAGATAAAAATTAATCATGGAATGTAAAATACTAATTTTAATAGAATAACTGTTAACGCTTATTAAATGAAAATTAAAAATTTAAAAAACCCCCGATACAAAAAGACCTCTAAAAAGAATAAAAAATATATTATTATGTACTTATTCAAATCGTTGCGTCGAGGAACCGTTGTACGTACGTTGACGATGGTGTCTATTTTACGAAGTAAACCCATGAAGACTTAGATTATTAGAGTCGATATCTCGATATAGAGTTAACTTACTTGCATTTTAATTTCTTTCTTTATTAAACGGTAAGTTAGTAACAAGGCAAATAAAGAAATAACGATATCGAATCGTATAGTCTAAGTCCTCAGATTAATGATTAACTTCGTAACATAAATACCATCGTCAACTTACGTACAACGGTCCCCCGACGCAATTTTATTCTTTTTAGAGGTCTTTTTTAATTCGGGGGTTTTTTAAATTTTTAATGTAATTTTTTAATATTTTTAGGGACATGGCCTTCAACTATATGTTTAATGCTTGTAATGCCGACGTATGAGCTTTTATTATTATGTGAGACGATAATTTACGTTTTTCTGGTGTAGTTATTAAATCAGTAATAATAGGGAACATGCAAAAAAATTTAAATGGTCTCAAATATTTTTTTTTCGATTACTTTTTATCATCTTATTATAATAAAATCATTTTTTTTAAATTTACTAATCATTTAAGGCCATAAAATAATTTATGAAAAGTGTAACTTTAGGGAGCGAAATTCAAAATTCCAAAACGCGCCACCATTGGTCGAAAGGAAATGTGACGTCATTTGACACACCATTCAATATATCGGCGTTTAAGTTCATACTGTGGTATCAGTGTGACTGAGAAAAATAAATAATTTAAACCTATATTTTCGTGCTTAAAGGTTTTATTAAATGATACAATTGTTTAGGTAATCTTAAAAACATTTTCTAAATACTCAAACAACTCTAACAAAACAAATACCTACAAACTCTTTTTGAATAGCAGTTAGCATGCTACTACACAATACATTTTTAAAATGTTTCTGCCTCTGAATCATTTTTCACTTCACTTGACTCAGATAAATAACTTGGTTGATAATCAGCAGATATAGAAGATATAAGATGCTATAGAAGTATTATCAGCTGTGTTTTCAGTAAACAATTTTCTTTTTAAAACAGATAGTTTTACTTTTAAAACTGTTGTGTAACAATGTTGTGTGTTAAATGAGGAAATGGTGACAATGCTACATTTTGTTTTTCAGCAGGTATATTTACATTGACACCTTTACTTCCATACTTCGGTTTAATATTAACTTGCACAGCTTAGTCACTTGGTAATTTATCTTTAATATGCGAAAAGCAAGGCTCTGCCTTATGATCATCACATTCAATAGGAGAAGTACTGAGTCTTGGCTAATTAATATCACAGACATTTGTATGGGCAGCACTAGGACTTACTACCTATATCACTTCTTCGTAAAGGTCACCAATTTTTTTAAACACTACTTTTGATAGCTAACTCTTAAAAGGCTTCATTAACCGATGTCAATCTTTGCCTTTTGACTCTTCACATTCTCATTCTATCAGCTGTTGTTTTTGCCACAAAAATATATAAGGAACAACTCCTTTCTTCAAACTTAGATTACATCTTTCTCCTTGTTGTTTCGTTACACATATTATATTCAATACAATTTGCTGTATCTTCCTTAACCTGAAAAAAATCGACAGACCATAAAAATTGCGTAAAACAAAAAAAGAATACGGTTTTTATAGAAAGTTATACTGAAATTTGTAAGATAGGTTAGGTTAATTTTAAACTCAAATTTTCTAATATTTAATACTTACTATAAATTTAAACTATTAGATTAAACTTATTATAAATAAAGTATACTTACGTTAAATTGATCTTCACAACCATATAAACACGATTTAGGACATATATTATCCCTTTTAATTACCGTACACCATTGTTTTTGTATTTTCGCATCTCTTGGAATACAAAAAACACTTTGTGGGGTGTTTTTCTAATACTATTTTTGCACTCCGGTACTATACAATACTCGTAAGATGATTTTTATCTTCTTCCATGACTTGTAAAGCAATTAAAACTTAAAATATCTATGAAATTGCTAAAAAGTTCATAGTAAACATTCACTGGATGTATCATTTGACGTCACGCAAAGCGCGCGCAAAATGGCGGTGTTTAAACGGGTCAAATTTACTCAATGTTTTAATTTTCACTTTGAAAAAAAACTAGAATCTTTTCAAGCCTATTAATATTTTTTTCTACGATATAGAGAGGTAAATGATTAATTTACGTCAAAAAAAAAAAACGTGAATGTTCCCTATTAAGACTAAAACACAAACGAAGAAGAACTATGAATCGAATTTACTCTTAGTACTGTTCTCCTTCGTTTGTGTTTTAGTCTTTCTCCGGTTGATAATACGAATTTTCATGTAATTTTTTTTTGACGTAAATTAATCATTTACCTCTCTATATCGTAGAAAAAAATATAAATAGGTTTGAAAAGATTCTAGTTTTTTTTTTTCAAATTAAAATATTTAGTAAATTTGAGCCGTTCAAACACCGTCATTTTGCGCGCGTTTTGCGTGACGTCAAATGACACATCCAGTGAATGTTTACTATGAACTTTTTAGTTACTTCATATATATTTTAAGTTTTAATTGCTTTACAAGTCATGGAAGAAGATAAAAATCATCTTACAAATATTGTATAGTACCGGACTGTAAAAATAGTATTAGAAAAACACCCGACAAAGTGTTTTTTGTATTCCAAGACATGCGAAAATACAAAAACAATGGTGTATGGTAATTAAAAGGGATAATATATGTCCTAAATCGTGTTTATATTATCTACTCGTGACCATGGAGCGTGTAACCGCTTCGAAATATCGAGGTAATAATAATAATATAACTGACCGTGGCAATAATCCCGTTTCTGTACATAATTCTAGTGAAAATAACCACGTTAATCTCAAACTTATATCGTGTTTATATTGTTGTGAAGATCAATTTTACGTAAGTTACTTTATTTATAATAAGTTTAATGTAATACTTTAAATTTATACTTACGTATTGAACATTCGAAAATTTGAGTTTAAAATTAACCTAACCTAGCTTACAAAAGTTCAGTATAACTTTCTATAAAAACCGTATTCTTTTTTTGGTTTTACAAAATTTTTATGTTTGTCAATTTATTTCAGGTTAATATAATATGTATAACGAAACAATAAGGAGAAAAATGTAATCTAAGTTTGAAGAAAAGAGTTGTGCCTCATATATTTTTGTTGTCACCATTTCCTCATTTAACACACAACATTGGTACACAACAGTTTTACCAGTAAAACTATCTGTTTTATAAATAAAATTGTTTGCTGAAAACACAGCTGATAATACTTCTAATCATCTTATATCTTATATATCTGCTGATTATCAACCAAATTATTTATTTGAGTCAAGTGAAGTGGAAAATTATTCAGAGGAAGAAACATTTTAAAAATGTAATGTGTAGTAACATGCTAAATGCTATTGAAAAAGAGTTTGTAGGTATTTGTTTTGTTAGGGTTGTTTGAGTATTGAAAAAATGTTTTTAGAATTACCTAAACAATTGTATCATTTAATAAAAACTTTAAGCACGAAAATATAGGTTTAAATTATTTATTTGAGTCAAGTGAAGTGGAAAATTATTCAGAGGAAGAAACATTTTAAAAATGTAATGTGTAGTAGCATGCTAAATGCTATTGAAAAAGAGTTTAGGTATTTATTTTGTTAGTTGTTTGAGTTTGAAAAAAAGTTTTTAGGATTACCTAAACAATTGTATCATTCAATAAAACCTTTAAGAACGAAAATATAGGTTTAAATTATTTATTTTTCTCAGTAACACTGATAGCACAGTATGAACTTCGACGCCGATAATTTGAATGGCGTGTCAAATGACGTCACATTTCCTTTTGACAATGGTGGCGCGTTTTGGAAGTTTGAATTTCGCTCGCTTAATTTACACTTTTCATAAATTATTTTATGGCCTTAAATGGTTAGTAAATAAAAAAAATATATGTGTGTGTATTAGTGTACACATGTAAGAAGTGAAACTTCTTTGACATAATTTTTTGAAAAATGATTCACTAATTACAACTTTACAGGAATGGCTAATTAAGTTAAATTAGTTAAAGTTTAAGCAAAAATAAAGATGGCGCGTAACAGAAAAACGTTACAATTTTTGACATTGCTATAAAATTTCTCCCATCCGTCGAAAAAAAGTTTCACTTCCGTTACGCGCCATATTTGGGCACATAACGGAAAAATGTGACTTAGAAATAAAGATGGCGCGTAACAGAAAAACGTCATAATTTTTTGACTTTGCTTTAAAATTTTATCCCATCTGTCGATAAACAAGTTTCACTTAAAAAAGATGGCGCGTAACGGAAAAATGTGACGCGTAACGAAAAAATGTTACACTAAATTTTTTTCCAACCCCGTTAAAGAAGTTTCACTTCAAAAAAAGTTTTTATTATAATAAGATGATAATAAGTAATCGAAAAAAAAATATTTGAGACCATTTTATTTTTTTTTTGCATGTTCCCTATTGTTACGTAGTAAGCAGCAGATGGGTGATAATTTGGAAACTCAAACAGACGAGTCCGTTAAACCGTCTCTATTGCGGTAAAAAATGATTCTAAACTATTTTAAACTTTCAGAGCTGGGCTCTAAAATCTAGTAACTCCTTACACCAACTCTCCGTAACATAGGAATTATTTGTGGTCTCGATTAATTTCTAATTTTAAGTTTATGAAACATCTGTGATCTGTCCGGAAAATAAAGTATGACAAGTAAATAAATATAAAATAAAAATAAAAAGCCTTTTATTTTCCAAAAACAATAAACATACTAATTGTGTAAAATAAGTTAGTAGATTAAAAAAATAATTAATACTATTTGGATTATGTTTAATCCTCGGAAACCCCTAAGGTGAAGGCCTCCTCCAGAGAATGCCAGCTCTCCCTGTCTAGTGCTACTTCTAGCCAACGAATTCCAGCTGTACGTACTATCTCGTCCTCCCATCGTGTAAATGGTCTTGTATCGTGTAAAGTATGACAAGTATGGACCATTAAGTATATACATACCGTAAAACGTACCTAACAACAACATGTAAATACCTATTCTTGCCATAAATATTATTTTACAGTGTGTTAGTTTAATACACAAATATAAAACAATTAAACATATAAAAATCTTATTTGAAGTGGTGTCCATTGGCTGCAACACGTTGAGGCCAGTTATCAATAGAAGCACGCGCTCTTTGCATGGATAAATTCTTACTCCAAATTATCATGACGCTTAGAGCAAGCTGTACTCTCTCATACTGATTATAAATCATAATTCAGCGGATTTATATCGGGACTAGACGGCGGCCAGTCTTCAGCTTTGATAAAGTCCAAGACTTTCGCTTCCAGCCAAGAGTGCGTGGACCGAGCTTTTTGATCCGGCGTCGTCTTGCTGGAAGGATCATACTTGGTTATTGAACATGGTGTTATTAAGAGGCTTACCTACGTTCTTAAGAATGGTATCTAAATACACTTGTGCCGATGTTTTGATACCTTTTTCACAAAAATATGGCTCAGTCACTCCTTCATAGCTAACACCCTACCAAAACATCACTGAAGTCGGATAATGCACACGTTGCACTTTGTTGACTAATTGGAAAGCTTCCTTAGATTTGAGCATAAATGCGGTCATTTTATTTGTTAAAATGTTGCTCAATAGTAAAAATTCTCATCCGTAAACAAATTATTTCTGTGTACCGCTTCAGTATTTCTTTGGATTTTACCTATTCATCTTTAATTTATCAGTTAAGAAATGACAAATGCGTCTCTTATAGGCTGCAAGTCCTAAGTCATCTCTTAAAATACGCGACATGGTTCTAATTGCTATCTTCAATTCCCGAGATAAAATCTTTTGCTTTCGGACAGGATTTTTTTGAATTCTTTCCCATACTGCTTTGAACACAACGTGGACGGATAGGTCTTAACACCAAGTGTATGGAGAGTTTTAAAAATAGCATACCCATAGGGCCCCATACCCACTCTGTGTAATGCAATCACAGTGAAATTCTGTTCTCTTTATCACCCCACTCCATTTTAATATCGCAAAATATTGTACAATGTATTGGCGCTAAAATAAGAAACACAATGAACAATCTTGTAAAATAGTTAAATCCATAAAAATAGTTTTATTTCAATCGTATAAAAAATGAGAGATTCCAAATTCAAATGTACCTAATATATTTTTATTTTTAATAGCAACAGTATTTATGGCTAGACTAAGTACATTAAATTTTGATTCAAAGTTTCTGGTTTGTCGTTTTACCTCAACATTTTACTTTGTTTCAAATTGAATAAATAAAATAATGTATTTTCTTATGAAGTGCTGGTTTATCATCCATGTTGGCTTCTTCTCGAAGCGAACTCTTTTTTGTTCATAAACATTTCTTCATCAAACCTCATTTAACTGCAATGTTGATTAAAATAGATGATTAGGATTAGTAGGATTAGGAATAGGATAACCACATCACTTATTTTTAGCCCATGGCCTTCATCATACACGGTTTTAAATTATGCCAGTCATAAACATCAGACAAGCCCACAAATAAGAGGCGGTCGATTCCGAATTTGTTTAAAACTAACATTAAACTTTCAAGAAACTTTTTAAATAAATTGAAATATTTCAGTAGAAAAAAGTAGTATAATAGCTATAAAACTACTATGAAAACTACATATCCCATGATACATTTTCTGATTTTCTTTGCGAAACATCAATTAGGATTTGATATAAATTAAACCACCGTCACTGAAACAGTAATTAATGACTCCAGGGCCAGCATGTGGCGCTCGTCCCCGTGCGTGGCGCGCGCGCTGGCCGTGGCGGCGCTGGCCACGTCGTTGGCGCTGGCGCGGCGAGACTACCGCGATCCCGACCGAGCCAACGCAGACATCTCGCTGTGGATCGACGAGCGGCAAGTGCGGATGTTTAGTGGTACTTACTTTAACATTTTACTTATACATTCTAGTGTCTTAATTTAAAGTGCTTTACAATTTTTTGGTCTGCGTTTTCGTTTTACCTAATAGTTTTGTTAAAAATGCTAAATTAAATTTCTATTCAGGAAGAGGAGCTTTAAATTTATTCCTCCTGATATTTTTCCGTAACTACACTGCTGTTAACCTACATTTTAATTTCTTCTTATTATTTTTAAGGTATATCAATGCAAGTTTTCGCTATAGTTAACGGTAACATATCACCATATATACTGGACCCAAACTTCTCACACAAGCTGCCCATCATACCCTCGGAGGTCGGTTATGTAAACTTCACGTGGCGGTCGAAGAAGAAATATTTTTATAACTTCGACACACTAACTTCCTCAGATTCTAAACTATTGAAACCGCCGCTCTTGTCAATAAAAACACAGGGCCGGGTGCCTAAAACATCTAAAGGTAAATTCTTGTTATTGAATTACTAAATTAAAAAAAAAAAACTAAAAGCTTTAATATATGTACAATATTATAGATTGAAAATTTTGGGCCGAACTTTTAAACAAAATTCTAAGGGTACCTACCTATTTAAAATTTTGATTTTGTACCTATTGAGTACGTTACTTCGTTGAAATATTTTTACGGATTTAGCTCACGTATAATGAATTAAATTTAAAATTTACATTTTAAATCTTATTTCAATGTTTTGTACTCGTGAAATCCTTAGAAAACACTGCGTGACTTCGTAGTCGGTTCGGATGAGGCGCGCTGTTCCTAGCCCGCAAATAAAACTATCGAAAAGGATTTACTATCAGTGCATCTTACATTTTTTTAAGCTTAATGTTAAGTTTTTTCATGTTTGAGAAATAATTAATTTAAACCAATTTTTTCCACAGAATTCAGTATATTTCTGCCTTGTATGGGCAATGTTAGTGGAGTGGCGACGTTTGAGTTAGGGTTAGTTCTTAAAAACGGACGAGGCACCCCGTTGAAGGGCACGCCCTTAAGGTTGAACTTAAAGAAGGAATGCGCACAGAGAGGTGTGTATTTAGAAAGGACAGGTATCGTATCGCCAACGCATTTTTAACACTTGTACGGTTGTGCTTCGTTATATTGTCACTTAATCATTTATTTACTTTATATAGTGATATAACAATCAAAATATTAGTTTCATGGTTTAATTTTATTTTAGTGCTAATGGCAATATTAGAAACTCAGCCGTAACGCTTTATATTTTTAATTTATGATAACTTAAAAGAAAAATCATAATTTAGCTTTGTCTTTCAAGCTTATTAATTAATTTTCTCATGCTTCTTCTATTGATTATTAAGGATCACTAGTAGCGTAACTAAGCGCGGTTAACCGACGCGCGACGCCACTCAAAGAACAATAGTGATTAGTGTTTGACGTTTTATCGATTAAATGTTAGATTTATGATTTAATATTGTTCATTCATTATATGAACGAAGACATAACTAATTTCCATTCAGAACAACGACCATGTTGGTCTAACGAATATTTTTTTAACATATCTTTTTTTTCTCAGAATATTTAAATATCGCACACTAGATTATCCAATAATAAGTATAAGTTTTGTGTAACGTAAAAATAAATTAAGTAAAACGTCAACTACTAAACGAAATCGATACTAATATTACGTATGTCGATGATTCCAGGGTTTGGTTTAAGCGACATCTTTATCGTAATGGATTTATAATCCTATTTGGAATCAATGTTTTTTTTCTGAGCGTTTGAGCATTTTTATTAAGAACATTTTTTTAGCTCTTAGCACTTTTTTGGGACTATTATCCCAACTACCACAATATTTTACTATTTGGTGTATCAGGTAACTTAAACAACTACTTTTTTTAAAGATTTTTCTTAGATAACGCTTAAAGCATTTTACCTCAAACAATTGTTAATTAAAATCAGCATTAGGTAAGTCAATTTGCAATTTTCGTCTAAGAAGAAGACTGGAAGCGAAGATTTACCTGTTGCCAAATAAATAGAACAACTTTCGTTGCCACTATAATGGTTTGAAGGTTATTTTTTTTTTGTTGTTTTGTCGATTTGCTATGTATAATAAGAAATAGTTTTAAACTAAAACTAGGCTGGTTTTAGTATAAGAAACCTCTTTAACCTCTATTAAACCTCTCTTATTTAACTTTTATAAAATGTCGCTCAGACCAAATGAAGCTTCGGAGCCGTCGATATATTTACACGAGCCTAACTTCAGGCACATTAACCGAATGCATCGTTTTTCAAATCCCGAGAGTGATCGCCGAGCAGCCGCAGGCGACCAGCGGCGCCTACGCTCACGGACCTTACGTTTTTAGGTTGGTGCCATAACACATGCACAGATTAAAAAATATTACTATAGGACGTCAATGTATCAAAGCACCTATTAAAAAATCCCCGATACAAAAGATCTAAAAAGGATAAAAATAATATTATTATGTACTTATTAAAGTTGTTGCGTCGGGGGACCGTTGTACGTATAAGTATCGACATTGACGAAAAGCTCTGAGCGAAATAACTGCGCATCTGTACTGTCGCGCACACAATACTTTTGTAACAAATATTATTTTTTTATTTATTTTAAATAGTAGGTAATGTAATAATTATGTAAAAGTCGTATTGTGTCGATTTAAAATTTATATTATAAAAAATTATTGATAATGATTGCTTAACTATGGTTTATATTGTATCTAAGATATGATTGTTTAAAGTTTATGAGGATAACTTATAGTAATAGAAACACTATAAAAATTCATTATTGTTGAAAGACACCAACAGACTTAACAAAAATAAAAACGTAATAAAAACATCAATAAAATATTTATAGCGATAACAATTGAGTACTCGACCGTAGACTGGAAGTGAGCGGGGAGTCGTATCGTAGGGGAGGGGGAGGGGGGTTAGGGATGGGACACGTAACGGGACTGGAGAGCCAGTCAGCACTACGTACGCCCGTCCTTCATCCCTCGCAGTTCCCCTCAGAATTCTGCGCATTTTAGCCCATGTGCGCTGTTACATGCCTATAGTAATATCTACGTTGACGTATATATTTCGAAGTTTTCGGAGATAATGAATGAGGATATTGTTATGTCGTTATTTGCCTTGGTAAATGAGATATTTATTATTTATTTACTTATTATTACTTTATTACTTATTTAGCGATCCTCCGACGCAACGACTTTAATATTTTCAAAATAATATTATTATTATGCTTTTTAGACATCTTTTTATATCGAGCGAACTTATAACACCCCTCTTTTTGGGTCCTAACCATCAGTTGACAGATCGCTCGATTAAAATATTGAAAGAACATTTAAAACGGTAGGACCCGATCCGGAGTGCGACAAGAAGTGCGCAAATCAGGGCCGCTGCGACGGAGACAAGATATGCCAGTGCCCGGAAGGGTACATGGGACGCCACTGCGGCACCGCGCTGTGCTACCCGCAGTGCATGAACGGAGGGAACTGCACGGCGCCCGGCCAGTGCTCCTGCCCGCCCGGCTACCAGGGACGCCACTGCGAGGGAGGTGAGGCGGCTACGGGCAGCCGGCGAGGTGGCTCATTCTATTTAGTTTTGGCGTTCGTGAAATGTACCGCTTATTTTATCGACATCGATCATACTGTAAACGGGACTTATTGCGTACTATTTTAATCGAAGTATTTTCCTCGACTCTCGACTTTTCGGCCGTAATGCAACGGCCGTGGTAACGAGTAGACTGATGCTCCATGGTGTCACAGTCTCGTATTTCCTGATTTCAACCGTTTCACGTACCATCCTATTACAGTAATGACGTTCAGTGGAGAGGATTTTCGGGTTGTGAAGTTCGATCCAGTGGTTCGGTCCCGACTCATATAGATGCTCCTCGATCGTTGACTTGTTTACTTGAAAGTGAACCCTATGTTCGGATGCAGTGAGTTGAGATACTCCAGAAACTGTTTTACCTCGTGCTCTCCACCCTTCAATATACAAAATACATCCTCGACATAGCGCTTCCACAACTTCACCTTCCACAGCTGCAGATCTATTATAGCCTCGATGTACTCCATCCAGATGTTGGCTATAACCGGTGCCACAGGACTGCCCATGGCAACGCCATCCACCTGGTAGTATTGTCCACGGTCCAAAATAGGTTCCTTCAACACAATTTCGGAGTAAAACCATGTAGGACTCTGACAGGCCCTCGACTCGGAGCCGCTCCCTGATCATTTCGAGGCATTCCTGAATGGCTACATTAGTAAACAACGATACTACATCAAAGCTTAGTAAAATCTCATCTGGTCCCAAATTCATGCCTCTATAATGATATTGACGAAATGCCGAGAATCATTCACGAAAGACCGCGTTTTTTCCACAAGAGGCTGTAGCACCGACGCAATGTTCTTCGCTAGATCATATGTAGGCGAAGCAATCTGACTAACTATGGGGCGTAAGGGTACACCAGATTTATGTACTTTAGGGAGCCCATATAATTTCGGTGGCTGTACAATCTTGGGTCTGTACAAACGCTCAAATACATCTTCCGGAAAGAAATGTTTGTAATCTCTGACAATGGATCTTAGTCGACGTGTTACCCTGGCAGTTGGGTTGTACGACACTAATTTATATACCTGGTCATTTCGCAACAGTTTCCTCATCTTACCGTTATAATCGTGAGTCTCCATAACCACGGTTGAGTTCCTTTTATCCCCCTTAAGCACAAGGATATCCTCATTCCTGCGAATTGCATGAAGGGCTTCACGCTCATCCATGGTGATATTACGTTTCGGTAACTTGGCCCTTCTCATTATGACTTCAACATCCTTTTTTTTTTTTTTTTTAACGTCAGGAATCCTCATGGATACACACCTCCATCCAGGGGATGATGGAGGTGGTTATGTGAGACTCCTACTCACTAAATCTGATGGTTGCCGCCGCCGTCATAATGGGACACCTCGCACCCTGTCTAGGTCCCCATAATGGTTTCGAATATTAGTTTCAATAGACGGACACTCGCAGTCCTTAGAATATTACGCGAGAACGCAATGTCAATCAATCAATCAATGTTTTAATTCGTACACAAGTAGGAATGTTCCTTAGTGTTTTGAATAAAAATAATGGAGATCAACCGCGGGTAGTTCGACAAACTCGCGCGGCTTCGAATTGGTGACACCATGGAGCATCAGTCTACTCGTGACCACGGCCGTTGCATTACGGCCTAAATGTCGAGAGTCAAGGTAAATACTTCGATTAAAATAGTACGCGATAAGTCCCGGTTACAGTATAAAAACATGAATACAAATCGTGAAACCCGGCTACCATGGACGCCACTGCGAGGGAGGTGAGGCGGCCACGGGCAGCCGGCGACGTGGCTCATTCTATTTAGTTTTGGCGTTCGTGAGATGTACCGTTTATTTTATCGACATTGAACCGGCCAGTGCTCCCGCCCTGCCGGCTATACGTCGGTGGGCAGACTTGCAAGTTAAAAATGTTCGGCATCGAATGATAGGGCGTTTAGGATTCAAAAACATATCTTTTATTTTAAATTTCTAAGCTACACGTGGCAATGATTCACAATTATACCATCGAGAACGACGAGAAGCTTACGTCTTCGAATTGAATCGTTCGGGTTCCTTTCGGATTAAATTAAAAATTCATCCGACACTATCTCTCTTCGCGGACCTTTTGAGTATTCTTATCTATATTAAATCTTCTTGGATATAGCGATAGCAATCCTGCAGCCGCCTTTAATGACTTCGGTTAAGGCTTTATAAAATGGCGCCCGTTCGGCGCCGTGGTCTATCCCCGCGTCGTGATGTTCCTGCTCCTCGTCTCTGAACTTGGTGATGGTCTCGAGGATGTCTTTGTCGACGTTAGGGTCTTCCATTAGGGTTCTGAGCTGGTCATTGTAATGGTCTACGATAACTGTCTCTACGGCGACCGTACAGGCCATTGCTGCTTCTTTACCTAGTAGTGCCGTACCTGGAAAATAATTAAAATTATTAATTAAAATGTGACATTAGATCAAATTTTAATGTCTAGAGTGAAGACCGATCGATATACCTACTAGTTACAAAAATATGCCTAAAAGTCAAAATTAACATTTCCGCAGATTGACGAGAAATCTAGTTCATCCTCAGAAATCCGTTTCTTTGAATGCTAAGCAAATAGTTTATCTCGACGGTGAAAAAGCACTTTTAATTAAATTTTCAGTGAACAGTAGGTACTAGGTACGAGTAGTGACGATTATATTCATATAGTAGAACCGTTTCTAAAGAGACCGCTCACCGGCTCCGAGCGCGAACCCGGCTACGTTCCAAATGGGCGACATGACGGTGGGTCGCACGCGGTACTTGGAGATGAGCTCCTCGAACTTCTCGCGGTGCTTGATCTCCTGGTCCCACATATGCTTGATGAGGGGTCCGTCGGCGGAGGACCCCAGCACTGCCATCTGACCCGCGTAGATCCGGTCCGCGCCGAGCTCGCCGGCGTGGTCCACGCGGATTATGGAGTCCAGCTGGAACGATACACCAGGCGACGTCCATTAAAGGTCGTCGGTTGCAGGGTTTTACATTGGATTCAGTTGATCGGATTTCAATTTCAAATTCAAATTAAAATATTCTTTATGTTAAGTGATATTTTTGAGATATTTACTTGGGGATTTTTTTTCCACGTCGCAGAGTGCACTCGCCTGGAATGGCGAACGATCGTCGACGGTCGCAACATAATCGGCTCTGTGCAAAAAATATAAATAATGACATTCTGTTACAGGAATATGTTCGCAGAAATGTTTGAACGGAGGCAAATGTATACAGAAGGACACTTGCGAATGTCCCAAGGGATATTATGGATTACGGTGCGAGTTCTGTAAGTAAAGTCGCGTAGCCCACATCTCTAGTCGTCTAATATCTCTCGTGTGACGCGTCCTATCGTCTCTCACAGCTAAGTGCGTGATCCCGTGCTTGAACGGCGGGCGGTGCAAGGGCGTGAACAAGTGCCGCTGCCCCGCGGGTCTGGGCGGCAATCACTGCGAGGTGGGGCGGCGGGGGGGGGAGTGCGCGCGCGCCTGCCGCCACGGCGTGTGCCGCGCCGGAGCCTGCCGCTGCGAGCCCGGCTGGCGCGGCCGGTACTGCCACCGCAACTACGGTAGGTCGCGCGGTGCCATAGTGCCGTGGGGCGTGATCGCTAACGTCTAACATTCTAACCGTACCCTAACAGTTCCTGAGTAGATTTGGTGATCAATCCACTTAAACTCTTTTATTGACCTGAATATGAATTAAAACTGCTATTTCTTAAGCATGTACAACATGATGCAGTAATATGAGGTATTGAAACTAGTACTAAAAATATATTTGCAACGGTAGCTGATGATTTTTAAAGGTCCGATACCCTAAACTAATCGACTCGTAACTGAGCAAAAATATAAAACTGACGAGGGCTGATGTGACTTAACAACAGATGTTTTATTTTTAAAGGTTCTTCGGAAGAATCTGGGGAGTTCAAAAGGCCGCGATGAAAGCCATACATATGATGGACGGTACAACTTACTTAAGTAACTTGTGATTTCATTAAGTTTGATTTTAAAATTTTTATATTTTGTAATACTTACTAAATTAGTCATTTAGCATATAAGATTATTTTTATAAAATAAATATAAAATGACAAACTACTAAGTATTTCATTTTTACAGAATTATTCTCCATTTTATTTAAAGGTTTCTATTTTTATTACTTTTAAATATTAAATAAAATATTTCCAACAACCCTGATACAAAAAGGCGTCTTTATCTGTTAATAATAGGTAATAATAATATCATGACAAATTACACACATTTATTTATTTATTTATTTATATCTTTTCCACTTAGAATCATAATCAGTGATCACTTGTGTACGTCAACATGGAAATGTCAGGAGGGCCTATTACGATACTAGATTTATCGTAATAAACCCTTCTGAAAAAGCACTTTCCATCTTAATGTTAAAGCTATGAGGGTTCCAAACGCGTCCTGGTCTGAGAAGAACCACACAACAAACTCAGCCGGATATATTTTTTGTTATTGTGATCACTGTTTCACAAACGTCAAACTTAAATGCAAATTTGGAACAACTAGAAACGTCGCAATCAATCGGAAAAGAAGCCTAATGATTTCAGGCAACGAAAATTAAATAATAATAACAGAAAAAATATATATATATAAATCTTCGGCCTGCCACACAACCAGTCACCGCAAGCAGCACCCGTTCACGAGCATAACACAAGAGTCAGCCATCACCCCCTTCGCACATATTTGAGGGAGGGAGGCAACCCGACTCCCGATGCTACCGCAAGTAGTGACTTCTAAGGAATCGGTGTGATGCAGAAGGTCGATAAAGCAAAATTAATTTACAACAAAAAACAAATTGCTGAGGTTACTAGCTATTCGCAATACAATACAGATTCATTCCCAGGTCATACCGTCGTCGATGTAATCCTTTACACTATAGTAGGATTTTTTTATTAAATTATTTTTAACATATAATTTAAATTTATTTAATGAGAGGCTTAAGGCTTCATTTGGGAGCTTATTATAAAAACGTATACAATTACCCTTAAAGGATTTACCTATTTTATGGAGCCTAGTGCCGGGCATAGCGAGTTTATTTTTATTTCTTGTATTAATTTTATGTAAATCACAATTTTTCTTGATCTTTGAAATATTTTTATGAACGTAAATTAAGTTTTCATAAATATATTGATTATAAACAGTCATAATTTTAAATTCTTTAAATTTGTTTCTTAAAGTCTCTTGGTCTCATATTATATATTGCGCGAACAGCTCTGTTCTGTAATGTAAATATGGTATCAATGTCAGCCGCATTGCCCCATAAGAGTATACCGTATGACATTAAGCTATGAAAGTAACTAAAGTAAACTAATCGAGCAGTTTCCATATTTGTGAATAGATGTATTTTTTTAACCGCGTATGCAGCAGAACTTAGTCTGCTTGACAAATCAAATATATGAGGACCCCATTGCAATTTTTCATCTAAAGTAATGCCCAAGAAAGTAGTAGATTTGACCATGTCCAAATCCTCATTATTTAATTGTACATTGGTACTAACATTTTTAACATTTGGTAAACTAAATTTGACACATTTCGTCTTTTTTTTATTGAGCAACAAATTATTGGCGTAAAACCATTGTACAACATCTGAGAGAGTATTGTTTACATCGTCAATAACAGATTGCCGTCTATTAACTTTAAAAGTAAGAGAAGTATCATCAGCAAACAATACTATCCCATGTTTTTCCCTCACTAGGTGAGGTAAGTCATTTATGTAAATGAGGAACAAGAAAGCCCCTAGGATAGAGCCCTGTGGCACACCTATTTTAACAAAGAACCAGGGGAACGTTTTCCATTTACATCAACTTTTTGGATTCTATCATTAAGATATGATTGATCTAACTCCTAAGTAAGCAAATTATTTGCTAGTGTTAAGGGTGTTAGACAACGATACAAATACATAGAAATACACATATAAATACTGAAAATATATTTAATAAACAATCAAACCCAGAAACACAGACATCTATGCTCATCACATAAATGCCTGTTTAGTTTAATTTAGTTTTTTCTGCTTTTTAGTTATGTTACTGGTTTCTATATTGTACTAAATGAACCTACAAAGACACACATTTTTGCATGTTTAGATTTTTACTATAAATATTTCATAAGAATCTCCAAATTGCGAGAAGCCTGGCTTAATGGCTAAGAATCATTTAGACGGACCAGGCTTTAGATAAAAAAACACATTCAAATCCGTCCCCTCCTTTGACAGGTCATCATAGACCGACACACAAATACACAGGTCAAAATTATAAAACCCCTATTTTAGAATGGGGAGTTAATAAAAGTAAAAAATGAATAATTTTATTACCAAAATGTTGGAATGCTATTATGTAATTATATAATGCTTTTATGCAACTGACATTTTCTTGTCAATACATAGCTATCCTAACTAACAAAAAAAAATTAGGACTAAAAGCCAAATTTTATATTTAGTAAAGAAGGAGATTCCGGTTCCAGTGACACAACTATTAACACGTACGTCATTGACCTCCGCGAAAATATAAATAAAAGTTAAATTAAAAATAACCCCGATACAATAATACCTGTAAAAGGAATAAACAATATTATGGTGTACTTATTAAAGTCGTTGCGTCGGGGGACCGTTGTACGTACGTTGACGATGGTGTCTATTTTATGAAGTTAATCATTGAGGACTTAGATTATACGATTCGATATCGTAATAGTCTTTATTTGCCTTAGTAACTTACTTGCATTTTAATTTCTTCCTTTACTAAACGGTCCCCCGGCGCAATGACTTCAATAAGTACACAATAATATATTTTTATTTTTTTTGGAGTTATTTTATTATGGGGTTTTCATTTTTATTTTTTTTATTTTTTTCCTGCTCTTTAAAGTTATGTTACTGGTTTCTTAACTGTACTAAATGAACCTACAGACACAAATTTTCAGGTGTTTATATATTTCTGTTAAACTATCCTAATATTATAAAGAGGAAAGATTTGTTTGTTTGTTTGAATTGAATAGGCTCCGAAACTACTGGATCGATTGAAAAAAATATTTTACCTTTAGAATCTTATATAATCCCTCTGATGATTCAAGACTTTTTCATATAGGTATATACAAATGTTAATAAACATAAACATTTAGAGTTAAAAATTATTTACAATCTCTAATAACACTATGATGAAGTGATTTATATTATCACTAGCCGTTGCCCGTGACTTTATGACTACGATCATAAGCCATATAAATATATTTTTACAGCCTATTTCGACGCAGTCACGGGCAACAGTTATCCCTAATAAAGTACTTTAATTGAGTTAATAAGAGTAAAAACCATTTGGCCTACATAACAGGGGATTTTTTTCCTATATAGCGCGAGGAAAGCCGCTGAGAACAGCTAATTATTGAATAAGAACCTTTCACCAATAAAACGTCAATATCTTGGAGAAGACTGTTTCTATTTCGACCAATCATATCTAAGAACCATCTCGACGAACATAGCTATCGATTAAAAAAAACTGCATTCAAATTCGTCCACGCGTTTGGCCGCTACATTGCCACAGATAAACAGATCGACAGGTCAAACTTATAACACCCCTCTTTTTAGTCGGGGGTTAAGAACAGAGTACAGTTTGTGTTGTTACTGTCCAAAAAAAAATTGTGTAAAGTTTGTGTTGTTATTGTCCAAAAAACAATTGCAATATTTGATGAACAAAGTGGGAAAGTGTACACAGTGATTAAAACAAAACTCGCGAAAATATCTGCACATTGTCACCTGAGAACATAACCTCAAAACGTTTTAGAATAGAAAAAACATAGAGAATAGAATTGCGATAGTGTAGTACAATAATTTACTAAACTTAAATAAATCTGGTAGTGGCATTCAGAGTGTTGCAATAAAAATATTTATATAATTATGAAAAAAGTACGGAATTGCTGCTGTCAAAACTAGATGACAAGCTACAATAACAAGCCGAAACAATAACAAAGGCTGTGACTGCAATTGTCCTTGAAGCACTGGAGGTAAAATTACAATCTCTTCAAAAAGACAACGGTTCTATGAAACTATATATAAAATACCTAGAACACAAAACAAATATACTGGAACAAGAAAAACGAAAGCATAACTTGTTTTTTTTCGGTGTGGATGAAATAGGAAAAACTGAAATTGAGCTAGCGGATTACACCAAAGATATAATAATAGATACGGAAAAACATTTAGAGAGTAATGAAATTAGTAATGTCTATAGGATTGGAAGACGTGTGAACAATAAAAACCCGGTAGTAGTTTCCCTCACAACATGGAAAAAGCATCTTATATTGCAAAATAAATCTAAGCTTAACTCAGGTTTTTATGTGAAAGAGGATTATACAAAGGAGGTTCTAGAAAAACGAAGACAATTACAGTCAAATGTCGATGAAGAGAAAAAGAAAGGTAACATAGCTTACATACAACAAGATAAACTGGTGGTCATTACACCAAAAGAAAATAACAGAGAAAAAAGAAAGAGAGAGAACTCACAGTCACCAAATGCATTCAACCAGAAGAAAGCTACTGTTACTAATAACCATAAAAACACAATCATCTAACAAAACTATTACAAAGAACATAATAAAACCCAACATACTGAACTATATAGAAAGAGGAAGGTCAGCTTCAATGTCAGAATTAACAAAAAACTTGTGAAGCCTCTTCGGAGCCGGAACTATTCACAGAACAACAATAACAAAAATCACTTTTAAATATAGCACCCCAAGCCGGCCATTCTCCGTGGGGAAAGAAGTCTAGAAAAGAAACACTGTCGAATAAACAAGTCAAAAAGCCTAAAAATTTGTACATACAATGCGAGATCTCTGACAACAACAACGAGAATGTTAGATTTGAATAACGCAATCGAAAAAAATAATTGACATTATAGGGCTTGCAGAAGATAAAAAAAAAGGAAGCGCCATTGAAGAACACCAAGATTATATTTCTCTATAGGAGAAACAGCAGGCCTACATGGAGTGAGATTCTTAGTAAAGAAATAATACAAAGCCAACATTGTGAGCTTTCTAGCCATCTCAGAAAGAATTGCCATGTTAAAGTTGAATTTTAACCAGTACCTTTTGTCACTAATCCAAGTTTACTCACCAACCGAGAGCTCAAGTGAAGAAGACATTACATAATTTTATGAGGACTTATCAAAGACACAAGACCTAGCTGACGAGGAAAATATGGATATGGAGTGAGAAATGAAAGAGGGGAACCCCGAACCATTAATACTTTATGCATGCGAAAACCATCTCTCAATAATGAACACATTTTTTAAGAAAAGGAAGTCTAGAAAATGGACATGGATATCTTCAGATCATAAAACCAAAAACTAAATTGATTTTATATTAAACCCCAACTCAACGTCCTGTAACCTATACAGTATACACAAAACCTGAAAGAAAAGATAACCAAATCTAAGCAAACAATTGAAACCATCGAAAATTTTCAAGCCTTAAGTGATACACCGGAGGAAATTATTACATAGAGCCTTAAATCAAAACTAAATATGTATAAAAAACATAAAATTCTAAATGATCAAACACTAAATCTCATCTCCAAGCGCACTAATCTCCTCAACATGAAAAACAAGTCCAAATCCATGAACTCTTTCATGGATTTGAACTAAAACAACTAATTATAATTTCAAATAGAGCAATCAGGAAGGACCATGATATGCCCAGAAGATCAGTCATAGAGAGAAACATAAAAACATTCCAAAGCTCTAAAAGAGCTTATAAAGAACTCACAAATCACAAAAATTTGATTGAGTGCCTGAAGGAGGGAGAAGACGAAATCAGAGACAGAAAAGACATAATAAAATATGCAACATCCTTTTATGCGACACTATATAAAAACCACCACAAGAAACAGAAGAAAAAATAATGGAACTGTGCTCAACTGACAAAGATGTGACGACAATAAATACGCCGAGCCCAATAACTGGGAGTGAGATACTGAGTCATATCAAGAATCTAAAACCTAATAAGTATCCTGGTCCAGATAATCTTCCAAACAAAGCTTTAAAAGTAGGAGCATCTATTCTGGTAACATCTTTAGAAAAATTGTGCTGTGCAACATGATATTAGATAGAGAAATAGTTTCCATACAGTGGTGTAGTCAAACATAATCCTACTATTTAAAAAAGGGAACCTGTTAGATTTGAGCAACTACAAACCCATCAGCCTGTTAACCACAATTTATAAGTTATTTTCTTCAATAATTTTGAGTAGAATAACATTAGAAATTGATCAGCTCCAACCAGTAGAACAAGGAAGTTTCCGCTCACACTACTACCAACTACATACATGTTATAGAACAACTTATGGAAAAATTCAAAGAGCAGAACAAACAACTATATATAGTGTTTGTGGATTATCTATATCTAAAGAATATCTATTCAAAAAGCACATGTACAGTGAAACTTAAAATACAAGGAGAGAAGTTCAAAATAGAAAGAGGAGTGAGGCAAGGAGACCCTCTCTCTCCAAAGCTATTTATAGCCACTTTCAAAAATACCTTCAGAAAAATCAACTGGAAAAACAAAGGGGTAATAATATCAAATAGATGGCTGTCACATCACATCTGAGATTCGCGGACGACATAGCCCTTTTTAGTGAATTAGCCACAGGCTTAGAAGTGATCATAAAAAGTCAAGACACAGAAAACAAAAAAAGTGGGGTTTGCACATGAATGCCTCCAAATCCAAAATCATGATAAACAACCCTATAAACCTCAAAATAATTGAAATTGATGGAATGCCATTGGAATATGTCAATGAATATGTATACCTAGGTAAATTAATCTCCTTTGACGCAAACAGCAACATAAAAGAAATAGTCAGAAGAATAAACATCACTTGGAAGAAATACTGGGTGCAAAAGGAAATTACAGTCTGAGTATGAAGAAGATAATCATAGACTCCAGCTTACTCCCTAGTCTAGCCTATGCAAGCCCAACATGGTTGTTCACTGAAAAAGGCAAAAATAAAATCTTATCATGCCAACGCCATGGAAAGGAGCATCTTGAAGGTGAGGAGAAAACAAAAAGTGAAAAATATAGTTATCAGAAAGAAAACAAAGCGGACAGACGCACTAGAATACACCATGAGGCAAAAATGGAAATGGGCAGGACATGTGGCAAGATACAAGGACAAAAGATGGACTAAACTGATAACCAAATGGCATGGTCAACTAGGAAAGAGGAGCTTTGAAAGACAAAGTAAGAGATGGGCAGACAATATTATATAAGTAGCAGGAAAAGAATGGATGAGTATTGCCACAGATAGAATTAGATGGAAAAAGATGGAGGAGGCTTTTACCCAACAGGGGTCTGTGTAAATGAAAATACAAAACTGAAGAACTAAAATGAATATGTACCTTATACATAGAATAGATCATAAAGCTATAAAAAAAAGGCACTAAACTAAGAAATTAATCTTTTCTTTAAAACAATGCTACCATTAATGAAATACATAAAATATATAAGAGAATACAATTTCTACTTTTAGTATACAGGAATCTGAATGTAAGGGATAATACATCACAATTTTTTATTTTCTTCTAAGAATTATATAAAATAGTGTTGTTTCTTATCTTAGACAAAATATTCAACTTGCCCTCCCGCAGAGCGTAACTTTTGGACTTTACAACATCAGTTAAGCATATAATTACTTACTACTATAAGTTTTATATTCGTTTTTTTTAATAATAAATATTGACAAAACAGAGGTTAGGATTACAATTTATATGTATCTTGAAAAGTATAAAGTAATAAGAAAAGAATAGATATAATAATAAGTATAATTATTTAAAAATATAAATATAACTCAAGTAAATATAACTAAGTTCACATGGAATGAAACAGAGAGACAAATGTAAATAAATTACATATTATAATTTTATAGACACAAGTAAATGAAATAATATACCTCTTTCTAGTTTTATATAGGTATGCAAATTTTAATCTGTTTAAAAATTGTGCACTTAAAAATACTTCATTAATAAAACATTTTTAAAAGTCACATACTTACTCACTATTATTTAACACTTGAATTTCAGAAATAATCAGACTTCAGTTTAATATTTTGTTGCTGTTTACATGTCAAAATCAGTTATTGAAAATTTCGATAGGTAGCGCCACATTATGACATGATCAATGTTTTCCAAAATAAACTAAGAAATTTCCCTTAACGCCTATCTTAAGGGTAAAATATAATAAAAGAAGCAAAAATTTTCTACAAAACTTGTAAGTATCACTTAAAATAAAGATTTTTTTGTTGGCTACTTACAAAATAAAAAGCTTTTCCCCCCGCAGTTCGAGGGGCGATTGCCCAATGCCCTTTCCATGGAAATAAACTCAACTGCGCAGACTCGTACAAAATGGCGCCCTTTGAAATGAAGTGTACAATGTACACATATCGCGTTTACCGATCGATATCAATGGAGGATTCGCATTTTTCGAGGTCTCTGCAGCGCTTCGTATATTTTATGAATCTCGCGTTCAGCTGAGTGAAAAAGTCTTAGAAAGTGTTGTTTTTATCTGGTTACATCACCGAAAGCTTGAAGAGCTTCTAATAGGAGTGCAAAATGTCTTTCAAATCACGCAGGTGCGTACGCAGTCGTAGTCTTTCTATCCTATCTGGGCCTGCTCGAACGCGCGACCCCTTCATGATGGCCATTCATTTGGGTTTATCCTTTACGCCGCCGCAAAAGAGTTTATGTCATTCGCCTTCAAAATTGACCTGTCGTAGCTATCTACTGGAATTGCATCGAAAACAAAAACATAAAAACAATTTGCATCTTTTAGAAATACGTACATAGCAGCAATAAAGCTATTATATTTATTATGCTTGTGGGATTTTGATTCCAGCTTGAGAGTTTTGGGCTAATAAAAGTTCATGCTCCGATGATTTCTTTAAAATATTTTTATCGAATTTCGAAGTCTTTATACTAAATTCTATTTTACTATTCAGAAGCAAGTTTGAGTATTGATTTTTTGGATTTAACTAGCCGCCGTCACAATAGCGAAGTTTAATTTAGGTTTCTAACGTAAATATAAATCAATATGTTTTCAGCTCTTAGGCAGTTAGTGATTATTATTTTCTAGTACATATAGTAACTAGTTAGAATAAAGATAGTGTTACAAACTAAGCACAAGCTACAAATGTCAAAAGGTCGTGTAACATATATTAAATAGAAATCAGAACATTGTGATTGTACAATGTATGTAATATTATACCCAAAAACTATGTGCTAAAACCAAAGTTAAAATACAAAGAATGCATTATTTAGGATTTAGGAACCACTTACATTTATCAAAATAATATAATATTATACAAATTTAAGTTTTTCATTCTTTATAAGAAACAATATACATATTATTATTTTTCAGTTTGTATTGATAAAATAAAATCTTACAATTACTGTTTATTTATTTTATTTACACAATAATACTTTTTAAATCATCAAATTCTATATTTAACTTGATTAAGCAAAAAATAAAAAAAATATGATAACTCTTTAGTATAAACTAGACAACTATAAATTTTCTTTCCTTACAGAGGTTTAATTACAATGAACAAACAATTCAGTTGTAACACCAAGTTCCAAAGTATGTTTACATTTAATATATTTTGTTTCTTTTGTTTTAAGTACAAAATATATTTGTTGGAGAAAAACTAATATAAGGTTACAAAAAGCAGAGACGGTTTTCTTTTCTTAACTTTATTTAATTTCATTTCTGCCCATACAGAAGGTAAAAAATGTGAATTGTGAATCCAAATAACTTCATGTTTTGTTATAATTGGATTACTTAAAGTTTTATTGTAGGATGATATTTCAACTTGTCGAGTGTTGATAGTTTATAGTTTTATCACTTGTAACTATTTTAGTAATGACTATGTAGTTATATGTTAATATTTAAAATATAAACAAAATTAATAAAAGATGACATTACTTTTATTTGTTGTGTTGGTTGCTAGTCCACTATTAAAGTGTGACCATTGTTGTCTTCTGTTTGCACACCAAAAATAAGTAAGAAAAAAAAAATGTTTTATTTCATTCATAAACTTATTATAGAAAATAATAATAAATAAATTGTACATGCACCTTACTTTTATAGAACTTGTTATAATTGCATCGCTTAAACTTTTTACTACTTAACTAGTAAATACAAAGATGATTGAAATCTGTACTTAACTGTACTGTCCCAGGACATAGATAAATCATACAGTACATTTCACTATAAAGCTAAGACGGACAGATGTCAAATGTGATCTATTAAATTGACCGCACATAAAGAGATAGATTTAGTTCCTAACTTCTTTTATATAAAAATAAGGTTGTTTAAAAATAATAACTCAGCAAATCATTTTAGAACTATCTTTATTCAAGTAAAAGGTTTACGTTTCATCTAATGTGATGTAACAAGCCTCATATGAGAGATAGCATTTTATATAGTCATTTTAAATATCCTCAGAAAATAATTATATATAATAAGTTTCATGGAAATCAAAATATGTTTTTAAATTTGTGATGTCTGTTTGTTGGCATATTACAGAAAAATTCTCAACAGATTTTTATATAATTTTCTCAGTCATGAATAGAGATCATTTTTCTTCCGAAAAATTCCCAACTTTTTATGAAAAAGCACAATAATATGTTTAGTTTAATTTTTGTGCAAATATTTGCAGACATATATAAAACTACTAGATGGACTACTTATTGTGATGATGGAATATTTATTTTATGTACGACGAATTTCACTTCGAAAAATTTTTATAATATATGATATGTAGATTTATAATTGGTATATGTATACGTTAAGTGTTATGAGATGCCTTATGATTTGACTCTGGACACCCTCTGTCTTGAGTATGTTGCTGGCATCGGCTAGTATTTTTAATACTAAACCGTAACTGTGTCAAATACTAATACTATATGGATACAATGTAATGTAAGACTTATTTTTACGATAATTAAACTAATATATATTGTACAAAATCAACTGGGCTAATCGCATCTAACGCGTAGTCTAATACGCAGTAACGCTTAATCTAATGAGTTACTAATTATTATATTCTGGTTGTATTAGGTAAAAAACAAGTGAACAAAGGGCACAACCAGTGGTGGGTGAAGCCAATGGCTCTGGACAGTCAGGGGGACTCTGATTACGGAAACATGAATTCAGCAGTCAGCACCGAATCTATGGACATGGCTGAGGAGGTATATGTGAGATAATTTTATATTTAATAGGTGTAGTGTAACTTTAGTGGTTTTTGGGGTTCCGTACCCAAAGGGTTCCGACGGAACCCCATTACTGTCGCTCCGCAAAATTTATTTACAATAGAAACGGCTCAAGTACGAGTCGGACTCGCGCTATATTGTTCCAAACGAGGGCGTTAAACTTAGGCCGTCCCCGCGCCGTTTTGAACATTAACCGGGGGTACGGAACCCTTATTATTTTTTATTATAACGAAGTATGCAAAAATAAAAACATGGCGATTATAATTTCTATCTGCAATTTTTTCCGGAGTATCCGGACGTCAATAAACAAAATGTTGGGTTTTTTGGCTTCTTTTGGAAAAACCGGATAGGTCGTCCGGATACACACGTGCGATGCGGTCAGCGTGGGATGGAAATCTTTTTCTCAAATTTAAAATACCTATACATTAACGGTCCGTGCACAGGAGATGTCCCAGGTGGAGGGCTGCGGGCTAAGCGCCTCCGAGGACGACGACGAGTGCGCGTCCTCGCCCGCCGGCTCCGCCTACGACGACGCCGGTGACGTCATCAAGAGCGCCATGAGCGACGAGGTCACCAAGCAGCTGGCGGCCGCAGGTACCACCCACACACACAGACTACTATGAGCATTTGATTTTAATTTAAAAGGTAGAGAGATAAACCGCTTCGTCGTAATAATAGTCCATGACGTTCACAATCAAAAATCATTTTTTATTTGTCGAAGCTACCACCGGCTCGGAAAAATAGTTTCCACTGATCTGAGGCGAGCTGGCGACAGAAACGCCGCGGGATTGTTATGTATTGACAGTGTGTGTACTAGTGTATACTATATACCATAAACTATATCACTGTTCTTATTTAAATTTACAGTAATTTTATGTACATATTCATGTCAGTATATTTTCAAAAACACTATGAAAGTAAGTATAATAAACTATCGAAGCAGTAGTCTCGTCTCGTCTGTCATACACACACATACGTACACATACAAGAATATGCCATTTTTATTTAGGGTTTATATATATACTAGCTTTTTCCCGCGGCTTCGCACGCCTTAAATTCGTAGTAAAACAATTCCCCTTTCCCTTTTTTGTATTGGCTTCTATATGACTTATTTTAAGTGATACAATCAAAATTACGATATCGGCAGACATCGCTCATTGTCAAAAATCTAGGTATTTAAAGTTTTTAATAAGGATACAAATTTCGATACTGTATATTTTTTTGCAGGTCTAGTTTTATTAAAATAAAAAAATGTATTTTGAATGCTAGATAATATGTATTAGACATTAAGTTAGCTATACGCATTAACAAAATTTTCAATATTAAAAATTTACAACAGCCATTTTTGAGACGGTTTGCACGGTTCCATACCATAGTGCGCAGGCCGACCGTACCGCCGCAAATGCGATATGTCCCTATATTTTAAATCTGTAATATCTTCGAAAATATTCACTTTAATTAAATGATGTAAAGGGCTATATGGTTCTATATTTTTTTTTTTTTTTTTTTTTATATTATCTAGGGCAATGCTTGACTACATTCCACCTGATGGTAAGTGGAATGTAGTCTTAGATGGTAAGTCGCATTGCCCTAGCAACCTATTCACTCTTCTCTTGAAGACACCCACATTATAATTGGCCGGAAATACCGACGCAGGCAAATTGTTCCAGTCCTTCGCTGTACGGACTAAAAATGAGGAAGCAAAGCGCTTCGTTCGGACAGGTGGAATGTCCACAACAAAAGGATGGATACCTGCCGTGCGTCGGGACGTCCGGTGATGGAAGGGGGACGGGGGAATTAACTCGTGTAATTCCTGCGCACACTCACCAAAATGTATCCTATAGAATACTGAGAGGCTAGCAATTTTACGCCTGTGTTCAAGGCTTTGGAGGTCGGCTTCGACCAATTCGGGATCGCCTATAAGCCTCTTTGCTCGCCTCTCAATTGAGTCCAGAACCGCAAGATGAGACTTTGCGGCACCAGCAAATATGTGTCCACAGTACTCTACACACGACCGGATCTGTGCTTTGTATAAAACAAGAAGCTGTCCCGGTGTAAAGTACTGCCGAACCTTCGCAAGAACGGCAAGCTTTGCTGCTGCTGCTCTTGCTCTGGACTCAATGAACCGACCAAAGTTGAGGTTCGAGGAAATCTCTAAGCCTAACAACTGAAGCCGGTCACTGTATTCCAAGGATACATTCTGGAAAGTAGGAGCCAAGGTGAAAGGGCTCCTTTTGGCGGTGAAGAGACACGTCTGCGTTTTGGTGGCGTTGAACTTGACAAGATTGGCATTGCTCCATGCGGAGACTGCCTGAAGTTTGTCATTCAAACGTTGCACCATGGCTTCTCTTTCAGACTGTACTTGATCTCGACTAGCCCGAGTACTCGGCAGATATCTTTCTACAACTGTGCTGTCGTCTGCATACCCATAGATACCGGGCTTCAACAGATCATTAATGTGCAGCAGAAACAGAGTTGCAGAAAGAACGGACCCCTGAGGCACTCCGGCATTTATTGTCAAGGTTTCCGAGGAACACCCGTCGACAACTACTCGGAGAGATCTGTGGCTCAGAAAGTCCGTTACCCAGCCGATCAGACCAGGAGATATACCGTACGCTGAAAGCTTGCATATAAGGCTCGCATGCCAGACCCTGTCAAATGCCCTCGAGACGTCCAGAGAGACGGCGACCGCTTCTCCGTTCTTCTCGATGGCCTCGCCTAAAATGTGAGTAGCATACACTAGGAGGTCCCCAGTAGACCTATTACGGCGAAACCCGTACTGTCGGTCACTGAGGAGATCGTTACCTTCTAGGTATGCTAGTAGGCGCGAGTTCAATACACGCTCCATAATCTTGCAGAGTATGGAGGTGATTGAAATCGGTCTGTAATTGATAGGGTCGGCACGGCTGCCTTTTTTGGGCACGGGTTGCACATTAGCAAGCTTCCAGGATTTCGGCACTATTCCAGTCATGAAAGAGAGGCGATACAGACGTGTCAGTACAGGAGACAACTCAGCTGCGCATGTCTTGAGCAGAATGGCTGGTATACCATCAGGACCACTGGCTTTATTCACATCTAAACGACACAATGTTCTCCATACCTCTTTGTTAGTGATGCGGATTTCAGGCATCGAAATACCGCAGTGAGGAAGATGTGCTGGAGAAGCATTGCCAGTGTCTAGATGCGAATTATCAGCAAACAGAGAAGCAAGTACATTCGCTTTCTCTGTTGCTGTGTGGGCCAGGGATCCATCCGGCTTCAGCAGAGCAGGCAGTGAGGGTTGGCAGAAATTTGACTCGATCGCTTTCGCAAGAGACCAGAAAGCTCGACTGCCAGTTGGTCTGACAGAGAGCTTTTCGCCATTCTTAGCGATTCGATCGATACGAGCCTTCCGCAATGCCTTTTTATAGGACTTGGCAGCTTGGTTAAAGGCTCTCTTCTTCAAACTTACATCCGGAGTTTTGCGGGTTCGAGCATCAGCCCAAATGAGATATGCCGAATGTTTTCGGTCTTGAGCATGACCACATTCGGCATTAAACCATGGGCGAGCTTTGCCACCGATGGGTACGTCAGCAAAAGGAATAAAATACTCCATTGCCTGATGCACCACATCGGTTATAGCATCCGCGCAACTCGACGGATCCAAAGAAGAGAAGCAGACCTGCCGCCAAGGATAAGACGCAAAAAAGTGCCGCATCTCATCCCAATCTGCTGACTTGTATTTCCATACTCGCCTAACACCATGTGGTTCGAAAGCTGGTGGGGAATATGTAAATACAGATTTCACCAGACAGTGATCGGAGGTTCCCAAGGGGGACGTGACCTCTACACGATACCTGTCCGGATCAGTTGTCAGCAGAAGGTCCAGGCAATTGGCTGTATGGCCTACCACATCTGGTACCCTTGTCGCTTGCTTCACCAGCTGAAAGAGGTCCAAGGACAACGCAAATTTCCGCGCTTCTCTTCCAGCATGGTCGGTCTTCTGGTACGGGAACAGCCAGTCCTGATGACAGGCATTAAAGTCCCCCAGAAAGACGAGCTGCGCCGAAGGGTACTGATACAGAGCCATATCTGCAGCCTCACTGAGATACTCAAATAAACGAGTTGTCTCCTGGTCACCGCTGTGCGAACGGTAGACACAGGAATACAGGATTTTTTCGTTTCCTGTGTCCACTAAAACCCATAGGGAAGAAAAAGTGGGGTCTTCAAGGTGACGGAGACGCTGAATACAGAGGTCGTTCCGCGCGTACATACTGACTCCGGCCCGTGAGCGAAAGTTGTGCTCCAACGAGTAACCGGGATAATCCAAGTATGTAGCGCTCAAAGGACATTGTATCTGCGTTTCCGTCAAAAAGAGCAAGTGCGGCTGCTCTGTCTCCAGGTGGTGGTGGACAGCTAAAAGATTTGAGTGCAAACCCCTTATATTAGTGAGGTGCACTTTGTATGAGGAGGAGTGCAACCGCTGTGTCAACTTGTTTCTTTTTTTAACCTTTTTCATAATAAAAAATAAATAAAAGTGAATAGGGATGGGAAATGGCAGTTGAACGAGGCGGTACGTATCAAACCCGACTTCGAAATTGGTGATGTCTTGTCGCTGGGAGGCTAGCCTGGAGACTGCGGGGACGCCCGAACCCCCCCAGGGGTCGCCATCGGGCCTCCTCACCTGGTCGCCAACCAGCACGATGGAGCCACCCTGGGATTTTTCGCAGCTGGCGGGGCAGCCTTTCGTGGGTGGCTAACCCACTAATTGGGCCCCCAACTATCTGCGGGCGGCCAGCGGAAAGCCGTCGCTTCGGATCCCGCTACCCTCCTCGACTAGACACCCGACAAAACAAACACCAACTCGACGTCAACCGGTTCGCCAACGTACCGCAGCTGTTCAGACCCATTTCCCATAGACGGCTTCATCGAGCAACGTGCAGGAACACGACTATGTCGCTTTGCGGCACGACTTTGCCCGATGGGTGGTAACTTTGCCGGCGACCCGATGTTATGGTCTACCACCAGAAGACCGACCATGCTGGAAGAGAAGCGCGGAACTTTGCGTTGTCCTTGGACCTCTTTCAGCTGGTGAAGCAAGCGACAAGGGTACCAGATGTGGTAGGCCATACAGCCAATTGCCTGGACCTTCTGCTGACAACTGATCCGGACAGGTATAGGTCTGCTTCTCTTCTTTGGATCCGGCAATGGAGTATTTTATTCCTTTTGCTGACGTACCCATCGGTGGCAAAGCTCGCCCATGGTTTAATGCCGAATGTGGTCATGCTCAAGACCGAAAACATTCGGCATATCTCATTTGGGCTGATGCTCGAAGCCGCAAAACTCCGGATGTAAGTTCGAAGAAGAGAGCCTTTAACCAAGCTGCCAAGTCCTACAAAAAGGCATTGCGGAAGGCTCGTCTCGATCGAATCGCTAAGAATGGCGAAAAGCTCTCTGTCAGACCAACTGGCAGTCGAGCTTTCTGGTCTCTTGCGAAAGCGATCGAGTCGAATTTCTGCCAACCCTCACTGCCTGCTCTGCTGAAGCCGGATGGATCCCTGGCCCACACAGCAACAGAGAAAGCGAATGTACTTGCTTCTCTGTTTGCTGATAATTCGCATCTAGACAGTGGCAATGCTTCTCCAGCACATCTTCCTCACTGCGGTGTTTCGATGCCTGAAATCCGCATCACTAACAAAGAGGTATGGAGAACATTGTGTCGTTTAGATGTGAATAAAGCCCGTGGTCTTGATGGTATACCAGCCATTCTGCTCAAGACATGCGCAGCTGAGTTGTCTCCTGTACTGACACGTCTGTATCGTCTCTCTTTCATGACTGGAATAGTGCCGAAATCCTGGAAGCTTGCTAATGTGCAACCCGTGCCCAAAAAAGGCAGCCGTGCCGACCCTGTCAATTACAGACCGATTTCAATCACCTCCATACTCTGCAAGATTATGGAGCGTGTATTGAACTCGCGCCTACTAGCATACCTAGAAGGTAACGATCTCCTCAGTGACCGACAGTACGGGTTTCGCCGTAATAGGTCTACTGGGAACCTCCTCGTGTATGCTACTCACATTTTAGGCGAGGCCATCGAGAAGAACGGAGAAGCGGTCGCCGTCTCTCTGGACGTCTCGAGGGCATTTGACAGGGTCTGGCATGCGAGCCTTATAAGCAAGCTTTCAGCGTATGGTATATCTCCTGGTCTGATCGGCTGGGTAACGGACTTTCTGAGCCACAGATCTCTCCGAGTAGTTGTCGACGGGTGTTCCTCGGAACCCTTGACAATAAATGCCGGAGTGCCTCAGGGGTCCGTTCTTTCTGCAACTCTGTTTCTGCTGCACATTAATGATCTGTTGAAGCCCGGTATCTATGGGTATGCAGACGACAGCACAGTTGTAGAAAGATATCTGCTGAGTACTCGGGCTAGTCGAGATCAAGTACAGTCTGAAAGAGAAGCCATGGTGCAACGTTTGAATGACAAACTTCAGGCAGTCTCCGCATGGAGCAATGCCAATCTTGTCAAGTTCAACGCCACCAAAACGCAGACGTGTCTATTCACCGCCAAAAGGAGCCCTTTCACCTTGGCTCCTACTTTCCAGAATGTATCCTTGGAATACAGTGACCGGCTTCAGTTGTTAGGCTTAGAGATTTCCTCGAACCTCAACTTTGGTCGGTTCATTGAGTCCAGAGCAAGAGCAGCAGCAGCAAAGCTTGCCGTTCTGGCGAAGGTTCGGCAGTACTTTACACCGGGACAGCTTCTTGTTTTATACAAAGCACAGATCCGGTCGTGTGTAGAGTACTGTGGCCACATTTTAGCTGGTGCCGCAAAGTCTCATCTTGCGGTTCTGGACTCAATTGAGAGGCGAGCAAAGAGGCTTATAGGCGATCCCGAATTGGTCGGAGCCGACCTCCAAAGCCTTGAGCACAGGCGTAGAATTGCTAGCCTCTCAGTATTCTATAGGATACATTTTGGTGAGTGTGCGCTGGAATTACACAATTTAATTCCCCCGTCCCCCTTCCATCACCGGACGTCCCGACGCACGGCAGGTTTTCATCCTTTTGTTGTGGACATTCCACCTGTCCGAACGAAGCGCTTTGCTTCCTCATTTTTACTGCGTACAGCAAAGGATTGGAACAGCTTGCCTGCGTCGGTATTTCCGACCGAATACAATGTGGGTGTCTTCAAGCGAAGAGTGAATAGGTTGCTAGGGTAATGCGCCTTACCACCTAAGACTACATTCCACTTACCATCAGGTGGAATGTAGTCAAGCATTGCCCTAGATCATATAAAAAAAAAAAAAAAATCTTGAAATGATCAGTAGTTCTCTAATATATTAAGCATATTATTATACATACAAAACTTAGACTTGAATCACTCTATCTATTAAAAAAAACTGCATTAAAGTCCAGTGTAGTTTTAGCGTCTGTACGCGAAAAACATGTAATGATAACTTGAAAAAATTATTCCATAACTGTAACAAATATTTAGCACATTAGCGAATAGTTTTGCATTATATTCTTTTATTTGGAACAAAAGTGCAAATTATTAAGTGAACGTTGACGCTGTGCTGCAGTTTATAACTTTTGTAGTTGTCAACTTTTATCTTGTTTATGTAATAAATGTTACCATTTTGTTTCAAATAAATTAGTATTAAACTATAAATTAATTAGGATTATCTTACTTTTTTAACAGCGTACGCTGGCAGGGCTAAGTTTTCTAGCTAAGTCATTTATGTCGGGGCCCCATTGTAGCTTAGCATCAATTGTGATTCCTAGAAAAGCTGGATTCCACCACTGCCATCGCTTTCTCATTAAAAAGTACATTAGTGCCCACCTGCTTAATGTTAGAAATTGAAAATCCAAAAAGTTAAGTATTTTTATTAATAAACAACAGGTTGTTAACACTAAGCCAATGCGCTATTCGAGATTTACATCGTTCATAACCTGATGCCGTGTTACTTTAAATATTAAAGAAGTATCATCAGCAAAAAATATTATCTCTTTATATTTGTCTAAAAAGAAGGCAGATCATTTATATAAATCAAGGAAGAGAAATGGGCCTAAGATTGAACCTCGAGGGACCTCCATATCAGTTGAAGCCCCAGCCGATCTCATTTTTTTTATTACATATAATAATACAAAAATAGGTTAATGCTTGACTACATTCCACCTGATGGAGAGTGGAGATGTAGTCATAGGTGGTAAGGCGCATTAACCTAACAACCTATTTACTCTTCTCTTGAAGACACCCACGTTATATTCGGCCGGAAATACCGACACAGGCAAGCTGTTCCACCTTAGCTGTACGCACTAAAAAGAGGAGGCATAGCGTTTCGTTCGGACAGGTGGGAATTAAATCATTTAATTCCTGCGCACACTCACCAAAATATATCCTATAGAAAACTGAGAGGCTAGCAATTCTACGTCTATGGAGGTCTTTTTCGACCAATTCGGGATCGCCTATGAGCCTCTTTGCTCGTCTCAATTGAGTCCAGAACCGCAAGATGAGACTTTGCGGCACCAGCAAATATGTGACCACAGTACTCCACACACGAGCGGATTTGTGCTTTGTATAATACAAGTAGCTCTCCCAGTATAAAGTACTGTCGGACCTTCGCAAGAACCGCAAGCTTTCCTGCTGCTGCTCTTGGTCTCGACTCAATGAACCGACCAAAGTTGAGGTTCGAGGAAATCTCTAAGCCTAATAGCTGAAGCCGGTCACTGTATTCCAAGGATACACTCTGGAAAGTAGGAGCCAAGGTGAAAGGGCTCCTTTTCGCGGTGACCAGACACGTCTGCGTTTTGGTGGCGTTAAATTTGACAAGATTGTCATTGCCCCATGCGGAGACTGCCTGAAGTTTGACATTCAAATATCTTTCTACAACTGTGCTGTCATCTGCATACTGTCAAAAGCCTTACTGTCGGTCACTGGGGAGATATATACCTTCTAGGTACTAGAATTTACTTCTAGAAGGCGCTAATTCAATACACGTTCAATAGTCTTGCAGAGTATGGAGGTGATTGAAATAGGTCTATAACTGGCAGGATCGGCTTGGCTGCCTCTTTGGGCAAGGGTTGCACGTTGGCAAGATTCCAGGATTACTATTCCAGTCTTGAAAGATAAGCTAAACAGACAGTTTGTTTTGTCGGGTGTCTAGTCGAGGAGGATAGCGGGATCCGAAGCGACGGCTTTTCGCCGACCGCCCGCAGATAGTTGGGGGCCCAATTAGTGGGTTAGCACCAATAAAACCTCAATATCTTGAAACGACTGTTTCTATTTCGACCAAACATAGCTAAGTAAAATACCATCTCGACGAACCAGGCGTTCGATTAAAAGAAACCGCCTCCAAATGCGTCCACGCGTTTGGCTGTTACATTACCACAGACAGACACACAGATACACAGACCAAACTTATAACACCCCTCTTTTTGGGTCGGGGATTAAATATAGATTCAAAAGAGTCATAACGAACTTGAGAGTCTGTAAACACTAACAACAATGAAACACTAGCTTCGAACAGGCTGCTGCAATAGTCCGCTCTACAGAGAGCATCACTAATCACAATATCTTTACGTTTGTTTAATTAAAACCATTTTTGATAATTACTAAAGAGCCACCGCGCACGAACTAGCCACCTGGTGGTTATCAAAATTAAACAATATTTCTAGATTCTTAAGCCAATGCTCTTGAATACACATTTAATGTGAATTTCATTAGTCTTTATAAAAAGCTAAATTAAAAATTTCTTTACTTTAATAATGTTTTTTTTTTTGGTGCTATGACGCCAATGTTTCCTGTTATATATATGTCGCAGATCACGATAATTTAACGATAATTAGTAACTCAATTGATGTCATTGTAACAGTGGGGTGTGAACGCCGTGACGTATAGAGTCACGTGATCGGAATCGTTTGGAGGGGCATCTGAGATATTTTAAATATCCGAGAGCATCGAGACGAGATGAATATTGATTAGTGTGAGCCTTACAGTCCGAACCCCCCAAACGGGACCGGTGGTTCACGAAACTCTGACAATTGTATACCTACTAAGTAATTTGTGATTACCTACATTTAATACAAGTAATTGTCATATTGTGTCTGTAGGGTAATTGCCTGAGACCTACGCTTCGGATCCTGTACCAGAATACTCCATCAATACCGAACAAGTCAAGAATATGCCTCCTATCTCCGACATATATATATTTTTTTATATATACATTTTTGTTTGTGATTTTTGTACTTGTATCTCCGTCATTAGCGTTCAAATGTCACTAAACGGCGGTCACTGAAAATCAGCGTAGGGGAGGTTCCTCTACAATAGCTGAGTGGCACCGATTTGGGCATCATTTTTATTAATTTTGTTGTTATTGTATGAATATATTTTTTCTCTCTTTTGAATTATAATTTTTTTCTTTTGTTTTATAAATTAGACTCACTATTTTATTTTAGTTTTAATTAATATGTGATTTTCAAATAAAGGCATTTTGATTTTGTTTTTTTTTTTGTTTTTTTTTATTCATAATTCCTTGTATATACTTATGCACCAGGTGTATTAAATTACTATCATTACTATTGACAATACAATGATCAGATGATGGAATGTTTTTATGTAAAAAATATATATTATACTGGTGAGTTGCTATTTTCGCTTAAATTATGAATTTAAAGTGAAGTAATTTTGTGCAGGTCCAGTGGGTATGGCGGCGGCGGCAGCCATAGCATCGTCCAAGAAACGCAAGAGACCGCACTCCTTCGAGACGAATCCTTCCGTGAGAAAGAGACATCAAAACAGACTACTCAGGAAACTTAGAGTGAGTTGCTTCCACCCACGACATTCTCTAAGTTAACGCTACTTTACTGTCATACAAATAGATTTACTACAAATAGATACTGCTACGAACAAGTCTCGAGTCTAATAAATGATAATTATATCCTGCTATATTAAATTAAGCTACTATATTTTTTTAGGGTAGTTTTTCTATGGTGGTATATCACCTTAGAAAAATAGTATTTAGCTGTCGACCGGGATGCGTTTATTTTCCCGATCTTAGACGTGGAAGGACAGTAACAACCGGCAGTCTTTGTGGAATGATGGTTTTAGACTATTGTCACTCCATACACCGGGCGTTAATGTTTTAACTTATTAGTTTTAAATTTCCTCTTCAGCAAACGATCGAGGAGTTCGCGACGCGCGTGGGCCAGCAGGCGGTGGTGCTGGTGGCCACGCCCGGGAAACCCAACACCTCCTACAGAGTGTTCGGAGCCAAGCCGCTGGAGGACGTGGTCAGGAACCTGCGCTGCATGATCATGGAGGAGCTGGAGAACGCGCTGGCGCAGCAGGTACGACCGAGGACTCACGCAGGCGGCGGTGCGAACTCGACCACGCCATCGAAAGATCGGCTCCCATCGAATCGCATCGAAATCTGCTTCCATCATTCCGTCCGACTGCCGATGGCATCCATCGAAATATTTCCGTGTAACCGACGATTCGGACGTTTCTGTCTAATTTTCCTCAAATATCTGTCGTCGGTCTGCGACGATTCGCGCCCGGTAAACGGAAATCAAAACCGAATCGCCTCACCCGGCGGCCCGTGGTAGCCAGTAGTGGTATAAGTGAGTGGTGACGGTGGTTGACGCCAGTTCGGGCTGGGCGGGTGCGCGCAGACGCCGGCGCCGCCGCAGGAGGACCCGTCGCTGTTCGAGTTGCCGCCCCTCATCATCGACGGCATCCCCACCCCCGTCGAGAAGATGACGCAGGCGCAGCTGCGGGCCTTCATCCCGCTCATGCTCAAGTACTCCATGGGTGAGTGAGACCTCCGGCGAGGGCTCGCAACCTCTCTGCGGACGCGTCGCTCCGTGGAGGGGTCGCGAGGCCTCGAATCCGATCTCCGCTTCTAGTATACGTCGATATTTTCCGAAGATCGATGGGTTCATGTGACCGTTTCTATGGTGCGGCAGTGCGCGGCAAGCCGGGCTGGGGCCGCGAGTCTACGAGGCCGCCCTGGTGGCCCAAGGACCTGCCCTGGGCCAACGTGCGCATGGACGCCCGCTCCGAGGACGAGAAGCAGAAGGTATGCGACGACGAGGTGACGTATCGGACGCACGACAGGTTCCTTTCCGAGCGCCCTATATTCAGAACTATTGAGACGAAGACCCCGCATCGATGAATAAATGATAAATTGATCTTCTCGTCTAGTCACCGAAACTGACGATCGCTCCGCTCGGACGGGGTTCTCGTGTGATATTCGGTCTTCGAAAATAGCGTGCCGAAAAGTCGCACGCGGCCCTCGCGACCCTGACACGCGTCTCATTATGAGACACGCGTTCACAACCACGCCAGGCCGAGGCGGCCGCGTTACGATATTAAAGGGAGACTCCTTCACCTTCTCCACAGATGTCCTGGACGCACGCCCTGCGGCAGATCGTGATCAACTGCTACAAGTACCACGGGCGGGAGGACCTGCTGCCCGCCTTCACCGAGGACGACGACGATGACAAGCAGCCGCAGCAGACCGTACGTACCGCCGGAGCCGGAAGACGGGCCCTTCACCACTTTTACTAACATTTTGCTCGTTTCTCTCACGCCTTCATTTCTGGAACGCCGCGACGTCGGATATGGTAATCGCGTGGCCGTGGTGGCGGCGGTGGTGGTGGTGGTGGCGGTGTCGGTCCAGTCGTCGCAGCTGGCGGGCGGCAGCGGCGGTCGCTCGCAGGCCGCCGTGCTCTCCGCGCAGCAAGTCTGCATCGACCAGATGACTCTGGCCGATGTCGATGTGCGATCCGATATACCGTTGAGTCCGCGCGGCCGACGAGCTCGCGGTGTCCAATGAGCCCCCTCACTGTGTGCAGATGACGCAGTACGCGCCGGCGATGCTGCAGACGATCACCAACCCGGACGGCACCGTGTCCCTCATCCAGGTGGACCCCAACAGCCCCATCATCACGCTGCCGGACGGCACCACGGCGCAAGTGGTGAGCGGGCGCTCCGTTCGGTCCGGGGAGGTCCCGGTCCGTCCGGTAACTGACGGGTGTCTCCTCGCGCAGATCCACAGCGGCACGGACGGCGCGGGCGTGGTGCAGGCGCTGGAGGGCGAGGGCGCCGTGGCCGTCGACCTCAACGCCGTGGCCGAGGCCACGCTCAACCACGACGGACAGATCATCCTCACCGGGGAGGACGGCCACGGTACGTCGGGCTCCACGGATCCGATGAAGAAGTCTCGAGCCAGTCTCGTATCGTACCGCTGACGCTACTACTGTCCTCGCTCCGCAGGGTACCCCGTGTCGGTGTCGGGCGTCATCACGGTGCCGGTGTCGGCGTCGGTGTACCAGTCCATGGTGGCGTCCATGCAGCAGCAGGACGGCGTGTGCGTGACGCCGCTGATGCAGGTCTCCAGGCCGCCGCGAGCCCTCAAGATCGAGATCGACTGACGGCCTCTCGCCTCGCCTCGTCCGGTCCGTGCCCCCTTACCGACGCCGCTCCATGCATTCGTGCTCCGAGGTCGGAGACGAGGTCGAGACGAGGGACCGAGGCCGGTCTCATGTAGAACTAAGAGCACGAGATGTTAAAAGATGGCTGCTAAGGCTCGGCGCCGGACCTAGAGTTCCCGCAGAGTGCTTCTTGCACGTCTATGATTGTTACACTGTTAGAGCCACCGATCTCGTCTGCCGCGTGAATGTTATTTTTGTACAGTGTGTAATTGTGTTCGTCGCCGCCAAAGATTTGTTTAAGTTTGTGTTCTAATAGTTAGTCGCCATATTTATTTGCATGAAATCGCTAATTGTCACAATTGTGTTTATTCTGTTATTGCACTCGTGTGTTTTTATTTGACTCCGTGAAGTTTGTTGCCTGCGAGTTGTGCGAGCTTAGACATTGTTAAATTATTTTATTTTTGGAATTCAAAAGTTACATTAAAAGGTTTATTTTGTACTTTTATATTGGATGTGATGCTCGTCACTTACTTTAACTTTACGCCGCGGCAATACATTTATTTTAGTGAGATTCTATTTGATAGATTTTCTTGTTGGCTATTGAATAGTTGAGTTAAAGTTCCTAAATATGATGAAACTGCGTAGGACGATTACTCCTACATTTTAATATACATTTTTAATAACTTTATTTTTTATAAAAAAAAAGTACTATGAATAAAATTTACTTAAATGAGTGGATTATAAAATAATCTAAGTAGACAATAAAAGTGCATTATGATGTATCTGTTATAGACTTTAGTAGTACCGACAGTATTCTAGTGACTACTCGTATGTTTGTTTTATTATTTAAGTAGCGGAATTTTACTTTATGTTGTGTTTTGTTTTGTTTTTGTTCTTGGAATTTTATGTGTGGGATAATTACGGCCGAATACTGACAGATAAAAAAGTAATTTTAAGATTTTGCGTATGTTACTTGTACGCTGCCATAAATGTATTGCGAACATTGAACACGCAGGAACCTCGAGTCAGTCAGTCAGTCAGTCAGTCAGTCAGTCAGCGCCGGAACCACCCGCACATTAAACTCCAAACGCACTCCGAGTTGCTACGTTTTTGTTAAGTTACGCGCAAAAGTAATAAACATGTTACCGTAGTGATTGTTTCATTTCACCGGACGCACGACTCCATCGCCCGTAGCCGTGTATTAGTTAGTATTAGTTAGTATTCGGTCGGTGAGGACGGCGCTGCAACGCTACGGGGTGTGTCAGGTGGAGCAGGGCGGCGAGACGCTGGAGGCGCTGTCGATGGGCGGCGGCGTGGCCCAGGTGGTGCTGCAGGGCGGGGAGCAGGTGCTGCAGGTGCTCAGCCTCAAGGACGCCTCCGTGCTCACCAAGGCCATGGTACCGTATAAGTCCTAGGACGGTCCCTATGATGCGAGTCAATGTCTGGTCTCGACGTGGAACGTTATCGCAGCAGGTGAAGTCGGAGCGCGATGCCGTGGTGGCGGACTCCTAGCTGCTGACTCTGGTGGCGCACGACCACCGACAGCGCCAGCCGCGGGAGGAGCGGGGCGACGACTGAGGGAGGATCTGAACTTAAACGCGGAGGCTGTGCGGCGCTTGGAATCCAGTCATTCAAAAATATGTTAAACGATTATTTACTTATCGTCTAAGCCGTATTTTAACAAAATCTAAAATTAAAGTTAGATAATGTGTTAACCTTCGAGACCGAGCAGTGATTCTCGCGTGACGTAAAAGGAGAATGACATATTACTTTGCCATATATTTTGAATAGATAAAATAACAACATTTGATTATATACATAGTGCGCAATTTTACAGGTTGGGATATTACTAGTCGTTTAGAAGCCGCTGACCATTTTAGCTTAGTATTTATCTCAAAATGTTTAGTTACCGGTGATATCCAACAGTGTTATAGAATAATTCATTAAATTGAAACCCTCATTGGGGAGACATTTTAGGTTTAAGTTGTTCTACGATAGCTAAATGTATGTCTTAACTGTTGGTAACACGTAGCGATGATTATTAAGAAGTATATGTACTAAAATAACTACAAGAGCCAAGAGTTTTTAACTCGCGACACATATACTAGTGAAATGTAAATATTGTCATAACTATTTTCTACGATACCGGGTTATCGGGTTGTTGTAAACTTTTCTGAATTATTATTTACGGAACTAAAACCGTCTAAACTAACTCATCTGTCGTCGGATTTCAGCAAAACTAGGTTAATTTAAAGTAAAGGGTGATCCTAGTAAAAATGTAATTCATGAGTGAGAATGTAGCGCTGTCAGTAACATAGGTGTTTTGCATTTGATGGAACTATAATAATACTTATATGTAAGTTTTATTCTCCTGTGTTTAATATTTGAAATGTGAAATAATTGGATGATACTGACTTTCAGTGTCAGTGTTTCATGTGTTTGACGAGTGTTATTCATCACAATATTTAAGCTAAATGGTGATACATATGTATTTGCTGTAAATTGTTGGTCAATGGCCATAGGCCATAAAATGGGACAAACTATTTAATTTCCTAATTAAATAAGATCTACATCTATGAAATGATTATACATCAACATTCTACAATTATGACTTATTTATTTTTGTAATCTTAGGTTTGTGCAATATTTTTATCAATGCCTATCGCGTTTTTAATAATTTATTTGATGAACATTTTGTTTCCATTCATTACATAGTTTAAGTACACTACATATAGTGTAATTTATAACTGACATTCCTTTAAATTATTTTATTTAAGTGTATTGTTAAGTGGTTTGTTGTTTAATTTATTTCCTATTATTTGTTATGAACGTTAACTCTAGTCTACCGTCAGTAATTAGCGAACGATCTAGTCTACTAAAGATGTACAAATCTTTATATTAATTAAATTTTGTAATATCTAGGTGAATTAGAATAATTAATGTATTCCAATAATCAAGAGGGAACCTGGCAGGGTGACGAGTCCATTGTATCGATGTTTATTGTGGTAATCAAATTGTTAAATCAATATCGAGATAATTGAATAATGCTTGCAGGAGTAGAAGGGAATCGGCATCGCATGTGATTAAACCTATATTATTAGGTTTAACAGCTACCTTATAATAAATTTTACTTACCAATATAGTCAACACTAGTATAAGATTAGAAGTCATAGAAGAGTACAAAACAGTATATTTTAAAAGTAATTTATTTAAAGACCATAAATAATATTAAAAGTATTTTTTGTTTCCTTGTTTAAATATTTTATTTACTTTTTATTTTAACGAAGAATTATTGTGTTTTTTCCTTGTCCTTAGAAATGAATAAAGCACAATTATGTTGTTAAGTACAATTCGTGATTGTAAATAATGGTATGACTGTGTGAATATTGCAATCATTAAAAATAAAGGTATTTACGTATGGTGTGTTTTTTATTTAACAAATTATTTTCGTGTCTATTTTCACCTAATTTTAAAAACAACTTATTCTAACTTCATTTGTTTATCTTTAATATCTACTTTTTGCTCTAAGATTTTGACTTTAATCCTAAATTGAAATTGGGTTTTAAAACAAAATAAAATAATACTCCTCAGACTTGTCATATAGGTTAAGCTAATAGAAATGTAATTTTCAATCTTCATTTGCAAAATCCACATTTCCATCATTCAAATATTAATGATGGTCAGCTCGTAAACATAATCAGTATCCTTTTCCAATCTAATCAATTATTGCTTCTCTAATTTCAGTCCTTGAAAGCAAAGCAGCAGAAATAAATGATTCAATTGTTCATTCACATTTAACTGCATTTTAGAGTATATATTTCTTTATATATGAAAATAGCACCCATTTCAAACATGTACCTTTCAGTTGAACTGTAGTGTATAGCAATCGAATTTAAGGTCCTAGACACAATATTTGATAGCTAATCACCACTTAAGACCTCAGTAATTAATAATAAATAAATAATAATTATTTTAAATTAAAACCCAAGTTATGTTTCCAATGCTTATTACATTAGAGAAAAATTTATTTAGAAACAAACCAGATGAATCTAATGGAATACTCAAATTGTTTCCACAATTTTACTAAATTAACATAGCAACTATTATAGTAATTCCTCTACAGCTTCTTTTGTAATCACAACATCTTACATCTCATAAACATTTTCTAAAGCTAGTTCAGGTTTGTCATAACCAAGCTCTTCGGGTGTTTCAATGCCCAATTCAGTAAGGGTGGGTTTAATTTCCTGCAGGATATAAGGATAAATCTCATTGAGTTTAGGACCACACTTGTCTTTGCATGACTCAAGGAATCTCACGGCAAGAGCATAATCATTGACTCTCCTGCAAGCATGCATGGCGGCATTAATGATCTTTGGGTCAGGCACCAGGTCCATACCAGCAAGATCGTTCATTCCCTTTCGGATTTCCCAACCATCAATATCTTTTCTGTTGAAGAATGCTTCATACCTGAAATGTACATATCGGCTGTATAATTTCGGAATCTTTCATATATTTTAAAATTACATATTTACATTTTCATAGCGTATCATTCGACAATTATTCACATTAGGTAATTACTGTGCAATTAGTACGAATATGTTTATAACAAAACCAAAAGAAATGAATATATTTGTTTTACTAAATTTAATGTTTTTATCTAGGATATTGATATACTTTTAGTTACATAACGCAATATACTAACCTGCAATCGAATTCTTCATCAGATTCCACGGGTCCACCGTGAGACCACCTTGATGGAATGATAGAACTAACCCTGGTTGCTGGGACTAGGGAATTTTTGAAAACCTTGACAAGGGTTCCTGAAGCGGATCTTAACATTTTGATATTATAGGTCGAAATCTCACAATACGAATAACGAATGGTTGCTCACTGCTGTAATTTGTAAGCCATAGACTAAATTATAACTTATATTTAGGGTCTAGGGATACGCAGAAAGTATCGATACTTAGCGGTACTCGATACTTTTGATTCGATACCAAGTATTTTTGGAAACGGTACTTTAACTCCGATACTTTTGCAGTACCGATACACACTAAAACTATCGATACTTTTAAAAGACATCATTCAAAAGATCATGAAAAGATCACGAACGAAAGAAAAACTTAATAGTACCATTCAAAAGACGTGCCTTCAAAATTAAAGGAAAGATTTGGCAAAATCGAACATGACATAATTTTAGTCATCAACCTGAATCCCAGATTTAAAAACATCCACTTCTCTGACCCCCCATACCCGTGCTCGTTTTATTTTCCTTATTTAATGACATTTCAACATCCCAGTCCTCAGAGTCGGAAAGCGATATCGTTTTTGAACATCGCTTCATGAACTATGAACATGAAAAATGTTCATGAAAACATGACAAACGTAAATGATTTGATGAAGGAAACAAGGACGAAGATTACAAGGTATTTATCAAATTTCTTCACTCAAATCAAATTCTTTATAACTGGGAGGACATGAAAGCATCCTTCCCCAGACTATACAGCTCAGCCAAAAAATACTTGATTGTATCAACTAGGTCAGTATCATTGCAACCGCTTTTTCCTTAGCACTCATTAAAGAGAGTCGACACAGACTGACTGGATCTCCCCTAGATAAAGTTTTATTCATGTCTGACAGCACAGAATTAGATCGGCGATTCTGAATTGTTTTCTGACATAAGACTTAAATCATTACATGTATTAGTAATAACTAATATAATTTTTATGTAGAATAATGAAGCTAATAATGTTAATTTTTAAAGGTAAAATCTGTGATTGGTTCCTAATGGAATCTTTCTTGGAATTCCTAATTAATAGTAAGTATGAAAATTTTTCTAAAAAAGTACTCGATATCTGCCAGTATCTATACTTTCGTTCCAATACTTTTTTGGCATCGATACCTTTGAAGCGATTCTAGGTATCGTGCAGATGCCCATACTTTTGATATTTTGCGTATCCCTAATTATATTCACTTTTTTTTTTACTTAAAAGATTGCCAGTTCAACGTTAAAAAAGGATTCCATTGTCTGGCGGACCTGGCATCATTAAGAGTTTATCAAAACACTTGATCCGGCGAACGGATCCGGTATCAACACAGTATTTAGGGAATAGTTAACCTGAGAGAAACAAACGAAGCTTCTTAAAGCATTCCATGGATTCGCCGTGTGGGTGCCGGGCCCATCGGTCTAATTATGCCAAGATTTCATAATCACAAAGTGTGCTTTGATAAATCTTATAATAATAATAAGAATAATAATATCAGAACAAATTACACACATTGATCTAACCCCTAAGTAAGCAAATTATTTGCTTGTGTTAAGGGTGTTAGACAACGATTCAAATACATAGAAATACACATATAAATACTGAGAATATATTTAATAAACGATCAAACCCAGAAACACAGACATCTATGCTCATCACATAAATGCCTGTCTGCGCCGGGAATCGAACCCGAGCCCCATTAGGCGTCTGCGCTAACCACTCGACCAACGGGGCTGTTAAAATCTTCAACATGTTAATGCAAATAAAAAACTTTATTGAAAGTTTGCACTCATTTAAATATGCTGTAGAGGTCCTATGCAGATTTCCCGATAAAAGTTTAATTTTAAATAAATGTATAATGAAAAATTTACCGATACCGGCAGAGGTTTCAAGACATGACCTGGAACCGTCTCGTCACTCTACCAAAGGCGACAAGACGATTTCCCAGATTTCTATTAGTATTGAGCTGCCGTATGGCTAAAATGTAACTGTATTTAATTTCTAACATTTCAATTTGAACAGAATAGGGGGGGGGGGTTTAAGATATCAAAAAGGGGAATTTCCACAAGATGTAAATTAATGAGTGTCGGCGTACTCTTTCAGATCAGGACAGTGCATTACACTGTCCCGGTTTCTCTATTCCATGTATAGCACGGAGCGGGTGCGGCTGGATGTGTCAGCAGTGAGCGCGACGATGGGACGGATTACCGGAGGTGGTTCAAGATTCTATATGTCTCCTACATGCTGACGACTTGGAGTTAGTTGAGAGGTGGGTGACATGGTGGACCATTGTAGACTGCAAGAGGACATTGAGAGCGTTGTCGAGTAGGGACGCAGGACTGGATTACACTTCAATGTTGGATAGTGTTCCTCGCTATCTATTGTCACACGCGCGATCCTCAGCAGTTTGCCTATAGCGTTGGGATTAGCTTTTGAAACGCGTCACAAAGGTGAGGGATTTGGGCGTTGATTTGCTTCTTATTTCAACTTTAGGAGCCATATAGTCGGGGTGTGCAAAAAAGCGTACTGGAACTTGGGCTTTCTATTGAGGCAAGCAGGAAGCTTTACCTTTACAACCTCTCTTCTCTGAATGCATTATATGAGCTCTTGGTGAATAGTCATTTGAAGTATAACTTGGTTGTATGATCTCTCTCTCTCTCTCTGTATGTGACATTAAGTATGATTGTACACATCCAAAATAAGTTTACCAGGTTCCTCTCTCTTAAGATGTAATGCGCGTCTAACACACACACGCAAACACATACACATAATCACAATGCGATACTAGTACGCCGATTAACCTAGCGCTTAGCTTTTTGTTATATTTTTTTTTGTTCTGGAAACACCGCCGCAGGAAGTTCATTCCTCATCTTCAAAAAGTGCTATGAGAATTACACTTTTAAGGAACGTCATGCATCCAGGTGATAGTGGAAATCGGTGTCAGGAATCAAGTTAAGTTGCTCTTCGAAAGACTCTTCGTGATAAATGCGATCAAAGACGCATAAAGTTTGACACGACATGTTCCTTCGTATCGCCAAGGGATCAAGCCTTTCACAGAGCACAGGATCTCCGACAACTCAATCGGCTCGTCGCTGTTCGTGGTCAAATGGTAGAAGCTGATACTGTGACAATCCTTTACAGAGATGAGAACAGTACTCCATGTGAGGCCGGACCTGAGCTTTATAGAGCGCAATTTCGTTCCGTGAAAAGTACTGCCTCCCTGTGTTGAACACTTTCTGTTTTTTCGAGACCTACTTGGCCATTCTTTTCAGATGACCGCGAAACTGATAATCACTAGATATTTCCAAGATCAGGTTTCCGGTACTTAACGAGGGGAGTATTCACGAAGAGCGGTGATACAAGAAATGGAGTCTGGAGATTGAAACCTTCACTAAGGAAGTCTCTACAGAAAACACAAGTTTCTTTCGGTACTCGTCACCGGCCGAGCAGGTCTCATCCCGAGGGACCTGCTCGGTCGGAACATACAGCATCACCCGCGCTGTAGTCCACATACAATCAATGTCGAGTATTTCCAACACATCATTGATATGGAGAAAAAACAGTGTTGGAGATGGCACACAGCCCTGGAGAGCTCTAGCAATTGCGGATTTGGGGCAAAATCTGTCAATAACAACCTATATGCTACGCCAACTTAGAAATCTGTTGATCCACTTGCATAAGCTTTCGGGATGCCCAAAAGAAGGAAGCTTCGAAAGATGCGCACTGTACCACTAACGATCGAGTGCTTTCGACATATTCAAACTAACTCTCCCTTACTTTCAATGGCCGCCACACATCGGTGCATTAGGTACACCAGAATATTGCGTGCAGGCACAAGTTGCCAAAGGCAGCCTTGGAGAGTGCCCAGAACTTTCGTGTTCCGGACGGATAGTTGCCCGTTGCTCACCAATTTTGAGGCAGGGTTCTTTCGTCTCTCTAAAACTCTAGAGTTCGGATCCTTGGTAACTAGTGCCGCAGCCTTAAGGAATAATAAGCCTGTCGTTTGCAATTAGCAGCTTCTCTAAGACACGCATTGCACTGACACTGCGACCGATTGGCAGATTTTAATATAAATAGGTCCATTTTCAGCAGTTTCATTTCGGCGACAGTGGCGGTGCAATTACTAGAATAACTGAGAGGAAACCAGACCTACCACAATGGATAGGATGCGAAGAAAGTCCTCTTTCTATCCCAATTTGCCGAAATTGTAGTGCCAGATGCGCCGCGTCGTAGATGTTGTACCACACTTAAAGTTTAATGGGCACTACACTCCGAACCAAACAATAGTCAGACGAACCCAGAGCGCCGATAGTTACCTGGTAGTTCTCGGGATGTATATAGATGGTATAGTCAGTAAAAGGTTAAGCAAAGAGGTCATATGTCTATCCACAATCCAGGAAACGAGTAAAACTCTCACCCAACTAGGATGGACAGTTCGATGTTTCAACGTCAAATACAGATTTCTTCTATACTTATATTATAAAGCTGAAGAGTTTGTTTGTTTGAACGCACTAATCTCTGGAACTACTGGCCCGAATTGAAAAATTCTTTTTGTGTTAAATAGTCCTTTTATTGAGGAAGGCTATAGGGTATATATCATCTCGCTGTGACTTATAGAAGTCAAGCAGCAATGAAAAATGCTGCAAAAACGGGACAAGATTTCTTTTTAGAGAGCTTTCCTCGCGTACGCTGAGGAAACACTAAAAACCTCGCGGGTCGCGGGCGACCTCTAGTATATACTAACTATACTTCCGCAGAGAGACCTGTGCCGACCGACGGTATGTCGTCGATTGTCGTTGAACATGGTCCATGAGACGAACCGTTCCTGCATTACCACTTTGGGACATGTAGAGGCATGCGTTAACTCTAACATGGTCGTCCATGTCTAACCAGAGTGTTGACCTTCGAAATTGCCAAGGTGATGGGCGATGGCAGCAGATATCGGTCCCTTACCTTGGCGTGAGGTATAAAGTGATGTTAGATTTATGAACGGAGTATTATAATTACGCTGTCTCGCTTGGTAGAGATATTTGCGTCTCTGTTAGAAAACCATATAACTGGTTGAGCCGTCTCAAGATGATAGTGAACGGCGTTTAAATTTGTGTGCAATCCTGATATTACAAGGTCCACATTTAAAGTGGAGCGAGGGAGCGGGGGGACCGTTGAGTGTAATCCGCGTTTGGCCTTGGCAGTTGGCAATTATCGGTTCAGTGCCAGTATTATTTAGCTCTTTTACTGCGGCTCTGACCGAACGGCAAATTTTTTGTAAGAATATCAATGCATGTATTTTTGTATTTTTTTATAAACATTATCATATTCTTGTGTTGTTTACTGTCCTTTCCATCCATATTAGTATGATAAAATAGAATAAAATAAAAGCATTGATATATAGTTATTCTAAAATTTATTCATATTTAGTTTTGGTCCATTAACAAAAGCTAAGGTATTTTATAGGAAAATCAACAAATACGCTAATTAAATCTATTACGTCTAGTAATACGCAAAAAAGGGTTTGATTTAAAAATAACTAGAAATACCCTATAGTGCATATCTTGGTGCTTTTAATTGATATTTATATATCACTATTATTATTAAACTTTCCTTTTTCTTTTCTTTTTGTGGGCAGTGATGCTCTCTTGGCCACTGTCCTCCTCATTAGAACTATCAGAGGAACTGCTGTCACTATCGCTACTCGAGGAACTGCTGTTGGAAGAGCTATCGGATGCTACACCCGTGCTCTGACTTAAATCCATCTCGCTAGCGACTTTATAAAGATCAGGCTGCTTGGCCTCGAGGACTTTAATCCATTTTTTGGAAAGTTTTGGACGTCCTCGTACTGTCTTGTGCCACACAACAGGGAAATTAGTGCAGCTACTGAAGTTCTGCGTGACAGCCACAGTGTCGTCCAGGTTGAGGACCACATGCCACCATCCTCCAGGAACGAAGACAGTCTCCCCAGGCTTCTGAAGTATCTCAACCTGTAAGAATTTGTATATTTGGTAGTCATTAAAAAAAAGAAAATCATGGCAAATCATTAAATATAAATTGTATTTAAAGAAAGTATAATCATTATTACCGGTTGATACTCCTTTGGCCAACTATCAAGCTGTGTTTTCGGGTAAATAAGCTTAAACCAAGTAATAGCTTCATCTCTTTGTTTTCCACCCATGGCTCCAGTTACTTTAATCATTTCTCTTGGAGTGTGAGTTGGGAATAGGCACCATCTCTTATGCCCAAACACAAGAGCATTCCAGGCACTAGTTCCGAGTGGATCAATATGTATACCTGTGCCAGATCTTTGAGGGCCCATCACAAACCACCTATATGGCGGCCGTCTTTCTTCACCGCAATATTTAAACAAATCATCCCTAAAATACTTTGGGACTTCATAATCATCCAAGAGCTTCTTTCTTCTTGGGTGTTCTCCAAAACTGCTATCAAAAATATAAAGCGGACTATCATCAGACGATGTCCTCATATACTCTACATAATACTTCATTTTCATTTTAACACTATATCCCTCATTATCTTCTCCACATTTAAACTTTTGATTTCGGTACTTCTTTGCTAGTCGATTTTGAGTCCATTTATGATTTGCTCGCCAGTTTGTCTGGGCATGAGTGATAACTACAGGCTTATAAATCTTTTCATATTTTTCTATAAAGTCTTCTTCGCTGAATTCATTGGCATTTATTCTATCCACATTATCCTTACATTTAATAAACTCTTCAAAATTATTGGCATACTTTAAAGCTGTCCATTGTTGTTTATCAGCCAACTCTGGAATAATTATAACAGCAACCAATCAAGCAAAATTAATCCATGCTAATATTATAAATGCAACAGTTGGTATGTCTGTCTTCTAAACTTTTATGGCTAAAATAATTGCATAATTTAAATGGCATTTGGAATGAAAATAGTCTTAACATTTACATATGAATCAAATACTCAAATGATCGACATGAATAGCAAATCCCTAAAAAAGAACTGTACCCGAGGATATTAAAAATACTGTAACAAGGTTGTTTTTCACTTAAACAGTGTGGAAAAAACTTGTATACGATATACGTTATGTTACTAAAACTTGGAAGATCAGAGAAAGCATGGGATCTCTAAAAAAAATATCTTACTACAATAAATTTTAGGTATGCTATAAACATTGGCGAATCTCCACTTAACGTTGCCTTATACATTATTCTAATAAAATGTTCACATTGTTATCGGTTTTGTTGATAAATTAAAGTTATGGAAATTAGAATACACACTCAATTTATCCGAATTCCTCAAGCTACACGTTGTTTATGCGCTTACCAGGTCTGGCCTTTCTTTTAACTTCCTTGATACGTTTTTTGGTTTTGTGCGATAGTTTGTAATCGGTTTCCATTATGCTATGCTACCAAAAAATAATAAAAACTGTTAAAATATATAAATATGCCCTTATGTGCTTCTCCGGTTGACTAGTCAGTACTCAGTACACAGTCCGTCACTTTTTGACATTAGAAAATTTAGAAATATGAAATACATAGTATAAACTAACATAAACAGATACAATCACAATAATAAATAGATTTATAAACAAATTCTAGGATAAAAGTACTACCAAAATAAGAAGTATTCCAATTTATATATCAAATGTATAGATTACAAATACACTTAAGAAAATATTCCTGTACAAGGTTCCATTATTATTATCCATAGTAGGAGTGAAACTATTATTGTTTAATGTTTCATCGATACTACACACAACGATCTCCAAATACGTAGAACTTCTATAATTTAATTAAATCTTTATAAAAGAGGTTCTTAAAAAAATAATATTCCAATAAAATTATTTTTTTTTCTTACATGAGACAATAAATAATATTTCAAATATAAAGATATATGTTATATGGCAAGTTAAGTTTAAATAGGAGAGGGTTCGTTGATACAACTAATCATGTTATAATCACTTATTATAACCGAAAAAAAATGGTAATGGTGCCTTTTTTACTCATTTTTAAGTTACGGTTTTTAATTACAGAGTTTAATTATTTTATTTCAATTTAGAATGAAAAGTGTTTAATTTGACTATTGTACCGAAACAAATTTGAAACGTTCCAGTCTGAAGTGTGTAGCTAGCTCGATATAACTGTCAATCTGGGTGTAGAAATTTATTTGTAATTTTCACCGGTTCTCATGTGCAATTTCCGAATGTGTTAGACTATTTTTAAACCATCGTTCCTTGCGAAATAATGTTATTTAGTGTATGTAGTGTATAAAATTGTGCAAAAATGGATGACGGTTCTGTAAAAATCCAGTCCGGGATCAACATCAACATAAAAAGAACAGATGGTGAGTGCGATCAGATTTAGTTTTCTTATATTTAGTATCATAATGTGCTATGATTTTCCAAGTTGTAACATATAACAGTATTAATATGAATTCATTTAAAGTTTTATAAGTTTTCCGAATGATTAAGGTTGATGCATGCTTGAATCAAATTGGCATTAAATGATAAACTGCTGCATAAGCAAGACATTGTATTTACATAGTCTATTCTCTGCTAGCTATGTCATCAATTGATTAATCGATTCTGCTTCAAAATTCCGTTTTATCTTTATTTTACTATATACATTCTCTAAAAATGTTTTTTTAGTTTTATTAGGTTAATGTTAGTTATTGTGTTTATCAGAATGTTATTGTTTTAATAGTGATTTCTCCTAATAACTTTGAATTATGAGTTTAAAAAATCTAATTTAATAGTATATATAACACATGACCTATTATATAGGACTTGAGTTCAATTTATTAGGTAGATTAATCTCACATATAAACATTTGTACAATTCAGTTTCTAATATTAGGGTTTTATTATCCTAAACTCCTTGAAAGATCAAGTTGCAAATTAACAGATGGTAATGGAAATAAATATAAAAAATACTTTACCATTAATTATAATAATGACTACCATATAAGTTTATTATTAATAATTAATTGATCATAATTATTCTGTGAATTTGTTATAAACACATTTTTAATGTTTTAAGTAGCTTTAAATGACCTTGCTATAACTCACTCAGCTGATTGTTTATTTGAAAACTCAATTTTTTAATGTAAATAGAGTTTTTGTTAACAATAATATTGACTAATGTTTTATATATTACAGACACAAACATTAAATAATATCAACTAATGTTTTAGATATTACAGACACAAAAATTAAATACACTCATTCTTATTTCTTTTATTTAATGTAATAATAGTAATATTAAAATTGAGCTGATATAGCTTAATATTATTTGGTTATATATTATTATTTATTTTTACACTTGCTTGGTATGTGTGAAAAAAGAAATAATGAATAACTCAAAATAACTTAAAAAATATCAAATTACAAAAAATAATTGATAAAAATGTCAATTGATTCACAATAATGTGAATTAAAAAAAACTATAAATAAATATTAAGTCAAGTAGTTTTACTACACTCATCGGTGTCCTTTCTCAATGACCTTTAATATAATATAAATATTAAAGTAATTGTGGCATTATTGTTTATTCATAAATAATATTGTTTATCTATAATATCTTTTACATTTTTTACTGTTTTCAAATACTTATGTGTATAACTTTGGTTAACATGTAACATAAAAACACGAATACATGATAATATATACAATATTCATATCACTAAACGTTCTATTAAACTTATTAATAAATAAGGACTCAATTGTTAAATAAATTGTATTTTATAAATTACATCGTGTTAGATCCTGCTTCCTTGGTGTTTAAATCAGACGTTACAAATTATTACATATTTTTATAGTCTTATTTTGAAAACCGTTAGGTAAGGTTGACTATAGTCAGTTAATATTCCTGTAATGCGAAATATCACCTAGTTAAAATAAGAATTATTATTTTTGGTGAATTTCAATAGCAGTAAAATAATGTGCGAGGACGGCGCTTGACCTCGCTACCCATATTCGGTATATCGGCAACTGGCTGCGTCGCGATTTACATAGTAGCCGGCGACGCAGGTTGATGAAAACACTTGCCTTATATATTCCAATTATGGTCTGAAGACTATTGTTTTTGGATGTTGCCATCGTGGTTCTAGAAGGTTTATAGTTTGGGCAAATTGTTTATAATTGTTACTCTTAATTTACTTAAGACTTAAGCTCTGAACCTTTGACCCGAGTAAAATGCCTGAACATAGCGTTTGTGGTATTTAAATGTGTTACCATTTGAATGTGTAGTTCACGGATAAAACTTAAGATATAATATTTTTTTACTCTAGACCGTTTCTTGACCTCTTAATTAATCAATTATAAACTCCCTAATAGGTAAGTAAAGGCATTTTAGCTTGCATACATAGAGAATTCCATATTGATAAAAATTACACATTTTACTTAAGTGCATTTTATTATATTTGTCTGCAGGGTCAAAAAAGGTGTGTGTTTGTGTGCGCTCACAAAAATTGTGGGTTACGGTCGCCGAGGAGTTTCCTCGTAATATTATAAGGGTAGTTGTATTTGATCATAGAGGAAACTGCCAATGGAGAGCGCGTGTGATTAGCACCATATTCAACTTCATCATATTAGGTCGTCATAAAGGTCATCTTGCTAACTGGTTTTCTGAACAGCCATTGATCTATTAAGCCAATGTACCTATTTACCTATAACCAAAAAAATTGGATTTATTCTCTATACAACTGAATTTCGGTTATCCTTAGTGTGGAGCTGTCTATACAGTACACAGTGCCAGAGTCTTATATCAAGTTTGACGGGCGATAGAATAACATATCTTGAAATATATATGTATTTCCGTTTTGGTTCCAAAGTAGGTACTCCAGACCAGCAACATATTTTGTGTATCATGTGCTGATGGATTGATGGATGAATGGAAAAAAATACGGGGAAATATACAAAAGATTAATTAATTTATTTTGATAAATAAGTAATTCTAAACTTTTTACTTCAAAAACTCGTGATGAATAATGATGGTAATTTATATTGTCTATTATTATTATTGTCTATAGAGTACCTGTCAAAATATATATTTTTTGGTATGTTTGATATTGTTGAAATCAGTAAAACGTTGTTACATGTCGGTTTCTTTTGCTGTACTAATCGATGGTAGCGGCCATAGAGGTTAACGTCAGGTCTGTAGGTCGTTGAATATTGTGTGGTGATATCACCACATAGGAACGAGCTGGTATCCATACCATACATACAGAGCACATTGTAATTCATTTTTTTTTTCATTAATTCAAACTTATTGATTTACTGATAAATTATTCATTGTAATATTCTTTCTAGTTTCTAATCTTTACGTCAAGAGTTCTTCAGTGGTGGTTGAAGTATTGTCGTCGTCTTAAATAGTCACATTAACGCGTACGAGTTGGATTAAATATTGTGATAATAGGCTTAATGAGGGAAAACCGAGCAGACAGAACGGCAGGTAGGTAATAGCAAGGTATCAAATGACAGCAATAACGAACCTTATTGTAAACATTTGTGTGTTTTGCATTACTCAACATATATTTTAACTTTTTTTACGGTATTGGAACACGAATAGAACAATATACTGCACATATGTGTTCTTGAATGTCCTCACATGGAGTCTCTCTGTGATTTCAAAATAACGTTACCAAGTGCTTACAGTTATTTACATGATTCCTCGACATAACTACTAGGGGTGTGCGAATACCCATCTAATTTAATAGTACTGTAAAAATTCGAACTATGAACTATGAACGAATAATTCAAAATGTGAACAAATAATTCGAATCATTCACATATTTTTGATAAATCAGTAGTTTTTTATTCTACTTCGAGTTGATTATTATTATTTTTTATATATATTATGAAAACATTTTTAAATTCTATTATAATTATCTACTTTAATTTCTGTACAAGTTGCAAATTATTAACAAAGTAGTCGAACGAACGACTGAATCCATGGAACTAAGATGCTAAGACTGGACGCTTCGACTTTTCTTCACTTGTCTGTATGTATGTATATATAATATATTATATATCTATGTATGTATGGTATAGTAAGATCGAATTATTCTCACACTTCTAATAACTACCTTTTTTGTTAATGTTTGTCCGGATCAATTTGTGTAACACCTTCAGGAGCAGACAAAGTTGTAGACAAAATATATGTAAATACCCATCTTTTTGTTATTAGAGAATTATAAAACCTTCTCATATAGAAACTCAATTTTCTACAGAACAGAAATTTCAAGTATATGTCATTTAATTTTTTGTTTCATTTTTTTGAAATATGTCTTAAATGACTTATCATTAAGCTGTAGTCTATACCAACCTGCCTCGTGCTGCCGCCTACGATCACTTCAAGGTTGCATCATCGAACTGAAGGTCCTATCGTTCTACTACAGGACTACCTTTTAGATTCATTAAAAAACCGATGAGAGAATATAATCAAACATGGTGCCGTGGATTAAAAAAGATTTATTTGTTTCTAGTTCCTAGTAAAAACATGTTATCCAGCTATCTATTCTAGCTTGTAGGCTGTTTTTATATATGATTGCAAAATTCAATTCATATAGCTTTGTAACTTTTGAGTATGTATCATTTCGCATTAACTGCTTTTACATATGATCGACAACATCTTAAAAAAGTTTTCTATACGAACTATCTACAAACCTTAAAAGAAAGTGAGCCAATTCTTGAGACCTATCAAAAGTAATATTTCTTTACAATGTGCTGGAGTATATACACTTGACTGCGATTGTGGCTTGTCATACATAGGACAAACAAAGAGGAGCATCGGTAAAAGAGTTAGAGAATACATCTCGGATATCAAACATAGGCGTACATCGAATTCTGCAGTGTGTGAACATACCATAGACAAGTCCAATCATTATATAAGATTTGATAAACCTAAAATCCTCGCTAAAGAACAACTTTACATTCCAAAAATAGTTTGTGAGGCTATTTAAATTAAAAAAACATCCTAATTTTAATAGAGAAGATAGTTGGGGATTATCTGACACCTGGGACCCACTTTTGAAAAATATAAAATCCCATGTCTGTGACCGCACTGTAAGACCTCAAGATACTGTTAGTGCGTTTTGTGTGAATCCTGAACCGTACACCCGGAAACTTAAAAACCGTTGGAGGTAGGTGACTCATTAACTGACTAACTGACAGACACCTCCATCTCATCTTACCGTGAACACGATTTCTGCAAAACATTCGAAACGTCGGGTTAGATTTTAAAAGTAAATTTAAAATTTAATTCATTATACGCAAAACAGCCGTAAAAATAGTTTTATTTCAATCGTTTAATAATTATCTATTTATCCATTCCTTCGCACCTCGTCACTAGGTGCCAACGAAAACACGATCGTAGCGGTACTGTGGTACATGGTACATGGTACATGGCCGGCGTGCGTCGTGCGCGGTGCAGCCGAGTAAAGCGAACGTTAAACTGATAAACGTGAACAAAACAAGCGCGTGAGTCACCGCGTGGCTTCCCTCGGACAACACACGACACGACACTATACAACACTATATAACACTATACAACACTATACAACACTATACCACCCTATACCACCCTCGGAGATCTTGGGAGGTGGGGTCTATCGAATTGAAGCATAGATAGCAAATTAAATTCCGCAAAAAATATGCCTATTTTCATTTTCGCAAACGAAATCGTTTTAATTGTTGCTGGTTTTTAGTGGTCTATTTTAGGAGAAAGGTGTCCCCGCAACGACTTAGACTTGTTTGACCGAGAGCAAGTGTCCGTTGTTGTAAAAATAACCGTCACAGTAATGTGTACGTCTGTTGTTGAAGTAGTAATGTAGATAATATAATAATATTTAATTTAATTTGTCGTTGTAAAACTTGTGTAGTTTATCAACGATTTTGTATGAAAAAACTAGAAAAAGTATTAAATAGGTTTGAACCTTTTATTTCAATTGTTTATTGTATTCCAAAAAGACAAATAAAATTTAAATTATGTTTATAAATTAATAATTATGTATATATTATATACCAGCTTTTCCCGCGGCTTCGCACGCCTTAAATTCGTAGTAAAACAATTCCCCTTTCCCTTTTTTGTATTGGCTTCTATATGACTTATTTTAAGTGATACAATCAAAATTACGATATCGGCAGACATCGCTCATTCTCAAAAATCTAGGTATTTAAAGTTTTTAATAAAGATACAAATTTCGATACTGTATATTTTTTTGCAGGTCTAGTTTTATTAAAATAAAAAAATATATTTTGAATGCTAGATAATATGTATTAGACATTAAGTTAGCTATACGCATTAACAACATTTTCAATGTTAAACATTTACAACAGCCATTTTTGAGACGGTTTGCACGGTTCCATACTATAGTGCGCAGGCCGACCGTACCGCCGCAAATGCGATATGTCCCTATATTTTAAATCTGTAATATCTTCGAAAATATTCACTTTAATTAAATAATGTAAAGGGCTATATGGTTCTATATTAAATGTAAAATGTATTTAAGGTACTTAATTCGATAAGTATGAATGCTGTGCTGTATTGCTTAAAATCGCTTCGTAAATAAGCCATTATTTCTCCTAAAAAGTAAAATTGGCTATTGTGGGTTATCCCTAAGAGATAATCATATACCATCGCGGACTTTCTTGTATACCTTTTTAAGGAATACAATACTTAGTACATTATTTTGATCTATCTCGTAGAGTTCAGCCAGCGTTTGCAATGTAAGCCCAAAACAATGTGTTTGTTTACGACTTCACATTAGAAATCTTGAAATTATTAGTGGTTTTCTAATATATTAAGCATATTATTATACATATAAACCTTCCTCTTGCATCACTCTATCTATTAAAAAAAACTGCATCAAAATCCGTTGTGTAGTTTTTAAGATCTAAGGATACATACAGACATAGAGACAGACGCGGAAAGCGACTTTGCTTTATATTATGTAATAATAAACACATAGATCTGATATAATTTCTACTAGAGATTTGGTTTATCAAGTGCCGATTTTTTTTCTGACTGTGTAAGAATGATTATAAAATAAGATTGACTATTTGTGTAGTTCATAAGAAGTGTCCTGCGACCTGCAGTCGGTCTATTACTGACTACTCCAGTATATTAGTCTTATCATAGTTGGTGATAACAGCGTCCGATAAAAGTGACCTCTATGAATATTATTATTCTTCGTCTTATAGGTCGATAAAGATCGTTTATCAAAAGTCAAAACATTTAATTCAATTGCCAATACATTCGACTTTCGATTTCATGTATGAATCATGCTTGTAGGTATTTTTGTGTAATTGTTATACGTTCAATAATACTAGTAGATTAGACATTTTATTTTTCTATCTGTGTAAAATGAAAGTTTTATGTATCATTTTTGTTTATGAAATGGTTATTCAGCTTCTTATTTTATACGAACCTCATTTCAAATAAAAGCATTTAGTAATGATATTGTGTTATAATGTATCCCCTGTTGTAATAATTACATGATATTGAAGTCACCTGAACAAAAGACGATGGGGTCAATGACTTATCAATAGATAATGAAAGTGAAGTGGGCCACACCGTGTAATGGACTGAAACTATATCGTGAGCCCTAATAGTTGTTCCACTTTTATTGTTCAAAATAAATAATGCTAAACTCTTTACAACTTTTTAGACCCAATGACCTACCTCATGTTGTTTATTGTAATAAAGCAGGAAAGGAATTCGCTAATTTAATATTATAAAATATAATTTACTTGTTTCGGCATTACATTGACGTCAAGGTGCACTTCTATTTTGATAAACTTACTGTTTTCAATGTCTAGGCACATATATATTCAATTAATAACATGTTCCTCTGGTCACCTAGTACCTACACTGATCGGTTCATCGACACGTGAGAAGCGAGTCATTCAATTGTTGCAGTTTACATCCTCAATTAAGTTTCAGTGATGTGAGATGAGTGGTGACATACTTGGTAATTATCAAAAACTGAACATGAAACATATGTGAATAAACATCGTGGTATAGGTTAGTTGGGTCTAAGTCGATATTTTATACATATAAGCTAGTGGAGGGTCTGGCGAGGCTGGGCGTGGAGGGAGAGGCAGGGAGTGGGCGGCGTGGGCGGCGTCGCGGTTCCACATACTGATGTCATCGCTCGCCCTCTTGGACCGAGGCCTCGGCTTTAAAGCCTCTTGGCTCAAGACTTATAAAACTATAAGATTAACATATAGAAGATTAAGATATTTGAAACACTTTCTGGACTCTTAGTATTTTATACTGATGATATTTGTCAAGTGTATTAATTCTGAAATAAGTATCACTATCATGATCAAAACATTGTTCAAGTTATTTATTTATGATTTATGAGTCATACTAGGTTAGTCTTGTTAGGTTAGTGCGGTGCGTGTTACTACTACTACCACTATACTACCACTATACACTTGCTGCGGTGCCCACGACCGGTTACACAACTAATATTTAGTACTTAATATATTAGTATATTATTAAGAAACTTTCTTTTTAATGTCAGTTCATACGGAAGTGGACTTAACACTTAGACCTGCACTTCTGATCCGCTCCAAAACACACAAATAATATATAATATTGGCAGGTTTATATATATATAAACCTGCCAAGTGCGAATTCCCTAAATATTTATTTTATTTTAATTATTTATTTTTTAAGTGATTATATAACTAAAGATGCGGTAAATATTTAAAGTGTCTTCCTGTTCCTGATGTTAATATGGAGCGAAAAATAATGTTTGTTGCTTGTTTACGGGAGCTTTAACTATTAACTTTATTCTGGTTTTAGTAATTGTTGTTAAAACGGGAACAGAGGTACATCACCTGTGTGGCTATCACCGTTCATGAGATACAGCCTGTCGATATACAGATGGACAGACGGACAGCGATAATAATAATAATAATAATAATAATAATATCAGGACAAATTACACACATTGATCTAACTCCTAAGTAAGCAAATTATTTGCTTGTGTTAAGGGTGTTAGACAACGATACAAGTCATAGAAATACACATATAAATACTGAGAATATATTTAATAAACGACCAAACCCAGAAACAGACATCTATGCTCATCACATAAATGCCTGTTTCCGCCGAATCGGGAATCGAACCCGAGCCCCATTGCGCCGTGACACGTTAGGCGTCTGCGCTAACCACTCGACCAACGGGGCGGTGTCTTAGTTTGGGTACCTACAGTACTTTAATATGCTACTTATTGTTAAGTTAATTTAAATATAAACAAGTATTTATATTGTATAATATATGAAACATTTAGGTGCGAGTCGTAGTTGTGTCACTGGATAAACACGAATGAGAATAAAACACGCTAACGGTTTTAAAGATTGTGATGTGATACATTTTTCATTGCATATTTATTTGAAATATAAGAAATGTATTTGTTCAAATATTATTATCAAACTCGGTAGTCATCTATGATCACTCAGCCCTAGTATTGCACATGTCGGACGAAGATCACTGTAGTACTGCGGCGCATTGAAGCTAATAATTTAATTACGAGATGAGATCAAATACGATCTCTTATCACTTATTACTTGTTACGTTTAATAACAATACTCTTTAAATTGCAATGGTTTGTAAAGTCGTAGTAATAAAATCAGTATTCTCACAAAACCTATATAGAAGTTGTCTTTGTTGGTGAAGATGTTGTCTGTATCTATTCAGATTCGTTAGTACCTAAACGGGATCCTTTATCTAAATGGGATCATTAGTCTTTGAATCCGATCAAACAACTCAATTTGAAGGAAAATCTCTGGTTGAGGGGTTAAAATCTAGTACCTACATAGCGCGTCTTTATAAAATTACTTACTAATCAAGGGAAGTCCGTTCAAACCATACTGGAAGATGTGATCCTTTGACGAGAATTCTTACCCGAGTAAAACCATGGTTAAGGAGTGACATAGTCTGTTTAAAACAAACAGGGCAGAGACTCACTTGAAGACGACCCGGACGACCCGGACGGCCGGTGGAGGTGACTACTCCGGAAATTATTCAAAATATTGAAAAATTGGTATTGGAGGATGTCAGACTAAAGAAGAAACAGCTTGCAGAAATTATTGAAATCGGACATGACAGTATTTTAAATTCTTCATGATCATGTTGACGTGACAAAGGTGACAGCCGAAACATATTTATGAAGGTATACATAAGCTAATTGAAAGATCTAAAAAATATATTGAAAAAGAGAGATTATGTTTCGCAAACTTATCGCCCTCTGGTAAGTGTCTACTAAAAGAAAAAGTAAAATATTATAACAATATTAAATATGCCCATATGATTCTGTCATCACTTCGAAGGCTACTTTTACTAATCGTTCTCGCAGGTTAAGTGTGAAGTGTGTTCGTAATTTATGATATTATATATACTACAATTTAATTTTATTATTTCATGAATTTTATCAGATTTAAAGGATGCATGCTGTACTTAAGACAAGCAAATATTCAGCAGTTGCTTATAATATAACTAACTAACTAATGACTGGTTCACCTCGCAATTACCAGGTAGGATTTTTTTTGTTCTTATAACGTCAGGAACTTTCTATCGTTATCATTAACCTTTGTTGCCCAGGGATCACGAGGCAGTTTCCGGCGATGGCCCTCTACCTTTATCAAGTGTTCAATATAATAACGACTCACTAGAACACAATAAACACCTTTATAAAATATCTGAACTCCCCTCTACAAATCAACCTTAAACATGCGAGATACCAAGTACTAGAAAATATAAAGAATTGTAAGGGCATTATAGATGTCGGCCATTATGAGCTGAGAACATTGAGAACCGATATTATCAAAGTTAAATAAACAATTTATTAATTTATATTAATCTACATTGTTACTACTACAATGTTTCTGAATACTTAGAGGGTGATGCACCGTGAGTATGAGGCGATGGCTGTCAGGATACTTCGACACTACTTTACTTGGTATTGAAATATATGTTTAGATATTTAGAAGTAAGTACCTACTTATATAAAAAAAAACATGACAGTCCCGCTGTGTGTCTGTCGCCGGGTCTTACCAGGTCTGTGCAAACTATTATTTTCAAGCTTGTGGTAACTTCGACATTGAAAAAATGTTTTGTATAAAACTTATTTTCAATAAAAAAAAATATTCGGTTTGACTTGGTATACATTATGTAAATACATATACATTATGTAAATCCAAACATAATTAATTAAAACAAATAGTCAATATGTCTTTTGTTATATTCTCAACTGCAAGGTATGCCCCGCGTAGGTGCGCGAGCGCAGTCTAGCCGGTTCACACTGGATTCGTGAGTCACCTACAGTTTACGCACACCGATTATTATATTATATGTGTTGTTCCTACTTGGACAGTAGTATAACGATTGTTACCACGTTTTATAATTTATATGATGTATATCTTTGAAATATTTTTAACTATTTACCAGTGAATAATATAAATTTATTTATCTTATCAAGGAAATTGACTGTTAAATAAAACACATTCACTATACTGGAATAATTCATGGACTGGAATATTGGAATATCTTCTTAACAATAAATGACACTAGACACTGGCAATGCTTCTCCAGCACATCTTCCTCACTGCGGTATTTCGATGCCTGAAATCCGCATCACTAACAAAGAGGTATGGAGAACATTGTGTCGTTTATATGTGAATAAAGCCAGTGGTCCTGATGGTATACCAGCCATTCTGCTCAAGACATGCGCAGCTGAGTTGTCTCCTGTACTGACACGTCTGTATCGCCTCTCTTTCATGACTGGAATAGTGCCGAAATCCTGGAAGCTTGCCAACGTGCAACCCGTGACCAAATAAGGCAGCCGTGCCGATCCTACCAATTATAGCCCCATTACAATCACCTCCATACTCTGCAAGATTATGGAGCGTGTATTGAACTCGCGCCTACTAGCATACCTAGAAGGTAACGATCTCCTCAGTGACCGACAGTACGGGTTTCGCCGTAATAGGTCTACTGGGGACCTCCTAGTGTATGCTACTCACATTTTAGGCGAGGCCATCGAGAAGTACGGAGAAGCGGTCGCCGTCTCTCTGGACGTCTCGAGGGCATTTGACAGGGTCTGGCATGCGAGCCTTATATGCAAGCTTTCAGCGTACGGTATATCTCCTGGTCTGATCGGCTGGGTAACGGACTTTCTGAGCCACAGATCTCTCCGAGTAGTTGTCGACGGGTATTCCTCGGAACCCTTGACAATAAATGCCGGAGTGCCTCAGGGGTCCGTTCTTACTGCAACTCTGTTTCTGCTGCACATTAATGATCTGTTGAAGCCCGGTATCTATGGGTACGCAGACGACAGCACAGTTGTAGAAAGATATCTGCCGAGTACTCGGGCTAGTCGAGATCAAGTACAGTCTGAAAGAGAAGCCATGGTGCAACGTTTGAATGACAAACTTCAGGCAGTCTCCGCATGGAGCAATGCCAATCTTGTCAAGTTCAACGCCACCAAAATGCAGACGTGTCTATTCACCGCCAAAAGGAGCCCTTTCACCTTGGCTCCTACTTTCCAGAATGTATCCTTGGAATACAGTGACCGGCTTCAGTTGTTAGGCTTAGAGATTTCCTCGAACCTCAACTTTGGTCGGTTCATTGAGTCCAGAGCAAGAGCAGCAGTAGCAAAGCTTGCCGTTCTTGCGAAGGTTCGGCAGTACTTTACACCGGGACAGCTTCTTGTTTTATACAAAGCACAGATCCGGTCGTGTGTAGAGTACTGTGGACACATATTTGCTGGTGCCGCAAAGACTCATCTTGCGGTTCTGGACTCAATTGAGAGGCGAGCAAAGAGGCTTATAGGCGATCCCGAATTGGTCGAAGCCGACCTCCAAAGCCTTGAACACAGGCGTAAAATTGCTAGCCTCTCAGTATTCTATAGGATACATTTTGGTGAGTGTGCGCAGGAATTACACGAGTTAATTCCCCCGTCCCCCTTCCATCACCGGACGTCCCGACGCACGGCAGGTATCCATCCTTTTGTTGTGGACATTCCACCTGTCCGAACGAAGCGCTTTGCTTCCTCATTTTTAGTGCGTACAGCGAAGGACTGGAACAATTTGCCTGCGTCGGTATTTCCGGCCAAATATAATGTGGGTGTCTTCAAGAGAAGAGTGAATAGGTTGCTAGGGCAATGCGACTTACCATCTAAGACTACATTCCACTTACCATCAGGTGGAATGTAGTCAAGCATTGCCCTAGATCATATAAAAAAAAAAAAAAAAAAAAACACTTAATTTTATCACAATTTTATCAACTCTCAAACTTGTATAAATCTCACTTAGACTTAACTTAAACTTAGAGCACCCTCACGATGAAAGCCTATGGTAGGCGAGAGGGGTTACCCTCCCCTCTCACCCCACCACCATCACCCGCCTCCTTCTGCCATATGTCACAACGGTTGCCAAATGTCCCGGTTGTTGTTCGTATTGGTTTATTTTTCATTCTATGTATTAATTTAAATTAGGCATGAAAATATCTCTAATACGTGGCTATAGATAATTTATATATATCGAAAACAAAGGAGGAAATCCCAGCTAGTAATATACTTGTGATCCAAAATGGATCACCATCGAATAGAAATTTAACAAATGTCGAATACCTAGCTCATAAAACTACTTTAATTTAATTTAAAAATATCAAGATATTATGAAAAGAATATAAGAATAAAGAATATTTTTTTAAAATATATTTAGTTATTCCCATAAAAAATAAAATCTGACAAGAATTGATAATAATGAAGATTAAGAGCAGCGGTGAGAGTAATAGGTATGAAGAAGTAAACGAACTTTACAAATATTTAGGTTACCGTTTGTTTTAAAAGCTAATTATTTTTTAAATTCCTAAGTCTCTCGCCGTTATCGTCAAATGTGTTTTATTGCATTTATTTAAGAGTTGCAGAATATAACACTACAACACAGGATTCATTCTATTTTACAAGCGCTCGGAGCCGCGGCCAATAACTACTTTTCATCTTAAATTAAAACAATGTTACTATTTTTACTTTTTGGTCCACTTTTTAGCTGCTTAGAGGAAGTAATAGCTTACAATTTAGGCACCAGGCACGCTGGTTAGATAAACCTTTATTAGGTACAACACTATTGTGTGGAGAAAGCTACTCGCCTGCCATTTCACGAATTCAACCTTATTGGGCTCGTCAGACGCAGTACATGTATAGTTAAACTCTTTTCTTATAACATAGTTATTAGTTATGTAACAGACGGTTCGTTTCTTCTCCCCTCTCGTACTTTTTCTTAGTCGTGGGAAGTAATTCTGCAAAGTTTTCTACTTTTATTTGTTAATTACTACCCGTGCTTCATTACAGTAATCATATTTTAAAACTTCTGTCAACTCTCTTATTCTTAGAGACCGGGCGGACATTATTAATTTTAAAAGCGTACAAGATAAGCTTACTCATAACATTAATTGCGTTTTAATAATTTGTTATCATGAGGTAATTCATCACCCTGGCTTCATTGTTGTCACAGTCGTCATACTTCGTCAGTGGCTCAAGGAACGGCGGCGTATAATTAGCTCAAAGTGATGCATTAAGGGGGCATTGACCCTGGCCTCCGAACGATTCTGCCGCTCAATGAGATTTTGATCTCTGGGAGTATCATTTGTCTTCTGATAACCAAGAGCTGCGGAGTTCATAATAGTTTGGCTATTTTATTACGCATAGACTGCATATGAAATATCATTTATATTATAGTTCTTTGATGAAATTACATTTGATTTGAATTTGACTTCTCTGTATATTGTAGAAGTATATTCAGCATTCCAAGTTATGTATTTCCATGTATAAATATAATGCAATCCCTCAATCGTGATAATTGCTGATTATAATAATTAACTGCGTAAAACGTACACCAAAGAATCAAGAACCAGTTGATAATTGATTTAAATGAAAATATTTACAATTTTGAAATGAGCTAGCTTGAACCATATTTGGCTAAATTCTAGTGATATCAATAATGGGTACAATTCATTATCCAATCTAAAGTGCACTAATTAAACCCAATATATAAAAGCAAGCAAAAGTTACCATCCATCAGATTAGAGCACTAGCTCACGGGCTGCCTCGTGGCACTGTGATATTAGTATGCTATCACCTAGTATGCAGGGAAGACCGGGGATAGTTGACTAACTTTTGACCTAAGCTTGTACATCTCTGATGTTTAACTTAATATGACAAAAACAACAATTGCTACAGATAGGTAGGTTGACCTAGGCAGTAAATAATGTAAATAAGGAGGATTAATATAAAATAAAGTACCAAAATTTACTGAATGATAGAAACTATTTAAAATAAACAAACTTAAATTTGAGATCCAATCTCTATTCACAAAGAACTTTGATAAATGTAAAAAAATTTAATTCTCTTATTTTACAGATTAAGATAACTTAAAAATTACAATAAATAACAATAATTCTTTGCATTTTCTGTTCCAACCTTATCTACCTACCATACCTTACCTTGTAACTTCAATTATTGTAATAAATCCCTAGTCAAAAATCACATGGCACTCATAATATATTGTATAATTTTCAACATACATAAACCTGTGAGTATCTAATATTATAAACTATTAAAACTATGAAAATCATATTTAAAATGTGCATTTATTATAAACAATTTCAATCAATTACCAAAACAAAAAACATAATCTAAAAACAAACATAACTTTGAGTACAACCTGTCTCATGTTATCTACTTTTATTAAAGGCTTATTTAAAATTTAAATTGAGACTTCTAAATGAGAATCACAGTTCTTACAAATAGCAAATCACCTTTTGCACATTTAGAATGAGCCCATAACTTACACGTAATATACTATATCCACTGTTCTCCAGGTTTACTGGCGGAATAGGATTAGTCTATCTACCCGGAACAAAATTTGTCAACCAGCTCTTGACGCCATTTTAAATTGTGCCTGCTAATCGTGTGTAAACTCTAGTATTAACATAGAAGCAATATTGAACTATATATATATATATATATATATATATATATATATAATAGAGCTATTCTATTTTAATTTGGCCTAAGAACAATATTGTTTCTAACAGATGTGTAGGCACAATCACAAAAACAGTACGAACGAAAAAAAATGCTTAACGAAACCAAAAACACAACATCTGATCATAATCGCAACTCGCGACAGTCGCTGCCTCGCGACAGTCGCTGTTGACTTGGCACAAGTTTGCGTATCGCGGTAAGACATCAATCCTCGTGTTTAGTTGACGAAAATCACGTGATAGTGACGAGTTATCATTGATTAATCTAGCTGCCCCTATAGCCTACCATCCCCGGTCTCCCCTACTTAGCGCTAGTAAACAGTGTAATGAAATGTCTGCTTAAGGCACACAGATTTTGTCCGTTTTATTAATTAACTAAATAACCCGTAATGACATATAATACAATGATACCTCGCAAACGAACTAAGACGGAAGTTAATTTCAATCGCTCAGTAATATGTACATGAAGCAAGCGTTTCAAATACTGCACTTTCTAATCGTGATTAATTGACACCGTCATTGAAGTCTGCGGCTCGTGAGTTGACTACTACCCTACCATACTATCATACCACACTACCATACCACACTACCATACCATACTACCATACCATACTACCATACCATACTACCATACCATACTACCATACCATACTACCATACCATACTACCATACCATACTACCATACCATACTACCATACCATACTACCATACCATACTACCATGCCATACTACCATGCCATACTACCATGCCATACTACCATGCCATACTACCATACCATACTACCATACTATACTACCATACCATACTACCATACCATACTACCATACCATACTACCATACCATAGTTATGTACACAAATATATATTACAGAAGACTTTAGACTTGTTGATGCATATTGCACACATGAAGGTGTCCCACTAGCTTGAATGTCTTCCTCTAGTCTATCTTACAATACATTTAATTAAATTGTAGTTTTCGTTGTTATTGTCATATTACTAACAATAGTGTAGAGAGTGTTTAAAGCAAGATTTAAAATTGTGGCCTAGTTTATGATTTTTTTTGGAGCAAATCAGATTTGTTTAATATACCTATTTTAGTAATTTTGAAGATGTAATTTAAATTATCTGAGCATGGTTTCTAATTAAAATTTTAGACTGTAAAGTGTTTGCGACAAGCTTTACTAGAGGAATGTATATAAAACTGATAAACCAACTCAAAATACACTTTTCTTGTCCCCTAATAACATTCCTGAGAAATCTTTTCTAAACGTTCTGCAATGTTCACATTGAAATACTTTGATTTTTATGAGACCGTGTGTTTTTAAAACTTAAGAGATTTTATATTGTAATGTAAAATAAGAATTTTATTGAAAATAGATTTTAGTAGAGACATAAACGATGTCCAGAGGGGGAGGGGGGAGGGGTTGGCAGCTGCCCCCTTGCTCCCCCCTCGGTACGTCTATGAGAATGATTTTTAATACCATTGAAAAAACTTAAAGTGAAAGCAATATTTAATATTATATGAAATTAAAAAAATATTATTTAAGTGGTATTTTGTCATCTTCAAATTAACTGAACAATTATTACGAGAGTAGGTACATTAGAAGATGTTTACTTCATAATTAGAATTAATAAAAGTTATGAAATATCTATTTTATAACTTCCGTAACGTATTCCGACATGTTCTGTTACTTTAACCATTTACGAGTTACGACGACTGACCGCCAATCTGGTTTTCAAGACTTTATGGGTCAACGACGAATGTATCTTACTTCTTTTTACGTAGCACTTGTGAATCAATTATAAATAACCCATACTTACAAAAATATATATTTAATGTACAATAAAACCGATTAAAAAATATACCATAGCTTATTACACAATTTGACAATTAGTGCATTCCTGGACCTAGACCAACCAATATTCGGTTTGAAATTATTAACAAAAAGTCTATTTCATGCTTATGTTCTTGTCTATTCATACAAATCAGTTTATTAATTCACTTATATTGGTAAACTTGCTGCATTTGTTATTATAGTTTAGTTGTTACAACTCCAATGACGCCAAGCCTCTTATAAAGAGTTCTCTGGCTGAGTAAATGTATTGTAATGACTGCTTACACACACACGCACACACACGCACACACACTTGTGATTGAGGCAATATTTGGATTTATTCTGTTCTATCAAAATATGTTTATTTCATTATACCTATATAGTATGTAATTATAAACTGGAACAGACGAGATAATAACACAATAATGTTGTTTCAAAAAACGTAATGGTTGCGAAATTAACGAAGTTAATTAACTTATTCAATTAATTTATTAACGATTACTTTCTATACGCAAGAGTCATCTTAAATAAAATTTCATAAATACGTTATTATGAATGGTGCCTTCTTATCCCGTGCAATTGAAGTTATGAATGTTTTGTTTACTTCCCGTAGTAGAAGAGCTCTCCTCGCCCAAGTCTATGGCAGGTTGTCCGAGGTCGGTGGCCTTGACCCGCTTTGTCTTGCTTTTTTATATTCTTTTAACTTCATATTTGAAAGTTAATACGATTTTAGGAACTGATTACATGTTACTTAGTGATAATTGTAATTTAATCGGAACTGAAGTAAAGAGTTACAATTAACCTGTGATTCTATAATTATTCTATGCAACTGATGCGTGAGTGATGCAATCGGTTGCATAACTTTTGCTAAGATGCATTGCATTTGGCACACTCACTACTAATTTAATTTTGCAAGTAATCTAGGTTATAATCTGTATGCATGAGTTACGTCGCGTAAATTTCCTACTGTTTTAACAGAATATAAACTTTCTGAGATGTAATGGTAGTTAAACTACCTATATGTAACCTTTCCCTTTTGGTATATGTACCTGTACGTGCCTGTTATCAACAGATGTTTACTTTTGAGTAATTCATTATCAAATTTTCAAAACATTTATAAGTGGTTGTTAAAATAACAACTGTATATAGGTACATATAAGCAACAATCATATTGTATTATATATTATAACTAAATCTTCATGTTGTAATGTCGTCAATTCATTATTCTACTTTTATTTGAAATAGTGTTTTTTTTAATCTTATTCTTGAAAACATAATTATCAATTCCAGGCCGGATCCACTCAGCGATCGTCTCCGGGGTGAACCTGGAGACGCGGTCGGTGACGGTGGAGTGGTTCGAGCGCGGCGAGACCAAGGGCAAGGAGGTGGAGATCGATGCCATCCTCGCGCTGAACCCGGAACTCTGCGGACAGAGGCATCCCGCGCAGCACCTCCAGCCCACGCCCAACAAACTGGCCAGGGTACGTGTCGACGAAATGAAACGATACTGACTTATTGTGACAGTAATCTCTTAAACGGGCAGTGATGACGTCATTGTTTTAATAGACTTTTACGAGCTTTGATTACCTATATCGATAACTAAAAAGATATTTGTATGCGTTCTGTAATAAAAAAACGTGGTAATTCTTCTTTTTTAATGCAGACAAATGTATGCCAATTCAAAACTAATATTGATATGATAGGTAACGCGCATGTTGTAACTGAACACGTCTTACTCCTACAGCTTGCCGCTAATATTTTAAATCTATATCGGTATAATAAACATAACAACTAGCTGTTCCTCTTAGTTTTATGATCTCAACGTCTCCCACGTTAGTTGCCGTGTTACGAGGATTAATATTTTAAAAATTAATAAATTAATTAAAAGTTCTGTGCAGCTGTAGTTAATAAGTTCACCTCCTGTAATATTTTTAGGTAGTTTTCCAAATATAACTGCAAAAAAACATTCTCTCAGTAGTTGCAGAGTTTAGGTTAAAAGACGTACAGCCTATCTTGTACATAATATAAAAATGAATGTAACATTGTCTATAGTAAGTTTGAAGAGGTTTATTCATGTTCGTACATGTCTAGTGATAATATGTTTCAATGAGGTCAATGACACATCACTCGTGGTGGGACAATTCGCCAATCTTCTTGCGGATACGATAAACGATTTTACACATCGGACTTTTGACCACTCGCGAGATACTCAATAATAACGTTAAAGTATCTTGTCATTATAGATACTGTATATGTATGTATATACATATTATATAGATTTATAATTAGAAGAGCTCATAAAAGGTTATTGGTTTGTTAATGATTGATCGTGTAGTGGACTAACAGAAGATCAAGCTTTAATAATAAATATGAGAAGAGTAATTTATTTGGGATCTGTGTAATCTGTGTGTGTGCAAAAGAATAAATAATAATGGTTTTAAGTGTTCTCATTAATAGCGTTATAATAATTATACATGGAGTGTAATCGTACTTATGGAAACATGTATGTAATAGTTATTAAAGTAAAGTTGTTATCGATTACCAGTTCAATGTGACGGTACCAACCCGTGACCACCCTCAGAGTGGTCGCGAGGCAGGTTGCTAATCGACGCTACAGTTGGAAAGCAAATTCTGCGAAAGCCGAATGCTCTGTCTCCTTATTAATTTATATTTTTAAAAAATCTACGTAACCTCAACATGATATTTAAAGTGTTTAGAAAAGCTCAGTACATCAGGTGATAGTGCGTTGTGAAAGTATCAGTGGCACTCTCTCGCAGGACTATGTCGTCATGTTTCCATACATCATCAGCGGGCAGGTGGTCATCTGTACTTCACACTTAGTGCTCACGGCTTCACGTGCGTTTAGTTGAGAGATGGCATTGTTTCCACTACACTCGCTGGCACGCTTACAACATTTAAATATTAGTAATTAATATATTATCCCTAAAGTACATAATTTAACACCTATAAACAATTATAAACGTACGTGCTCACTCAACTAGACCGTTAGATCCAGTAAGTTAATATTTTCTGATTGGCTCGTGGTTGTTGTCATGGCTGCGAAGGAACCCTCGGGCTCGTCGTCGGACGAGGGCGGGTTCCTGCGCGAGGCCGCGGAGGGCGACGCCGGCGACTCCGGCCACACGCTGCCCGTGCGCAGCTCACGATCGGTACACCGCATGGAGCGGCCGCGTGGCCGCTCGAACAATCTTATTTGTTTTACTTTTATCTTATTTTCAACACTTTCACTACGTTGCTCACGTTATTTAATTTAATTTGCACACGATTAGCTTTTTATGGTGTTTTTATTGGTTGTGTTTTTGTTGTTGTAAAATAAAATGTAAATATCATTGTGTGTGTAATTGATTTCTTTTTGATTCATGGTATTGATAACTAGGATAACGAAACCGCAACCAATCTTGTTGTGTCGTAGTTATATTTCAATTACATATTGAAGTTGCAACAAGTAGCATAAAATATATAAATAAGTCATAATTGTAAAGTTAAAACAAGTATTATTTATTTATAATGTAATAATTGCGTTACTGCCGCGGAGGCTGCTAAAACTTTAAGAGAACGTAAACTTATTTTGTTGGGTGGAAAAAAAAAATATCAAAACGAAGTAAGTCTACGTAACTGGCATTTGTTTACTAAAGTTTCAGTGTTCGCGTTTTTTCGGAAGCGGGGAAGTTGTAGGAGAAAGTAAAGAGTTGGCTTCTCGTACAGAAGATACTGTATTATACTACCACCGCTTACTAAAACCCAACGCTTTTGATTCGATTATACAAATAAACGAAACATGTTACGTAAATATATATTTTACTATATTATTGTGTTTAATTATATATGTGGTTAAAATGTACTAATTTATATTTGATGGGTTGAAATTAGCAGTTATTAAAATTTTGTTGGTTTAAAACATCTTGTTCAAAGGAAAAGATGTTCGTTGCAACTTTAATAAGTATTGAAAAAGAAGTTGTACATTTAATTGAGAGGCGTCACACAGTAATAATTGGATTTCTCAGTAAGTGTAAGCAATATAATAATAAGAACTGTTAGGAAAACTAAGATAAGAAAGATCCTTGCTCCTTTGCGTTATTTTAAACCTGATTTTCATTATGTATGTATGTCTTTTTATGATGTATTTCCTTAGTGAACTATGTAATGTTTGCTCCGACACATAATCTAGCAGGTCTAGGTCTATGACCTAGGTATTATCATATATCCTTGTAATTCATAAAATAGTTCCAAACGTCTCGTCTTTCACATAATGGGCGATTGTTATTTACAAAACTGTTCTTATTTCAAATGATGCTGTCTGCACAAATCTGCACGAAATGGCTTGGAAAGGCTACTCATTTAATTTAATAAATAATTTGCTAATTTTACCTCAGACTCGTTTTTTATTATATTTTTGTTTATTTATTCAACGAGGATACGAAACTACAATCATACCAAGATAGATCATGCACTGAATGATACATGACAGGTGCAGGAACAAACATTTATAATGTCAATCTTTGAACAACATTTATTATTATAATTGTATGTATCTGGAGGTAGGACCGACTCCCTCGAGAGTCGTGTTCACTATTAAATAGTTTGAACCCATTCAGATAATGATTTACACCACTCAAGATACTTGGGTACTTATTGATATCAACCTCCTCACGCGCCATCCTCAAGACGAGGCGAGAAGAATCAACCACCGGGTAGATAGATTCAACTACCCGATGAGAGAAGATGGTTTCCTACAGCAAATTTATCTTCGTTGGTTTTAACGCTTTCCATTATATAGAGTGGTAAATGTTTATTATATTATGTTACAACATGGCTGCTTCCGACCTCTAAAAGAGATTAGTATGACTTTAAAGAAGGATTACGTGTTTCGTTGTTCTTAAAATACCTGCTTCTTAGTCAAGCGAGTCAAGATGGTCTTTACCAAAACATTTTAGTTTTTTCTGCATCACATTTAGTAAACCTTTTGTCCACATTTGATATTATAGCGCCTTATGGTATTTTGTAGATAGGATCAGGTTTTGTATCTTATTTTACAGACAATTTAAAAATGTATTAGTGATCTATGTGGGTAGTACATCACTGATCATACCGCTTACCGCATGGATATAGTTTGATGACTTTTAGCTCACCCGTGAACGGGACTTGTAAAACTAAATAAAAACTCAAAAGTATAAAATCTTCTTGTGAACAGACCCTTGGAAATATAATTAAAACAAGTGAAAATCGAAGATAGGGTTAAAAAAGATAGGTTATTTGTCAAATTCGATTTCTCTATTTATATTTACCTGAAACTTTTATTTTATAAATAATAACATACCTACTTTTGCTATTTTTTAATAATATAATAAATATTTTTTTAATACATAATAATATAAAATAAGTGTGTATGACATTAAACTTATATTTTCTCAACTAATTACCGGATAAATGTACAAATTATCTTGTTTTTTTTGCTACCAAATATATTTTTTTCTTATTTAATATTAAAACTAGGTTTATTAAGCTATTTTTTAAACTCATTACATCAATATGTAGAAAACCCGCATGCTTATACAATGCTTTTAAATATGTTATTATATGTTATTATATGTTATTATATATGAGGGTAGTATTTGTACAAACACTTACAACTACTTGTCTTGTGGAGTATCTTCAGTAATATTTTCGGTAAAGCTTTTTTTTTCTTGTACATATATTTCTGTTTCTTATTTGCTTCCATTGTTGTCTTGACATGTTTATTAATAATATTATTTTATTACATTATAGGACATGACGCGGCAGTCGATACCGGTGGCGACGAAAGGTAACTTACAATAATTATCTTTATTATAAATTAATAACTTATTAATTAAATGCTGAAGTGTTAATTTATTGGCATTTGGATAATTAATCCGAAAGCGAACAAATATAAAATACCCTTTTGATAACTTGATAAATATAACTTCATGATTCATATTTATTACCATTCTTTTTTTTATCTACAGTGATATCATTTGTATTTTCATTTATTATAATAATTTATATTAGAACATATTGTTGTGGTAGCAACTGAATATAATGTGTAGTGAACACATTGCTAACAAGTTCAAGATGAATTCGAAGCTTCTGCCTCTCTGTGTGTCTGTGTGTCTCTGTGTAAAGTAGTCGCTCGTCCGTGATTCATATGTTTCGTCATAACAATATACTTACTAAGTATAGACGGAACATAAAGAAACTACAGTCCAGCTATCACCGAGTTCATCTGAGATGATCTTGTATTTATAAGGTTCTTTTTATATAACTAAGACAATGTTGATTTGAATTCAGTATTAATAAGTTTGAAAATTAAAAAAATAAAAAACCCCCGATACAAAAAGACCTCTAAAAAGAATAAAAATAATATTATTATGTACTTATTGAAGTCGTTTCGGGGGACCGTTGTACGTACGTTGATAGTGTATATTTTACGAAGTTAATCATTGAGGACTTAGACTATACGATTCGATATCGTAATTTCTTTATTTGTCTTCTTAACTTACTTGCTTTTTAATTTCTTCCTTTATTAAACGGTCTCCCGACGCAACGAGTTCAATAAGTAAATAATAATATTATTTTTATTCTTTTTAGAGGTTTTTTTGTATCGGGGGTTTTTTTAATTTTTAATTATTTTTTTTTTCTGCTTTTTAAAGTTATGTTACTAGTTTCGGAATTATACTAAATGAACCTACAGACACACAAAATTTTCAATTGTTTGAGTATTTCTATTAAACTATCCTAATGTTATAAAGAGGAAAGATTTGTTTGTTTGTTTGTTTGATTTGAATAGGCTCCGAAACTACGGGACCGATTTAAAAAAAATCTATTAGCATTAGAATCCATAATTTCTATGATAATTTGATGAAATATTTTTTTATAGTCTAAGGTTATCTTCTTTATTTTCCTATAATCCGTTGTCCGATAATCAATTATTCATAAACTGTCAATTATTCGTAAGCTGTTCGAAGACTGTTTCTAATCGACCTCAGTCACTCACGAACCTTTTCCTAAAGATAGTTATATTTTATTTAAATTTCATTTTTTCCCTGCACTCAAACATAGACGAATGATTACAATTCTTACAATAATTTAAAAAACTCAGTATTTCCTCATGAGGTTTTCGTGAACTCCAGTGCTTCAGTGCTGGCAGGCTGCAGTTGTTATAGGTGTTCTAGGTCCAGGTGGATTTGGTTCAGGTGTTGCCGTCAGCTCGTAAGCCACAAAGAAAAGTGTGGCGTTGTGGTTTAAATGGCGTTCAAATAACTATTTCCTACCGCATTGCACTTTGTTCCAACATCGTCTTACGTTGCGTAACTTGGCAGAAGTTCTTTGCCCTCATTTTTTGGCCCCAATTGCAATACTTTAGTGGCTGTTGCTGTTGCTTGGAAACTGTTGTGTCAATGTCGGTGATGCTACACGACTTTAATATATCTTGGTTTCGTTACACCGTGTGTTTTTATTGAAATTACTTGTTTGTGTACGAGAGTATAACGTAGAACACAATTAGTGACTTCGAATATTATATTTGTATCACGCCCCATCCCACACCCAAATATAATATCCTTTTAAGTAACAAGATTTGCCGACATACGGACAGATTCCTTAGTTTTATACTGCCGTGTTGAACACATTACTTTAAAAATAAAACATTTCATATCAGTTAAAAAAATATAACACACCTACATCTTTAGATTTAATTTATTCGTTTGTTTAATTGGTTTACAACACGAATCAGAACATTTGTTACCCTTGTCTTTTGTACACCTTCCTATATTGATTTTATAGTAGGGGTCACGTCAAAGTAATGACAGTGGACATGTCTATTGTTATTATAGTAACACATTTCGATCGCTTGCGGGTTGAATAGTTCGTGGTTCGGTCAGTATGAGTGAAGTATGAATGAAGTACAGTGAGCAGTGAGCAGTGCTCCGCCTGCCGCCTCCACTTCAATGACAATATATCTCGTAATACGGAGACAATGTTGATGTTGTGTGTCTGAGCTTTCAAGAATGTTATTTAATAATAATTAAGAAATATGCTACAGTTGATTTTTATTCGGTTTTGTGCCACCAGTTACACTTCAAGTTAAACTTAAAGTTTTAAATTGTTTTTTTTATTATTGAAGGTACACAAGACATTGTATATTCTCTCCGGCAGTAGTATTGTGGTATTAGATGTCAATAAGAGAGTTATGATAACTTATTTAACAGTTCGACTCAATATTGGGATGTGTAGACTGTAGGCAGATGCGACCCGAATGCCCGTTAATTATTATGTTTGAACTATTATTGAGATCTCTCAACTACGCGCTGAATAGAGATAATCGATGTGTTTTAGTATATTTACTAATTGCTTGGTGTCTATCACAGGACTAAATGCTATTCAAATCATTCTCTACATATTCATCCCAACAAAAAAACATATAGAGAAATATTTTTTTCTGACGTTCTTATTCTAAGAATACTAAGCTGTTTATTTTCTAAAGATATTATATCAGTATATTTATGTATCATGTACGGTTTTCAATAATACTAAAATTAAATTGAACAATCACAAAACCGACGGTTTATAAAAAACAATAAAAAAATACATGTATATTTTAAATTAGATTTACAACTACATAGGTGCAAACTAATATTGCCTGTAACGTCAACAACAGAGGTTTAGTTAATTACTCAGTAGGAGTAGCAGTGGGCTCTTCATTATAGATCATTATCGACAGCTATTTTTATAATCGATGTGTCAAGGAACACTTCCAAGGTTTTTTAAATTTAGTAAATGGTAATTTTTGTCTACGTGTTATAAACTGGACGTCTAGCGCCTGTAACCAGCCCCCTGGTGACATGAGCCGAGCTGTATTAGTTACTTACAAAAACATAATACATATATGTAAATAAGATTTAAAGTGGTCTAAACTTTGATATTCTATAGGGTTTGTATCGAAGCTTTTGATGTCATTTTCTATGATTTTTACGAAAATCCAGACTCGTCACGAAATATGCTCTACTTTATATTTTTTTAAATGTCAAGAAAATCAAGATGTCTGGTTCAATACTTGTCAGCACGTCGAAAAAAAGGAGAAGAATACATGAGATATTTTGAGATTGATTTTAGTTTTGTTATAAATGTCGGTGAAACATCAGACTCGGAATCAGATATTTCTGAAACGAGTGATTAACGATTTTCTTTTCTCAAAATAGATAAATAAAACTTTTCACGTATTTCATTTATGTTTACAGTTTACCCTCATTATAAAAATGCTAATATTATGTTATATTAACTAATTATCATTAAAGTTATATAAATATAGAATGAAAAATAAACCGATACGGGCAGGGATTTGAACCCGCGACTACTGGGAAACCGTCCCGTCGCTCTACCAACTGAGCTACCGTGTATAGCCATGTATAGCCATGTTAAGCTACTAAATAAGCTTAACATGGCTATACAATATACATGTTCAAAGATATTTTCCATCACTAATTATCACTATTAATAAAATATCCACATATAAAAATAAAAAAAAATACGTAGCCCTTTCTTTCAGTCGGGTAAAAAATATAAAATTGGAGAAGATCATCTTTCACTGTGACCATGACGCTCTCTCCTGATCAGTCTATTCATTGTAGTGTGCGTGTGCACTCATAGGTAATTAGTGTGTACCGATAACTCTCAACATTGACAAAACATATCACACATATACTATAAACGGTTAGGAGGAATAGTTGGGCGCGTCTTCGTGAATTGCACGAACTATATTAAGTTAAACCGATATCGATCTAAGCTTATCTGACGTCATGGTGATATATTTTTCAGTGTTTCCCCAAAAGGCAATCTAATGTGGTCAGCGATTATTTTCCAATTTAAGTTGATCGTTTACAATTGATACAAACAGTTCAGCTTCTATGTTATAACCAGTCGAGTTTCTCTTTTGCACTTTATATCTGTTCTTTATATTTTAGAACATCTTTATAACTTTGATTGTTATTAATATACGCTCGAGAACTTTGACGGTTAACCGGTGCGGTTATTTCAGTTGGTAATAGTTGTTATCGCTGGTTTCAAGGTGGGTTATAGCGCTTTTGAATATTTATCTATATGCGGCTCCAACATACGACCATGATGGGATAGAGTGCGTCACGGTTCATTGCCTTGAATACGGAAGAAGACCCTAATATGGCTGTCGACACAGGCGCAGGATTGCCTCGCTACCAACGCATTTAATTGTCATTTGTTACCATTCCTCAGTCTGAGGAGTACATTCAATTGATAAAAATCTGTTCCAAATTCAGACTTGACGACTATGGAAGGATAAAATAATTTTCTTTTAAGAATGAAATAACTTGTTTTTGCCAAAGAAGTTGGCTTAAATTGAAACTCGAGAGACTGATCTTATGCCAAATATGTGTTGCTCGTGGCTGAGATGTCGCCGACGAGTAACAGTTGCCACGGAACCGACGACTTATGTAGAAGCGTTTGAGAAGTATCCGTCTGCAGCGACGGTGGAAGAAGAGATTAAGCAGTCACGTAAGACGAAATGACTGTTATCAACTAATATTGCACTATGTTGCCCTATGCACGCGGTCTTTGATTATATTTTTGTTAGGTCACTTTTGTGTCAACGACTCCTTTTTATATTATTTACCTATAAACTAAACATTTTGCGTAGAACTAAAATATAATACATTGGAATATCAATTCCATACTTTTTAACAATTCATGTTCTTCGAATTTTAGAAAGGATTGTTGAAAATTTAGGTTATTACGCTAAATTGTTTGTTCTTTTTTGGCAAAATTTATTAATATTGATTGCCGAAATGAAACAAAAAGGTTTTTTATAAATGTAGTTTTTGAAAAATTATTTACATTTCATTGTTAGATATTATTTTTTTTTGTTTTCTGGCGATAAAAATTTTTGACTAGAAGAAAAGAAAGGATACTGTTGAAAATACAACAATTAAAAGCATTTATTCAGTTCATTTATATGAATACCCAAGGGAGTGGGGTAAAAAAAAATGGTACCAACATAGTCCTGGCAACATTCAGAATCATAATCTGCAACCTTTTCTGACCTGAAAACCATCAACAGTATGCGGTCCTCATATTTTGCAACTCAACTACCTGCAGCGACCAGTATGTCTTTTTTTTTGTTCGCTCTAGGTCATTTTGGAAACAAATATTTCAATTAAATTGTTTTAACAGTTCAGCATTTTAATTTAGAATATACATATATATTTTAATACCCAATGTCTTTGAGATCAATATTACCATTTCGATTTCAGCGCCGTCTAGGGTCACCCGCAACAACCAGATGCGGGTGTCGAACGCGGCCGCCGGCGCCGGCGCGTACACCAACGGGCACGGAGGAGATACGACCGGCCGACGCGGGACCGAGAACGTACCGCCGCAGCCGCAGCCCGTGTCTAACTCCAGGGTCACACAACAGGTATTTTAGAAGGATCCGTACGAAGGTTCCGTCCGCACTCCGCCTCCCCTCCGTTCCCTAACATCCCGACATCGTTCACTCCGTAGCCGCCGGCTTCGGGCGGTCGGTCGCGGACGAGCAGCACACCTAGCGCCTCCGTCATACAGAGTCTTCCGCAGCCGCCCGCACACGGCCGACGGATGCATAATATTAAAGAGGTTCCTTAATAATTTCCCTCCTACATCCTTCACGACCACGCCTCTCCTCATCGAGCCACTCCCGCGATCGTCTAGATTTCAAATGAGGTTTGGGTAAACAAAGACTGTCCCCACTAGTTCGGCGCGGTGCCGTCTTCGCGCGCGGGCGTGGTGGCCAGCGCAGTGTCAGTGTCGGCGCCGCACGCCGCCGCGTCGGGGGCCGTGCGGCGCTCCAACGTCGTCAAGGAGGTGGAGCGCCTCAAGGAGAACCGCGAGAAGAGACGCCAGCGACAGGCCGAACTCAAGGAGGAAAAGGTTCGTGCGGTTTTGTGATGACCGTCGTCATCAAATGAGTGCTAATTATTCTTATTTAGAATGAAATAATTTTAATTAATTAAGTAGGTCTGTCGGGCAGACCTACAGCAGAATATTTCAAAATCAAAACATTTTAAAAACTGGACGACCTCGAATGAGTGTATTTTCAAAAGAAGAAAAGAGTCTGAAGTTTCGTAGCCGTTTCTCTTTGCAGGCATTATATTTTCAAACAAAAAATATTATCAATAATATAGAATAGTAGCCGGATTTTACATTTCTGTTTCTCTCCATAGCATTTGTATTTTTTTAGAAAGGATAAGAGCTTGATATTCTATACTTGTTTCTCTCTGTAACCTTTGTCTTTTCTGAAGAAGGATAAGAGCTGTACATTCCATTTTGCTTTCTCTCTTTAGTCATTGGAATTATTGGATTTTCTAAAAAAGGATAAGAGCTGGACATTCCATATTGGTTTCTTTCTCTAGACTTTGTATTTTCTAAAGTAGGATGAAAGCTGGACATTCCATACAGGTTTCCTTCTTTATCCATTATATTCTTTAAAGAAGAATAAAAGGTGGACATTCCATTTTGGTTTCTCTCTCTGGCCATTGCATTTTCCAAAGAAGGATAAAAGCTGGATATTCCATACTGCTTTCTCTCTCTAGCCATTGTATTTTCTAAAGAAGGATAAGAGCTGGCCTTTCCATACTGCTTTCTCTCTCTAGCCATTGTATTTTCTAAAGAAGGATAAGAGCTGGAATTTCCATACTGCTTTCTTTCTCTAGCCATTGTATTTTCTAAAGAAGGATAAGAGCTGTACATTCCATGTTGGTTTCTTTCTCTAGCCATTGTATTTTCTAAAGAAGGATAAGAGCTGGCCTTTCCATACTGCTTTCTCTCTCTAGCCATTGTATTTTCTAAAGAAGGATAAGAGCTGGAATTTCCATACTGCTTTCTTTCTCTAGCCATTGTATTTTCTAAAGAAGGATAAGAGCTGTACATTCCATGTTGGTTTCTTTCTCTAGCCATTGTATTTTCTAAAGAAGGATAAGAGCTGGCCTTTCCATACTGCTTTCTCTCTCTAGCCATTGTATTTTCTAAAGAAGGATAAGAGCTGGACTTTCCATACTGCTTTCTCTCTCTAGACATTGTATTTTCTAAAGAAGGATAAGAGCTGTACATTCCATGTTGGTTTCTTTCTCTAGCCATTGTATTTTCTAAAGAAGGATTAGAGCTGGAGTTTCCATACTGCTTTCTCTCTCTAGCCATTGTATTTTCTAAAGAAGGATAAGAGCTGTACATTCCATGTTGGTTTCTTTCTCTAGCCATTGTATTTTCTAAAGAAGGATAAGAGCTGGACTTTCCATACTGCTTTCTCTCTCTATCCATTGTATTTTCTAAAGAAGGATAAGAGCTGTACATTCCATGTTGGTTTCTTTCTCTAGCCATTGTATTTTCTAAAGAAGGATAAGAGCTGGACTTTCCATACTGCTTTCTCTCTCTAGCCATTGTATTTTCTAAAGAAGGATAAGAGCTGTACATTCCATGTTGGTTTCTTTCTCTAGCCATTGTATTTTCTAAAGAAGGATAAGAGCTGTACATTCCATGTTGGTTTCTTTCTCTAGCCATTGTATTTTCTAAAGAAGGATAAGAGCTGGACTTTCCATACTGCTTTCTCTCTCTAGCCATTGTATTTTCTAAAGAAGGATAAGAGCTGTACATTCCATGTTGGTTTCTTTCTCTAGCCATTGTATTTTCTAAAGAAGGATAAGAGCTGTACATTCCATGTTGGTTTCTTTCTCTAGACATTGTATTCTCTAAAGAAGGATAAGAACTGTACATTCCATACTGGTTTCTCTCTTTATCCATTATATTTTCTAAAGAAGAATTAAAGCTGGACATTCTATTTTGGTTTCGTTTTATAGCCATAAAATTTTCTGAAAAGGGATTTAAGCTAGATCTTTCATATTGATTCTCATTTATACTCATTGTGTTTGCGAAAGAATAAAAGCTGGAACTTCCATATTGGTTTTTCTCTGTAGCCATTGCATTTTCGAAAGAAGGATAATAGTCAGTCGTTCTATATGTCTTTTCCTCGGTAGGCGTTGTATTTTCTAAAGAAGTATAAATGCTGGACGTATCATAATGGTTTCTCTTTGTAGAAAATGTATTGCCGGAAGAAGGGACTACAATCAATTCTTCATTAATTCTATCGTGGCAGAAATCTAAAAAATCTTCTAAGTATGGGATATTGATATACAAAACATCTCCCAATATTTCGTAGGCTGCTGCTGTAGTGTTTAGATTATATGGTAAAATTTTTAAATCTTCAAGACCATTTCGTTGTTTATATATATGCTCTATTGTAGTGTACATAACTCGGTGTTTAATTTGAATTAACACCTTGTATTTTTTATATCCTGCAAATAAGATTTTTCTGGTATACCTAGCTTCATCAAAACTGTCTACTGCTGTTATATTCTCGTACCCACAAGTTTTCTTCAGCTCGTAGTCCGTAGCCAATGCAGAGTCAGCTTTAAATTTGAAAACATCACAAGTTTCGTCACTTTCTTCTGATAAATAAGAGGGGAGAATCGATCGGAGGTTATGGCTATTTAACGAACTTCTACTCGCACAAATATCAAAAACTGCGATGAATATAATTAAATACAAAATCATTGCGACGTCAACCTTTCTTAAAACACAAAGATAACTGGCTTATCTTACGAGGTGTGTATCGATCGTATGTAAATGATGTTATTTCTTGGATTTATTTTGACGACCTTTTATGATAACGATTAAATTATCGTCTTATTACTTACTGTAATAGTCACACGACAGAGCCGTGCGTGCGTCTTGTAAAAATAATCTTCACGTTCATATGGGCTTTTTACTAACTAACTAAACGAATGTTTTTTTTAATAAATAATTGGTTAAGAAAATAAAAAAATAATTTAGAGTAAGAACTCCGATACAATTATGAAATTCCGCAGAAAACCCCGTAACAGTCATCGACTACGTCGTTAGATATGGAAATTATTATTAATTATGTTAATATTATTACAAAGACACCTTTATTAATACTTTCTTTTATTATGTAAGTCCTTGGTATTTAAGGTATATTAAGATTCGCTTTATAACTAACTGGGGCACATTATTTAGGAGGCACTGATGAACATGGATCCTGGTAACCCTAACTGGGAATTCTTGGCCATGATCCGGGAGTACCAGAGTAGCATCGAATTCCGCCCCCTCACGGGCAACGAACCCGTCGAGGACCACCAGATCACCGTTTGCGTCCGGAAGAGACCCCTCAACAAGAAGGAGCTCGTCAAAAAGGAGGTGACTTATAGATCCTTCTAGTCTGCGGAACCCACAAGTCATTGGCTTTGGCGTCATACGAACTACTTTTTACAAACATTTTTATTTCCAAACATTTTAATTTCCAGGTGGACGTAATCAGTGTCCCGACTAAAGACCAGATGATTGTACACGAACCGAAAAACAAAGTAGACTTAACTAAGTACCTGGAAAATCAGAAATTCAGATTCGATTATGCCTTCGACGATTCCTGCACCAATGAAGTAGTTTACAAGTGAGAGTCCTTCTCCTCAGGCTCGTATCGCGCTAGACTGCGGTTATTCATAGGAGCGCTTCATTTACAGATACACGGCCAAGCCGCTGGTGCAGACGATCTTCGAGGGAGGTATGGCGACCTGCTTCGCGTACGGACAGACGGGCTCCGGCAAGACGCACACTATGGGAGGAGATTTCCAGGTCGCGAGTCTTCACATTAGAAGTATGATTTTGAAGCATATCTTACTCATAGAAGACTAATCGAGTGTAATATTCAGGGCAAGATGCAAGACTGTAAGAAGGGTATCTACGCGATGGCGGCGCGCGACGTGTTCGCGTACTTGCGCTCGCCCAAGTACCGGCCGCTCAACCTCATCGTGTCCGCCTCCTTCTTCGAGATATACTCCGGCAAGGTGCTTCCTTTCGCTCCTTCGACCGTCCCGCTTCGAGTGCAAGCCCGCTCGGATGTCTCTCACGCCCGTCTCTCTTCGCGTTTCAGGTGTTCGACCTTCTAGCGGACAAGGCCAAGCTACGGGTGCTAGAAGACGGCAAGCAACAGGTCCAGATAGTGGGCCTGACGGAGAAGGTGGTGGATAACGTGGACGAAGTGCTCAAACTGATCCAGCACGGGAACGCGGCGCGAACGTCGGGACAGGCGAGTCGCGCTGCGAGGCACCCGCCGCCCGCCCTACTCACTGACAGCTCACTGACAAGTCCGTCCGTTGCAGACGTCCGCGAACTCCAACTCGTCGCGCTCGCACGCCGTGTTCCAGATCGTGGTCCGCTCTCCCGGCATGCACCGCGTGCACGGGAAGTTCTCGCTCATCGACCTCGCCGGCAACGAGCGAGGCGCGGACACGTCCTCCGCCAACAGGCAGACGAGTGAGCACGCACGCGCACGCACACACGCACACACGCACGCGCGCGCATGATACGAATTTCTTTACAATACTGACGGTTGCAGGGATGGAGAGTGCGGAGATCAACAAATCTCTGCTCGCGCTCAAGGAGTGCATCCGCGCGTTGGGTATGAAGGGAAACAACCACCTGCCCTTCCGAGTGTCCAAGCTGACGCAGGTGCTGCGCGACAGCTTCATCGGCGACAAGTCCCGCACGTGCATGATCGCCATGATCTCGCCCGCCATGTCCTCGTGTGAGCACTCGCTCAACACGCTGCGTTACGCGGACAGGTCGGTCGCCCTCCGTTTTCATTTCAATGTCGTGCCCGAGTCCGTAACCGACTTCGAAAATAATAATCTTCTTCCGCATCAGGGTGAAGGAGCTGGGCACGGCGGAGGGCTCCCGCGGCCGGGCGGAGTCTCCGCAGGCCGACGTCGACATGGAGCCCGCCACCGACGACCTGGCTCACCTCCGGTCGCTCAACGTACGTACCGCGCCTCCGTTACCTGCGTCGGTGTCGGTCCGGGAGGATTTCGACTTCTATACATGGAAAAAAATTGTTACTGATCCATTTCTGTACATGGAATACATTTAAAAAAAAGATGATGGGAAGACTTTATATGAGCAAGAGAATGCAAAACAATGGTTTTTCAATCTGCCTGTATGTTTGTGCACAATATTCTCAGAAACGGCTTTACCAATTTGATTGCAGTAATATTCTTCACTCAACATTTAGTGTTTATGTCATCTAAATCGGTTAAGAAGTAAAAAAGTTATGTCAATTTATGTCAATCACATAATGGGTACAAAGTGTACATTGAAAATATAAAAAAATATATACCAATGGGAAGTGATAATAACAGAATTTATTTTCAACATTTCTACAATTTTTCCCTTTTTAACTGTTAATCTTTTAGTTGTGCACGCAACAGGAAAAAAAATTTAGCTAATGTAAACTTTTATACATAGAAATTTAGCGTCGCTCTGAGTAACATTTAGTTTTTAATTTTCATTACACACTCTTCACTCTATCATAAAGATGTATGTATTTAAAGTGCTCCAGAAATGTATCTTTATACGTATGGTAAAACTGTAACTGATCGCTGTCTGTACATGTAAAATATTTTCAATAATTCATAATTTGGGGAACCTTTATATAAGCAAGAGAAACCAAAAAATTTTATTTTTCATTTTCTCTGTATGTTTGTACACGCTAATCTCAGAAACGGAATAATCGATTTGGATGCAGTTTTAGGGAATATATTGTCATGAGATTAACTTTACTTTTGTTTTGTTGACTATCGTTTAACAAATAAAGAAGTTAGTAATCTCTTATTTCCGGATCATTGCTGTCACGTTATCAGTGATTTAACATAAAAAAAAAATTTAATAATAATAATATCAGGACAAATTACACACATTGATCTAACCCCTAAGTAAGCAAATTATTTGCTTGTGTTAAGGGTGTTAGACAACGATACAAATACATAGAAATACACATATAAATACTAAGAATATATTTAATAAACGACCAAACCCAGAAACAGACATCTATGCTCATCACATAAATGCCTGTTTCTGCCGGGAGTCGAACCCGAGCGCCATTGCGCCGTGACACGTTAGGCGTCTGCGCTAACCACTCGACCAACGGGGCGGTTAAATAAATACAAAAAACTACTTGATCGAGTTTGATGCGCGGACGAAGTCGCGGGCACAGCTAGTTTAAAAATAAATGAGCATAACGGTCGATATGCTCGAACCCTCTTCGACGCGGGCCTTCGCCCTCTCACCTCTCCCGCCGCCGCTCTGGTCCGCAGGAGGGCGACATGTCGGCCGAGATGTACACCTTCCACGAGGTCATCGACGAGCTGCAGCGCACGGAGGAGGAGGTGCTCGACAACCACAAGGCCATCTCCGACTACCTGCAGCTCGCGCTGCAGCGCTGCAACGCGCTTCTGGCGCTGACCGGGGACGTGGACTACGACCAGGACGGTGAGTGCCGGGACCTTCGCTATCACTCTTAGTAACGATCGATTCGCTGGAACCTATTATCTTACGTGTCCGTCCTCGCCCAGCGTACGCGACGCAGTGGGAGGAGTTCCTGAACGAGCAGCTGGCCGTGCTGGCGCAGTCGCGCGACCTGGCGGCGGAGTTCCGCAACAAGATGCAGAAGGAGGAGCGCATGTCGCGCCGCATCCAGCCCCGACACTAGCGCTGGCGGCGCACCCGGCGCACCCGGCGCTGCGGCCCCGCAGTGCGACGCCATATGAGATCGATTTCCGGTCGATTGTACAATTATTCGTCGATTCCGTTTCGATGCTGGATCGAGATAGACGTGTGGTGCGACTCGTGTATACTTTAATATGACGTAGCGGGACTCCACGTTACGTAACTTTTACTTCGATGCATTTAATTTAGCTAGGGGTCTCCCTGCAGATATTTTTAATAACTACTTGGAGTCGAGTCGACTTAGTCCTTAGTCGATGTGAGACAATGTTATATTTACGAATTGCAAATTATCATAAAATACTCCGGTCGGTGCGAAAATGATACACGACTCGCTATTTAGCCGTTGTATTGAATCTATTCGTTTCAAATTTGTTAGACGTATCATTTGGCTTCGAGTCATCCGTTAAACTCTTACAAGCAAGAAATAGCAGGTTTATTTCCTTTCCTTCCTTCCTTAAAGTATGTCTAATTTGATTCCGAACAGATTGAGTTGTTTTTAACGATACGTGGAAATTAAGCACGTTTTCAATAAAACGCTAACTCTGCGGATCCTTGTTATTTCCTATAAAGAAATGATAATCTTTATCGGTGACGTCACCGTCGGGAATTACGTGATGTTTTTTCCAACCTTTTTCTGATGTTTTTTCCAATATTGAATGTTGGTCGCCTACATGCGACACTTGTATAGTCTACTTGGTCCTTTTTTTAATGAAACGTGGAATCGATAAAATAAATTTCTATACGCAGATTTATGTGAATTACACTGTGACTTATTTGTTTCGAGATTTCATCATAAATCACCTCATCTCATAAAAATCGTAAAATATTATATTTAATTAAAAATAGTAAAACCACTTAAAAGACTAACGATTATAAGTTTTTCCAAGGTAATACTTATATTTTGTTTTTTTTTTTGTAATCCTTATTTATTATGTTGTGATAATAATTGTAACGTGTTTTAATTTGGAAAGCGCGGACGTACTCGGCGTCTCTTTAAATAAATACCGCTTGTAAATTACTATTTGTTTGATTTTTATTATCTGTCAAAATGTATGGCTTCCACATTGATTTTTTAAATTATATATACATTTTGAATAACGTTATTGAGCATATATTTTGACAGATAGTATGACAGAACTGGTGCTAGAACAAAACCACCGGTGTACTTAAACGAGATCTGTGGAACTATCTACTGTCACGACTGCAAGTTCCTAAAATATTATTACAATAGTCAGTTTATAAAATAAACAGTTCCTCCGTCGATCGAAGCAAATGAAACAAATAAAATCAGTTAAAAATGCAAAAATGTAATAAGATGAAATATATCGTTGTCGGTGTCACGTTGCTGACCGCTTACAAAGTGTAATAGATAGTGCTTAATAAATAATTGACTCGGTGCTCTGTATCAGAGAGGTGTCGGAGAGGTGTCGGAGTGAACGCGCCGGTGATGACGAAGTCTCTATTTGATAGCAGTTAGGGCGCAAGTAACGTCTCTGAAAGTGGGTTTTCTTTGCCTCGTAATGAATTAGGTTGTATGGAAGTATTAAATGGACAAGTGATGAGAAGTGACGCGTCGAGCTGAGGATGCTTTATTATAATAAACTTATTTTAACATCGCACATTATAATAAATTAATCGAAATTGATTGTCATTTTATTTGTTTTTCCTTAACCTTCTTACCGCCATTGTCAAATGTATTAGCGACTGGGGAGATAAAAAATTATAAAGTAAAAACTTTTTTATATTTCTTTCGTTTTTAATATCAATATATTTAAATATTCTGTGAGGAATAAATATAGTACTTAAGAAATATTTTTTTTGAGGTATGGGATAACTAGAACAGGGCCCTTATTCGCTATGAGCAAATAGTCGCTTTACGATAAATGTGTGAAATCTTCATGGGATCGTATTCTCTATGCCATTGTCAAATCTAAAAACATGTCGTGCGTTATGGGCTTGTTAACACGCTTTTATTAGCTTGGGTTGTATGTATGTATGTATGAATGTAACGGAATCTTCGAGCTTAATTTTCACCAGGTTCCAGCGATCCGATTAAATTGAAACTTTGCACACGTATCAAGGACCGATGACAATGCAATAATTTGATAAAAGTTTCCCATTATCCTTATTAGGACCACCAGGATTAATAAATTCTTTCATAGATCCTCTGTGGGAGAGTAAGAGAGATAGAGCTAGTTCGCGATCTGCGCGCGCTCTAAGTAATGAAATGATTTCCCAATTTATGAGTTTTTCACAGACTAAAAAATAAAAAATAAACAATAGTTTAAAAAACTAAAAAAACACGCTTTTATTGCTAACCGAACTAAAAACTAGAAAATATTTTTTAATGACAAAGAGTATAAAATTCCAGTAGTAGAAGATCGAACAATTAATCATAGTGAATCGCCTTAATATAAAATTATAATAAAATTTAAGTTATTAACAGAATAATTCAATTCTGAGTAAAAAGCGTGGGGTGCTCGATATTTAAGGTATTACAATCATTCTATTAGCAACTATCTATGAGAGGATAGTTATGAATCACAGTAAAATGCACCCCACGATTTTTACTCAGAATTGAATTATTCTGTTAATAATTTAAATTTTATTATAATTTTATATTAAGGCGATTCACTATGATTAATTGTTCGATCTTCTACTACTATAATTTTATACTCTTTGTCATTAAAAATTATTTTCTAGTTTTTAGTTCGGTTAGCAATAAAAGCGTGTTTTTTTAGTTTTTTAAACTATTGTTTTTTTTAAATGTCAAAATACCATGATGTGAACTCGCGCGTTTACAAAAAACGTGGTAAGTGTTGGCACGTTTCTGTAAAAATAAATTTATTCGGTATTTAATTTTAAAAAGTATTATAAAGTTAAAAAATAACTTATATTCTTTATTATAATTATAATTTACATTTTTTACAATTATTTTTAATTTAATAAATACGAGCATTACCAAAACATGTATGATGGTTCTTTAGTAGTGTTATCGTTATGTAATGTATTAAAACGATCATTTAAAATGCCTTTAAAAAAAGAGTTTATTTATTATCTAACTATTAATACTATTATCTAACTATTATTACTAATTAAAAATACATTAAACAACACAAAACACTCAAAACTTGTTACTTAAAATTTCTTCCTATTTTCGATCTAAAACTAATCGGTAATTTAGAAAGATTTTAAGATTATTTTTTGGTTTCAAACCTATAAAAATTCTAATAACATTATAAAATAAGATTTACGGTAGGTTAAAAATAAATTTAAGGTAACACTTTATTTAAAATAAACCTACTAAAAACAAATATTAAAAACACTTAATAAAAATCTTTTTAAAACCGGTACCTTCGAATAAAAACCGATGTTAGATTCATTGACGTACCCTTAATGTGAAATCAAAAACTGCACATAGATAACTCACCGTGTGGCGTGCAAAATACAATTTGTCAATTCCATATCGTGGCGTGTTAAAGTTTAGAACGCGTTATGATGTATATAAATTGACATAAATACTTTTAATGTCATCAAATATCAATGTTATGTTATTGTAATGTCTACCACATTACTTTCTCAGACAAATCCTAAAATAAATAAATAAATAACAGAGAATAAAGTTTCAGATAGAATTTACATTGAGATATTTAAATAATTTAGTGTAATAATTGTTGCATTACAAAGTCGGTGTTGAAGAAAACTAGAAGACATTTATACGTCAAAGACAAGAATTTGAGAAACATTTTTTGAAGTTACAAGTTTTGAGTGTTTTGTGTTATTGATTGTGTTTACAATTATGTTTTAATTTCATAATAAATAAAATCTCTCTTTAAGAGGTACTTTAAATTATCCCTATAACATAGAACATAAATATAAAATAACGAAGAAACAATGACAGAGCTTTGGTAGTAGTCGCATTTATTAGAATAACAACATTTATAAAGAATGTAGTTTATAATTATTATAAATAATGTACGTTATTTCTTAATTTTAATAATACTTTGTTAAATTAAATAATTAATAAATTGATTTTAATAGAAAAGTACCAAAACGTACTAACGTTATTATAAACGCGCAAGCTCAAAGCTTTATTTTGACTTTTGAAAACAAGCCCATAACACACGGAAACGTGTTTTAATATTTGACATTGGCATAGTGAATACGATTCCACGATTTTATCGTAACGCGGTGCGTAACTGGTCATAGCAAATACGTTATTGCATACAATTTTCAATTTCACATCTTGCTGCGTTTATTTATCGCGTTTAAGTTTACAGCGCGTTGTGACGTCACGCGTTATTGGTAAGAAATCTTGTGTATCATACAGAATCAGGACCCAGGTAAGCTAATTATTTTAAAAGAGAAGTGTTTTAACGTTAATCTACAGTTAGGTAGGTGGTGTTATCGACAGATATCTTGAAAAAAAAACTAAGAGGTGTCAAGGGACACCCGGATGGAACGAAGTTCCTTTCGATTAATTATTGAAGGGACACGGAATATGTTTGAAAATATCTATAAACATGTATAGCCATGTTAAGCTTATTTAAATTTATATAAAAAAATAAACCGGTTTCCCAGTAGTCGCGGGTTTGAATCCCTGCCCGTATCGGTTTATTTTTCGTCCTATATTTATATAAATTTAATTAAGCTTAACATGGCTATACATGTTTATAGATATTTTCAAACATTAATTTCGGTAGTGGCATCTTTTCCGTGTTTATCTATACTAGTCCAGTCATTTGGTAGTTTTACCTGGAAAGTTTTCCGGGAGTTTTGAAAATTGGTTATTTTATAGATTTCGGTATGCTCTTTTCGAATTTCAATTTTGCCACCTCGTATCTCCGCCGCTCGCGCCGCCATTTTGAAAAAATGGCGGCCAAAACCAGTTTTTTCGAAATATCTCCTTTCCAATGCATTTTTTGAAAAAAATACTTATGTACAAAATTAAAGTAGAATAAATTTCCTACAATTTATGTATTATATATTTTTTCATAATATCAATAGTTTTTGGCGTACGAGCGTCACAAAGTATCTTCATCTACACCACCACGTGTTTTTGGTATATTTTTTCTAAAATATTCTACTATTGCCACTGGTATTGAAGAAGCAGTGTGGGTCTTTGTGTTGGGTCCTTTTCTTTCGACTATGGAGACTATAGACATTGTATAGCCTCCATACTCTCGACTTTCAACGAAACATCTGTCGGTAGAAGTTACGAGAAGTATTTAGTTTAGGCGGAGTCATCAGTATACGTTTATATGTATGTACGTCGTACAGTGTTGTTTGTGTTCTTAGAGCCAAGGCTTCTAATACAGAAAATTGTTTTACTTCATTATGAGAAAATGAAACAGTTGAAGTAAAAGAAAAAGGATTGGAGACTTTTTAATTGAGTGTCAAAAAAAAGGATAATAAAGTAAAACTTTTGGCGGGCGTAAAATCGATAATGGTTCATGATCTGTGTGGAAAACGAAATAATACTGAGAAGTTAATTGCTACATCATTGCGTAGAGGAAGTGATGCCACGAAACCTCAGCCACTACTGCGATCGTCGCACCCAGCATTCTCTTTTAAATATCATTGTTTTTATGTGCTGATGAGATAGCAGCGGAATTTATAGCTAAACAAAAACAGACCGGGCTGTGCAAGCGTAATATAGTATAGTATATAGTATAGTGTGTGGAAATTGTCAATGAATGACAGTATTTCAAATCTTGCTAGAACTCGTAATGACGATTGGGGTCGAGCAATTATTGAGCGTCTTAAACATGTGAATTATTTGGCCACAGCAGATGCACAGTATGACAATTCCTGCATGAACAAATTTATATCAATGAGATAGATAGTGCAATGCATTTATTCTAACCTTAAACAGAATTTCGATGAGTGTCAGTTTTCCTTGGACGAATTAATGGACAAAAATAAAGGTGATTACCGTCCCCACATAAAAAAAAACGCAACTGCTCAAAAAATACGTTGATGATATTTTAATTACCGTCACTGCCAATAAGGCTAAGTTGTCTTAAATAAAACAATTTTCTGTATTAGAAAGGCTCTAAGAACACAAACAACATGGCTCTAAGAACACAAACAACACTGTACGACGTACATACATATAAACGTATACTGATGACTCCGCCTAAACTAAATACTTCTCGTAACTTCTACCGACAGATGTTTCGTTGAAAGTCGAGAGTATGGAGGCTATACAATGTCTATAGTCTCCATAGTAGAATATTTTAGAAAAAATATACCAAAAACACGTGGTGGTGTAGATGAAGATACTTTGTGACGCTCGTACGCCAAAAACTATTGATATTATGAAAAAATATATAATACATAAATTGTAGGAAATTTATTCTACTTTAATTTTGTATATAAGTATTTTTTTCAAAAAATGCATTGGAAAGGAGATATTTCGAAAAAACTGGTTTTGGCCGCCATTTTTCCAAAATGGCGGCGCGAGCGGCGGAGATACGAGGTGGCAAAATTGAAATTCGAAAAGAGCATACTGAAATCTATAAAATAACCAATTTCCAAAACTCCCGGAATACTTTCCAGGTAACCCCCTTTTTTTCGCCCAAATGACTGGACTATACTGCAAAGTTAAGAAACATTGGTTAGGATTTTCGAAAGAAACCTAATAGATGTCACCACCATCCCGATAAAGACGATCTCATATAGAATGCTTAATTCACCGAGACGGACAGCGATACGGTAGCTCAGTTGGTAGAGCGACTGGATAGTTTCCTAGTAGTCGCGGGTTCGAATCCCTGCCCGTATCGGTTTATTTTTCATTCTATATTTGTATAAATTTAAATAGGGAATATGCATAAAATTTAAAATGGTCTCAAATACTTTTTTTTCGGATACTTATTATCATCTTATTATAATAAAAACATTTGTTTGTTATTTACTAATCATTTAAGGCTATAATTAAGCGAGCGAAATTCAAACTACCAAAACGCGTCACCATTGGTCGAAAGAAAATATGACGTCATTTGACACGCCATTCAAATTATCGGCGTCGAAGTTCATACTGTGGTATTAGTGTTACTGAGAAAAATAAATAATTTAAACCTATATTTTCGTGCTTAAAGGTTTTATTAAATGATACGATTGTTTAGGTAATCATTATCCACTTCACTTGACTCTGATAAATAACTTTGTTGATAATCAGCAGGTATAGAAGATATAAGATGCTATAGAAGTATTATTAGCTGTGTTTTCAGTAAACAATTTTCTTTTTAAAACATAGTTTTACTGGTAAAGTAAAACTATGTAAAATAGTTAGTTTTACTGGTAAAGTAACAGTATTGTGTGTTGAATGAGGAGATGGTAACAATGCTACATTATGTTTTTCAGCAGGTATATTTACATTGACACCTTTAATTCTGTACTTCGGTTTAATATTAACTTGCACAGCTTAGTCACTTGGTAATTTATCTTTAATATGCGAAAAGCAAGGCTCTGCCTTGTGATCACATTTTATATTGTCTTGGCTGATTAATATCACAGACATTTGTATGGGCAGTACTAGGACTTACTTACTATATCACTTCTTTTTAAAGGTCACCAATTTTTTAAACACTACTTTTGATAGCTAACTCTGAAAAGGCTTCATTAACCAATGTCAATCTTTGCCTTTTGACTAAGCAGATTCTCATTCTATCAGCTGGTGTTTTTGCCATAATAATATATGAGGAACAACTCCTTTCTTCAAAATTAGATTACATTCTTCTCATTGTTGTTTCGTTATACATATTATATTCAATATTATTAGCTGTATCTTCCTTAACCTGAAATAAATCGACAACCATAAAAATTTCGTAAAACCAAAAAAAGAATGCGGTTTTTATAGAAAGTTATACTAAACGTTTGTAAACTAGGTTAGGTTAATTTTAAACTCAAATTTTCTAATGTTCAATAGCTAATGCAACTTACTATAAATTTAAACTATTAAATTAAACTTATTTTAAATAAAGTATACTTTAAATTGATCTTCACAACAATATAAACACAATTTAAGATATATATTATCCCTTTTAATAGGGAACATTCACGTATTTTTTTTTTGACGTAAATTAATCATTTACTTCTCAATATCGTAGAAAAAAATATTAATAGGCTTGAAAAGATTCTAGTTTTTTTTCAAAGTGAAAATTAAAACATTGAGTAAATTTGACCCGTTTAAACACCGCCATTTTTGCGTGACGTCAAATGATACGTCCAGTGAATGTTTACTATGAACTTTTTAGTTATTTCATAGATATTTTAAGTTTTAATTGCTTTACAAGTCATGGAAGAAGATAAAAATGATCTTACGAGTATTGTATAGTACCGGAGTGCAAAAATAGTATTAGAAAAACACCCGACAATGTGTTTTTTGTATTCCAAGAGATGCGAAAATACAAAAACAATGGTGTACGGTAATTAAAAGGGATAATATATGTCCTAAATCGTGTTTATATGGTTGTGAAGATCAATTTAACGTAAGTATACTTTATTTATAATAAGTTTAATCTAATAGTTTAAATTTATAGTAAGTATTAAACATTAGAAAATTTTAGTTTAAAATTAACCTAACCTATCTTACAAATTTCAGTATAACTTTCTATAAAAACCGTAACCTTCTTTTGTTTTACGCAATTTTTATGGTCTGTCGATTTATTTCAGGTTAAGGAAGATACAGCAAATTGTATTGAATATAATATGTATAACGAAACAACAAGGAGAAAGATGTAATCTAAGTTTGAAGAAAGGAGTTGTTTCTTATATATTTTTGTGGCAAAAACACCAGCTGATAGAATGAGAATGTGCATAGTCAAAAGGCAAAGATTGACATCAGTTAATGAAGCCTTTTAAGAGTTAGCTATCAAAAGTAGTGTTTAAAAAAATTGGTGACCTTTACGAAGAAGTGATATAGGTAGTAAGTCCTAGTACTGCCCATACAAATGTCTGTGATATTAATCAGCCAAGACTCAGTACTTCTCCTATTGAATGTGATGATCATAAGGCAGAGCCTTGTTTTTAGCACATTAAAGATAAATTAACAAATGACTAAGCTGTGCAAGTTAATATTAAACCGAAGTATGGAAGTAAAGGCGTCAATGTAAATATACCTGCTGAAAAACAAAATGTAGCATTGTCACCATTTCCTCAGTCAACACACAATATTGGTACACAACAGTTTTACCAGTAAAACTATCTGTTTTAAAAAAAAAATTGTTTACCGAAAACACAGCTGATAATACTTCTATACCATCTTAAACCTTTTAATCTGCTGATTATCAACCAAGTTATTTATTTGAGACAAGTGAAGTGAAAAATGATTCAGAGGCAGAAACATTTTAAAAATGTATTGTGTAGTAGCATGCTAACTGCTATTCAAAAAGAGTTTGTAGTTATTTGTTTTGTTAAAGTTGTTTGAGTGTTTAGAAAATGTTTTTAAGATTACCTAAACAATTGTATCATTTAATAAAACCTTTAAGCACGAAAATACAGGTTTAAATTATTTATTTTTCTCAGTCACACTGATACCACAGTATGAACTTAAACGCCGATATATTGAATGGCGTGTCAAATGACGTCAAATTTCCTTTCGACCAATGGTGGCGCGTTTTGGAATTTTGAATTTCGCTCCCTAAAGTTACACTTTTCATAAATTATTTTATGGCCTTAAATGATTAGAAAATAAAATAAAAATGATTTTATTATAATAAGATGATAAAAAGTAATCGAAAAAAAAATATTTGAGACCATTTAAATTTTTTTGCATGTTCCCTATTACCATAGACCATTGTTCTTGTATTTTCGCATCTCTTGGAGTATAAAAAATTGACTGGACGTGTTATTTGACGTAACGCAGGGCGCGCGCAAAATGACTGCGTTTGAACGGCTCAAATTTACTTAATATGTTAATTTTCACTATGAAAAAAAACTAGAATCTTTTCAAGCCTATTTATATATTTTTCTACGATATAGAGAGATAAATAATTAATTTACGTCAAAAAAAACATGAATATTACCTATCGTAATAAAAAAAAATAATTAATATAAGCTAATATGGTAATGGATGATATTTGTATATTATTTTTGTATGATATTTCGCCGATATTTTATAATAAATGTAAATAAAATGAATAACTAAATTAAAAAGTGTTAATCAACAAACCCATGAATTATTGTCGCGCTACCTAGCAGTTTCACTTTGTGCAGATATGTTTATATAACAGATGTAGTTATGTTTCCCTAAAGTATAAATAGATGGCGTTGTTACAAAACATTACGAGTAAATTTGATCACAAAATTGTATTATTAATTTAATTTAAACTGTCTTATTTGCAAATTGATTCTAAAAGAACAAACTCCAATATCAAATAAATAATAAAGAACTACTAAGTAATTTAATATAATACAAAAAATAATAATGATAGAAATGAAAATATCTCGCTTGCTTTCTATGAGAGAGAGAGATAGCAAAACATGTCGTGCCAACTTTTGGTAAGAATTTTTACCCTCTAGCTCCCTTTCACAACGCGCGATAAGGAACTACGTTTCAAAAACAAAATGAACTTTAGTGTATTATACTTTAGTGTGTAATATAACCTGGCATAGGTAGCACCAATAGCTTCATTTAATACAAATAACCTTGAAGCCATACGAAGTTTCGTACACACCACATAAATAAAATAATAAATTTCAAATAACGTTGGTTTGGTCAGTAGATATCATTAAATTAAAAGATGTTTTCACTGGACGCTCCAAGATATAGAATAATGTTATCAGTATCGTAATAGGTCACACAACAACGTGATATTGTATAAATCGTATCAAAGTAGCGACGACAGTATGTTTTTGCTCCTAGAGAAGTGTCAGTCGCGATGTTAATACGTTTATTTTTAATAATCTTAAATATTTGTGCGTGTACGAGTTCGCAAAGACACCGATCCTTCCTTGGCTGTTATTCCACAGCCAATACTGATGACACTTGTGATGTCTTTAAATTTATGGCTGACACTGTTTTGAGGATAGACTATGAGTTGAAGAAATCATGTAGCTGTGAGAATATAATGGCAATAGACCGTTATGACCAAAACGGATATACCAGAAAAATTATATTTGAAGGCTATAAAAAAGATACGGTATCAATTAAAATTAAACACAGAGTTATGTACACATCAATAGACCACATCTATAAAGAACGTAAAGGTCTCGAAGATATAAAAATGCTACCATTTAACCTAAATACTACAGCAGCACGCTACGAAATAATTGATGGTGTTTTGTATATTAATATTCCATACTTAGATAATCTTATGGATTTCTGTCATGATAAAATTAATGAAGAAGAAATTATCGTTCCAATGATCGATATCGACACTTCTTATGATAACTACAGCTTGACCGACAACCCTGACAAAACAAGTGTTGATAACGTCAAAACAACCGGTGATAACTCCATTATCATCAATGTTGAGGACAGCAAAAACGATATTAAGGACAACAAAAACGATGTTGAGGGCAGCAAAAACGATATTAAGGACAACAAAAACGATGTTGAGGGCAGCAAAAACGATGTTAAGGACAACAAAAACGATGTTGAGGACAACAAAAACGATGATGAGGACAACAAAAACGATGATACCGACAGCATGACTAATGATAATGTGCAATATTACGATATAGATACCCGTCATTCATAACCATTAAACACTAAAATGTTTACTTACAATAGTCCTACGAAAAATTATAAAGTATCCAGTTACAATTGATGATTTCGGAACACCGTATACCTACATATACAAAAGTAAACCAATATATTCTTTATCTATCCTTTATTCCTTATTTCGGATACATAATGGCTACAAAGAAGAACGAATAAGGAACGTCTAGTCTTAATACTTCTTTCGGAAATACAACGGCCACAAAGATGAATGGGCGTACCCAGGTTCTGTGATTAATCAGATTTCTTTAAGCTATCTCCAGCGCGTATGTTGTATGCTCTACACAACTACGGTATGCATGTTTGTTGGTAGAGCACGTATAATGAGCGACGATAATACTCGCTTAGGGTCGAAGCAGCTGGTAGATTTGCCTTATATTTTTGCCTAGGGGCGGTCCATTAATCACGTGATGTTTTTTTTAGTATATTTGAAGTTGGTGATACGTTGTGAGGTTTAAGACTACTCCTACTCCCCCATACCAAAAATACGTGTATTTTTAGTAGGTTCTTTTTGTATAATATTGTACAATTATGTAGTAAATTCTTATTTTTTTTTTATAATAAATATAAATAAATCTAATTATTCTAGAAAATTTAGGACCATGATAAGTCTTTAGACATAAACTGATATCAAAGGAATAGTTTAATTAAGCGAAAGACACTATCACACTACACGCCGCTATTCACGCTATAAAAATAACTACATGTGATATCTTACTGAACAGTGAACCCCCTAATTCCTTCTGAAATTTCGTGATTTTCGCCGAAACCCCTCCCCCTTTCGAGCCTCACGTGATTAATGGACGGCCCCCTAGGTAAACGCAGCCACGCCGTAGCAATTTCTTCAACTGATTTTATTAAACCTTAATTTCTTTCTTCCGCGAAAAACCTGTGATCAGCTTCTGCTAATGTAAAGTATCTGCGACAGACAGCAGAGAATTACAATTACATAGTACAGTATAGTAGGTATCTACATAGAATAGAAGACTAAATAGCTAACGTTCTTGTCCCCGAATTACCTTTTCCATTTTCCACAAAATGGTTCTTAAACATCGAAATATTTTATCATATGTATACGTTTCTTTATAAGAACCGAGGGGTTTTTTAAATTTTATTAATATTATATTGTAAAGTAAAATTACAATTTTAATCAACAACGGTGGGCAGAGGGGGGGAGCTGTCCCTTTTGTCTTTCCCCTGGGTACTCCTGTCCTTCTTTAGAAAAACAATTACTACAAAGATGAATCATTATAGAACGAAAATATTTAATCGTTACTCCGGAATTATCTACAGTGGCTACAGATAAAAACGTTCAACCACCTTGGCGTTAATAACATTCTACATACATATTATGTCAGCATCCCGAGTCTTCCCTAATTCTTTGATCGATGCTCCTCTCTGTTCGAGCTACGTATGACTAACCACAATGTAAATTTAAAATTTAATTATATGTTAGTTAAAATAGTTTTATTTCAATGTTTAGTACTTATACACTGAAAATCTTAGAAAATACATTATAAGTGGTGGCAGTGGTGGTTAATCGGGGTCAGCGTACGACGAATGACATACTCGCTCTTTGCCAGTCGTGCGACAAATAAGGATATGCCTAGGAAGTATGTAGACTAACCGCGATCGACTGTACATTGCACTATGATTAGTACACAAGTCTGGTCGCTTACTGAAAACTGCTAAAAATATCTGTCCATATTCCTTGTATATCTGAATATTAGCTGATGTAATTATATATTTTTTATGAAGGTTATTCAAAGTACAATAAAATGTATTTTAAGATGTAGTGGTCCTTATGGTCTAAAAATAAACCCTGCTAAATCACAGGTTATTGTTACTGGCATAATTGCAAGGGTCGATAGGCGGAACCTCCCCCGATATTATTCAAGGTTATTTGTAATTAATAAACCACCTCTTGCAGGCAGCCTCTTTACATAAATTCCAACAACATTTGTTCTACAATTGTTGTAAAATGAATAGTTTTAAAATTAAAATTTTCCAATACGAAATTTATTTGTTGTCTCTGAACTGGCATTAGTTCAGCGTCGGTACGGCGCCCGAGCGTTGACCTTTTAGGTACTTCTTACAAAATACAGATTAATAAGTAAAAGAGGGAGAAAAAATTACATTTATTTTTTTTTGCGTTGTAAAAAGTTGTAGAATAAATGTTGTCGGAATGGATATAGAGAGGCTGCCTGCAAGAGGTGGTCAACTAATTAAAAATAACCCTGTATAATGGTGTAATTATACCATACTGTGATTCCGTTAAAGATCTTGGTCTGTACTTGGACCAGACATTGTGTTGGTCTGTGCATCTTAAGGATCTAAACAGGAAACATTCGTCGCAATGAAGTCTCTCAAACGACTAAGATATTTTATTCCAATTCCTACCAAAATTGTGTTAGCACATTCTCTTCTCCTTTTTATTTTGGATTATGCCGATGCAAGCTTCGTGAATTAAACCGAGGACCAATTCAATAATCTTGGGCGACTTCAAACATATCTATACGGTTCGTATTTGGCTTGCGAAAATAAAACGGCACATATCTTAATTTCGACAATAGACTTCCCATTTGGGGTCGCGACCCATAGTTTAAGAAGCCCTGGTGTAGACTATACCTACACCATTAAAACTAGATAGGGAACTGAAAAAATGTGTGACAGATGTGAAAAGGATGAATGATAGACTTATAGCAGTAAAAATAATGAAAAGAAATTTAGTTTTAAATATAGTAAGCGCTTATACACCTCAATCACGCTGTGATGATTGTAGGAAAGAGAAGTATTGGCAGGATTTTGATAAGTATGCATGAGAATGAGGAATTGTATATAGGTGGGGACTTCAATGGACATGTGAGACAGATGAGTGATGGGTATGAGACAGTACATGGAGGATGGGGTTTGGGAACCAGAACTATGAAGGAGAAGCATAGCTCAAAGCGGCTTCGGCATTTGACTCGGCAATAGCTAATACATTCTTCGAGAAGAAAGACGAACACCTAATCACCAATAAAAGTGGAAACCATGCGACCCAAATAGATTTTCTTCTTAAACTACAAAAGCTTAGCACATTAAAAAATTGCAAAATTATTCCTGGAGAAGATCTAACATCTCAACACCGGCTCCTAGTTTTAGACATCAAATTAACAGTTGAAGTAGGTAAAAACAAAACCAGACCATTTGATGGAAGCATTTGATGGAAGGAAAAGAGCTTGCAGAATCTTTAGGAACCAAGTAGTAGATAAGATGGAAGGAATGTCAGCGAATGAATGTTGGAATGAAATGGCATATGTATAAGAAGTGTGAAAGAGGTTTTTGGAGAAACGAAAGGTAAGGACAAAATTGAAAGGGACAAGTGGTCGTAGAATGTTGAGGTGCAAAAGGTACTTAAGTTGGAGAAGAATGCTTTTAAGGAGTGTATTGATGATCGAGATAAAGAACGAAAGAAGAGTGCAAAAACAGCATACACAGTGCATAAAAGGGAAGCAAAACGGATTATTGCAGGGCGAAGGTGCAGGATAAGCTGTACCATACATTGCAAAGCCCGCAGGTACAAAAACATATATTTAAAATAGCGAAAGAAAGAGAAAAGAATGGTATGTGAAATGTTTAAAAGCGAAAGAAAGAGAAAAGAATGGTATGTGAAATGTTTAAAAGCGAAAGAAAGAGAAAAGAATGGTATGTGAAATGTTTAAAAGCGAAAGAAAGAGAAAAGAATGGTATGTGAAATGTTTAAAAGCGAAAGAAAGAGAAAAGAATGGTATGTGAAATGTTTAAAAGATGATGATGATGAGGAAATTAGAAAAAGATGGAAATCTTATTTTAAGAGCCTAAGGAATGAAGAGAGGTTTTGGAATGGGATACTAGAAAGTGCCCCCGCCATTGAGGGGTTAGTGAATAAAGTATGGAGGAAGTAAGGGAAGCTGTGCAAAGTATGAAAAATGGGAAAGCTGTAGGACCCGATGGAACATGGCTAGCGATATTCTTCAATAAATTGTTGCAAGAAGAGGCGATCCCTGATGAATGGTGTTGCAGTTCGCTAGTACTTATTTTTTTAATTAAGGGTAATGTACAAGTCTGCAATAATTACAAAGAATTAAAGCTCATGTTACACAGTATTAAGGTCTGGGACAAAGTGCTAGCGAGAAGAATGAGAGAAGAGACTGAGATTAGCCGAAGTCAGTTCGAATTTAAGCCTGGAAGGCGAACAACGCATGTCATTTTTTGCCCTTCGACACATGTGCGAAAAGTTCATAAGAACCTGCATGTGTTGTTCGTTGACCTTGAGAAAGCGTATGATAGGGTACCTCGAGAGGTTTTGTTGTGGGCTTTGAAAGATAAAGGTGTGCCTTAGAAGTTTATAAGACTAATTGATGCAATGTATGATCGAGCAAGCACATGTTCGGTCAGCAGCTGGCGAAACTGAAAAGTTCGGTGTGGCCGTTGGCCTGTACCAGAGATCGGCAGAGTAGATTGGAGAACTTCGGAATGAAGATCAGTCGATGTGTGATTTCGGTGATCCCTTCAGCTTTACCAGTTGCCTTAGATGGGGTATCCCTTCCTGTACGATCCGACTTCCGCTACCTCGGTTTAGTAGTGCAAGATGATGGTGAGATAGATCAGGATGTAAGGAACAGAATAAATGCCGAGTTGATGAAATAGCGACAGGTGACAGGGACAACATGTGGCCCTGGAATGCCCATTAAACTAAAGGGGCAAATACACAAGATGATCATAAGACCTTTCGTATTGTATGGTTCGGAGTTCTGGACGACGAAAGAGACGAATGAAAGGAAATTACACGTGTGGTATAACTAAAATGGACAAAATTATAAATGAGTATGTTAGGGGAAGCATGAAAATCTGTGAAGCAACAAATTAGCGCGGTACGGGCATGTTATGCGAAGGGATGAATGTCATGTGACGAGGTGAATATTAAAGATGAATGTGGATGAAAAGAGTAGATGAAGGCCGAAGAAAGTGTGGATGGACTGTGTGAAAGATGGTATGCTGAGAAAAGGAGTGAATACTGAGATGAATGATAGAGCTGAGTGGAAGAAAATAACATGTTTTGCCGACATAGTGGGAAAAGGGCAGGAGAGAGAGATAAAATTAAAGTTTTATTGTAAGTTGCCATCAATAAGGTACAATGGCAACATAATTCCTTTTTCCTGGACTGTTAAGAATCTTGGGTTATACATAGATAATACAATGAGCTGGCACCAACAGGTAAAAGAGTTGTCCCGTAAAGTTACCAGAACTCTTCGGTCTTTATATCGAACTAAAAATTGTTTACCTCTTAAAACCAAGATCGTATTAGTTAACGCCCTCGTCTTACCAATTATTGATTATGCAGATATCTGTCACCCAAACCCAAGTAACGAGCTTCTCCTTAAACTAGATCGCCTTCTCAACAACTGCATCCGCTACGTCTTTAATCTGCGGAAGTTTGATCACGTTTCGGAATATCGCTCCAAACTCAATTGGCTTACTATTCGTCAGAGGCGTAGCTTTAGGATTCTCCATCTCCTCTATTCCATATTAAATGATCCATCCTCCCCTACATACCTTAAAAAAAAATTTCAATACCTACACGCCACCCACGACAGAATACTCCGTTCATCCTCCAACCTTACAACCACCATTCATTCTCATTCCAGTGACTTTTTCCACAAATCCTTTACTATCCAAGCCTCACTCCTATGGAACCAACTCCCGGAAATAGTAAGAAGAGCACCCTCAAAGAGCAATTTCAAAAAGTTAGTTAGAGCACACTTCCTAAAGACGTCATGATATTAACATATTAACTGATTATATTTGTCATTATCATTTGTCATTTTTAAACAAGCATTATATTATAAGTATGTATTTGTATGTATGTATATGTATATATTGTTACAAATTTAATAGAAATAAAAGTGGGTTTGGTTTAAATTATTTATTTATTTAGTTTACAAATACTCAAAAAAACATTAAACCTCAATGTTCATACAATTATACAAATACAGGAATGTCTTAAATAATGACATAATAATGTCAAAATAAATGTTACAAAAAATGCCAGCTAGACTCAGAGGTGGGTTACTTGAGATAACACCGTTAATATTAATTTATATGTATATCAAAATCCTAAAATAGGAATCCTAGGCGCCACTGACAAATAATAAGCGAAGACATATGCATGATCCACCTGCTTGTCAGTACTGGAGAATCACAGTCAAACACTTGTTCTTTATAAAACTTTCAAAAATGGAAGTGTTGATTGTTGGTATAAATAAATTTTGTACATCACCATAAATTCGGGATTACAATAAAGACGAGCTCCTTAAACTCAGCTGGTCAGGAAGCAGGATACAGGACCAACAGGACGACGCTCCGAAGATTCACGTCTACCCCCGCGAACCAATTATAAATGTACCCGTATCTTCTAGGGTACAAACTAAAAACCTCCTGTAATGAATAAATTACAGGTTAAACTACCTAATAACACTAATCTCACATTGATCTATTCAAATATTAATAATTTATAATACCTTATGGAGGAAAAAGGCCTCGCTAGCAATATTATTAGCCTATGTCGACTCCGGGGGTCGAATCAAATACTGGAATATTACCACGTAATAAGATTAAATAAAGTCTCAAAACCTAAGAAACATCTCCTAATTTAGAATAAAGATTCAATTTACTTACGAAATATTGTTCCAACAAACTTTGAAACTGCCCGGGAAGTGCGGCAATAGGAATTATAATTATTCCATATTAAATTATTAGCCCTGCAATTAAACACGCTAATGAATTTAAGAAACAACGCTTCAAATGCGTTAATAAGATCACAAATAACTGAAACACTCACCGAAGGCTAATAAGATATTCAATTCGGAAGTGCTTCCGAAAGAAAAGACTCTAAAGGTCACGGCATTGAATTTTATAGTCAAAATATGCATAATAAGCAAACAATGTGGCTATGCACACGCCGCGTTACACGAAATGTGGGTAAAATTGATATTAACCGGAAGAAGACCAATATTTAAATAATTTAAGAACAATTCACTAATATTCTAAAGAAAGAAACAAGTGTAATAAATTGATAACAAATTGTTATACTAATAAATATAACAATAAAACAACGTTGGCTGCTATTAAACTTCTGAAACAATATGGCAGGTACTTTCATATAATATTTAGCAATATGCTGTCCTTCAAAATGATTAATAAATGAAATTTAGAATAGTAATTATGAATAAAATGTTTATATTTCTAATAACATTTTGGGGACTATAAAGTTCGCTTCAGCTGGCAACATTCAATATTTTAAACAAAAAGAAATGTCACAGACTAATTAAGAAATTCTAATTAGCTGTCTACAGATAAATAATTTACCTTGTCTACGAATTTGACAGATAATAAGAAATCGATAATATTAAAATTATAAATATTTAATTATCTACAGAAGTGAAATTTCTATGTAACAATATATATGTATGTATGTAGATATATAGATATATGTAGATGTGTATTGTAATATATTTGTGTACCTTCGTATATGTAAGCATATATATTATATGTATAACGTGTATTTGTATAATGTTTATTATTGTTATAGCCTACATTTTCCGTTTCATTTTGGATAATTACTATTTTTTCTTTTTTTAAATATTTTTTTAAAATTTTAAATACGCCTACCACAATTTTTTCACCATACGCAGGCATTAAGTTCGCCTTTCGTGAATTTATGCAATAAAGAGTAAATAAATAAATAAATAAATACAATGAACCTTAAAGGATTTCCCTATTTTATGCCTTATATTGTGCATAGAAAATTTATTTTTATTTATTGTATTAATTTTATGTAAATTGCAATTTTTCTTGACTTTTGAGATATTTTTATGAACCTCAATTAAATTTTCATAAATATATGGACTATATATAATCATAATTTGAAATTCATTATCTTCTTCAGTTTAAAAATCATATTAAACTACTTGACCGTAATTCGAAGCTTATATATGAGATAGGCACTTCCGTTTCCCGTAGCCTTCTTCGTTTCTAGTTGTTTTTTGACTCAATTTGATTGTTTTTGACTTCAATTTGATTGTTTTTGACTTCAATTTGATTGTTTTTGACTTCAATTTGATTGTTTTTGACTTCAATTTGATGTTTCCATTGTCTCGACAGTGGCGCTACTCGTTCCTATAAAATATCGGGTATAGCGTTGTTTTCCTTTTATTCTTATAATTATAGCTTTTGATTCCCGTAGCATATTAACGTGCAGTCTGCACCGTTTATGTTACTGTGTAATTATAAACTGAATTTAAAAAGTGAATTGTGCTTAAATAAAAAGTGTAAAAAAAGTGTTTGTGGTTTTTAACCTTACTCTATTGAGGTTGTTCTATTGTGAAAATTACGTAAGTACCCTCATATTAATTTCATATTCATTAACCTCATATTAATTAACTATGATACTAATTTGTGCACATTTTACAACTACCCACGTAATAAAAATTTTGGGTTGTAATGATTCTTGTCATAAATATTGAACGTATTATTTTAAACATTTCTTTTGGTATTCTACTAAGTTTTCTATTTTCGTTTTCGATTCGAAGCGATTTAGTTCCTTATTACTAATGGTTTTATACATTTAAGAGTTGGTTAATCATATTTTTGTTATGTATATTTACAGTATGAGTCAGAATAATATATCTCATATTGGAGAGGCGGTGGCTGGGCCAAGTGGTGTGCGCTCACGAAAACGCTCCCGTAGCTGTAGCTCCAGTAACTCGTCTAGTAGTTCTATTTTGAGTAGCTCTTCCTCCTCAAATTCCAAAACCCGGAAATCACGTCGACGTCACCGTCAAAAGAATAAAAAGAGTCGACGCTCTAAGATAAGCCAACTGAGCAAGGAAATCGGTGAGTTACGAAATTTAATTAGTCAACCTTTCTATAACAATAATATGGCTCCAGACCTTGTTTCAATTTGTTCGGGGGTTAGTGGGGAACTTTATGAGGATATAAACATCAATGAGCAAAATTCTGTTCTTCCTGGCGCGGATTTTATCTTTGATATAAGTACCAAGTTAAAAGAACCCTCTGTACCTAGAACCCCTAGCAACTTTATAAATATGTTAGAACATGTACAGCATTTTGGCACCGCCGATTGGTCTGAAGTGAGGTATGCTGATGCCCAAAAAACTTATAATCATTTCCCTGGATTTGTAGATCTTGAAGCGAATAATGAAATTAAATCTTACGATTCTTTTAAACATTTGGCTAAAGCTGATAAAGCATATGCTGCCTTCACCTTTTGTATTCTTAAACAAAAAGAATCCTTGCAGGAAAATATTCGGAGTTTGATTTCTTGGGCTAAAAATGAAACAAGTTGTTTAAGTACATTAGAAGCTAAATTAGAAGAAGTTTTTCAAAACGGGGAATTTTATAAAGTTTCAACCGATCTTTTGCAATTAGTTTGTGGTCACAGATCGGAAATCATTGAAGTTAGGAGGGATGCAATCCTTAAATATGTTAAAGACCTTGTTATTAGGCTTACTCTTAAAAAGATCCCACCTTCAACTACACACATTTTCGAGGCCGATACTTTTTCTTTAACTTTAGAAAAATTTGGTGGTTTCAGAAAGGTTTTCTGGCCTTTTAAACCTGATCCTATTCATAAAACTTATAACCAACCTTCGAGAGGTTCTGTTATAAAGAAAAAATATTCGGTATCCTCGAGGGATGCTCATACTAGTAACTATAATCATGTTCCATCTGGATCCATAAATAATGCTGTACCATCCTCGAGAAATATGTACCTTGCACACAAAAATAGTTACTTTAACAACAAAGGCTATAATCATGGAAAGGAGTCCTTTCCAAATAGAGGCTCGAGGCCCTGTGGTGCAGAAAGAGGTAGTAGGGGGCGAGGTCTCTCTTCCCATGCAGCTCAGTTTAACAACAAACGTCTTAACCAATGACTCGAGGTCATTTCGAGCCGGTCAATTGGCAGATTTTTGCCAAAAGTGGGAGACAATAGGGGCGCCTGCAATAATTTTAAAATTAATAAAAGGCTATCGAATACCTTTCTTTCAGAAACCCCCTCTTTCTATTCCAAATTTAAAAGGTCTGCATTCAACTCCTGTATCCAAGGAAATGACGGAATTAATACAAAAGATGAAAACTCAAGGGATTCTAGAAACTGCATCTTTGACCCCCAGTTTCATCTCGAATGTCTTTCTAGTGCCCAAAAGCGACGCATCCTTCCGTCCAATTTTCAACTTGAAGGCATTGAACAAATTTATAAAACCCGAAAGATTTCATCTTATAAATATGAACAAAGTTTCAAATTTCCTACAACCAAGGGATTGGATGTGCAAAATAGACTTAATCCAGGCCTATTTTCACTTGAAAATATCCAGTGTGCACCGGCGATATCTTCGTCTAATCTCCAAAAACGAACTCTTACAAATGACCTGCCTACCTTTTGGTTTAAGCACAGCCCCAAAGACTTTTTCCATTCTAACAAATTGGGTTGCCGAGACATTACGTCACAGAGGTATAGGAGTCTTAGTGTACTTGGACGATTTTTTGATAACACATCAAAGTGCCTTAGTTCTTCAGAAACAGGTGCAAACCTCTTTAGATATTCTTCAGTACCTCGGATGGTGCGTCATCCTCGAAAAGTCGATAACAGTACCTCAAAAAAGTTTAGAATATCTGGGTGTTCTGTGGAAAACCTGGGACAACCGAAAGTCGTTACCAGAGAACAAAATGTTGAAACTTTCGAAGCAGGTCTCTCAAATTTTAAATCGGAGGCAAGCAGTGCTAATCGAAATTCAGAGTCTCGTAGGACTGTTAAATTTCGCCAGCTTCATCGTTCCTCGAGGACGGTTAAATCTTCGTCAGCTTCAAAATTTTATGAACGGTATGTTAAATTACCCCAAGAAAAGATTTGTTCTTCCCAAGCCAGTTCAAATCGAGCTAAAATGGTGGATAAAGCACTATCGCCTAACATCAATACTGCATCTACCATCCCCGGTACATTTCCTCGTTACCGACGCATCAGACAAAGCTTGGGGTGCTCAATTAAACAACATTCCATTAATGGGTTATTGGTCTCTAGAAGAACAAAATCTTCATTGCAATCAAAAGGAGATGCTAGCCATTTTACACGCTGTACAGAATCATGTAAACCAGTTAAGACGCAGCTGCATACTGATACAGTGCGACAACAAAACTGTCGTATCTTATCTTCGAAAAGAAGGGGGCACAAAATCCAAACGATTGTTGGTGAGGTTACTAGACCAGAATCAGATTTTGTTCACTATTCACTACATTCCGGGCAGGTACAACAATCAGGCCGACCACTTGTCCAGGCATCGATGTCCACCAGAATGACATCTGTCACCGAAATGTCTCCAGGGTATATTCAGGAAATGGGGGACTCCAGTCATCGACCTTTTCGCCTCTCGAAGAGCTCACGTGGTATACAATTATAATAATAATAATAATTATAATAATATAAAAGTGCCATATTATAAGTACTTACCGGAGCCAGTTTTGGAAAATGGTCATGCTAAGCTCTATTGGGACCGATCTATCATAACGGACATTGTACTGGACTATTGTAGCCAATAAGCCTGATATCGTGCTGGTAGATCGGTTAGAGCGCCGGGCATTTCTTGTTGATATCAGTGTCCCGTGTGACGCTAATCTTGTGAAAGCTGAGAAGGACAAACTGTCAAAATACTTGGACTTAGCTCAAGAGATTACCGACATGTGGGATGTTGACTCAACAATAATTGTCCCGATGGTAGTTTCCGTCAATGGTCTTATAGCGAAGAGTCTCGATCATCATCTCAAGAGGCTCTCACTAAAAAACTGGATCAAGGGTCGGATGCAAAAAGCAGCAGTTTTGGGTACGGCACGCATTGTGAGGAAGTTTCTTTCGCTGTCGCCCTAACCACCGACGGACTGGTCGTAAGGCCCACGTCGGCGGGATACTATTTTTTATATTTATATTTATAATGTTGTTTTTTTTTTAATGTTATATGTATAAATGTAAATAATAAGATTAAAATAAAATAAATTATAATAATAATAATAATATCAGGACAAATTACACACATTGATCTAACCCCTAAGTAAGCAAATTATTTGCTTGTGTTAAGGGTGTTAGACAACGATACAAATACATAGAAATACACATATAAATACTGAAAATATATTTAATAAACGACCAAACCCAGAAACAGACATTTATGCTCATCACATAAAATGCCTGTCTCCGCCGGGAATCGAACCCGAGCCCCATTGCGCCGTGACACGTTAGGCGTCTACGCTAACCACTCGACCAACGGGGCGGTTAATTATGCCAGTCTGGACTTGAAAGATATTAAGGCTCTATTTCACGATGCCTTCAGCATACCATGGAATTACCCACTAGCGTGGATATTTCCCCCACCCTTCCTAATACCAAAGGTACTTGCACATCTGAACCAGTCCACAGGTGTGTATCTGATGGTAGTGCCCCGTTGGCAGAAGGTGTTTTGGCGGGTAGATCTCCAAGCGAGGGCCCTCGAAGCACCTTTTGTATTAAAGAATCTCAAATCGAACCTGATAGACATTTCAACAGGGTTCCTTCCCCCAAATGTGGAACACCTGACCTTGGAAGTTTGGAAATGTGGGGGTGGTCAAAGGAGGTTCAAGCCTGGAATGCTGGCCAATTGTCTTTATTAAAAAAGTCTTGGCGACAATCTACTTTAAAAACCTACAAAGTAGCATGGGAAAGATGGTTATCTTGGTCGAAATTATATAATATAAATTCTAACAGTCCTTCAGGCTCTCAACTTGCACAATTTTTAGCAGACTTGCATCTGATACAAGGTTTATGTTACAATACTATCCTGTTACATAAATCTGTTGTTGCCACGCTTTGCAACGCAGATATGTCGAGCCAGTTAATTCCCATGTCTTAGTTAACCATATTTTAAAATCCATATCATTAAATAATCCCAAATCTTTAAAACCCCCTATTTGGGATATAGAGGATTTAGAAAAATTCTTATCTACATATACAATAGACAAAAGTAATTTTTACCAGACGGCCAGACACACGGCTATTCTTTTACTCTTATGTTCGGGCCGCCGTATCCATGATTTGACTCTACTCAAAGTTGATCCTGAGCACTGTATTATATCTCAAGACAGTATAACCTTATGGCCAGAGTTTGGATCTAAAACAGATAATGATGTCCATAGACAGTCGGGGTGGAAATTATTAGCCAATAAGGAGAAAGTTCAACTTGATCCAGTGTTTTGGACCAAAACTTTAATATCATTATTAGAACGTAGAAGAGCAGAGGCAGGAACTTTTAAATTGTTTACAACAATAAAAGGCCTAGCAAAACCAGCTTCACGAGCTGTTGTGGCAGGATGGATTAGACATTTATTTAAAGAGGCGAATATAGGGTTTTCACCGGGAAGTATTCGATCAGCGTTTGCTTCCAAGAATTGGCTTAAATACTCGCCAGATGAAATTCTTGCTCGAGGAAATTGGCGCTCCATTAATACGTTCGAGAAGTTTTATAAGCGCCAAATAAAATCTAAAGATGATTTAACTAATATAACAAAATATTTTGATCCTATACGATAACTATTTTGATATTTAGTGGTTTTGATTTAATATTTGTATAATTAGTGAAATATTTAATCTGTATCCTTGTTTTGATTTAAATTTTGTTATTAACATTACAATAATTGAATTTAATATTTTAACCGATTTCATTTATAGTTTACATTTTTTGTATAAAGAAATTAATTAATTATAATTACATATTAAACATTCAATAATATCATATTGGCGTTTTTTCTTTACATTTTTCCATTGTCTCACCAGGCGAAAACAGACACGTCTCATATATAAGCTTCGAATTACGGTCAAGTAGTTTAATAGCAGCGTTTTCCCTGAAAGAAAACGCATATTAAAATACTTACCTAATTCGAAGCTTACTTTATAAATCTGCCTGGTTAAATCAAAACCAATGGGTAAAACAACGCTACACCCGATATTTTATAGAAACGAGTAGCGCCACTGTCGAGACAATGGAAACATCAAATTGAAGTCAAAAACAATCAAATTGAAGTCAAAAACAATCAAATTGAGTCAAAAAACAACTAGAAACGAAGAAGCCTTCGGGAAACGGAAGTGCCTATCTCATATATAAGCTTCGAATTAGGTAAGTATTTTAATATGCGTTTTCTTTCAGGGAAAACGCTGCTAATAATGTCGGTTGCATTACCCAATAAGAGTAAACCATAATATTATGGTTTACTCTTATGGAGTAATGGAGTAATGTCATATGACATTCCAAAAGCACCTTTAAGAAACTTGTTAGAGCACTTTTTAAAGTCCCCGTAATCCGTGTTCGTCCGTATCCGCGTCAACATTCATGATGTTATAATAATAATATGTATAATGTGTATGTATTTAGATATGTGTATACGTTTATTCAATTTATATATATATATGTATGTATCAGTGTGTAAGTGTATATAGATAGATATATAGTATATATTTAATATTTATCATGCCCTTTTTTTTCAAATTTATTTTTATTCTATTTTTAAACGCTTACCACAATTTTTCACCATACACAGAGGTTAACTGGGAGAGAATGCCGTTAGGCATTAAGTTCGCCTTTTGTTAATTCAATAAAGTGTAAATAAATAAATAAAATAAATGACATTATACTATGAAAGTAACTAAAGTAAACTAATCGAGTAGTTTCCATATTAATCGACGAATTTTTAACACTTTTATTAGCTTAGATTATACGTATGTATGTATGTATGTATGTATGTATGTATGTATGTATGTATGTATGTATGTATGTATGTATGTATGTATGTATGTATGTATGTATGTATGTATGTATGTATGTATGTATGTACCGGAATCTTTGAACGTGATTTTGACCTACTTTGAAATGTCGGATTAATTTGAATTTTGGCATACTTATCAAGGACCGAGGACAAGCAATAATTTAATCAATTCGTCCCGTTATCCTTGCCAGGATCCTCAGGATAAGCGAATTTCAAGTAAAACGAGACAAACATATCCGTAGCGTGCGCCTTGCACATGTGCGAAAGAATGAGATAGAATATATGAAGCAGCATATCGTAATCTCGGAGTCTCCTTTTTGTGCGATGATACTATATATACAAACAGCAACTATTTTTTTTTTTGGAACGTAGTTCCTTATCGCGCGTTATGAAAGAGGGCTAGACGGTAAAAATTCTTACCAAAAGTTATTACGACATGTTTTGCTATCTCTCTCTCACTTATAGAAAGCAAGCCAGATATTTTCATTTCTATCATTATTATTATTTGTATTATATTAAATTGCTTAGTAGTTCTTTATTATTTATTTGATATTGGAGTTTGTTCTCTTAGAATCAATTTGCAAATAAGAAAGTTTAAACGAAAATAATAATACATCTATTTATACCTTAAGGAAACATAACCACATCTGTTATATAAACATATCTGTACAAAGTGAAATCGCTAGGTGGCGGGACAATAAGTCATGGGTTTATTGATTAACACTTTTTAATTTAGTTATTCATTTTATTTAATATTATAAATTATCGGCGAAATATCATACAAAAATAGTATACAAATATAATTCATTAGCATATTAGCTTGTATTAATAATTTAATATTTATTTATTACAAATAGGTAATATTCATGTTTTTTTTGACATAAATTAATCATTTACCCCTCTATATCCTAGAAAAAAATATAAATAGGCTTGAAAAGATTCTAGTTTTATTTTTTTAAAGCGAAAATTAAAACATTAAGTAAATTTAAGCCGTTCAAACGCCCTTCGTGACGTCAAATGAGTTGTCCAGTCAATGTTCACTATGAACTTTTTATTTACTTCATACATATTTTAAGTTTTAAGTGCTTTACAAGTCATGGAAGAAGATAAAAACCATCTTACAAGTATTGTAAAATACCGGAGTGCAAAAATAGTATTAGAAAAACACCCGACAAAGTGTTTTTTATATTCCAAGAGATACGAAAATACAAAAACAATGGTCCATGGTAATTAAAAGGGATAATATATGTCTTAAATTGTGTTTATATTGTTGTGAAGATCAATTTAACGTAAGTATACTTTATTTATAATAAGTTTAATTTAATATTTTAAATTTATAGTAAGTTGCATTAGCTATTGAATATTAGAAAATTTGAGTTTAAAATTAACCTAACCTAGTTTACAATAGTTCAGTATAAATTTCAGATTGAGACACGGACCTTGGCTTGGGGCGTCGTTAGTCAGGAGGGAAGCTAAGAAAATTTGGACACCAGCGTCTTACGACGGCAGAACGCCGAAGCAACGGAGCACTTACTCAGTTGGCACCTCGTCTATACCGGTATAGACGAAGTGTGTCTGTATGTAAACAGCAACCTAACCGTCAAATTTTTAACACGCTTTATAAAGAGCATTTTTAAAATTATGTTGTAACAGCCGTCACTTAACATTTAGTGTTTATTTTATCTAAATCGGTTAAGAAATAAATAAGTTACGTCAATTTTTATGAATCACGTAATAGGTACCAAGCAAATCTTCTATACATGTAATAACTCTGTACATTGAAAATATTCTAAAATAGATAACCAGGATTTGATAACTAACCGAATCCATTTTTAACATTAAATTAAAATCTGATCATCTGTTCGTGTTTTAGTTGTGCACGTAACACGTAAAACATATATAGCCATTTCAAATAAATTATTAGAATATTTGTCTGTTCGTCTGTATGATTGTGCACACTAATCTCAGAAACGTATCAAACGATTTGGATGCAGTTTTCGGGAATATGTTGTAATGGGGTCCACTTAACGTTTTGTTTTTTTAACAATCTGGTAACAAATAAAAAGTTTATAATGTCTTCTTACTATTGCTTCTACTATTGCTACTTACCAGCGATTAAACTTAATAAAATATTCATAAATAAACTAGAAATACTCCTACAGGTATGCAAAAACTATTTAATTGAGTTCGATGAAACTTTGAAGGTTTATAGTTTTTACATTGTAACGTGGTATCTTGGAATCCGTTACATAACTAAATATATTAAATTTTTTGGGGATATTTTATTTTTAATACAACAAAACAAAAGGTTTGTTTACATATAAGTTGTCATTTGTCACTTAAAAATTTGACAGTTAGCTTTTTTTTTTTTTTTTTTTTTTTTTCTCTTTTAGTTCTTTGGCTTCGCACGGTTTGTGCATTTAGCCAATGACAATTGTTGTATTAATTTGTTAAAAGGTAGGGAAACTTGGGGAAAATAATATTATAATTAAGGAAACGGAATTTGGAATAAGGAATATCAGAAGGGTAGAATAAAATAAGAGAGGAAAGATGAGGTGAGCGTTCTTGGATAAGTAATTGGATGAGATAGGAAATTTATTTGTATATTGATTATAACTTTATATTGTTGAGAATAATAAAAGATGCAATTGTTTTATAAGCGGAAGGATTTAGGAGTAAGGAGATTATCGAAGTTGGAAAAGGAATTTTGAGGGATATCAAGTTTTCATAAAAAGTGGAATAATTATATTTTTTACACGAGAAAAAATGTGATTGAGATCACCAACACTAACCATGTCGCAATCACATAAATCACTTTGTATAATTTGAAATAATTTATTCCACACATGCTATTCCACACTAGATGGCGGTACTAAAATTGTAGATCACGGTATAGCCTTCACTTATTAATTACTTATAGTCTTAAGATGTTTTCTTAATAAATTGCCTATACGTTCCTGGAAATAATCGCGTGTTATTTACCTTGGCTAAATCGACTGAGAAACAAAGGTCCTTCGAGCCGGATCGTTTTTTGATATAAAGTATTGGTACACCAATTAATCAAGATTCAGTAAAGTGTGTGTTGTGCAGTTGTTCAGTGTATAAAGATATAGAGGTCGCCACCATTGTGCAAAATTTTACCAAGACGACAGTGTTGAAAGTGGCGCGACCTGGTGGAGAAAATCGGAACTAACTGGAGGAGGACAATTTCACAAGTGGTAAAGTCTGAGGTGCAACAAACAAGTGAGTACGCTAATTTGAATCTTAGTGACAGTGAGAAAATAACTTTAAAAAAAAAATAAGTGATTCAAACTTGGACTTGTAAAAAATTTAAGTGATAGTAGTTTAGGACTTAGAATAATTTATGAAAAAACGACTATACGAGGAATCTATGCCCGTTTTTGGTTGATCGTACTAAGTCCAAAACACTTAGAATAATTCTGCATAATTTGGACTTGTAAATTTATAATATTCAGTGAAGACTTGTTATTTAATCAAAAATTTAAATAAGTAAAATGGAAGCCGATTTTAGACTAATGGACGATTTTATCAATCAAATGGAAAAAGGAAGAATTAACTTTAAGAAATCACCAAAAGAGAGAATCACAGAAACCTATGTCGCTGCAAGATTAGAAAGTTTAGAGGGAACAATGCTTAAATTTAATCAAAAACATGAGGATATTATTTGTGCACATAAAGAGAAAAATTAGACGAAAGTAGTTATATAAAGAATGATGTATTCAATATTGGTAACGAACTGTACTTAACTTACAAGAGCGAACTTAAAACAGTACTAAATTCTATAGGATCATCAGCGTCTAAAAGTCGAGAAACTACTCAAAGAAATAAAGATACTATTGTCCGACTACCGAAAATATCTATTCCAGTGTTTGGAGGTGACTATGCAGAATGGACTTCATTTAAAGATCTTTTCACTTCGTTAATACATAATAATACTACTTTAGATGACGTTCAGAGATTACACTACTTAAAAACTCAAGTAAAGGGAGAAGCAGACCAATTAATAAAACAAATTCCTGTTACGCAAGATAATTACCAGAAATGTTGGGAACTATTAAATAATAGATATAATAATAAGCGGTTTATGTCAAATTGTATTTTAAAGCGTTTGTTTGCCCAGCGTACTATGTCTGTAGAATCACCTCACGCTCTTAAAGATTTACTTGATACCACCACGGATTGTATTCATGAATTATCTAATTTAGGAATTCAAGTAGAATCTTGGGACGTTATTATCATTTATATAGTTAGCTTGAAGTTGGACGATGAAACAAGAAAGCAGTGGGAATTGTATGTCAATAGTTTATCAGTCGAGTTACCTAAATTCAATAATTTAAAGCAGTTTCTAGAAGAACGTTTTCATGCCCTAGAATTTGTTGAGTCTTCAAAATATAAAGGTAAGCCAATAAAACAAACTTCGTATCATCTTAATTCTTTGCACATCGCTTCTAAAATAATTTGTCCTCATTGCGGTGAAAATCACAAACTGTTTTCCTGTAGTAAATTCACCAAGCAGAATCTAGATAGCCGTAAAGCTATAGTTAAGACCTTAGGTCTTTGCTTTAACTGTTTAGGAACCAATCATACAAGTAAAATGTGTCGGGTACCAATAACATGTCGTATATGCAAGAGGAAGCACCACACGCTTCTTCACGGTGGAGCCAACTCAAATACAGTCATAATTTCGAAGACTGGTGACGTAGTAGAACAGGACCGGGAATCGTCGTCAAAGATGAATGAGGCCATAAAAAATAATAATATTGTTAGTCATTTCGTGACTGATCGAATACAGAGCCAAACATTATTAGCAACAGCCTTGATTAAGGCGGAGGCTAGCAATGGTTCTTTTCAAACATTGAGAGCTTTATTAGACCAAGGATCGCAAGCGTCTTTTATTTCTGAATCAGCTGTTCAATATTTATGTTTAAATAAAACAGCATCAAAGACTTGCATTGCCGGTTTAGGTGGGGGTCAGAGTGGTTTAACCTCAAAATATGTGGTTATGGTAAATATGCAATCACTTTATGACCCTTCCTTTAGAATACAGGTAAAGGCTCATGTATTACAGAAGGTTACTTCGGTATTACCAGAAAGGAAATTTTATTTACCTAAGTGGGAAGACTTAGGTGGAATCAGGTTATCTGATCCTGAATACAATTCACCCAATAAAATTGATGTTTTATTAGGGGCCGACGTATATTGCAAGATCCTGAAAGGTGGGTTAAAAAGACACCCTACGGAATCTATGATCGCTCAGGATACTTACCTCGGATGGGTATTATCAGGATTGATAAGTGAAAATGCCGCCAACGAACGTAAATGTCACAGTGTGATTATAAACATGCATGTTCAACTTGACGAACAAAATCTTCTTAAGCGTTTTTGGGAGATAGAATCCGAACCTAACTTCGAATGTGAAAGGGTCTTGACTCCGGAAGAGCAAGAATGCGAGAAGCATTTTGCTGTTACTAAGAGGAGAGACGAAAATGGGCGCTATGTTGTGGAATTGCCTTTCCGCTCTAAGGGAAATTCCAAAATCCTTTATGGAGATACAAGATCCGTCGCAGTAAAGAGGTTGCTTGGCATGGAAAGAAGATTTGCAAAAAATGCAGAATTAAAAATTAACTATGCAGAAGTAATAAAGGAATATATTAGTCTAGGTCATATGGAAGAAGTAGAAAACAATTTAGAAGAAACAAGAGAAACGGTGTGGTTACCACATCATGCAGTTTTGAGACCGGAGAAGAGTACTACGAAAACGAGAGTTGTATTTAACGCTTCAGATCGAAGTGCTAACGGTGTGTCTCTAAATGATACTTTGATGGTCGGACCGACTTTGCAGCCGGCTTTGCGGCACATCGTAATGCGATGGCGAATGCATCCTATCTGTCTTACGGCTGATATTATAAAAATGTACCGACAGGTAAAGATAGCTAGGAAACATGTGGACTATCAGAGAATAGTTTGGCGTGATGAGAAGGATTTACAAATCAAGGATTACCGATTGTTGAGGGTGACCTTCGGTACATCTTGCGCCCCATACTTAGCAGTAAAAACTATGCACCAAGTCGCCATTGATGAAGGTCATAATTTTCCCCTCGCTGCGGAAAGAGTTAGAACTGATTTTTATATGGATGATCTCATGACAGGTTGTCAATCTGAAATCGAAGCTATTAAGGTATATGAAGAAATGAATGAATTGATGACAAAGGGAGGCTTTAAATTACAGAAATGGTCTAGTAATAAAAAAGGATTATTAAAGTTGGAGCAAGAAGATAACGGCAAGGACATGAAAATCAGGGAAGATGATGTTATAAAAATTTTGGGTCTCACTTGGAACCGTTTTACAGATGAATTTGAGTATACAGTAAAGCTATCATCCGACGCTGCACCGGAAACTAAGCGAGGAATCATAGCAGAAATAAGTCGGTTATATGATCCCCTGGGTTGGATTGCTCCATGTATTATCACTGCGAAGATATTCATCCAAAAAATATGGTTAACAGGACTTGATTGGGACGATCGATTACCAAATGAGCTCTTGGATGAATGGAAACACTATCGACAAGAATTAGGCAAATTGGTAAGATTTCATTTACCTCGATGGGTTCAGTCATCAGATAGTGACACAGTTGTTGAGCTGCATGGTTTTGGAGACGCTTCTAATGTAGCTTATGCTGCAGCGGTGTATATCAGATGTGTTAAATTAGACGGCAGTGTAGAATCACGCCTAGTTACAGCCAAAACTAAAGTCGCTCCTATCAAACAACTGTCGATACCAAGGCTTGAATTGTGTGGAGCTGTTTTAGCTACAAAGCTATTGGTTGAAGTAGCTAGGGTTTTGAAGATCCAGAAGGTAAGATTGCATGCGTGGACTGATTCAACCGTGGTTTTAGCTTGGCTAAGTGATCATCCCAGTCGATGGAAAACCTTTGTTGCTAATCGAACATCGGAAATCCTTACACATCTAGATTCGTCCCAATGATCTTATGTTGGTTCCAAAGATAATCCCGCCGATTATGCGTCAAGGGGTATGAAACCGGCTGAATTATTAAATAATCCGTTGTGGCAGCACGGTCCGAGCTGGCTATGTGATCAATTAATTGAATATGAAAAACCGGCCGCTATATGCACTAAAACTGAACTGGAAGTGAGAGCAACTAAAACCCATGCAGCTACTGTAATAGATCAAAGTGTAGAGTTGTCCACTAGATTTTCTACACTAACAAAATTTGTTCGAGTTATTGCGTTCTGCCGAAGATTTTGTCGATTGAAATTCTCCAAACCGACTTTAAGGTGTTCATCTTATCTTACAGCAAAAGAGATCGAAGAAGCTCGTGATTGTTGCATACGAAATCATCAATCGCATGCGTTTACGTTAGAGATTGCGAGTCTCACTAAAACTAGAAATGTAAGTCAAAAGAGCAGACTGTCTGTTCTTAATCCATTTATGGATAAAGTGGGTATTATGAGAGTCGGGGGACGAATGGAAAGGTCAAACTTGTCAGACGCAAGTAAACATCCTATTATAATTGATAGCGCATCTCATTTTGCTAAACTTATAGTGGCTGACGCCCACCTAAAAACCATGCATGGTGGACAACAATTAACTTGTAATTATGTGAGAAATAGTTATTGGGTGACTAGACTAAAATCCACTGTTAAAACTCACATACACCATTGTGTCCAATGCATTAGGAATGCAGCTTCTTTTAGGACTCCTTTGATGGGTCAATTGCCCTCATGTCGAGTCACCCCTAGTAAACCATTTTCAAATACGGGTGTCGACTACGCAGGTCCCATAAATATACGTGTTTCAAAGGGAAGAGGTCAAAGGTCTTACAAGGGCTACATTTGTCTTTTCATTTGTATGGCCACACGAGCCGTCCATATCGAGGCTGTTTCGGATCTAACCACGGAAGGCTTTTTGGCTGCATATAGGCGATTCGTTGCTCGTCGCGGTCGCTGTAATCATATATGGAGTGATAATGGTACAAATTTCGTAGGAGCTTCGCGGGAACTGAAAAAACTATTTGCAAGTGAACAATCTTCCCTTGCCTCGGATATTGCTTCGGTACTGGCAACCAATGGCACCGAATGGCATTTTATTCCTCCACATGCTCCAAACTTTGGCGGATTATGGGAGGCAGGAATAAAAAGCATAAAGTATCATCTGCGTAGAGTAATAGGTGACTCGACTCTTACATACGAAGAGCTTGCGACTGTACTAGCTCAAATTGAGGCATGTCTCAATTCGAGGCCCCTATCAAGAGATAGTTCTGATCCTGATGATTGCGTTCCCTTAACTCCAGGCCACTTTTTGGTTAGTGAACCCTTGATAGCGGCACCAGATCATACATTGGAACATGGTGTGGTAAGTAGTTTGAGACGTTGGCAACTAACACAGCGCATGGTTCAAGTTTTTTGGAAGCGATGGTCGCAAGAGTACTTAACTCAATTTTTTCAAAGATATAAATGGAAGACTAAGACTTCAGAATTAAAAAAGGGCGATGTGGTTTTGGTCAAGGATGAAAATCTACCTCCAACTAAGTGGCTTTATGGTAGGGTTGTAGAGGTTCATCCGGGTAGCGATAACGTCACGCGTGTAGTTACCCTTCGTTATAAAAACTCATTGATTCAACGCCCAACTTCTAAGCTATGTCCCTTGCCTATTGATGTGGATGTAGAATAATTTACTACTAAAAGGGGTGGGGGCTTTGTGGTATTTTAATGAAAATTTAAGTTTTGTTATTGGATATTAAGTTTAAGTATGTTATACAAATGTTATTCTTTATGGTAATATTTTAATTGTGTAAGATTAGTGAATAAGATGTTAAGCATTTGAAATGTTTTATAATATGTTTGTTTTAGTTATTTTTTATCTTGTATTGCGAGATTCGCTTATTTTGCATACAGTCCACATATGTCCGCAATACAGATATAAAAGCACTTAGTGTTCAGAGGTGTGTCATGTCGTGGTAAAAGTAATGTAAGTTCTTTCTGTAAATTTCACAATTTACTATGTATAAACACAAATAAGTGGTTCGAAGGACTAGTTAGTCCTTTGCGGGCGGTATGTATAATTTGAAATAATTTATTCCACACATGCTATTCCACACTAGATGGCGGTACTAAAATTGTAGATCACGGTATAGCCTTCACTTATTAATTACTTATAGTCTTAAGATGTTTTCTTAATAAATTGCCTATACGTTCCTGGAAATAATCGCGTGTTATTTACCTTGGCTAAATCGACTGAGAAACACACTTGTTATAATTTTAAATCTTGCAAGGTGTTGGGGAGAGCAAACATGACCAAGCCGTAGGCGGATAATAGTTGAAATGGATTTCCTACCTAAGTCAATGTTTCGGAACCAAGTTTTAAGAGGGATATGTGGTTGGATCTTAACAAAAAATTTCATCTCTCCGAGTAGTTGTAGACGGGTGTTCCTCGGAACCCTTGACAATAAATGCCGGAGTGCCTCAGGGGTCCGTTCTTTCTGCAACTCTGTTTCTGCTGCACATTAATGATCTGTTGAAGCCCGGTATCTATGGGTATGCAGACGACAGCACAGTTGTAGAAAGATACCTGCCGAGTACTCGGGCTAGTCGAGATCAAGTACAGTCTGAAAGAGAAGCCATGGTGCAACGTTTGAATGACAAACTTCAGGCAGTCTCCGCATGGAGCAATGCCAATCTTGTCAAGTTCAACGCCACCAAAACGCAGACGTGTCTATTCACCGCCAAAAGGAGCCCTTTCACCTTGGCTCCTACTTTCCAGAATGTATCCTTGGAATACAGTGACCGGCTTCAGTTGTTAGGCTTAGAGATTTCCTCGAACCTCAACTTTGGTCGGTTCATTGAGTCCAGAGCAAGAGCAGCAGCAGCAAAGCTTGCCGTTCTGGCGAAGGTTCGGCAGTACTTTACACCGGGACAGCTTCTTGTTTTATACAAAGCACAGATCCGGTCGTGTGTAGAGTACTGTTGTCACATATTTGCTGGTGCCGCAAAGTCTCATCTTGCGGTTCTGGACTCAATTGAGAGGCGAGCAAAGAGGCTTATAGGCGATTCCGAATTGGTCGGAGCCAAACTCCAAAGCCTTGAGCACAGGCGTAGAATTGCTAGCCTCTCAGTATTCTATAGGATACATTTTGGTGAGTGTGCGCAGGAATTACACAATTTAATTCCCCCGTCCCCCTTCCATCACCGGACGTCCCGACGCACGGCAGGTTTTCATCCTTTTGTTGTGGACATTCCACCTGTCCGAACGAAGCGCTTTGCTTCCTCATTTTTACTGCGTACAGCAAAGGATTGGAACAGCTTGCCTGCGTCGGTATTTCCGACCGAATACAATGTGGGTGTCTTCAAGCGAAGAGTGAATAGGTTGCTAGGGTAATGCGCCTTACCACCTAAGACTACATTCCACTTACCATCAGGTGGAATGTAGTCAAGCATTGCCCTAGAGAATATAAAAAAAAAAAAAAAAAAAAAGCTTTCTCACGAGAACTTTTTTCCCAGATATTGCACCAAGTATGACGAAGGTCAATCTTAGGAAGTGATAAAAGGTCATGGCTATAATTTTTATATGGATGCATATCCCCACAAAGCACAGCTTCATTAGCTAACCTGTCTGATATAATATTCCCATCAATGTCACAGTGGCCAGGGATCCACATAAATTGAACATCGTAGCTTTTTCTAATACAAATATTAAGTTTTTTTCTGATCTCAAAAATAACCGGAAAATATGTTTTCATTTTCAAGGGAAATTTACAAAGTGTTTGAAGAGCGCTAATTGAATCAGAAAATATAACTGTTTTTTTAAGTTTCATGATAAGAATATAATCAATAGCTTTTAAAAGACCAAAACATTCTCCGGTAAAAACGGATGTTTCTGGAGGGAGTTTAATTTTCTGGACAATATTGTATTGACTATGATATACACCTACCCCCACACAGCCAAATAAATCATGTTTGGACGCATCGGTGTATATATGGTTATGATTATTAAATAAAGTATCAAGTAAAAATTTAAAATTTAAATTTGCGTTAGAATCTTTTTTAATGGACTTGAGAATTATATTTGGACACAATATTAAGGATTCATAGTTAACCTCAAAAGGAGGAAGTAAACATGAACGATGCGTAGGAGAGGGCAGGCTTATAATTTTTTTGTAACTACTGATTAAACATGGAGTAGATTTGTGACGCCAGTAATCAGAGAAATCTATTTTTTTTGCTAGAGATTGTAGAAGAGTCAATAAAGGGTTTTTTGCCAATTGGAGGGATCTAAAAAGGAATCGGTCGGATAAATATTGGCGTCTTAAAATTAAAGGGGGATCACAGCATTCCACTTGTAAGGCATTAATTGGGCTCGACTTCATAGCTCCCGTTATTAACCTTAGGGCTTTTGATTGAATCTGATCAAGTTTTTTCAAAACAGTAACATTAATAGGTTCCAATAGAAAAGTACCATAGTCTAAGAGACTACGTATCAAAGAATTGTATATTAATTTAAGGTTGAATGGATGAGCTCCCCACCAGACGCCACATAAACACCTAATAATATTTAAAACCCTTTCACATTTATTGATAATATAATCACAGTGAGCAACACCTGATAGTTTTGAATCTAGAATAATACCTAAACATTTAAATTTTATGTGTATTAAATGATATGAAATGGGGCACTGCTACGTTTCCTGGAAAAAACTACAACCGCGCTTTTGGTGACTGAAAGGCTTAATCCATTTTGATCTAACCATATGTTAAGTTTATTTAAAGCAGATGAAACTATATTTGATGCTCTATCTACTGATCGATTTGTAGAGTAAATTAAAAGGTCGTCTGCATACTGAAGAAGTTTGATATCATTTTCAAATATGAATTCTAAATCATGGGTATAAATGTTATATAATAAAGGACTCAACACGGATCCCTGCGGCAAGCCTCTCCAAACAGTTCTAGGGTTATGAGAATCGGGGTCAGTAACTAGAGTGATTGTGCGTTCAAATAATAAATTAATGATAAAGTTACAAAACCTAGGTGGAACACTTAATGCCTCGAGTTTTAATTTGAGGGTAGGAAGTAAAACATTATCGTACGCAGATTTTATATCTAGAAAGGCAGCAACCACCGATTCATTGCACGTAAAAGCTAATCGGATGTCAGTTGTAAGTATACTTATATTATCTATTGTACTTTTACTTTTACGAAAACCATATTGGCTTTTGGAAAGCGCCTGTTTATTTTCCACAAACCACTCTAAACGATTTTTTATAAGATGTTCAGTGATTTTAACTAGAACAGAGGATAGAGATATGGGACGATAATTTGAGGCTTCATTGCCAGACTTATTTGGTTTTAACACTGGCAATACTATCTGTGACTTCCATGATAAAGGTATGTTACCTGTTGTTACAACACTATTTATGACGTTTAAATAATAAGACAGACTAATATCATTAAGATGGAGGAAAAAACTATAAGTTATTCCGTCTTGACCAGGGCAAGAGTCTCGAACGCTGTTGATTATACTTTTTAATTCATATAGAGTAAAAGGATTTTCTAAAGAGTTAGAACTATCTGTGAGGGGTATGGGTGACAATTGCAAATTTATAGGGTTTTCAGGAACCCACGGGGGAGCTAATATATCGAGAAACTCATTAGTGAGTGATGACGGAAGTATAGGAAATGAATATTTCTTAAAAGCCGATCTAAATCGTTTAATATTGTTCCATACTATTGACAGATTTGTGTTTGGAGAAATAGTGGCACAGAATTTTCTCCACCCTTCAAATTTCTTTTTTTTAAATAATTTTTTAGTTTTCAATCGTATTTCACTAAGAATTCCGAAATTCTTAGGAGTCATGTCTGTACAATATTTTTTTTCTGCACTCTTACGATTTTGAATGGCTTGAGTGCATTCTTGATCCCACCATGGTGGGGATGGAATATATTCTGAAGTGTTTTTAGTAGGAAAGGTTTCGTGAGCAGCTTCAATTAAGATTTGAGTAAAAGCCTCTGCACATTCTATGTCATTTTCTTTATTTATATGATGGAGAGAAGTCACTTTAGTTTCAACATTGTGTTTGAAGGTTTCCCAGGTGGTGTGTTCTTTATGAGGTAGCTTAAATTTTCTTAAAGTAATATTTCGGATGTGCTTTAAATGATTGTTTGATAATTTAATAAGTATAGGGTAATGATCACTGCCATGGGTAAATGGATGTGTATCCCAAGACAAGGAAGAGGCAAAATTTGGAGTGCAAATAGATAAGTCTACTACACTTTTATTTTGGTTGGGATCAGTGCAACGTGTTGGTTTACCAGTGTTAAGAATACATAATTTATGGGTGTCAATAATGTCAACTAATTTTCGGCCTAAATAATTACAGTGAGAACTTCCCCAAACATTATGGTGACAATTAAAATCTCCAAGAATTAGAAATGGTCTGGGAATTTTAGAAAGTATGCTATCTAATTCATTTAAAATAGATGAAGAAGCTTCAGGTATGTAAATGGATACTAAACAGATATTGTTTACACTGACAGCCACAATAGAGATGTCTGAGGTGTGTGGAGGAAGAGGAATTGGAGAAAATGGATATGTCTTTTTTATAAGTATTGCTGCCCCACCACCCTGTCTATCCGATCATCCCTTATTAAGGAGTAACCATGAATGTTAAAAATTTTATCAGGTTTAAGCCACGTTTCTGACATTGCAAAAGCAATGGGTTTATATTTGTTAGTCAAATAAATAATATCACTTTTGTTAGATATGACACTACGAGTGTTCCACTGAATGATTATCTGTGAATTCATTATTTATGATTTGAGGGTTAGTTATATTTTTTATTAATGGTGCTACGTTGGACGGTGAGATTAGATTATACTTTGCTAAGAGATTAAATAGAGCTGTAATTAGTTCTATATGCGAGTCAGTTTTTTTATCTTGAGCAGTGTGTTGTAAAGCACATCCATTGCTTGGCAATGGGATAGTGAAATCATTAATAATAGCATTGTGTGCTGCTTTATTATACCCAGTACCGGAGTTTGGAATGCTACGAGGTTTCAAAAATGTAGTTTTTTTATAAGAATTTATAACAGGACTATTAAGTTGAGATGAATTAATATGATTTTTATTACTATACATTGCAGATTGTGGAGTGGGTCTAGATGCTAAAACATTTGCAAATGATTTGGACACAGGAGGGTGCAACTTTGCTGACTCAGCATATGATATACAGTTATGGGCCATATGAACTTTAATTTGCTTTTGTCTTGCTAATTCTGGGCAACTTTTGCTGGTTGCAAAATGGTACCCAGAGCACAGAAAACAACAAGCATCATCTTCAACACAATCACAAGAGTCTCCAGAGTGTTCCTTACTACATTTGTAGCAATGAGGTTTTGACCTACATTGTACTTTTGTATGTCCAAAACGACAACAGTTATAACACTGTATTGTCGGATATATATATAAATCTACATTCAAAGCATTATAGCATAGATAGACTCTTTTAGGAAGAATTTGACCATCATAGTTTGTGAAGGATTCCATGTAGGTTTGCCATCAATAAAGCTCTTATAATTCAGACGTCTGACTTTTATTATTTCCCCACATCCTATAGGTACAAATACATTTGCCTTCACTTCATCAGGAGACCACTCTGATGGAACTCCTCTTACCAACCCCATTCGTGTGATATTAAATGTTGGAATAAAAGCTTTATAGTTATTAATTTCAAGGGCTTTATGACTAAGAAAACTGTTTGCATCTTTAAAATTAGAAAAAGCTATTGATATTTTATTTCTACCAATTTTCTTGACACTACCATTGACAATGTTATTAAAATTGTTCTTTTTAAGAAAATTACCAAATATAACTGGATGTATGGATGATTTGTCATCAAGAGAAATTATGTTTTTTTGAATATGTAAAATAAATGGAGCAATATCAGTTTCACAGTAATTTGTTCTACTAACAGGTGAGATAGTTATATTTTTGTTGTTTGTTGTATTTGCAGAATTGTTAAGAAAGGTGGACTGGGGAGTAACCTCTGGTGCTATGTTAACAGGCTGAGAGTCAATAATAGGAGTTTCAGAATGACAATTGCAATCTGAAGATTTTATTTCTGAACCATGATGACTCCTTCTTTTTTATTGCAATGTTTACAAATATTACGTCTACATCTTTTTAAAGTACGGGTTGTAGAAGACGTATCTGTTTCCATTCCAGATTCGTTTGATTGGATGGTAATATAACTGGCTACCGGGGGGACGAAGCCCCCCGGGTCATCGGGAGGCTCGTTCATGGGGGGGGGGCAAAAAGGTATAAAACACTCACCAATAACAGGAAATTCGAACACTATTAACTAAAAATATACAAATAAGAATGAATATTTATAAAAGATATGAAAATAGTACCCAACTGATAATTAAATTAATTTTTAAAACATTGAACCACAAAAAACAAAACCGCCAAGTTTAAGATTTCCCGCGCTTTTTCGACAGTTAGCTTCACATTCATTACACATTCTATTGCACAGATAACACAAAGAATTCAAAGGTTTTAAAGCAGATATTTTCAGTGTGGCTTAAATGGTGGTTAGTTGGACATACTTTAATTTATAATTAAAAAAATTAAAACCATGTTTGTTGTAATATTTTTATTATTTATAAATAATTTGGAAAACAAAATCAAATTGTATTAATTAATAGTTTTTCTTAAATTCATTTTTACTTGGCAGTTCGATTTGTTGTCTACCGGTTGTTTTTATTTTGTAGTCTATTGACTTTGACGTTTTCACCTTTCTCTTGGAATTTGTTCAGTGAACACGTTATTTTTGAATCTCTAGTTTTTTTTTCATGATATTGGTCAATCTATTAAAATATTATGATTAACGTTTAAATTAAACGCATATAAGCGTGATAAACGTTAATTTCTCTGTTGCTGCAATTGTGGGTAACTTTTGTGATTTTCTGTTACATATGCGCAGACGCCATTTGCTCGCGTATATTTAAGTAAGTGTCATATCATACACATTCTCTTTTCCAAATTTTATTTGAGTGTATGAATTATCAATTGCTTTTATTTTGTTACAGCTCTTCAATTTCTTTTAGCTCTTCAAGCTCTTCAATTTCTTCTAGCTCTTCAAGCTCTTCAATTTCTTCTAGCTCTTCAATTTCTTCTAGCTCTTCAATTTATTCGATATCTTCAGTACGTTCAATTTCTTCAATTTCTTGTAGCTCTTCAAGCTCTTCAATTTATTCGATATCTTCAATTTTTCGTTATATTATCTCTTTTATATTTGGATCTTGTTATTTTTTAATTTTGTTTATCCAAATAGAACCATTTTGGTTTGGGGTTCTCATATCACCTGGTTCCTGTTCTGTACATTTCTGCATATGGCTACAATTTTTGCATCATAGTATTATTGCCTAAAGCATTAGAGCTTAACGCTGACCTGCTTTTACATCCCGCTTGCCACTAAAGAACGCCAAGTAAAATAATGTATTACTGAGGATGTGCTGCGGCTGAACCTACATTGCTGGCTGTGGAAAGAATGGTTTAGCAAAACAGAGTCTTTTATAATTATTACTTAGGTTATTAATCTATCAAAACCTAACTGTAAGTACTATTTATTTTTTAATTTAAAGTATAGAGGTCTGTAACTGTAATTGTAATTTAACTTGTTACAAGAATTTGTTTTGTTGTATTGTTTTGAAATCTATTGTTAAATTGTAAGTTTTCTTTTCTCTGGCTCTCTGTCAACACACCAAAAATGCAAACCAATGCCCGCCTTGAGCTTAATAGTTCAATGGTCTATCCGGCAGACTATTCCGAGTGATTCTTAAGCACTGGTTCTCTGGCGCCCGATTATATTTGTTAGTTAGTTAGTTTGTTTTTTTTTATTTCTCTTTTTTATTTATTTTGAGAACCATAGCCAATACCACCTCGGCAAGCTCACACACTCATTTATTTTGTTTTTTTTTGTCTTAACTTAACTTCTTTATTTTTATTTTCGTTCATCATACATTTTAATTTTTTTTTTTTTTAACAATACAACATACACAGCTAGTTCTATAATATCATTAAAAAATATATGAGAGGTATGCCGAATTTGATACAGAAGTATAAAAACCATAAAATAAATATAGTTAAAAAAACTAAAAAACACGCTTTAAAAAAATGAATCGAACTAAAACGCAAAAATAACTTATAATATGAGAATAATGGACAAAATATAATAAAATTATTGCGGAAAAAAGCTGGGGCGCTTCGTGCTATTACTTTTGTGGCATTCTTAAATTCATTGTAATGATTGAATATTTTCAAAAATGAATTTTTAGATAAAATTTGTGTAGAAAGTATGTGTATAAATTATTAACTCTGGTGATCTTAACGAATATGAATTAATCTGACCTGTTTTAGTTATTGTAGTCAATTGTCTTTTACAATTTTTAATGTTCCAGTAGGATCTGACCACCTAAAGAGTCAAAATCGAGTTCAATAATGAAACGAGATATATGGCACACAGCGTCCCACTCTTTTTTCTGCAATAATTTGATTATATTTTGCCCATTATTCTCATATTATGAATTATTTTTTGCTCTTTAGTTCGATAATGTTTTTTAAGCGTGTTTTTTCCTTTTTTTAACTATATTTATTTTAACTGCGTATGCAGAACTAAATCTGCTTGACGATCAAGTTTATGAGGACCCCATCGCAATTTTTCATTTAAGGTAATAATGTTAATAAGGAAAAATGTTACTAAATTATGAATATGAATAATACGTCGTCTATTGAATACTAGGTATTTATTAGTAACAAATAAACTAGTTTTGTACTCGTCCCAGGTTTAACAATAAGTATAGATGCATTTTCGATACAATTTCATAATATTATAATGATCAGTAAAAGTATAATCGGACGCACAATGGCTGCAAGTAGCAAAAACTTTAGGAAAACATATTTTAAGTATATTATAAATATTTTAGTAAAATAAAATAATAATAAATAACTATATTACAATTAACAATAGAACCGGTAATCTTTCTGGTTTCAGCTGACTCTGAAATAATTTTAAATAACAAAAAAAAATCAGGTTGTGAAGAGATTCATTGTTGTAATAATAATAAATATAATATAATACCTACCTTGGTTTTAGGATTTGTGTACCGATTATAGTTTTTACAACACTAATTATAAGAAAATCATTATAATTATTATTCTATCAAGAATAAGACAAGTAGATGGAAGACTATGTCTAGTACAATAGATCTAATATTATGACAATGTAAATGCTTTTTGGTTGGCATTAACAATTAAACATTGAGTACAGATAAAAATAATAACAATAAATTAATACAATTTATCACAGAGCATACTTACTCATATAAAAAATAAATATTTATATACACATTTTACTGTACATTTTTTAACAGGTATTTTATTTTAGTTTTTTAATTAAGGAAGGCAATATTTTTAATGAATATATTTGATCGTGCTGTAAAACGATATTGCAAAAAAGTATAATAACAAAAAAAATACAGGAATAATAACAATTATTAATAAAATTCTATATTTTTGGAAGATTTTAGTATTCAATTATGATTAATGCTTCAAACTATAATTTAAAACAAACAATCACAGTAGTAGTTAAGTAGTGCAGTCTTGTTGCGCCTGCGCGATAATATAACGTTTGTAAAATAGCTTTGAGATGGGTTGCTGGTATGATGGGTGACCGGATATCACACGTCCGTGAATATTGTATATCATAGAATGTCATCGTCGAACTCTTCCCCCGTGAGTATGTAGGGGTCTCCAATAGCCGGGACACTGGGGGTATACTCACTAGTGGCCCACAGGTACAAGTTGAGGGTCCGTTCTGTGCATTGTGCTATGAACCTGTGACGTAAGAGAAGTTCTATATTATTATATGATAGATTCCGTGAATCACTACAATTTAATCAATTCTTGACGCTTAGTTGTGGTGTTTGTATTGTATATATAAATAGGTCTTCAAGAGTTGTAAAAGTTCATAAAAACTTGTCTATGAACCTAACAAACGGGCGGACGTCTCCCTGGTTGGCTGTGTGTAAGTGCTGGTAGTAGAGATGTCGGTGTTGCTTGACGATGATGACGGGCGGGTGGCCGGCCTGCATCAGCAACAAGTTCATCAGCAGTCGCGAGGTGCGTCCGTTGCCATCGATGAAAGGATGGATGTAAACTAGCTTGTAATGAGCTAAGGCTGCATATCTGAAATATTTGTAAAATTCCATTGAAGTGAAGTATTAAACATGGCAGCTATGTTCCGCTTAGGTGATTTTCAAATAAACATGGATTTATAAATTTATCAATACGACGGAACCTGCGATCTTAGGGTTCCCGTCACTGCTCCCGTCGTTACTGATTATCCATTTATCATATCAGTATATATAATAATGTAATCGTCTCTTTTGGGACGTAGCAGCGTTTATTAGAATCTAATGAAGAAATTCGATAAATTTCAAAGATTTATTACAAAGTACAAAGTTTGAACAAAATCGGTCCGTGGGAAATGAGAAATAATCGCATTTGAAAAAGTCGGTAACACACAAACAAGCAAACATACACGTGAAACTAATAAAAGCGTGCGGCGAAAAAGAATTGTGCTGTTTATGAACCTAGAAGTTAGTTTAACTGTTTTCAATCCGGGAAATTTTTATATTATATATTAAATATAAAATTTTGAAATTATACATCAAAGATGCATCTCGCTCTGGTCGCCCTGTTACAAATAAAAAGTGGACAAAGATCGGCATGTCGGTAGTTAAGACGCAACTGAAGAAGAAGATTGCTCACAAAACTGTTTGGACTTATTTGAAAAAAGCTGGGTACACAAAATAGCTCGATATTTGAATGCCACACGAGCTCACTGAAAGGAACCTAATGAAGCGTATGCTCATTTACAATTTTTTACTCAGACATAATGAAACCAACCCCTTATTTGAAGAGACTGATAAATGGTGATGAAAAGTGGATCAGATACGATAAGGACGAAAAAGGATAAGAGCGAAAAAGGTCGTGATCAAGAATCGGTCATTCTTCACAGACTGCGTCAGAACCCGAGTTAAAGGGCAAAAAGGTGATGCTGTTTGTATAGTGGGACTGGAACAACATTGTTCATTATGAGCTTTTATTGCCAGGAAGAACCATCTCGATTCGGATCTTTACTGCCTGTTGGCATCTCATCAGCTTTTGCTGATGAGATTAAAGCAAGAACTTCAAAGAAAGCGGCAGGAAAGGATCAATAGAAAGGCTGTGGTTTTTCATCACGATAACGTTAGACCACACACATCTTAGCCACTCAGCAACAATAAAGAGAATTAAGAGTTAATTAATTAGAATTTGCTGTTAGATATTAATGCATTCAATGCCGTATAGCCCTGACATTGCATTTTCAGATGTCTACCTATTTCGGTTTCTACAGAATTCTTTAGGCTTTGTCAGATTAACATCAAGAGCTCCGTTTATCCAATCAAAATTTCTACAATAACGGGATTATGTAACTGCCTATAAGATGGCAAAAAGTTATTAACAAAATTGTACATACACAGTATCAATAAATATACTAAATAAACTTAAATAAAAAATATCCTCATTTTTCATATAAAGCGTGAAGAAACTTTTGCCCCCATCCTTTATGCATTCATATCTATTTGAAATTGCCGATAAATATGTCAGCCATGATAAGTTATAAATATAACTTAATAAAATTTTAGTTTTCTTCTTAGGAACTTGTTGATGATTATAAATGTTGGTGAGTTGCTGGAGATGTGAAAGTAGTGTTACTTTTTTTTTAAATCTTCCAGCACTAGTCATATCATGTTCATTTCTTTGCTTTTATACAATATCAATATGGATTATTGTTTAAATGATTGTTATATAAAATTATTATTATATTAGTACAATTATATCCATGGAAATTCAATATTATTATAATCTGTATTATAATTGGTACTGAACATTTTAAATTTTGTTGTAGTGTCAATGGCACACATTTCATATTTCATAGAGAAATATAATCTTAAATTTATACTAATTTAGGTTAATTTTATCATTTAGTCCAGTCTAGTTTTTAATTAAAGAAATTTTCAAAGTAAACATTGTGTTTCAGATCTCTCTACATAGGTATGTATCTTAAGTAAAAAGAGTCCCAAGCAAAAATAAATAAAAAAAAGTGCTGAACATTGTCAATAGACTAAACCTTAATTAAATTTACTTTTATGTAAGATGTGTGTATTTGATTTTATCGTAGTGTCCTATATACATAGACATGAAGCACTGGAATAAACCATCATTAGAAAAATAGGAACTATATATAGACATGTATCTTTATAAATTTCATTCTTAAAGAGATCCCTCATAATAGAATAAATTAACCACATTTCAACTATTTTAACAACTCAACTATTAATATTAAATAGAGATTATACTTCAACAACTTTACTTGAATGGCTTCCTTCTGGGTTAAAGACTGTGGTGAATAATTGCATTGACATAATGACAGAACATTTAAATATTTGATCATTGTAATAAATCATGTACTACTCAAATAAAAAGTTCCAAAACGGTTGATAAATAAAGTGTTATATAAAGTAAAAATCAAAAATACAAACCTGACGGGATGCAACTCTATAGCATCTTCAGAATTCAGCCAATCTAGAAATTGAATCATAAGCTTCTGGATCTCTGAAGGTGCTGGTGGAATGTGGCCACCAACATATACTTGTGTCCGTCTAAATTGTCCACCTTCCACCGGATCCACATGACCCAACACTCTTTTATGTATCTCTAGGATATCTCCCATTGTAATATCTCTTAATTTATACAATAAGGTAGTATTAATGTATTTCATTGCTGCATCCAAACCTAGGATCTCATTGTGCTCTGCCACACTTTTCCCAGCGACTGCTATTCTTGTCTCCAGTACGCTACGAGTTTGTTGTAATGTCATAGTGTTGCCCTCAATGGCAACTGTATGGTATATGTGTTGAAAATATGCTTCCTTCTTGGCTCTACATAATGCTGCATTATTTTCTGGTATAGATAATAATGTTTCTCGTTTTTCATCTATTTTTCTTAACATTTCTCTATCTAAATTCTCTACAATACTTGCTGTGCGCTGCCTATTCATCAAAGCGCCTGTGTGCTCAGGGTAATTAGTTAATGCTAGTGTATAAAGCTGGTCTGCCCTTACTACATCCTTTTTCGTATCTTCTAGGAACTCTCCATAATGGTTCAATATGTCGGCATGTTTTGGTGATAATGCAAATGCATGTTGGAATAATTTTAATGCTTTATCTGTCTTGCCATTTTTCTTCATTTCCAGAGCTGCATTCAAGGACACAACCGCTTCCGCATCGCTTGCTTTATCTTGTTTTTTGACCCGTGGCGCAGATTCTGCCACGAATGTCTCGAGATAGTTACCGTATAAACCCGCGGGTATTGGTGAAAATGGCTTTGTTAGTCTTACTTCTTGACTGAGAAGCTTATGCAGTGATATTAAAACAGCAAAAGCACAAATTAAACTAGACAATATCAATACAGTTCTACATCTATCTAAAAGCATTTTTATTTGTATATGATTTTTTGTTTCAGATCTCATCGTTTCGGTATGAGACGATCTATCTATACACAACATCATTTCTATTGAAATAATCTAAACTAATCGAAAAAATCTCGGAGGCAATCACAGTGAACAATATTGTTTTCATGGTGCAGTCCAATAATATTTCTAATCACAAATAATAAGAAAACACGTAATGCAATCGAAATTCGTACGTCAGTTACCAATTGACAAGATCCGTCATTTCGGACACGATTTGACATAAACACAGCTGACCAAAGGGATGTATTAAATCGATAAAAATCAATAATAGGCCATTGGCTAACATATAAAAAAAGTTTTAGCACTTCTTCATCCAATTTTTTATTTGTATGTCGGAGATTAGAGGTATATTCGTGGCTTGTTCGGTATTGATGACGTCTTCTGGTACAGGATCCGAAGCGTAAGTCTCAGGCAATTAAACCACTCAGACACAATATGACAATTCTTGTATTAAATGTAGGTAATCAGATATTACAAATTACTTTATTGGTATACAATTATCAGAGTTGCGTGAACCACCAGTCCCGTTTGGGGTTTCCGGACTGCAAGGCTCACACTAATTAAAATCCTCTCGTCTCGATGCTCACGGATATTTAGTAATGTCTCAGGTGCCCATCCAATCGATTCCGATCACGTGTCTCGTTACGTCACGGCGTTCACACCCCACTGTTACAATGATATCAATTTAGTTATTAATTATCGTGATCTGCGACCACGGCCATACTGACTAGTCACACGTCCTCGCATATGCGATATATATTCAAATTCAAAATATCTTTATTCAAGTAGGCATTTACACGCACTTTTGAATCGTCAATTACATTAAATTGGTCAGTATAGTCAGTCTGTGAGTAAGCTACCACCAGCTCAGAATGCTGTTCTGCTGAGAAGAGCTGGCCAGAAATTCAACAGTTGCTCTTTTTATATGAAATTAAACAATGTTTTACTTATACATTATAACATCAACCCTACAAATGAGTCAATGATCCAAGTTCCATACATTTCGATCATCCAAAAACTCTTGAATTTTATAATAAGATTTATTTAATAATATACTTTTAATTTTAGATTTAAAACTAAGAAAAGGAAGATCCAAAATATCTTGTGGAACCTTATTATATATGCGTACACTGGAGCCCATGAAGGATTTGTTAACTTTTTGAAGTCGAAATTTAGGCGTTACGAGTTTATTTTTATTTCTTGTATTTATCGTATGTATGTCGCTGTTTTTAGTATAAGTATTTAAATTTTGACGTATATATAATATATTATTAAAAATGTATTGAGAAGCGACCGTAAGTATACCGATTTCTTTAAAATCGTCTCTTAGGGAGTCTCTAGCTCTTAGATTTCAAATAGCCCGTATAGCTCTTTTTTGTAAAACAAATATAGAATTCATTTCGGCAGCACTGCCCCATAATAAAATACCGTAAGACAAAATACTATGAAAATAACTAAAATAAACGAGTCGAGCCGTATTAATATCTGTTAATTGTCTTACTTTATGCTATGTATCTGAAATCTAAACAATATACAACTGTAGAAGTTACTTCGCTCAGCCTTTCTGACCACATAAAAAAAATCAAGAATAGAATAGAACATAACTCAATCAAAGTCATTCCACGAGATTCGACTAATTGGAGTCAAGATAGACCACTTTTACTGTCGTCAAGTCAAGATAGACAACCCGCATTGGCGTCAAGTCAAGATAAACAACAATCATTGGCGTCAATTAAAAAAGACATCATATGAATTGTAGCTATGATACGCCAGCAACAGAACAATTATCATTATCATCATCGTCAACATTGACGTCCAAAATTCTCAAATTACAACCGACTTTTTTTATTATCGTATCTCAGAAAAGATATTAACAAGACCGGATACACTGAAACACTTAAACTTTACATATAATATCTGTCTAAACTCTAAATGAATTGATTTTCTTTGACTAGCGAGCATTTAGCACTAAAAACGTAAGTAAATTGAAACGAATCACCTTTACGCTGTAACATGCCCGATGGTGGATAAATTGCGCAGACATCAACGCGTTGCTTGCCACGACCGCCATCAACACCATCAGCGCCGTCCAGAGGCGTATCGAGCTTATCTCGCACCCGGGGCACAATACTGTTATAGCACCCCCCATTTTTAAAACAATAAAATATTAAATGTAAGATATCCTCACAACTTAATAAATACACAAAGTCATAGGCTCCTAGAAACGATAAAACGCTGTTTTGTTGTGTCCTTGAGAAGTATCTACATTAAAAAATAGACGATCTTTCACTTGTTATTTTCCGGTTTCATGCTTTTCCCATGACTAATAATAATAATAATAATATCGGGACAAATTACGCACATTGATCTAACCCCTAAGTTATCAAATTTTTTGCTTGTGTTAAGGGTATTAGACAACGATACAAATACATAGAAATACACATATAAATACTGAGAATATATTTAATAAACGACCAAACCCAGAAACACAGACACCAATGCTCATCACATAAATGCCTGTCTCTGCCGGGAATCGAACCCGAATGACTGTACATAATATATTGTATAAAAACGAGATTGAATACATACATTTAGGGATGTCTTAGTAATCAACATGTTTAATACTGGAAGCGATCACGGACTTGTAAGTTGCACTCTAAAATATCAAATTTAAGTCTAAACGGAACTGCATGATGAGGTTCTTCGTCCAACTGTGTCCCACGCCGGAGAAGATGTGTTCCAGCTGGAACTGCAAAACAAATTCGCTGCACTGGAATTCCCGGCAAATGTTGACGAGGACTTAAATGTCATAATAAAATTTGTACGCCAAGTGAAAATGGGGCACTTTTGGAAAAGGCAACCAGAAAAGAAATCTCAGCTTTCAAGCTAGACCCAAAACTGAAGCGACTTGAACGAGAAACACAAGAGGATTCTTTGTCAGTCGCCCACTCTTTCGACAAAAGGATCCGGAGCAGGTAGGTAAGGCAGGTAGTTAAGGCGCGACCACCGAAGCTGGAATACTCGTCTCATACAGGAGGTGATTGAGTGAAATCGGGAATTCAAAGTCTTTACAAAGATATGGGTAAAAGTCACCTGACAAAGCTGACTTACCTCGAATGGTGAAAACGCCACATCAGTTCCGCAGATATTTGCGGAAATTGAAGAGTTCTACGCAAATCTGTATGCCTCATATGCTCCCAACCCTCCACAAAATGCGAGCGACCCTGGAGCCCCGTTTAGCCGCCACTTTACGGTTGATCTACCATACGCAGATGCCATAAAAATCGAGACAGCTCGTAAACCGCTTTAAAAAGGCTCCCGGAGAAGACGGAGTAACCTATGAGCTTGAAAGGCTATTTCATCATGTGTTATGCTATAGGTCCCAACTCAACTGGCTACCCATTCGCAAGCGCAGAAAACTTAGAATTCTGTCTTCTACACTCCGTATTGTTCAAACCTCGTACACCATTTTATATTATTATCTTTTTATGTTACCTCTCGTACTTATCTGACAAGCATGACAGATCACTCCGCCCTTCCAGCAATTTATTGCTTAGCACTCCTCTTCGTCGGACTGCTTTCCAATTTAAATCGTTCGCAATAACGACCGTTCGACTTCGGAATGAATTGCCAGAGTCAGCGCGTAAAATTTCTTCCCGTGATGTTTTTTAACGGCGTGTAAAAGAATTTTTCCTGACCGATAATTAGTTTCATTATTATTATTTATTAATTTTTATATACAGATAAATATTATACAGGGTTATTTGTAATTAGTTATCCACCTTTAGCACCTGCTAAATGTAAAGAGGCTACCTAGCCTCTTTACATTAATCCCAACAACATTTGTTCTATGAGTTTTTAAAATTAATACTTTTTAAAATTTAAATTTTTCCCATTCAAAATTTATTTGTTGTCTCTGAACTAGCGTTAACTCTGGGCGTCTTATGGTGTCGCGTCGTATGGCGCTCGAGCGTTGACCTTTTAAGTACTTCTTACAAAATACAGAGTAATAAGTAAAAGAGGAAGCAAACATTTTTTTGCTTCGATTTTTTGTGTAGTTATCAAGATTTGTAAAAAGTTGTAGAACAAATGTTGTTGGGATTGATGAAGAAAGGCTACCTGCAAGAGGTGGTCAACTAATTAAAAATAACCCTGTACCTGTATTACTTAAAATTATTTATGTATTATACTAATATTGTATATATATGTATGTGTATATATGTATATATATAAAATGCAAATATATATTTTGTTTCATTTGTTCGCTTTGTGATTTTTTTTGTATTGTAATTGTAATTTGTCTACATTTTAATTCTGGTAGAAAATGCCAAATAGCATTAAGTACGCCTGTTGCACACTTTTCTTTTTGTTAAATTGTGCAATAAAGAATAAATAAATAAATAAATAAACTCGATGATAACCAATGTGGCTACCCCAAATATAGGCCAATTACACTTCTGAGCCACAATTATAAGCTGTATTCCAGAGTCGTCACGAATTATCTGGCATTCATATTTGACAACTTCCAGCCACCGGAGCAGGCTGGGTTTCGTAAAGGTTTGGCTTTGGTGGACCAGAAGAAAACTTTTGACTTTTTGTTGAAAACTGGGCTAGTCCAGAGTAGTTGCATAGTTCCATAGTAGAGCAGCACTGCAAAGACTTCAGAGTTTTGCAGTGCTGCCAAGGCGACTGGGATACGTTCTGAGGTTCTGAGAAATCTCTACCAAATGGCAACGATGTCAGTCCAAGTACGGAAAAACCAAACAAGTCCTATCCTCCTGCCTTGAAGTGACGTGAGGGTGACGTCTTATTGCAGAAACTCTTTACCAATGCGCTGAAGGATGTTTTCAAGACATTTCAATTGGATAAAATGGGCATCAATGTCAATGGTAAATACTTCACGCATCTCCGCTTTGCCGATGGCAATGGCAATTGTCCGATGGCATAGTCATAATGGCAGAATCTCTGCAATCCCTGCAGGAAATGCGTGTCTAAATGCTCCGAAGGTGTAACCCTCGAAGTTTACAACTTATTTTAGGAGTACTTACTTTAGACGTGTTTATATTTTAAATTATTTTGATTGTTGTTGATCGCACCCAGGGATAAATTAGTTTCGAGATCTTTTAGATCCTTAAAGCACCAGTTGAAAGTTTTTTTTAATATAATGTCGGAGGGAACGTGTTAAATGTTTTTAAAATAACGCAATTAAGTGGTATGAAGATAAAATTTATTACTGTTAAATTTTAAATAAATTTACAAAGAAAAATAAATGAATAGGTAGGTAAGTGCAGGAAATCAAAAACGCAACCTCTGTTAAATCGTCCCGTTGCTCTACCAATTAGTTTTACGTATCTCTACCTGCTTCAATGAATTATATAATCGTTTTTAATTTAAATTAATGCTATATCTTTATATGTATATATTTCTTGTGTGCGTGTGTATGTCACTGAACTCCTAAAGGACTAGACCGATTTTTATGAAATTCTTTGTGTGTGTTCAAGGGGACTTGAGAATTGTTTAGATTCACAATTTGGTCCACTGGAAAATGGTATTTTGATTAATTTTTAATGTGTAAGTAGGTGGTGATTTTGGAATGTTTCACATTGGTTCCGACGGACTGCGTTACCATGGCAACGTCAAATATTAAATAATATTATATTTTAATTATAGTCTGCCCTGACAGTTGGCGTTGCGATAGAAATAAGAAAAATATTTTAGTACTAGCGGCCCGATACGTGCTTCGCTACGTAAAAAGTAAAATTTAAAAAAAAATATTGGAACAAATTCATTTATTCAAACAAAAAATCTATATTTATATATTCATACGGTATCGATTGGTCGAATTATGATAAATGTACATGTAATGACGTTAGATATTGTGATAACTTTTTAAAATATATATATTTTTTAAGTTTTAATTTTTTAATTAAAGACGCGTGTACAAGACAACGTTTGTCCGGTCCGCTATTTTGTTTATAGATAATTCCAAACATTTGTTAATGTTATTGCAATTATCACTAAACCTACTCTCAACACATAATCCTATCATGAAACCTGCGCTCCGGCACATTGTATAAATATCTTTAAAAGATTTCTTTAATATAATAATTGTGTTTATAGACCGACTGAATGATCGTCTTTTTTGTATTATCATTGAATGGCTTAAAAAAAGGACGCCTGATAGTTCAGGTTTGGTTTTCTTTATAAAATCTTCAAATATAATTTACAAATTTGTAACAACTGAAGGTAGAAATGAAATAAGAGATTTAGAGAATCTTTAATAGGCTTGGGCTTTAAAGTATTACATTTTTGACAACAACAATTTCAGGTGGGCGCTGCTTTATGAGTTTATAAATTGAAATGAACTTTTTTTTTAATATAATATAAAATAAACCTGCGAATTTTACTAAAGGCTTGGTTTTTTTTAATTTTAAGATTTTTAATTAAGGTCATACTACAAACTACGCTCCAATGAATTCCTTCCAATTTAGGCATCGTCGACTTGTAGATTGGGTTACATAATAAACTGGTTTCAAACTCTATGCTAAAGGGATCCGACAGGTCATGTAACATCACATGCGAAATAATCGACACAGCTGTCAAGTTATATTTATTTATTATTATATGTTTAAAATATTTTATCACTCTCTCGAATAAATAACAAAAACTTATATGTTTACATTCAGATCATCTTAATATAGTAGGTTAGATACACTTAGACTAACACTACTTATTCTACTACTTATATTTAACTACTATTATTTCACACTAGTTTTACAGGTGAAGCTGCTTGATCGCATGATATTTGAGTGCGACCAGCCCACAGTTCTTTAACACGAGCGCGAAAATAATACTGTCTGAAGGGTTCTATCCACTCCGTAGTTGCCGACTAAAGCTTACCGCACAGTTAACTCAGACGTACATTGTGAGTAAACTTCAGTATCGCACCTAACGGTTAAAGAAAAGCCGAGCCATAAATATATATTGATCTCGCTGAAACCTGCTTTACGATTATTACATGCGGCTCATCGTATGTACACAACACTTAATCTACGTTATACACTAAACTTTATGGCAGTACTTCTGAATCAGAAAGCAGTTAATTCGAGATCGTTTATCAAGCAGCTTAGTGATGTGCTGCAACCGCTTTATCCTAAGCGGCATCTATTATTAATTATTACTAGTACCTACCTATATTAATAAATATCAATAAATTTCCACTACGCCGTGCGATTGTGTTAAATCCTAAAAACGATGTGAGAACTTTATGATAATACTCGCTGGAGCTGTTTTAGTTTAAAGACAACTTTAGTTTTCAACACAAACGTATATTCTGGTGCTACTTATTAAAATATATTGGCAAGAATTAAATCTGTATTTACATATGATATGAGGACCATGATTGAGTTATAATATATAAATGTATATAAAATATGGAATGACATATTTTGAAAATCCAATCCATGTCTATGTATAAGTACTATGTTGAGTTAACTGAATAAAAATCATCAATGTAATATACAATTATGTGTTATTAATAATTACGTGCGACCGGCGCTACACATCCCTTATTTCATGCGACTGCCTCATAATAAATTAATAGTAACAAAACATTTTAACAGACCTGATATGGAACTAATATCATTGGCACTGTCATTATCATTTAAGAACTGCACTCTTAAAGCTTCTCAAATATACATATATATGTTAAAAAAGAAACGAGAGAAAAATTCTAACTATACTTTAAAAACATTATTATTTGTCTTGAGAAAGTCTAAGGTGCGTAGGAGTAAAAAAAAGTGCAATATTTATCTAACAAATTAAGCATGAAACTTTTAGCGCCAATAATACAGAAAACATTGATGACAGATACACATGTGTGTTCAAGAACGTCCGTGAAGCCTCGAAGAAAGGAAGTCGCGGACGGCCTTCAGAAACACATGGAGTCGACGAGGATCATGGTGGAGTAGAACGAGCAGCCCAGCGTGATCATGGTGCCCATGGCGATGGAGGAGTGGTAGGCGCGGAACGTCCGGAGCACGCGCATGTAGCGCGGGCAGTGCGCCAGCTCGCCCAGGAGCAGGCGACCAACCTGCTCAAGACACACAAGTCATACAAATGAACCTTAGGAGTTTATATTTAGTTTAGTTTGCTTATTTGCCGAATTATTAATAGCCGGTGATGGCTACAGCGTTTTTTTTTATTCCTCCGACTCAAAAAGAGGGGTGTAATAAGTTTGACCTGTCGATCTGTGTATCTGTGGTATTCTAGCGGTCAAACGCTTGAATGTATTTGATTGCGTTTTTTTTAAATCAAAAACCTGGTTCCTGGTTCATTATGTACTTATTGAAATCGTTGCGTTGGGGACCGCTTAATAAAGGAAAAAATTAAAATGCAACGAACAAATACGAAATTACGATATTGAATTACGATTCTACATATAGTCTAAGTCCTCATTGATTAACTTCATAAAAGAGACACCATCGTCAACGTACGTACAACGGTCCTCCGACGACTTCAACAAGACAATAAGACAGACAGACGACATATTAATATTATTTTTATTCTTTTTAGAGGTCTTTTTGTATCGGGGGTAAATTAACAAAAAATGTAAAAATATTTTTCATGATTTTTTTTACAGATTTAGTTAGTAAAGCATATATATATATATATATATATATATATATATATATATATATATTTAACCGCCCCGTTGGTCGAGTGGTTAGCGCAGACGCCTAACGTGTCACGGCGCAATGGGGCTCGGGTTCGATTCCCGGCGGAGACAGGCATTTTGTGTGATGAGCATAAATGTCTGTTTCTGGGTTTGGTCGTTTATTAAATATATTTTCAGTATTTATATGTGTATTTCTATGTATTTGTATCGTTGTCTAACACCCTTAACACAAGCAAATAATTTGCTTACTTAGGGGTTAGATCAATGTGTGTAATTTGTCCTGATATTATTATTATTATTATATATATATATATATATATATATATATATATATATATATATATATATATATATATATATATATATATATATATATATATATGAATGAAGTCAATAGTAAAATAAGAACTAAATATAAAAGCCTATACGCACTTCTTGTCCGCCACCAGCGGCCTCTTCCATTTGAGTCTTGACGTGTTTTGCGCGCAGCATGGGCGCCACTAGCCCCAGCCGCACGTACGCCTCGATACTGAATACTACTAAAAGCAACGCTAGCTGGAAACAAGCACATTATATTATTAAACTAAATCTTTGTAGCACTCATGATAGTATAGAAAAAGAGACGAAATCAATCAGTGATCTGTTATTTGAATTAACCTAATGATAAAAAAAAATATACAACAAAAAATAAAAACTCCAGGCGATTCTTTTAGAATTTAATTCATTAGAATGTAATAAGAACTTATTTAAATAATAGTGTCAAGGTGAAATAAGTTTGAATGTAATTTGCAACTTTGCTATTTACTTAGTAATTGAAAAGCAATCATTAATCAAATACATTGCTACATCCGTTAGCTTCAATCAGAGAAGGGTACCAAATCATTGTTTAAAGTAGATATCTGTAATGAGGTAGGCGCATATTTTGGGGCGAACTTAATATTCTTATTACCTAACTAGCTGTGCCTGCGACTTTGTACGCGTAGATTTCGGTTTTGATAAAACGTACCCTTTGTACTCCTCAATGTATGTAAAAACTATAAACTTGCAAAGTAACATCAAACTCAGTCAAGTACTTTTTGCGTGAAGGAGTATTTATAGTTTATTTATGTATATTTTTCTTTTTGTTTAATCACTAATAAGCAGCAATGGTACGAAAATAAGAGATTATTAACTTCTTTATTTGTTAATCGATTATTAAAAAATAAACAAAATGTAAAGTGTATCCCATGAAAATATATTCCCGAAAACTGCATCCAAATTAATTAATCTGATTCTGAGATTACCGTGCACAAACATACAGACATATAGAGACATATAGACGAACAGACAAAATAAAAAAAATATTGTTTTGGGTTCTTTTGCTTATATAAAGGTTATATTATGATTTTTTGAGAATATTTTACATGTACAGACAGCGATCAGTTAGAATTTTACTATATGTATAAAGATACATTTCTGAAGCACTTTAAATATATACATCTTTTGACAGTGTGAAGAGTGTGAAATGAAAGTAAAAACTAAATATTGCTCAGAGTGACGCTCATTTTTATATATATAAGAGTTATTTAAATTGGCTATGTATTTTTTACGTGTTGCGTGAACAACGAAAAGACAAACAGATAAACAGACAAAAAATTTTAAATGTTAGAAATATATTCCGTTAGTTATCCCTTCACACCCTGGCTATTTATTTTTGAATATTTTCAATGTACAGAAACTACTCCTATACAGATTTCTTATGTGTGTAGAAGAAGCTTTGCTTGGCTCCTATTACCTATTACGTGATTGACATAACTTTTTTATTTCTAAACCGATTTAAATGAAATAAAAACTAAATGTTGAGTGAATACTATTACAATATATTTCTGATAACTGTATTCAAATTGGCCAAGCCGTTTGTGAAAGTAGCAAGCACAAACATACCGACATACTGATATACAGACAAACAGACAAAATGAAAAACTATTGTTTTCGGTTCTCTTGCTTTCATAAAAGTCTTATTTTATAATAATTTTATAAAAATGTTTTATTTTTATATTTTCCATGTACAGAAATCGATCAGTAACAATTTTATTCTATGTATAGATAAGTATCTCTTGTTTAAGAATATTATTTTAGTAAATTTATGACAATAGGTTGAATATTAAAATATAGGTTGAATATTGAATATTAAAATTATAATCTTTTCAAATTTTCACAACTAAATGTTAAGAATCCATAATTTAGTATAATATATATTATTATTTGTCACTTAAACTGTACTTTAACGATTAATACTTGTACAATTTAATTGCTACATTATTAAAGCTGGAATATACGTTAATAAATACGATCTTAATTTATTAATCTGGTAATTATCTCAACATTTACCGTCATGATAAGGGCAAGGCACTGTCGCTGGCAGGTTTTAACCTTATTTGATATTTCTTAATTTTTTTAACATAAACCTTTTCATTCTATTAAATCTTGACATAAGGCAGGTTTTAAATATGACATGTTACTTTCGAAACAAAATACAATCCTAATTAATAAGTGACCATTGATCTTCGTCGTCAGCAATTTACTTCATATTGAGGAAAAAAGGGTATCGTAACTTTCAAATGTATAGACTTATCTCGAAGCCAAACTCTAAAGATATAGTTTTCAGGAGGATTTAGCTGTTTTAATAGCGTGCATATAAAATTAATAAATTTGGTAGGAAGGCAGAGAGTAATAAACAGTAAAGCGATAGACGCTGTGCAGGTACTCACTTGTATCCAGGAAGTGTTCTCGAAGCGTGTGAGGAACTGGGTGCGGGTGTAGGCGAGTATAGCCAGCAGACTGACCAGTGAGTTGAACGCGTAGTACACCGGGAACAGCACCGTCTGCACCCGCCCGAACTCGTGACGCGGGAGTGAGAAGTACAGCACTATGCCTGGGATGAACGATGTCAGGTTTGGTTACTCATCAAGGACTAGAGAATCGTTTTTAACAAGTAGTTCATCTGTCATGCTATTGATTTAACGTTGGGGTAATATTTATTATTAACTGATAATTAGGTATACTTAGTTATACAGGATTATCTATAATTAGTCGACCACCTCTTGCAGGAAGCCTCTCTACATCAAGTCTCTGAATTGGCATTAACTCTGAGCGTAGGTATGGCGTCCGAGCGTTGATCTTTTAAGTACTTCTTACAAAATACAGAGTATTAAGTAAAAGAGGGAGCAAACATTTATTGTTTCGTTTTTTTTTGTGCTGTTTATCAAGATTTGTAAATGTGGTAGAATAAATGTTGTTGGGATTGATAAAGAGAGGCTGCCTGCAAGAGGTGGCCAACTAATTAAAAATAGCCCTGTATATTGACTAGCAACCTTATTTTATTTACACCTTTGTTTTACTTTATTTTTTCCCCATAAAATCGTTACCAATATACCGTTTTACTATTTACCTACGAGTACAGTACGTTTAGTTTCCCGGAATTGTATGTTGTTTAAGATCTGATAAATATTAAATGAAATTAAACCCCAATAAATATTTACAAAATAAATATTATTTCGACTAAATCAATATTAAATTGCGCAACTCAATGTTAATGCTTTCATATTTTTCACTAACTTGAAATAATAAATGTAGAAAACTGTACATTAAATAAATAAAAATATTAAAAAACCTGATGCAAAATTCAGCGAATTTTACGAAGGTAGTTGGGTTTAAGCAAAACATTGTTTATCGAAAAACTGACCTCATTAATTTACTAAGAATAGAAAATGTGAATATGAATAAACGTTATCTTGTGACATACTAATGGTCTCCCGTGACTTTGTCTTTTGACACTTATGGGACATTTGTTCAGTAATACTTAACGAATCCGGGAAGGAAATAGAATTATTATAATTTGGTAACTTTTTATAGAGCGCACTTTCAATCATTCATTCAATAATTTATGATTGAAGTTAGAAAAAAAAAATGGTTTATATAATTTGCATAGATAACGTGCATGTTCCAGTTAAATCGCTGTCATTGAAGAGGAAACGTCATATCAATGAAGGCGGAAGATCATGGGATGGTAAATAAAACTGCATTAATTAATATTATTAGTTCCTTACATATGAAATTGGCGTTTTGTATGGGAGGAACAGAAAGTCGAATATTTTTTAATATAATGTATTTAATTATGCTAAGTATGAACCATTGTTTTTATGCACTTTTGGCATCTTATATTCATTATAGTTCATTGATCTCTTTACTAAAAACTAGTCGGACGGGAAATAATAAAATCTTTGAAGGCGACTTGGACTGCCCCATAGGAGTTACATTTTTTCCCTTGCAACAAGTTATCCATATTTCGAAAAAAATGGTAATCTGTTGGATTAAGGTCTGGAGGGTACGGTGGATGCTTTATACATTAATAAAAGCTCTTTTAATTTGGTAGCCGACTGTTGTCCTGTGTGTGGTCTAGCGTTGTCGTGAAGCAGAAGTGGTGTGGAGCAATTGGCCAGCCTAGGTTGTTTAGCAGCTAAATTATCCAATCATGGTTTGAAATTGCTGATAATAGACATCTGTCGTAATAGTCTGGGCAGATTTGAGAAAACTGTAATTAACAATACCGGCACTAATCCACCAAACGCTTACAAGTAATTTTTTTTTGGGGCAATTGGGTCAAGTTTCACTTGGGCCAGGATTTGGCTGGCTGACCAGGATCCAACCATTGCGATGAGAACTTCTGATTATCGTAGAGAATCTATTTTTCATCACAAGTAATGATTCGATTTAAAGCCCCTTCATTATTGTGCCGAACCAGTAATGTCTCCCATCCATTTTCATTCATTTCATTCCATCCCAGAAGTGACTCTCCATCCGCCTTCGCCGGAATATGCATATATTGACCACGTTTTTAAAAAATCAACACTTCCTTATTTATACGAACATTTCCATCTATCCTTACCTAATAATCGGCTCAAACGCTCCTGCATCGAAGTAAAAACTTTTGATATCCCCTCTTACAATACCACCTTTTTCTTCAAATCCTTTACTGTAAATGCTGCGAGGTTATGGAATTCACTTCCTAACGACATTACAAGTAGCCGATCTGTCCTAACTTTGAAAAGAAAACTAAAGCAACACTATCTGTCACTGTAATAAGTTTTTATGTAAGTTTATGTAATGAAAGTGATTTATATTTTTTAATTATATATGTATTATAGTTATTATATTTGTCATTTTTATATTTTACTGAATATTTATTAATGAGTAGGTATTGTAAATATTATTGAAATATCCCAACTAACAAAAAATGCTCTTGTAGTAGCTTATATTGCCAAAAAATATGTTCTTATAGTAGCCGCATTATCGCTAATAAGAGTGCGTTTGGGCACACTTTATAAAGACAATGATCTTATACGCCCCTTATAGTTGCTTTATAGTCCGCTTTATTTTTCTTATACCTATTATATTATTGCAAGGAATAAGGAAGTTAAGCTTATAATGGCAAGAAAAAAGCTCCTAGACAGCCATGATACACTTATAAGAAACATATGGAAATCGTTAATAAGGGCGATCACCCTTATACGTGCTTTATTTTATTAATTCACAAGGAAGTTGAACTCATTGCGGCAAGTCAAAGACTCCTTAATATCCTTAGGCCCTTGTAGCCGTCTGTTTATGATTCTGCAATAAGTCTTTTTGTTTGTGATTTACAAAAGAAAGAGAAACGTCAACCATTTTACTGAAAAGTGAACGGTAAGTTATTATTTTACGTACTTTATTTAGCTGATTTTATGTACTTGTTTATAGTGAAAAGTGTATGGGAATTTAAATGCATGGTAAAATTTGTTACGTTGTGTGTTTCAGAATCCACGCGCCCTTGAATTGAAGCTGTTTTTACGCTACAAACGTTAATAATTATTTAGTCATGTTATATACAGTGCTATTATAAGAGTAAAACGGTTAACACATCATCTACAAGAACTCTGTAAGAGAGAAGATTTTATAATGGCAACATTTTTTGCTTACGCTATCGCCATTTTACAAATCATTAGGGTTCCTTTGTCATGAACTAAATCCTGTCTCTAGCCTCGTATTATTCCCATAAATATTAAAAAAAATATTTTTGATTTCATACTGATATTCTTATTCCCTGCAACCATCGATGTTCGAATATACGAAAAATGTTTCTTATTCACTGATTAATGATTAATTAAGATGTAAGTGTTTAATAGATTGATAAGTTACTAGATTTATTAAAGAGTCTGATTATATACTATTTATTTAAATACTATTGTGTTCAAAACATTTAAAAAAAGGGAATTTACTTGTAAACACTAAATCAACGTCATTGATGATGGTTGGTCATGTTCCTACTAATACATAAGTAAAACTATATTTTAATTATCATGTAAAAACATTGTAAGTTACTCTACTGTTATATCATAAAACTAGCTGTTTCCCGCGACTTTGATTGTTCGATTATGTTAATTGCTAAGATAACTATTTTGATGCGATGTGGACTAATTTCGGTAGCACCCAAATTTAGCAAACAAACACATCATATCTTCCACAAGTTGTTCAAACGGTTCCTTCCTTCCTTCTTCTTCCTTTGAATTCCAGATGTAAGAGTCACTCTCCTCTGGGCTTCTTAAAAAAATATGACTTTAATAAAAATACGTGATTTACAAATTAGTTTTTTTTTATTTTACAAAGTATGGATTAATGGTGTAAAATACAACACAGAATCATATTCTACATTTAATAATTTACATTTCATTGCAGCACTTGAAAAGTCATGTATATTTTTTGATTTGCTAGAGATATAATCTTCACATCTATAAATATAAATTAATGAAGACTTCAATGGATAGTCAAAGGCGTCAACTAAATTTTCCATGAGGGATCCTTTTAGTTGTATCTTTTCGTATCACTACTGTATATAGCCTTTATTTCTATAACTAGTTCGTCTGTTGTTAAAAACCATTTATCGTGTTTTTGGAAAGATAAAATTAAAGATTCAAAATGTAGTACCAACATAGATCCATTTGCTGTTGCACAGTTTTACAAACGGGTATTTAATTTTTCTTGAGCACTTCATAGTTTTGTAAAGTTTTATTTAATTGTGTAATTAATCCATTATGCCAATAATGTCCAGTCCCAATTTCAGTTATGCATATTTCTACTTTATTTGTTTTGAGTAATGTACGCGCATCCAATGGCATTTTGTTTGGCATTAGGTGGTTTAATATTTTTAATAAGTTACTTAAAGCGATATGCGAAATATTAAACTTCACTGCCCATTCTCTGATATCACCTAGTAAATAAATTTTCTTCATCTTTTCATTTAAGAATATGTCTGTATCACTATCAGTATCGCTACAATTATATTGTTCCTCACTGGTTTCCTTTTCATTCTCATTTTCTATATAATAATCCTCTGCGGAACCACTGGCTGAATCGTTGGCATCGGGTTGGTCATTTTGTAACATCATAGGAGTAATGGTGGTGGGTGTGATGCTCATAACCATGTTTTCGAAGACTTTTTTTTACTTTTCTTCTGTAACCACCGCTCCTTTTAAAGTTCTTTCAATATTTAGAATCCATTTTTTGAATGCAAATTCCGCTACGTAAGAAATCCACATTATCTGCTGTACTTTCAAAATGGCTAATCTAGCTATATAAACATTTTAACGTAACCATATAAAGAATAAAATCATTATAAGCACTGTATAAGGACAAATGGATTGCTTTCATCGTTGTAAAGGTCATATAAACTATTAGAATTCATTTGTTGGATAGACGTCTTATTAAATGTTTCTATAAGTTAAAAAGCATTATAATTATCTCGTGAATTACTTTTCTAAGAGTAATTGACCATATTAAACGCCTGTATATAACTTTGAATATTATACGGCTGAAAAGCAATGTAACTAACCTCTATAAGAAGAACACATTTCTAACCCTTATTGTAGCCGTATTAATTGGATTCATTAGCGTTTTCCCAGCCAAATTATAAGACTAAAGGTAATATTAGCCAAATCTTCTATTAATGTGCCATAATAAGGTACATTGACATAATGAATGCTTTTTTATAACAAGTATAAGAGTTTAGATCTTATAAACTTAATCTTATAAGGTTTGTTTGTTTGTTGGGATACCTATTTCTGCCTCACAAATGTTCTTTTCCAACTTTCATGGGAAGCTGCAAGAGATCTCTTTATAGAGATAAGCTAGTCCTGTGTGTACTTTTATGTCCATTTTTTTGTTACATGTAATCTCTGGTATATGGAATATATAAATAAATGTCGCAGCAGTCAACGCGCGTTTGCCGTTTTGCTTCAGTCAATTTATGAGGTACCTTTCAAGCTTTTTAATCTTCCCAATTGGCTTCAAGTGGATTAAAACAGTTTTATCACTAACACTGCAGCCTGTAGCTAACTCGGACATGGTTTGCGATGGCTCCGCTTCCACAATAGCCTTTTATTCTTCATTATCAATTTAGGTCTCCAGCCGTCCACGAGGCTTGTTCTGCAGGTCGAAATTTCCAGAAAGAAAACGTTGAAACCAAAAAGGAACCGTGTTTCTTTTGCAACACGACCGCCATACACATCATTAACCCTTCAAGTCATTTCCGCAGCACTGATGTCACGTTGCAACTCGTACTCGTAAATAATGCGATATTTTGAGTTTTTCATTTTGTAAACTGATTAAGACAAACAGAAAAAATAGAAGAAAAAAACAAATGATTGGCGGTCAACAAAACAAAAATACATATGTAAATATATTACAAGCTATATAAATTTTAAATTGGAATTCCTTACCAAAGAGGAAAAATTGTGATTAATTTGTTCATTCCGAGAAACTACTTATGGGATTAACCATTTTCCATACTCCGAGCCAGTTCCTTCATCTTGCGGCAGTACTACATACTACCACATACTACTGCCTACATATTGAAATCATAACGAAATGCCTACATGCCAATATCCCGTAACTAACTTACTTTATTACTATATCGTTGTTGTAATCGGGTAAACAACAGAGAAAAATCCGAAAGATCTTCTTGTTCAATAACTTTTACAATAATAAAGTTGTTCTCTTGTAATTGGATTTTGTTGAAAACGTGTGTTTGTCCAAATATAAACATTGTTTATATTTAAACAAAGCCATATTTTTTTTATTTATAACTCGTTACAAATGTAATAAATATACTAGGCAATAGGTAGGTATATTAGAAAATATAAACGTTTATAATTTGATTTGAAATTAAAGTGACCTTTGAAATATATTGGTAACGGAAATTTAGTCCGGTCAAATTAGACATTCGGTGCTACATAAATTCGCAACAAGCTGAATTTCGGTACAATTGTTCAAAACACGATTATAAACAATAGCTGAAAGTTCCCCATAATTCCCGTGTGTGGAAAAAATTTTATTCAAGGTCAAATGTCAAAAAAATGAGTTTTTCGCGATTTTCAGCAAAACGGTAAGTTTTATCAGAAAAATACCTCAGACTAAAATTGTAGATCATTAAATTATCTATAAAAAATATTTCAATACTTTTTTCCTCACGAGACGCCGTTTCGGAGATATCGCAGTGTAAAAATTTGTAACAGTTGCAATTGTCATAAAATGCACACGTTTCCACGCCACCTATGAGGTAGTGTACTTAGCGCGTTTTTTTTTTCTGATGATGATTTTTGATACTTCAGAGCTCTCAGGTGCGGCTGCTACTATTTCTCGAGCTTTAGCATACAGAGGCTGGTCGAAAGTCACGATGCATACAGTGTGGCCATATCGTTTTGCATTTTCTAATGCACAAAGTAAAGTCGTGTAGATAGTATTATAGTTACTGGCTGGTTGGTGAATAAATGGTGAAAATGTAATCTGAGATTTACAATAATTCATATAATTATTAGTTAAACGCTCCATAAAACCATTCCAACCAGGTAAATATGGATTTTTCCATTTCCCGTAAAACCATACTGCATCAGATTTCTTGAATAAAGATACCGATTCAGTTTCATAAACAAAATCTTTAACATTTATTTTACTGTAACCAACCACTCCGTCATTTTGATAGATCTGCTGAAAGAGATTCTTTTATTCGTGGCATAGGTTCTTCTAGTAAAACAGATTTTTTTCGGAGTAACAATTTGAATTAAACCCATTATGTGAAGCGTGTTATTGCCGTCTAGAGTATTGTCATTAATATCAGCATTGTCTGCCACGTATTGAATAAGTGTACCACTTTCCGGTGGTAGGATATGAGGAGGACGATGAAAAACTGCTGCTGCCTCGTACATTAATGTATCATTATAAGATGCACATAAACCAAAAGATGACCTGATATTCTTATAGTTATAGTTGATGTATATTTTATATTTTAAGTGCAAGTTACAATGACCGACAGAAAAATATTTTAACCTATACTACATAATATTACAACTCTAGGGATGAATATACGTGACGTACTCAGGCATGTTATGACAATTGCAACTGTTACAACTTTTTACACTGCGATATCTCCAAAACGATGTCTCGTGAGAAAAAAAGTATTGCTATATTTTTTATAGATAATTTAATGATCTACAATTTTAGTCTGAGGTATTTTTCTGATAAAATTTACCGTTTTGCTGAAAATCGCGAAAACCTCATTTTTTTGACATTTGACCTTGAATAAAAATTTTTCCACACACGGGAATGATGGGGAACTTTCAGCTATTGTTTATAATCGTGTTTTGAACAATTGTACCAAAATTCAGCTTGTTGCGAATTTATGTAATTTCACCCTAATTTTTTGGTCTAATTTGACCGGACTAAATTTTATTTCAACATAAAATTATGAAATCAATTTAGAGGAATGTATAAAATATATAATATAAAGTAGTATAACAATTAGATTTTTTTATTAAACTGCATCCGCCTGAGTCATTGGCCTTGAGCTCGTATATGGGCTGGCTAGAACGAGGTACCACCCAATTACAGAAGATCAGAGTGAAATAGGCATTAAAGCTGACTGACCTCTCTCAGTCGGTTTTATGTCCTACCCTCTACGTCCTTCTCCATTCGTTTGTAGTGGTAATGGTAAAAACTAATAAAAAAAAGTAATTTCAACAAGTCGAATAACCAATCCATCTTCTTAATGAACAAACATACGTTTTGAATGTCGATAATAACAATATAAATTAAGACTCGGTTGTGTGGATTAAGCTTAAACAGTTCAAAGAATACAAATATTAATTGGTTGATATACAATAATAAACATTACGCAATGGTAACAAGGTATTTTATATTTTTTGGCGGGATCCATTACTCAAAATTGTATTTTGTAATTCGTTCGCAAGATGGCTGCCTCATTTTAAAACCATTAAAGCTCTTGTTATGTGATTTGATTATGCAATTACTTGCACGAATATGGTTTCAGAAGAAATATCTTCCTTAAAATAAACTTGTGTGTAATTATTTATTGTTAAAAATGTGCAATGTTTTTTTAATTACGTCGATATACCTATTATTGAGACTGAAGTTGTTTAAAAGTTAAATATTTGCAAGTAGTTTGTTGACATTTCATTCATCATATCATTCTGAGTAAAAAAGAAAGTTGTTTTCTTAAAATTCTATTCCCGTATCTACCTACCTAACGTTCTTACAGCTTTTGGAGAATTTTATGGAGAAGGTATATTAGGAATAAAGTGCTTATAGCGAGTGACCTGCACCTTTGGTCCCCTGTGGTTTACAATAATAAGAAAATGGTAGCCCGCATAAGATTGATATTTTGTCAAGCGTGAATTTTTATCAATTATACCAATCACACCAACAACATTAACCAAAAGGATGATGGAAATAATAATAATAAAAAACAATAATAATAATAAAAAAACAATCAAAATAATAATAATAAAAAACAATCAAAATAATAATAATAAAAACAATCAAAATAATAATAATAATAATAAAAAACCTATTTATTCTTGTTATCGGTAAAATACAAAAATGGGATTTCTTAATGCGCATTAGGTATGTATTGTCGATATTGAAAACACGCTGACACAATTGTTATCTGAAATTATGAGAAATATAAGAAATTTCTTACAAGTACATGTTTGTGTCAACGAGCTGTTGTTTGTTTGTCATAAATATGATGTTTGGATCATAACACGCCGCTCCTTAACAACGGTTTGACACGATTTACTAATCCGACAACTGTTTGGCTTTAAGAGTTTATACTTTTTGCATAAATGTTTTTGCGCCAAACTAAATACCTACATGCATTAGGTTTTAGCTAACGTATTGATTTATATAAATATAGAATGTAAAAAACCGATACGGGCAGGGATTCGAACCCGCGACTACTGGGAAACCGTCCCGTCGCTCTACCAACTGAGCTACCGTATCGCTGTCCGCTTCGGTGAATTAAGCATTCTATATGTGATCGTCTTTATCGGGACGGTGGTGACATCTATTAGGTTTCTTTCGAAAATCCTAACCAATGTTTCTAACTTTGCAGTATAGATAAACATTGAAAAGATGCCACTACCGAAATCAATATCAAACATTAACGTATTGATATTCTCTTATTTGGGTTATTTTTTAACTATCACTACTGATACGTTACTTTGTGACAAGTCCGAGACTTGTTTCAAATCGAATAATTTAGACAATTTGGTATAACACAATCTGTTATTTTAAGTCAACGTGATATTCTGAAGCGTAAAGAAGCAAGGGGGACTTTTAAGAAAACTTTCTTGTTAAGGGAAGACTCTAAACAACGTCAAATGAAGTTTACATTCACAATAGATTTTTTTCAAAAATTTTGAAGTAGGTACTGCCGCCAGGGAGAAATATATGAGCTAGACCTGAGAAAAGTTGATAATACTACGATAGTAACTCCGCAACCACTTTAAAGTCAGTTAACATTCTTAATTTATATTATAAATCTCTCACCGGAAATGAGAGTCATCCATATTTGCGCGCCGAGGTGCGTGGCGACGGCGGCCACGTACAGCGCGCGCCAGCCGCGGAGGTCAGCGTTGCTCCCGGAGCGGGACAGCCACGCCAGCAGCACCAGCACCGCCAGCGCCACGTGGAACGGCTGAGTCGTCCTTGTTGCAATTCTGTTTTATGAAATCCAAATATTGATTTAAAAGTTATTTAAAAATATATTTAAAAGTTATTTAAAAGTTATTTAAAAGTATTTTTTTTTATTTGACATCACATCAAAATAAATGTTACTTTAGATAAATATTTCAACAAATTGTCTGTTGATAATCCTAAATCCATCTTGTGTATTGCTCCAATGATAAAAGATTGCAAACTTTTCAATTGCGGAAGAGATAATATAAAATTATCTGTACCGCAAGATAAAGTCCAGAAATCCGTCCTATTTGTTCATCTATTTTTTTTTACCTTTGTAGTCCTAATTTACACGACTTCATAATTTTTTTTTTGTTTATATCTAAGTTTCTTGTTAAATATGTATATGTATGAGTTTGGTACTCGTATATTAAATTATTATAATAATATTATAAAATATGTATATTAGATAATAATAATAATATTAATACAAGACAAGTTACACACACATTGATCTAACCCCTAAGTAAGCAAATTATTTGCTTGTGGTAAGAGTGTTAGACAACGATACTAATACATAGAAATACACATATAAATACTAGAATATATTTAATAAACGACCAAACCCAGAAATACAGACATCTATGTTCATCACTTACATGCCTGTCCCTGTCGGGGATCGAACCTGAGCCTCATTGCGTTGCTATACGTTAGGCGGTTACACTAAGCACTTATTTTTCAAAGAACAATGGAGGGATTATTATTATTATTACTTCTAAACAAAAAGTACGAGCTATTATGGAGAAAAAAGGTCTTAAGAATATTAAGGAATTGAGGTCTAATACTTCAAGTATATTAAACGCATTAAATATGTTTCTTAAAAAAGGGGAAAAATGGCATTGAAGTGAGTTACAAAATCAGGCGTTTATAAAGATCAAAGGAGAATAGGGAACATTCATGTATTTTTTTTTTGACGTAAATTAATCATTTACCTCTCTATATCGTAGAAAAAAATATAAATAGGTTTGAAAAGATACTAGTTTTTTTTCAAATTAAAAATTAAAACATATGTTTACTATGAACTTTTTAGTTACTTCGTACATATTTTAAGTTTTAATTGCTTTATAAGTCATGGAAGAAGATAAAAATCATCTTACAAGTAATGTATAGTACCGGAGTGCAAAAATAGTATTAAAAAACACCCGACAATGTGTTTTTTGTATTCAAAGAGATGCGAAAATACAAAAACAATGGTGTATGGAAATTAAAAGGGATAATATATGTCCTAAATCGTGTTTATATTGTTGTGAAGATAAATTTAACGTAAGTATACTTTATTTATAATAAGTTTAATCTAATAGTTTAAATATATAGTAAGTATAGAACATTAGAAAATTTGAGTTTAAAATTAACATAACCTATCTTACAAAAGTTCAGTATAAATTTCTATAAAAACCGTATTCTTTTTTCTGTTTTACGAAATTTTTATGTTTGTCGAATATAATATGTATAACGAAACAACAAGGAGAAAAATGTAATCTAAGTTTGAAGAAAAGAGTTGTGCCTCATATATTTTTGTGGCAAAGACACCAGCTGAGAGAACATTCTCATGAATGTGCATAGTCAAAAGGCAAAGATTGACATTGGTTAATGAAGCCTTTTTAGAGTTAGTTATTGAAAGTAGTGTTTAAAAAATGATGGCCTTCATAAAGAATTGATATACTCTAAGTAAGTCCTAGTACTGCCCATACAAATGTCTGTGATATTAATCAGCCAGGACTCAGTACTTCTCCTATTGAATGTGATGATCATAAGGCAGAGCCTTTCTTTTCGCATATTGAAGATAAATTACCAAGTGACCAAGCTGTGCAAGTTAATGTTAAACCGAAGTATGGAAGTAAAGGTGTCAATGTAAATATACCTGCTGAAAAACAAAATGTAGCATTGTCACCATTTCCTCATTCAACACACAACATGGTACACAACAGTTTTACCAGTAAAACTATCCATTTTAAAAAGAAAATGTTTACTGAAAACACAGCTGATAATACTTCTATAGCATCTTATATCTTCTATATCTGCTGATTATCAACCAAGTTATTTATCTGAGTCAAGTGAAGTGAAAAATGATTCAGAGGAAGAAACATTTATGTGAAAATGTAATGTGTAGTAACATGCTAAATGCTATTGAAAAAGAGTTTGTAGGTATTTGTTTTGTTTGAGGATTGAAAAATGTTTTTAGAATTACCTAAAGGATTGTATCATTTAATAAAAACTTAAAGCACGAAAATATAGGTTTAAATTATTTATTTTTCTCAGTAACATTGATACCACAGTATGAACTTCGACGCCGATAATTTGAATGGCGTGTCAAATGACGTCACATTTCCTTTCGACCAATGGTGGCGCGTTTTGGAAATTTGAATTTCGCTCCCTTAATTTACACTTTTCATAAATTATTTTATGGCCTTAAATGGTTAATAAATTAAAAAAAATGATTTTATTATAATAAGATGATAATAAGTAATCGAAAAAAAAATATTTGGAACCATTTTAATTTTTTTGCATGTTCCCTATTGTAACAACGGACGCGGGGCCGTCAAGGCTCGGCGCGGTCAGCGGCGTTGTCTCAGCGCCAAGCCGATGGAACCGAACGGGTCGTTGCTTATGCGTCGCGTTCTTTATCAAAAGCCGAACGTAATTATGCACAAATTAAAAAAGAAGCTACCTCTATTATTTTTGCCATTAACAAAATTTAATCACTATTTGTACGGCCGTACGGTGGCAATTATTTTGCGAACGGATCATAACCCCTCTTATCTATTATAGGGAAGAAAAAAGGTATACCTATTTTAGCGGCAAGGAGGTTACAGCGTTATGCTTTATTTTTGTCCGTGTAAACTTTTAATAAAGAATATGTTAGAGGTGAAAATAATGTTGCAGATTATTTATCTAAATCGGTGTTGAATGATATTTTTTTTATAAATTTTACAAGTGATTCATTTATACGACCTATTATAGTGAAAGACATAAGAAGTGAAACGATTAACGACGATGGTCTGCAACAAGTTATAAGGTTTATTAAAGATGGTTGGCCGCGAAAGATGAACGAATTAAAGTTGAAAACTTATTTTTCATGTCGCTCGGATCTCTCCTTGGAAAATGGATGTATTTTGCGGGGTCATAAAATAGTGATTCCTGTTGGAATCACTATTTCACAAAGTAACCACTTTGCGGCAACAATTATTGAACGAATTACACTCCTCTCATTTTGGTGTAATAAAAACCAAAACAGAAGCAAGAGACCGTATGTGGTGGCCAAATATAGATAAACATATCGAATCTAAGATTGGATCATGTAGCTTGTGTATGTCCCTTCGTAACACACCGCTACGAGCACCTTTGGTCTCTTGGCCTTATCCGAGGCGTCCTTTTTTTTTTTTTTTTGTTTCCACGGGGAAAATGCTTTACGCACCGTACCCCTCGCAGGGGACGCGAGGGGCGTGTGTGGGACTCCCGAAAACGGGGTGCCCACTAAAAACCCCGCGGCGCCCCTTCCTCGCCTTATTGGCGGAGTCGTGGGTACGGCTAGCCCTTCAACCACTATCCGAGGCGTCCTTGGAAGCGTGTACACCTTCATATGTTTTCTTTAAACGGTAAAAACTTTTTAATACTCGTTGATGCTTTTTCTAAATGGATTGAGTGTTTTTCCATGACGTGTATAGATTCTGATGCCATATTGTTAAAATTGTGTAAGATATTTTGTAGATTTGGATTGCCTTGTACCCTTGTATTGGAAAATAGAAAATATGGTAAAGACAGTAAAAAGAGCTTTAAAAATAATTTTGCAGAGTGAAAATAATTTAAAATCGTTTAATATTAAAATTCTTATTTGATTATAGAAATTCAAAACATTACGATGTAGGTTAGATTTCTTAAGTTCATCAGGCGATTAAGTTTTAATTAAACATTTCAGTATTATTGAAAAAAGATGGGTACTAGATTATTTATAGTTTATATTTCTGATTTGAATATTTATATAAAGAAATATGTATACCAACTGTTACCATATAGAGGAGGTGATATGTCAATTGATTTGGACAATGTGAGTGCCTACGAAGACAATACAAATACGATGTTTGCAAAATAAGACAACACAGAGTGATTATTTATTATATACACAGTTAGAGGGAAGTGAACTAATTAATAAAAAAGTATTTTTATCTCATCTATTCAAAAACATCTGCTTGGTTCCCGAAAAACAGGGATTAAAACACTGCTTTAGTCCCTCCGGGATTAAAACATTCTTGAATTTCGAACGCCAATATTGAAAGGATGCTTTTCGTAATTTTCAACTACGAAAGAGATCGATTACGAATCTTGTATGAAAAAATTAGGCTGAATGACTAAAACTCCTTGTTACACAAATATAAATATTAACATTTTATTTTTTTCTAATAAACTGTTCTTATTCATAGCTTGCATTTTACTTGTTTCCTCATAGATGCGATAAAAAGCAGATTGTACACCTCGGGACTAAAGCTACTTTATGTATGATGATGTACTTTGAATCCCTCGCTCGCTCTGGATTAAAAAAACACTCTCCCTTTAAAGTAGTGCTTTAGTCCCACGGTACAAAATCTACTATTTCGCAACAAGATAATGGTCTTTTCAATAGTGATGAAAGTTCTCAGGAACATAATCATGAAGTTTCCCAGGTGAGTCTCAAAATGACCGAAGATATCCTATTCATAAGACAAGGAATCCAAAATATATAAAAAAAAGAAAATAACAAAATATGTGTAATGTACATATATAATAAAATATATATATATATATATATATATATATATATATATATATATATATATATATATATATATATATTTATATATAAATTAAAGAATACATTTGTTACGATTACGATTGAATCTCCACCCTTATTAGAAATCTAATTATTATATATATTAATAATCTATATATATACAGATTTATAATAAGGGCGGAGGTTGAATCATAATCATAATAAATGTATTCTTTAATCTATGTTTGAGTTTTAACTTATGATAATCAAATTAAGAAGTTCTAAATAGCGATAATGAAATATATTCGCTGAACGTTAATTAAATAGTACGTCTAACAATGACAGATGAACAAGCAAGTCGCAGAGCCATGAGACGTCACATGTTTGTGAACGCACGCGCTCGTCACGCGCCTTCATGACGCGCCGCGATGAGGTCGAGTCACGTCTCTACTGGATCACAATGCAGTCACCAGATACTTGACGAATATTCAAACCCTGTTAGACTTTCACATCATGAAGATTATACCTACTCTATGCTATAATGTAGTGTTCACTTTCGACTCGGATCGACTACTCGGGTGAGGGTAATTAAAAGAGTAGATTTTTTTCTCTTTTTATGTATTTTTTTTAGGCAATTTTGCTGTTACTTTGCTTATACCAGGGATACTTAAGATTTTCTTGGATCAAGTAAATAACAAAAGTGAGTTAAAAATTTAGCTTAGTAGTAGTAGTAGTTGTAGTGGTAGTAGTTGTAGTGGTAGTAGTTGTAGTGGTAGTAGTTGTAGTGGTAGTAATATTCTAATAAAACATAAACAAGAACATGAGGATTCTTTATCGGTGGGGCTTCATTTGTGTAGAAAAGTGTTTAACGAAAAGCAATTTGACATTCCACAAAACAGACTTCACTTACAAAATAATATTACTGGATTTAAACTTATTCTGTACTGCATCATATTAAGTAGGTACTTTTGTTATTCTATATCTTATCTCATTCATATTGTTATACTACTAATACTACTACTGCCAGATACTACTACCAGGTAGTACTACTAGCTACTTCTCGAACTGTTTTAGATTTTAAAGTGAACACTGATTGCAGCTATGTGTCTGTTATCAATGTCGTGAATGTGCCGACGTGATGTGAAGCACGTGGCTTGCTTTTATCCAATAAATTATTTTCTAATCAATCTGTGCCAATATCAGCATACGACGTAAAGAGTCAGATGTGATCTTAACTGACGTAGATAAGAATAAGTGAGATATCTACACCAAAGGTCAGGGAGCAGTACTCTTAACTAACACCTAACCCGAGCCAAATATTATTCTCATAGTAGACATAAGAAAGGACATTCTCTCTCATTAGGTCTCCTATTAACCCAAACTTGATATTGTCATTTAGTTGATATCCAGCTAAAAGCTTATCTGAAGAATGTACCTTACATTCCTTGTTCAGGAATGTAAAGGAAATATATAATAATAGTGACATTATTTCACAATCGTGAATATTCGTAATGCTCGCCTGTCTGTCATAAAACGCATTTCTAGGTCGTACAGAAATAAAATAACGACTCTGAATAAATAAAGAAATGAACTTTACGTAAATCAATAAATAAACAATACAATATTGGTGCCTTGACATGACCGTAACTACAAGGTCTCAAACACGTAACAGTTGAGCTAAATATTACTGAACTAAATGTTATTAACATTTTATGATAACGAGTTCGTACTCGGCGTTTGAAAATTATCTTTTGATTTGAATATTGACTTGCGAAGGCGAATGTATATTTCTTTGTGTCCTTTTTTTAAGTGCTCGAGTAGAGTAGAAAGTTTGTAAGTTATAAGGTTAGTCGAAAATGAGAGTTGAAATGAGACAAAAATGAAAATAAAGATGACAAACAATCATTGGCCAGTTATCAAGTATGTGTTATTTAGTAGTATTTGTTTTTAGAAATATGTTAGTGAAGGGCTATTAGAGGTAAAAGGATAAAAAGAGAACAATTTTAAAAGGTTTGTTCCAATACTGATAGAATATGAAAGGATAAACGAACCTACTTAACATTGCATATGTAAGAAACACATTTAATACCTTGGAGTCCATTAAATATGTACTACATATTATTTTGTAGTGTTATTATATATTACTATGAGTCTCTAATTTCTGCTATAGGTAACTATAATAATTATCTTTATGTATTTTGTAAAATGGTACCTTCTACAACCATTATTGACAGATAAAGATTAATTTATTAATTATCATTATTTACAAAGATTATTCCACACACGTCTGAAAGTTGTTTCAACAACATTGTATTGTTTTAAATCGAACAATAAATAAACATCGGGTGTTTTGTAACCAATTGGAATGTCTCACACGAAGCGGACGAGCTACTGAGCAGATTTGAAAGAATACAAACAACAACTTATGAATTATGTAATTTGTTTATACTTAAAAGGTAGAAGCCGGTTCCAATATTCGACTGAATCGAGTTTTAAATTTTAATATTCTTATCTTAAACTTGAATGGCGGCCATTTTGTAAAAAACGTTACCAATCAGTGTTGAGGATATTCGTCCAGTAGGTACGATGACCCAGTGCCGCGATGGTGTTTGATTACTGGTGATGAAAGATAATTAACTTATGAATAATTAAACATTAATACTCTTATTATACAATAAAGTTATTGATTGATTTTTTTTAAATAAATATAATTTTGTTGTTGTTGTTAAATATAATTTTATAATTCTACGGAAGTATTTTGTCAATGTCAAATATCAAAAGAAAGAGATGTTTTTTTTTTCTATTATATCTGATAATGTTTTTGATCACCCTACGTGACAATGGCGCAATCGATCGTGCTGTACCTACTGGCACAACTGAAAGCCATTAAATCAATCAATCAATGTTTTTGATAACTATATTAAATACTACTTACTATTTTATTTTTAATATTAAAAGTTTCATTTAAAGTGATCCGAAGTTTTGTTTTGCTCAAGTTACAATTTAAGTTAAAGAGCTTTATTTTATTAGTCCTTTTGACATAATCTTCAACGAGCTATCATAATATTTAACAGAAACCTAAAAGACTAACAAGACTAAAAAACATTTGGAAACATCATCTATACATATAATAATATTGTCAGATCCATTTCTGTACATGGAAAATATAAAAAAATGATCATAGGGGGCCTTTATTAGAGGAAGAGAGAGTAGTCTTTGTACATTGAAAATATTTAAAAAAATATATCAGGATGTGAAGTGAGAACTCACAGAATTCATTTTCAGCATTTTTAAAATCTTTGTGTGTTATCTGTTTGTCTTTTAGGTGTGCACACAACATGAAAAAAAAATCATACAGGAGGACCTTTATTCGCAAGAGAACCCAAAACAATGTTTTTCATTTGTTTGTGCATGCTAATCTCAGAAACGGATTAATCGATTTGGACGCAGTTTTCGGGAATATGTTGTCATGGGATTCACTTTACATTTTGTTTTTTTTTTAAGTATCGGTTAACAAATAAAGAAGTTAATAATCCCTTATGGTCGAACCAATGCTGCTTACCAGTTTGAAGTTTTATAGTTTTTTACATACATTAATACTTATTAACAGTACAAAGTAAAAAGGTACAAAGTAAGGTACAAAGGGTACGTTTTGTCAAAATCGAAATCTACGCGTGCTAAGTTGCAGGTACAGCTAGTATTTAAATAAATTAACTTAAAGAATATGTAATATTTATTGTGTTTGGACGAAAGAAAGGTATTTTAAGCATTGTCTTTTATACAACCAAAATTGAAGACATAATTTTGTTGAAAGAGCTACAGATTCTCTACTGCAGACTTGTCACTGTGACAATGTATTTAAAAACTTCTTACTTGAAACAACCTTTGATATCATACTTTGTTTCCTTTTATGATTGAGGACTTTCGATAATGATAAACACTCTAAAGATAAGAACTGTATGCCTTATTTATGAACCGTTGGTTTATTATTATATGTATATGTATAGATATACATTAATAATACAAAACTACAAAATAGTTCATTTTAACTATATTGTTATGAAGATGCAATAACTTAATAACGTTTACACGTGTCTCAAATCATAAAACTATTGTGTTGTAAAGCATTTGTTAAATGTTGCACACTTGTTAATTAAATGTGACTTCTGTGGCCCGGGCCTACAATGCTTTACAAAGAAAACCCCAAACTCTCAAGAAATTTCTAGAATGTCTGTCAACCTAATATAGGTTGAGAGTCATTCCAACTGTTAGTTGAACGCAAATTTATTTATTTTATTGGTATGTTTTGAAAATTTAGTTTTTCGGTGATTATTCATCAAGTATATGATCGATCAATGATTTTTTTGTTGCTCAAAACCCGGTGACAATCAGTTCACTAATTCAGGAGAGAAGCCTCGGAGAGATCGCTTTGAATCCAACTATAATACCTATCATGTGCTTCGCTCGTCACTTCACGGCTTGCTGCGTTCAATAGGTATATCTTTGGCGTCAGCTGACAAATAACGGAAGACTAGACTTAATAACTTTAGTTCACTATATAATGAGCTGTAATTAAAATAAACAAGACGACTTCACGACGGATTATTATTAATTTGTCGAGTGAATCAATTTACGTAAGTGAGGGTATGACTTATAATTATTGACACATTAGACATAACAGTAAGACACCTACTTAATGGGACGACTTACTCGTAGTTGTGAGCAGTAGGTATTTGGGTCCGTCGGTTCATTGTTCTTAAAAAAGCTTCGTAGTAGTCATCAAGAATACAGTGACCGATGTTGGCAGTAACTTAAAATATAATGTTATCATAGATTTTCACAAGTACCTACTAGACACTGACATGGAACTATTTTTTTTAGATCAAAAGTTTTTTAGGACTTTAAAGTGTAATGCTTAGTTTCTAGAGTAATAGTAAAACATCTCGTCTCCTCGTGAACACGATGCTGCAACGAAATCGAAATGGTAGGGCACTTTTAAATATAATTATCCGTAACAATTAAAACATTCAACTTTAATGTTTAAGTTATTATTTATAGTTATTTTCGTGAATTTATTCTTATCATGTATTCTTATCATGTATTTTTTTCAACAGGATGTTCGATCCTTTCTGGCTTCATTTGAAGGTTACTTCATATTCCAAGGTTCAAGAAAACTTTAATAGAATGGTTTAACCATAAACTTAAAAATAATAGTTTTGATTTTAAACTAATCAACAAAAAATATATTCGTTCAGACGAGTCTTAATTGGCAATAATGTGAAATAATATTAAAAAGAATAATTATATCTATTTCCTATAATGGTTACACACCTATGGCGCCAGTTACTACCATGTCACTAGTTGCTACCATGAGCTGTAACAAGACATCGCGGTGATACCATGGTGATACCACGGTCCAAGAGCCGCTGTTCATTATAATATGTAAATGTTACTTTATATTGTAAAGGATATTAGGGTCACAAATTCCTAACGTTCTTAAGTACTTACCTAATTATATTATTCTAAGGAATATTAAATATGTAGGTATGTCATTAAAAATAATTTACGCAGCTTCGTGTATTTTTGAATATCCTGTATCAAATTTCTCATCCTGGTTATCTCATAATGTTGAGTTGACCCACACTCACACATACATACGTTTTATTAATACTATTAGTTACCACCCACTACTACTACTACTACTATAGTGTAGAGTTTAAAAGAATTATACTTACAAAAAAAATAAATACCTACACACAATGCAGAAAATATTGTTTTGAATCCTGATTTATATATTCCTACCTGCTACCGGCTACCGGCTACCGCTCGTCATGGTGTCATGGTGTCATAGTGTAAATACCTATGTACTAACTACTAACTACTAGCAACATGCATTACTTATCATTAGTGTTCAATAAACTAAATATAAAATGTAATGTTTTAATTCTTTATATTATAACCTTTATATTTTTTATTTATAACGCGTTGTATAAGAAAGTATCTAACTAACAGCGAACTGTGTATATAAGATAGATAAGATATTATTTATTTTCGCGTTGTCGCTAGGTTTGCTCAGTTCGATGACAGACGACGTCACCAAGGTCAGTGCGTGACGTTTATAAGATGACACACAGTCAGCACTCTGTTAAATAAACATATTACATATATATTGTGCCCTCTTGGCGCAACATAGCTAATTTATGTTTAAATAGTATATCATTCTGGCTAAAAAGTAATCTTCATGCTGATAGGTAGGTACTTAAATCAGTTTGGCCAAAATTTATTCTAATACTAGATGTGCCTGCGATTTCGTACGCATAGATTTCGATTTCGATAAAACGTATCTATTCAAAGTTTCATCAACTCCGGTAAGTAGTTTTTGTGTCTAGTTTATATTTAAATATTTTTTATTTTTTACAGATCGTATTCTTTATATTGGAAAGGATATTGTTATTCTCTGACAGGAGGACCACTATTTCAATTTTGAAAAATGTCTTACCGCAATAGTACGAAAAAAAGACATTATTAAATTCTTTATTTGTTAACCGATTTAAATAAAAAGAAACACTAAATGTAAAGTGAAGACAACAAGACACATGACATTATATTCCCGAAAACTTCATCCAAACCGGTTAATTCCGACAAAATGAAAAAACATTGTTTTGGGTTCTCTTGCTTATATAAAGATATGATACTTCATGATTTGTGAAGATATTTTCCATGTGCAGAAAGAGATCAGTTACAGATGTACCTACTATAAGTTCTTATATATAGATACATTTCTGGAGCACTTTAAATACATACATCTTTTGACAGAGTGAAGAGTGTGCAATGAAAGTTAAAAACTAATTATTACTCAGAGTGACGCTCAACTTCTATGTATAAAAGTTATTTACATTAGCCATATATTTTTTTCGAGTTGCGTTCACAACTAAAAGAGAAACAGACAAATAGACAAGAATTTCTAAAATGTCTGTTGGATTGGATTGGAGAAATGGATTCTGTTGGTTATCCCTTCACATATATATTTATTCACATATGGCTATATATTTTTTATTGTATAATGTAGGTACAAAGACTACGCCTCTACAGATTTCTTACATGTAAGAAGATTTGCTTGGTACCTTTACGTGATTGACATACATTTACATAACTTTTTTATTCCTTAACTGATTTACATGAAATAAACACTAAATGTTAAATGAAAACTTCATTCAAATTGGTTTAGCCGTTTCTGAGAATAACGTTCACAAACATACAGAAAAGCAGACAAAATGAAAAACCCTTGTTTTGGGTTCTCTTGCTCTCGTAAGGGTCGCCAATAATGTTTTTTTAAATGTTATCCTTATACAGAAATCGAAGAGTGGCAATTTTATAATTTGTACCTAACACCTTTATACACAGTTATAAAGAAGGATTGACTTTAAAAAAATAATAACACCGATGGTTAAAAATCTGTGAATATTTTTTTTAAACATAAGGATCATAAAGAATGTTGTCAGCTTCAAGATATAACAAATTAAAAGATATGTGGATGACATTTTGTTGCGAGGCCACCGGAAGTGTTTTATTTAAGGAAAGTAATTACCTACGTAGCAATAAATAAATGGCGATAGTATCTGTGAAAGATTTTTAAAGACAGTTAATAAAACGTCACTTAAATCCATAAGTAACGAAATAAGATAAATACAAGTTAAACTGCGATCGTTAAGAGTTATTTTACAATCTTTGAGAAGTGATGAGCGAAGATTACAGCGAACCGTTGCAAGCACAATTGTTTTGAGACAAACATACATTAAACGAATCGTCTGAGTACATTGATTAGGAAGGTTACATTAAGAGTTGAAAACCACAGTTAAATATAAATTAAAAGTACATCGAAAGCTAAATGACCGATACTAAAAAGAAGAAAAGAAAGACAAAAACCATGACGGTCACCAATTAAATACACAAAACCAGTAGGTAGGTACATCGTATAAATTAATGTGTACCTATATAATATAATATATAAAAAATAAATGTTTTTTTAAACTGGTTGTTCCCAATGACTCCGTCTGCTCACTCAACATATTTGTGTAACCGTGTTAAATATTACTTTTAATCTAATGTTATCTTCATAATTATTTATTGAAGAGTGTAATTATCAATTTCAAATAGGTATTGAGAGATATATATATGAGTGGTTTATATTTTTAACAGCAGTAAAACCTTATAACCTATTTATATAAGTAAGTGACAGGTTCATATTCATCTATACTAATATTATAAAGAGGAAATGTTTGATTATTTGTTTGTTTGTTTGAAATGAATAGGCTCTGAAACTACTGAACCGATGTTTGAAAATATCTATAAACATGTGTAGCCATGTTAAGCTTATTTAAATTTATATAAATATAGAATGAAAAATAAACCGATACAGGCAGGGATTCGAACCCGCGACTACTGGGAAACCATCGGGACGACCGCGACGGTTTCAAACATTAATTTCGGTAGTGGCATCTTTTCAATGTTTATCTATACTGCAAAGTTAGAAACATTGGTTAGCATTTTCGATAGAAACCTAATAGATGTCACCACCGTCCCGATAAAGACGATCACATATAGAATGCTTAATTCACCGAGGCGGTCAGCGATACGGTAGCTCAGTTGGTAGAGCGACGGGACGGTTTCCCAGTAGTTGCGGGTTCGAATCCCTGCATGTATCGGTTTATTTTTCATTCTATATTTATATAAATACTGAACCGATTTTAAAAAATTCTTTCACCGTTGGCAAGCTACACTATTCCCGAGTGACATAGGCTATGTTTCATTTTGGAAAAAAATTAGAATGTTTCCTAAAACTTGAATATTCTAACGCAAAGTGTAAAAAAATAAACAAAAAACAGCGCGCGCTGCAAAAACGGTGAAAGTTACGCAAAAATGATGTTCTATGAAATTGTTCCCCTTTAAAAGTTCTAAAAAGAAGTCCGCGACAACATATATCTAGCTTTTAAGGTTGACTCACTATAACCTTTTATATGGTTATGAAATTAGTTCTAAAATAATATACACTTTCGAAGGTGTTTTAATAATAACGATATTATTCCTAATCCAAATAAATTATTTAAATATCACAGAAATCACAGAAATTCTACAAAGAAATTCTTAAATTGAACATGTCTCAAAAACATAATATTTCGTATCCATATGCTTTAATACGTATATCTGAACAATGTCCTGGTCGTGTGTGTGTGTGTGTGTGTGTGTGTGTGTGTGTGTGTTGTGTGTGTGATGTGCATGTATGTTATTATTTTCAGTTTGATATCGTAGCAATGTAATGCCTATATATATAAAATTTCCACGGGAATAGGATACTATAGAATTAACTATAAGTCTATTATATGTCTGCGTAATTGTAGTTTCCACAGATTACGCGAAAAGCGACCTAAACGCGGGCGGAGCCGCGGGCAACAGCTAGTATATAATAAACTAGTTGGTACTTGTAGGTACGTCGTCGACTCGGTCTATTTTTAATTTATTACCTATAATTTGCTAATTACTCTGTATTAGGTAATATTTTAGGAATTTGTTAATAGACTATTGTTTTATTTTAGTTTTCAGGCGAGGCGTTTCAACAACGTCTTCAGTATCTCATATCGTTACAAGATGGGTATTACTGAAGTTGTCAAATAGTTTGGATGAGCTCGTTTACAGCTGTTCTATTATTATTTGACACGTGATGTTATGTAACCTCGTTGGATACGAATCTATAATACTGTAGATATCTATATCTCTTAGTTACACACACACACACGCTGCAATTATGAATAACCAAAAAATAAATATTAACTAATGGTAATTTAAATAAACGCCAAACTAAAGATAAAACTTAAAAATGAATAGATGTTTATTTCTTATAATCATTTGTATTTAACGAGTACAACTCGTGGTAAATAGTGACCCCCAACTGTAAAGGCCTTGCAGACTATTTAAGAAAGAGGAATGAAAGAGATGGAAGGAACGGTTAGTCTACGAGCGTCGTCACTCCGAGTTAAGTAACATCATATATAGTTATTTAGTTCTGTGAGAGGGCGCTCGTAGGTAGCCTGCAGGAGTTGTAATCAATGTACACTACACAGTACACGTACGTTCTAAATGTAATTGAACGTCCAGTGCTGGTAGCACTTGTAATGGTTCCGACTTAGAGCAGTTTTAAGCTTTTAGCTTTTAACTTTCCATCAGCATTTTGTTTTGAAAACTCTGTAAATTAGACTTTAAGAAACAATTTTTTTATGCTAGGTTAACGTTTGTTAACCTAGCATAAAAAAATTGTTTCTTTATTATTATCTAAAAATAAATAACTAAAAGTTAGTATAAAGCACGCTTTACGTATATTTTGTATAATATCATTATTCATTATGTTATGAGTATCCTTATAGAAATAATTAAAACAATAGTTACATGTAAGACACCGCGTCTAGAAGCTTCTTAAAATATAAATGACAATTTTATGATATGTAATACATACTTTTGCTTGAAGCATAAATTATAAGTTTTCGTTCTAAAATCTATAACACATGAAGACGTTTGAGAAATAGTGACGTGAGAATAGTGAGTGAGATCGAAGTCATACCAGTGAGAACAGACATCATAAATACTATTATCAATAGATACCGTTTCTTTATCGACATTAAGATCTATTGTGGGTGGTGAGGAGTGTGTGAGTGTGTGAGTGTGTGAGTGTGACGATCCATTGTCCGGACGTCAATCACATCTGGATAAGATAACACTATCAATGTAGACTTTAAAAGCTAATGTGAACTTTATTAACATCTATTTGTATTTATATAAATGTAGAATGAAAAATGAACCGACACGGGCAGGGATTCGAACCCGCTACCTCTGGTAAACCGTCCCGTCGCTCTACCAACTGAGCTACCGTATCGCTGTCCGTCTCGGTGAATTAAGCATTCTATATGTGATCGTCTTTATCGGGACGATGATGACATCTATTAGACTTCTGTCGAAAATCCTAACCAATGTTTCTAACTTTGCAGTATAGATAAACATTGATAAGATGCCACTACCGAAATTAATGTTTGAAAATATCTATAAACATGTATAGCCATGTTAAGCTTATTAAAATCCCGATAAAGACGATCACATATAGAATGCTTAATTCACTGCGACGGACAGCGATATGGTTTATTTTTCATTCTATATTTATATAAATTTAAATAAGCTTAACATGGCTATACATGTTTATAGATATTTTCAAACATCAGTATTTGTGGTATTAATTAAACGATACTAAACGTAGCATTTATTTAAGTGATGTAAGAAAAAAACATATAATTGTATACTATGTATCTATATTCTATATGCTAGCTTAGGAAGCAGAAGTAACTTTTCAAATATTTTCTTGAAATCTGATCAATTATTTTTATACAAAATATTTGTTAAATCGTTCAATGTTCTTATAATCATCTCTCAGAGAACTGTCAGTGGTTTATTGAAATCTATTTGTGTATCAAATCACATGACAGATGACATCTCTGCTATCTGACACATTTATCTCCAACGCATTTAACACTTAACGAAAGATCGAAAATTATTTATTTATATTACAGAACATTTATTTATTTAGTAAACTTCATAGAGACGTCTTTAACTTAAACTTTATCGAGAGTTTGAAACAAAAGTTGGTATGTTTCAGTAAATATAACATATTATGTCTTTTTCTTTTATATTGCTTTAAGATTTTTTTAACTCATAAAAGACATCCTATGCGTCGCTGTTGAGGTTTATTTCCTCAACATTTACGAAATATTTGTATTTAGTTACATGTTGGCCTATAATATCTGTTACTTTACTTAATATAATTTGTACCATAGAGATAAATTACAAAACCGACGTTTTTTTGTTAATACATAGGTAGCGCTAATATTTATTTCTTTAAATGATTGTCAAAAACCATAACCGTCATGTAGGTAAAATCGGACGGATCAATTGTTTCATCTATATCCCAAGTATTTTAATGTGTAAACGGTTAGAAGATAAGAGTAGGATTTTAATATTATTGTTATACATTAAAAACTGTTAAAAACTCTTAAATTCTTATCGTATAAACTTGGTATATTGCTTGCGTTATAACTCTGTGCTCTGTGTTCTGTGCTCTGTGGACTCAACACTCACTAATGCTCTATTTAATCAAATACTGAGTTTCAATTGATATGAATGAGTACTTAGGGGCCGTTCAAATATTATGTAACTCAATACTTCTGTTTCCTATATCTTATGTGGATATGTGTCGGCCCGTTACAGCCTCCTGCTGCCTTCGTACCGAACCCGCCAGAACAGAACGTATTATATAGATTATACAGAAGGAATGTTTGTGTAGTTCTGCTACGACCTAGTCATGGTCGGGTAATACTACTCTGTATTCCATAAGCATTAAAGGAGGGCTCTGACGTTTCATTGTCGGTAAACACGGTAATTGGTACACGGTCCTCATCGTCTTGACAGAAAACAAATACTTGGTATAAACGAAAATGGTTGCCGACTTAGGAGATTTTATTTTCCTAGTTTTTTTTAGCCGTTAGTTTAAGCATTAATGTCATTAATATTTTAGATTCAATGATTAAATAATTAATATCTGTGTACATTATAAGGTTTTTAATCTATTAAATTTATTCATGAATAAATTTTTATTCATGAATAAATTTAATAGATTTAATACGTTTAAACAAATACCGGAATGAATCCCAAGATTATTATTATATGCACACAATAATCAGTACCGAAATGAAAGTCTAACAAGAGATTGTTACTGTAACCTGCCACCTCTGTAAACACTAGCTCCGTGCCTGCACACTGCACACTGCACACTGCACACTACACACTGCACACTGCACACTGCACACTGACACTGCACACTGCACACTGAACACTGAACACTGCACACTGCACACTGCACACTGAACACTGCCCACTGCACACTGCACACTGCACACTGCACACTGACACTGCACACTGAACACTGAACACTGAACACTGCACACTGCACACTGCACACTGAACACTGAACACTGAACACTGCACACTGCACACTGCACACTGAACACTGCACACTGCACACTGCACACTGCACACTGCACACTGACACTGCACACTGCACACTGAACACTGAACACTGCACACTGCACACTGAACACTGAACACTGCACACTGCACACTGCACACTGCACAATGTACAAAGTAATGGGAGAATATAAGAAATGTTGTACTAATTATATTTTGAATACTAATTCTTGAACATGTATGATTTAGTCAACCAAATATTTAGGTACCTATATATGACACATTATACTAAAGAAGTAATCATAAAATTTGTCAAGACATCTTAAATGTTCAAAAGATGCGTCGAACAGAAATTAGCGAGTATGAGATAGCATCTGTGTTATTCGTAGGTAAGTACATCCGGCCGGTGATATAGTGATGTGTCTTGTACGACTATCGGTTATATCGGTTAATATATCGGTTATATAAATAATGTATGTAATAATATTAAATAACTGTATTTAGTGTCATACTAATTGCAAATATATAAAGATTAAATCTCAATAAAAATGTTTGTAGGATTGGATGTTTGTTTTTAATTCAAATTTTGATGTTGTGTCCAATTCAAACTCTTAAAAATATCAAAGATTTTAATAGTTTTTATTTTATTATGATAACGGAAGAATAAAGATTTTTGAAGATCCCATTAAATGAAATATTTAAATAAATAAGTATTACGAACTGACCAACGAACTGATCAGGAATAAATTTATAGTTAGTTTGTACGCGGTAGAAGTGGGAGCGAGAGTTATAACAGCAAAATCTCTCTATAGCTTACTTAAAGACCTTGGCCTTTCTAGAACAAGCATCGGTTCATTTCGAGAACGTATTTCAAAGGCGGCATTGGTAGGATCTTTCCAAATTTGGTTAGGTAGGGAGAGGAGTGTGGAGGGTGAAGGTGAGCGTTTTTGCGCATAATAAAGGGGTCCCTTAAACCTACTCCTGGGTCGCAAGTCCCAGGCACTGCTTGCACTCCTCTCCTTGCAACGCGATGGGCCCGGCACCCGCACGGTGAATCCATGGATTGCTAAGAAGCTCCGTCTTAACTTCTATTTACCGTATGTATATGTGTTCCTATATTTTTTATATTAATACTAACTGGAAATAAATAACTGTAACATATAGTGAAACATTTACAGTTTCGAAACATATTAATTAAGATTTAATAGGAGATAAAAGTTTTCTTCAAACACAAAAAAACGCGGATTTAAGCTACGTTAAAAAAAACATAAATAATAATCGGTTTCTCTTAATAACATCAACAACATCAGCTGACATCATCTTCACAACATTTTTAAAAATTGGTCTGCGTCCAAAATATCGTTTTAATTTTCATGATATTATGAACAAAAAGATTGTTTCATTTGAGTGTACTAAGGTGAGGTGAGGTGTGACAGTGTTTTAAAAATACTTGCTTCAAAAGTTGTACCTTATGAAAACCACACATCGACTATTTGGACTTTTGTGAAGATATAGCTGTCCAGTTAAAAAATATTTCTATTGAATAATTGAAATTAATTTCAAATGCAAGTTTTGATTCGTCTTTGGGTCATATTAATATAGCTATTGCAAGTATGAGTCGTTACTAAGTATAGTATATAAGTGTGATAATTCTTCAAGGTGTAGTCTGGCACTGGCACTGGCAGAGCGCCGAGGAACTAAATTAGTCTAAAAGCAATATTCTTTGAAGTATTTTTAAATTTCCTTACCTTTTGGGCGACGTTTCACATTCAATTGTAAGATTATTATGTCATTATCGTATTGTTACTAATTGGTGTTATAAAAATCAAATTTTGCTTTAATAGCTTAACTTTATTATAATTAAAGTATTTTGGTTATCAATAAATAATAAACAAAGGTAATTTTCCTCAACTGGCATCCTTTTATTTTCGTAATGTTTATTTATTTTAAGTTTGTATTTATTTTGAAAATATGATAAATTAAAAGATGATGCCGGCTTGTGGTTTGTTTTCATCATTTTCCAAAAACAACAATCTCCTTAAATTCCTGAATACTTTAGGACTGAATACTTTACTTTATCAGGACACTAAAATTTTTTATCATTTTCACGAATTTTAATTCCAGCAAATTTTTTCCATTTTTGCTACATATATGTTTTATTATAATATACTATTTAAATAACTGAAGTAGAGGTTACTTATATTACTTTTTTGCTAAAAATAAAATAGCCTTAAAAATTCTCGTAGATTTGTATATTTTTTAAAATTCCAGTTTATGTGAATTTTTCTTCTAAAGAAGAAATGTAGTTATTTATTTATTTATATCTTTTCCACTCTGACTCCATACCAGAGATCACCTGTGTTAGTTAAAATACTTTAACAAACGTGTATCTAACTAACTTTAACTATTTTTTAACTAATTAGTTAGGTTAGTTGCAGTAGTAGCAGGTAAGTAACAGTAGTAGCAAGTTAGTAGTTTAACAGGTTTTGTTTATTATTTTTTTCAATGTATCTCAGGTTTGTCTCGATATTTAGAGATATTATCATTTATCAACTCCTAACTATCAAACCGGCATGTTATATAACATTAAAAGAACTATGATAATAAAAAAAAGTTATGTTTAAAATGTATCTTTGATTTCCCTATGAACTATAAGTACTTATTATTAAATGTTATCAGAAACAATAATTTCACAAGGAAAAGTCATATTAACGATTGTATGATTGAATAATTCATTTGTTATAGGTACCTACTTCAGTTTCTGATATTTCAAAGAAAGGCCGTTAATAATTGGAAATTATTTGACATCCAGCTGTAGAGAAGAATAAATGCAAATGAAAACCAAAACACATAAAATTATCTTTCAAAAATTGTTGAATACTTTAAAAATACTAAAGTAATTATTTTTAACAATTATAAGAAAATACGACTTTTGATAAGAATAATATTTTAATTTGCTTTCTTGCCTTCGCACTTTTGCACCTAAAGTGTGATTGGTATCTGATGCAGATTCTTCAGATCTGATTGCTTTCTTCTACTAAATATTAATTGATAAATAAAAAAAATGAATCAGGTTTGAAGAATCTGCTTATCTAAATCTTTTACTTATTAATGAATAATAAGTAAAAAAGGCAATACCAATCACATTTTAGGTGTAAAAGTGCAAGGAAACTAACATGAATATATAAAATAAAGAAAATATTTTCTACTGGTAAGATCTTAGCGTAACAAATGATCAGAGCAAAAATACTTCATTTCTACCAACCTTGATAGGTTTAGCGCTTGATTGTATTTAATTTATTCAAGGTTCGATGACGTCACGAGTGCATTAAACGTCATGATCAAACACCTGATTCAATATTTATTATTATGTATACGTATATTTAATTTTTAAAATAATACCGTAACTTTAGTTATTTAATCTAAATTATTGCATTATTTTTTTTATAAAAAGCTACTCACGCGTAGACATTCGTTTCCTTGAAACGGTCGAGGTTCTTCTTAAAGATGTCGAACGCCAGTTTGCTGTACTGAGTAGACATCGCCAGGAGGTCCGGCTGGTACTCCACCTCCTTCTGTTTCGCTTCATCCATGGGGTCGGTGATGATATTGTGCTTTATTTTCATCCTCTCCAGGGTCTTGTTAGGTGCGGCTGGCGCTGGCGCCGGCGGTTCGACTTCGCGAGTACAAACATTACACATTTTCACGTTATGTGGAGCGTCACGTATTGGTCGGTTCACAAATCGATCTGAGACTGAGCGAGCGGCGATCACGAATATAAGTCGAATATATCGTTTATCCCCACTCCAGCGATAACGCGGCGCCTGCGCCGATACTGCTTCAACCGAAATAGGACTTCATTTTAAGAATATTGCAGTGAAATCTTAAACAGAAAAATTGTTGTGTTTGTGCAAAATCTTCAAACCTATTTATAATTGTATTATATCATAGTGAACTATGAGAGATCAGAAAATAAATATCATTTAAGAATAAGTGTTTGGGTTCTCTACAAATAAACTACTTATGTCTATAAATTAAAGAACTACGACATGAAACACGAAAAAAATGTATACTTAATATAAAATTAAAAAAAATTAAGTTATCTTAACGAATAAAAACAAAGCAAAAACCGTAACAAAATATTGGTATGGAATTTAAAAATGACACCCTACTTAATATTATTTCAACCAATGCTAAATGACGTTTAAAGACTCTTTTACCATGTAATGACATGTCACAATAATAATTGCTTTGCTTGTAACACTATATATCCGTATTTGTATGTACGTTTGTTTATGTGGTATACAATAAGAAACAAAATAGTTATAATATATCACAGTGGAAAGGTCACTTACCAATAACGTCTTATGAATACACATTTAGCAGGAAATAAGCTTTCCTTAAAGGTTTGTAAGCACTTACTTATCTGTGACACTTCTACGTGAAGAATCACGAGTGAAGTGAATCATTAGAAAATGAATTACTGTTACAATTTTGCAAAATATTAAGATACGAATACGAAGAAATCGATCTGAGTAGGTGTGTTTTATTTGTTTACGGCATTCGTTCTGAAAATAGACATGGAGTCAATTGAACACATAAATAATACAACTTTTTATTTATATAAATAATACAAATTTAAATTTATATAAATAATACAAATTTAAATTTATATAAATATTGTATATAAAATAAACCGATAAGGGCAAGGATTCAAAAGCGCGACATCTGGGTAACCGTCCCGTCGCTCTACCAATAGGGAACATTCACGTATTTTTTTTTTGACGTAAATTAATCATTTACCTCTCTATATCGTAGAAAAAAATATTAATAGGCTTGAAAAGATTCTAGTTTTTTTTCAAAGTGAAAATCAAAACATTGAGTAAATTTGACCCGTTTAAACACCGCCATTTTGCGCGCGCTTTGCGTGACGTCAAATGATACATCCAGTGAATGTTTACTATGAACTTTTTAGCAATTTCATAGATATTTTAAGTTTTAATTGCTTTACAAGTCATGGAAGAAGATAAAAATCATCTTACGAGTATTGTATAGTACCGGAGTGCAAAAATAGTATTAGAAAAACACCCGACAAAGTGTTTTT